>JAPVLO010000326.1:2870000-3470000 GCA_027257055.1 Cephalopachus bancanus
AAAAACTGAAAAAAAAAAAAAGAAAAAAGAAAGGGATTGGCAGTAGCAGGACACTGCTGGGGGTGGGGGAGAGTGGGTGGGATGGGGGGGGCATATAACATCACTAAGGGCTAAGGGTACCTGATTTCAAACCAGACAAAGTGGGGACCAAAGGCAGGCCCAAACTTTATCTGTACAATGACCACTTGTCTACCTAATTCTGAATTGTACCCCAAATCCTTAAAATAAAAATTAAAAAAATAAAGAAAGAAAGAAAAGAAAGAACATTCCATGTTCAGGGAATGGAAAGCTTAATATTGTTAAGATGGTAATATTTCCCCAATTGATTTACAGATTTAATATAAGCTTTATCAGAATCCCAACTGACTTTGTAGATATTGACAATCTTGTTGTAAAATCTACATGGAATTGCAAGAGATGCAGTAAAGCCAGATTAACCCTTAAAACCAAGAATGAAACAGGAAGACTTACAGGTCTCCATGCAAAACTTACTACAAAACAACAATAAAGACAGAGTAGTACTGGTATAATTAGACAGGACATATAGTGCAATAGAATTGAAAGTCCAGAAATAAACCCATAATTTTCTATAATGGTGTCAAGTCAATTCAATGTGGAAGGAATGATCTTTCAACAAACAATGCTGGAACAGTTGAAAAACCACGTGAAGTTGGACCCCTACCTCATACCATACACAAAAATTAACTTAAAAAATGGATCACAGATCAACACGTAATATCAAAAACTATAAAACTCCCAAAAGAAAATACAGGAGTCTTCATGACCTTGGGCTAGTCAGTCTTCTTAAGTAAGGAACAAAAAAGAAAAAATAAGCTAGACTTCATCAAAATTAAAAACTTTATGCTTCAATGAATACCTTCAAGAAAGTCAAAGACAATCCACAAAATGGATGAAAATATTTGTAAATCATTATCTGATAAAGGACTTGTATCTAGTATATACATGGAACAGTTAAACCTCAATAATAAAAAGACAACCCAAATTTAAAAACTGGGGAAAGGATCTGAATAAACATTCCTCCAAAGAAAATAAATAGCCAATAAGCTCAAATAAAAATGATCAACATTACTGGCCATCTAGGAAATGCAAATCAAAACCACAAAAAGATACAACCTCACACCTAATAAGTCAATAATTAAAAAAAATTCAAATAATAACAAGTGTTGACAAGGATATGGAACAACTGGAACTCTCATACTGCTGGTGGAACTATAAAATGGTACTGTTGTGTCAATGGTGCACCTAGCAGTTCTTCAAAAGATTAAACACATAGTTACCATATGACTCAGCAAGTCTACTCTTAAACATATACCCAAGGCCAGGCTCAGTGGCTCAGTATGTATTTCCAGCACTTTGGGAGGCCAAGGCGAGTGGACTGCCTGAGCCTGCGGGTTCAAGATCAGCCTAGGCAACTTGGCAAGACCTTGTCTCTACAATAAATACTACGCCTGTAGTTCTGGCTACTTTGAAGGTTGAGGCAGAAGGATCGCCAGAACCCAGCAGGTCGAGTGTGCCTGGGTGACAGAGTGAGACTTCAACTCAAAAAAAAAAAAAAGAAAACAAAAAACCAAGATGAAAACATATATTCACACAAAAACGTGTACACGAACATACAGAGTAGCCCAAAATGAAAACAACTTCAAATAAATAAATAAAGTGTGGAATATACATACAATGAAATATTATTTGGCCATTAAAAAAAGGAATGAAGTACTGATACATGTTACAGCATAGATGATGCCTGAAAACATTAAAGCACCGGGCTTGGTGGCTCAGCCTGTAATCCCGCGCCTTTGGGAGGCTGAGGTGAGTGGATTGCTGGAGCCCGCAGGTTCGAGACCCGCCTGGGCGACTTGGTGAGACCTCATCTCTACAATAAATCAAAAAATTAGCCGGGTGTGGCAGCGCATGCCTGTAGTTCCAGCTACTTGGGAGGCTGAGGCGGAAGGATCGCCGGAGCCCAGCAGGTCGAGGCTGCGGTGGCCGGGAGCAGCCACTGCACTCCAGTCTGGGCGACAGAGTAAGACTCCAACTCAAAAAAAAAAGAAAAAAGAAAACAAAGCATTACACAAGGTAAAAGAAGTCTATCACAAAAGACCACAACCATATAATATATGATTCTACTTATAGAAAATGTCCAGAATAGATAAATCTATAAAGATAGAAAGTAGATTAGTGGTTGTTTATGGTTGAGGGGCAGAGAGGCGAAGAGCAGCATCTGATAATGGATACGAGATTTCTTTATGGAGTGATGAAGGTGTTCTAAAATTAACTGTGGTAACGGTTGTATAACTCTGTGAATATACTAAAAACCACTGAATTATACAATTTAAAAGTGTAACTTTCAATGGTATGTGAACTATTTCTCAATAGAGCTGTTTTTTTAAAAAAAGTTTCTGATGTCATATTTATAAAATGAACAAATCTACAGTCATCACAATTACTAATGAAGATTTTTCAAGCAAGTACCCACTGAAAAGTCTCTTTAATAAGTTTACTGAAAGAAGGATAAAACTGGCTTGAAAAGAACTGAGAATACTGGCTTACATGGAACTTTAGAGACCTTTGTTTTTAATTATTTTCTCTATTGAGCAATGAAGTTAGTCTATCTAAAAGTAAATCCTATATAATTATCTATGAAAGAAATGGAAATGACAACTCCCTAACATTCTATGAAGAAATAAGCTTTGAAAGGGCTTATTAGCTGGGTTCGGTGGCTCAGCCTGTAATCCCGCACCTTTCAGAGGCTGAGGTGAGTGGATTGCCTGAGCCCGCGGGATCGAGACCCGCCTGGGCAGCAACACCTCATCTCTACAATACATCAAAAAATCAGCCAGGCATGGTAGCACATGCCTGTAATTCCAGCTACTTGGAAGGCTGAGGCGGAAGGATCGCTGGAGCCCAGCAGGTCGAGGCTGCGGTGGCCGGGAGCGGCCACTGCACTCCAGTCTGGGCGACAGAGTGAGACTCCAACTCAAAAAAAAAAAAAAGAAAGGGGTTATTGCTCTTTACCTATATTCTGTAAGGTTGTTTGATGCAAGCTTTGGGAGAAGTGGGAAAATACTAAATAAGGCAAGAGTAAACTTTTTTCTCTCCAACTCTTACATAGAGGCCCTAAACCTAGCAAATGCTTTAAGAAAAATAGTTCAAAAAATTCTGAGGCCCAGAATTTTTTTCTTCTCTTTTTATTGGGAGGAGGGAAAGAATAGAATAAATCTAATATAACTAGAAAAAATAAATTTAATTATTTCATTTTCCTTCCAAAAATTTTCAGTCTTTATGTTTACTCTCTTTTTAAAATTTTACATCAGATAAAAAAGTTCCAGCCTAGGGATTCTGTAGAATCTTGCACCGGTTAAATTATCTCAATAAATTAAAAAATCCCCATTGTCTTGATTTTTATCCCCTTCAACACTGCTTTATTTATGTGTAAAATAATTTACATATTTATGTATCATCATAGATACACTATCTAAGTAATAGGAAATGCTGTTTAAAATAGTTTTGATGTTCACAGGCACTGTTAAAATATATATATATATATATATATACCTCTTCATCTATTAATTTCCAGTTAATCTCACCATCTCCATGCTAGTTTTTTAAACTTTTTTAAAAAATCATTTTATTCATTAACAAGCTCTATTCCTATTATGCAGTTGTAAAAGCAAACAATGACAAAGCTTAATGGACCATATCATTCTTTATTAAAAGTGTCTAAAATTTGAATGCATGTGAACTTTTGTGAAATGATCAAAAGAGAAATAAGAATACATTTAAAAATCATATACAATGAAGAATGCCTATTATGTCAATGAATGCAAAGAACAGTAAAACAAACTGTAACTTGACTGAAAGATAAAATCTGTATCTTTGAGCAGTTGATAAAATAACCACACTAATGAGAGTGTACTTACCTGGTTTTGGCACTGAGTTGGTCACTGACTGGGGAACCTTTTGGTTAATTAACTCAACACAGTGTCCAGGGAAGAGTCCCACCTGAAAAAAAGTGACAAACAGAGATTCTAAACCAGCAAGCAGACCAATAGTGAACATTGCCAATTCAGTTCCAGTAAAATATTCCATAGTCCCTCCCAAGTGTTCTATTATTCCAAGACTCTAAATAACAAATGATGTCAATTACACAAATAATAAAACAATCTGTTGCTATGAGTATGCAAAGTTATGTTTTATTTGGCCAAATAGTTAAGTTTATTTCGTCTTAGTTTTTAAATTCCCAAACTTTTTCACATCAGTTAAATTCCCAAACTTTTTCACACCAGTTAATATATTTAATATATTTAGTCTGAGAAGATATGCATGTGTGCAATAGGTAAAATTTTAACATTTAATAACTCACTATGATGAAATCTCAATCTACTTGTGTTGTTATCTTTGTTGCCAACTTCTTATGTTTATTGTCATCTGTATGGTTTTTTTTTTTTAATTTACACTAACCACAATTCAAATTGTTGTGATTTTTCTCTTTACTCTCCCATGGGTTTCATGAAAAAAATGACACGACAAACAAATTTCTGAAACAATTGTTCATTAAAATCCTGGTACTCTCTACCGTTAAATAGCTAGTAGTACATGGATAAGAGAGAAAGCAAGAGACAAAAACAGTCAGTCTCAGCAGTGGCAACAAACTTTATAAAGCACAGCACAATGACCTTTTAGCAGAATTGCTTGCATGGTTTTAGGCAGAATCTTAATAAGTTGTATTCCGAAAATACTGAGTTCCAGATCATTCAGAGATATTGTCTAGCCAACAGAATAAATACAGAGACAAACAGCATGGAAGCAAAAGTAAAAAGGAAATCTCTACCAATATTTATAGATGTTTCGTAGATAGGAATATAAATGGGCTGTCATGCAGCAGATGTTAAAACTGAAACATGAAAACTACATCACTTTGTATATCCCTTTGTTGACAGACTCTGGGGAAGAATGGAATAGTCTTCCAAGAGTATGAGTCATCATGAAGTCCTGAGCTGTATATTTTCCATCTGTATGGAATTATTTTTGCATAATCATTTGCTGCATTCTTATTTCAATTTCTGGATCAATAGTCTACGGCAGTCTATCAATAGCCTATGGCATCTTCAAATTATGAAGATGAAAGCAGTTATCATGAATTGATAGGTTACTAGTATATTATCAGTTTTGTTCAAAAGATTTTAATTTGGGATTCCTATGCATTGCATTACAAAATGCTGTTTTAAGTATTTGCTTTATTGATGAAATTCTGCAACATATTCTACCAAACTTCCTGTTTTACTAAACAAGTAGAAATTCTTGGGCAACCCCTTCAGGTCCCCTCCCACTGTGGGAGCTTTTGTGTCCTCTCAATAAATCCTGCTTTCATTTAAAAAAAAGAAAAGAAAAAAGTCCTTCCAAGATTGGTTAGAATCAGGTAAAAATCAACTTGAAAAATCTTCGTTTTTCTCTTATACAGGTCAGTTGTCTTGAGAGGGCATATGGGGCATGATTAGCAGTGTAACCTCAAGAGTAAGTGTCTAGGTTCAATCCTAGGTTGCAGCTTACTAGATTGGGTGTGTAACTTAATTTCTTTGTGTTTTAGTTTCTTCATCTAAACATGATAATAATAATGCCTATCTCATAAGGATTGTGACGAGAATTAAATGGATTAGTATCTGTAAAATGCATAGGGTAATCACTTGTTAAATGTTATCTATAATTATCCCAGTACGTTGGTTACCAGAAGACCTAGAGGGCCCTAGCTCTTCCATCAAATGAATATTACACATAATACCACCTTTTGTGTATATCTTAAGTTTCTTCATTCAAATATCAATCTTTCCATAAAACTCTAGTTCATTTCAATTTATAAACAAATGCAATCTATAAGAAAGAAAAGACCAGGTTCTAAAACTTGGCTCACCCATTTATTAGGTTCTGTGATCTGGAGCAAACTGCTTAATATCTTTGTCTTAATTTCCTAATTTGTTACATTAGGGATATTACTGTCTACGTCTCAAGAATTTATATGAAAGCACCTAGCCTAGTTTTTAAATTAGAGTATCTTCCAGCAAATAAAAACAAGTTTATTGTCATTTCCTCGCAAAAACTGAACAAAGCTTAACAAACTTCTTAGGAAATTACATCATATATGTCACATTTTCACCTTTTAAATTTATCACAATGCATTAAGTTTAGGTATATCAGGGATATGAGGGATATGCTATTGTATACTATGTAGAGATAGATCCATAATAAATTCATTTAATGCCTAACTCCAATCTCTGCCCACTCATCTCACTTTATTACAAAGTGTAATATTACTAAATTTTATCTAAACTATCCAGTTTCCCAGACTCCCTGTAAACAGGTGAAGCCAAGGGATATGTAAAAACAGCTTTGCCACTACAATCCTGTCTCCTTTCTGCTGTGAATATAGGCATCATGACTGGATGTATAGTAGTCATTACTTGACCATAAATGAAAGGTCAAGAAAATCTTACAGACTTTTGCCTAGCATCTTTAAGTTTCTAACCCAACAGTGGCTTCAGTCACCTTTTCTGTCACTTTTCAGTTTTTTGAAGCCAAAACTCAGTTTTATAAATCTGTGAAAGGCAAACAGATTGTATTTTCTATCACAAATTTTCATTACAAAAATGAAACTATGTTCTGTTGAAAATACACATAAGAATGTAAATAACACTAAATATATACTTAACGAACATTTATAGTTTTCTGATGAATATTTAACCTAATATTTTACCAAGTATAAACAATTCTGATAAAATGTCAATTGATAAAAGTGACTAGAACTCTGGCAATATGATCTATTAACTGTTATCTAGTTTCCTATGTGATTCTTTCTGCAGTAGTGATAATTTCTGAAGCTTTAATTTATATGGCTGGAGAGGAAGAGGGGAATTGAGTATACTGGCAGGGGTCAAAATGAGATTCAATTCTAGAAAGAGTTGGAAAAGGACCAGAATTTAGGGCTTTGGATAGTAGGTAAGTAGGTGATGCAGTAATACAATGGCAAGAATAATGTAGAAATAAGGCTAGAACAGGTTAGCAATGGGCTTATGGGAGGAGAGTGAAGCTTTACTTTGGTAGGTTTCAATCAAGTCTTTGAGATAAAGTGAGAAGAAGCCAGAGATGCTATTATATCCCATGGTGTGCTAATAAATGTTTAACAACATCTGTCTATGGGGGAAAGGCCTTCATTTACAGTGTTTGCCAAGTTCATGATAACATGAAGTGATTTCAAGCTACCAACTTGATACAACTGAACACAAAATTGAAAAGAGATGCAGAGTAACACTCTGCTAGGTAGTATTTATACCATACAGATATATTAGATGGAAAGAACCTCAACAGCATAAAGAATAGTAAAATGTAATAAAATAATTATAAGAAGATTTGATTATTTATTACCTTTGGTTTTAATACAATTCATTTCGTTGTAAACTTATATACTTTAATTTTTAATACTGGCTGTTTGACAACTGTCCTACAAACTTTCACCACTGGCTCTATGTCTATGCCTTCTACCTCTGACAGCTCTTGGGAATTCATTTCCAGCAGCTTGACAAGTATATGGCTTACTCTCTGGCACTACAAGAATAAAGAGAGACACAAAGGGAACAAACCATAATATGGTTCTTCTGATCTTCTTCTACTTTGAAATAAAATCAAGTGTGGCTTCAAAAGTGAGGATACATATTGAAAAATATTTTGATGTAGAAGGAATATTAGAAAAGAAACTACTCCAATAAAATAAACCTGGGACTTTGGTAACAGTAGGAACAGAAAGGAATCATTGCTTCACAGTGAACTCTAAACCTAACTAGAGTCTCTCTGAAGCAACCAACAAAAACCTAAAAAGTAATTTCTACATAATAATATCATCGCTGGGAAAGGTGGCTCATGTCTGTAATCCTAGCACTTTGGGAGGCAGAGGCAAGAGGACTGCCTGAGCCCAAGGGTTTGAGACCAGCCTGGGCAACTTGGCAAGACCTCATCTCTACAATTAATAAAAAACCTAGCCAAGCATGGTGGTATATGCCTGTAGTTCCAGCTACTTGGAAAGCTGAGGCGGAAGGATCACCTGAGCCCAGCGGATTGAGGAGGGGTGGCCATGAGCGTGCCACTGCACTCCAGTCTGGGTGACAGAGTGAGACTCCAACTCAAAACAAATAACAACAATGTGCTTATCACTGACTTTTTAAGAAAAATGCTACTTTAATGGTTTATTTATTTAATTTATGGCTAGTGAAACTTCAAGGCTATTAGTAGAGCAAAACATTTTTTTCTTAAGTTTAGTAAAGCACTGCTCTTACTCCCAGAGATGTGTAACAGATTTTTCAATTGGAACTATTTGGCCTCAGAGTTAAAACTCCAATTTTTCATTTTCTCACTACAGCTCTCTATCCTCCCAGGTCTCTAGTGTTTATATTCTATAACAACTGAAGTTAAAATTTAGAGACATCCTATCCTCTTCATATTTCTCCCCTAGGGTAACTATTCCCCTTCTTATCTTTTTTTGGCGAGGACGAGAATTGAACCTATCCAGTATGCATCTTGAGGTTAACCATTTGAACTTTTAAAATCAATACCCTTAGTTTCCTTGCAATATTAACCTTTTACCAAACCAATCCAGCAACTCCTCAAACTAAATAAATATATTTCCATACTTCCGTGTCTGTGTATTGCCAGAGAAAACTCACATCACTGAGATTTGAACCATTGCAAATACATAGTCCGCTGTCTAGAAATTATTATTTTATTACCATCTAATTATTTTCTCCCTACTCCCCAAAGAGTTTTAGAGAACCTACTCTTCTTTTCTTTCTTTTTTTTAGTGAGAAAGCAGTTTATTAAGATAGAAGAGCTCCCAAGTGGGAGGGGACACAAAACAGGGTTACCCCAGAACTTACTCTTTAGAGTCTCTGCTCAATCTGACCTCCATGCCCCTGCCAACACCATTCCAGTACAGTTGATCAGACAAGTCAATGTGTCAATAGCTTGCCTCCTACAATTTAGGAACTAGGTTCAAATTTTTAATTATCTCCATTAAGCAGCTGCTATACAATGAAAGCAATAAAAGTTGAAATCAAATTCCTTAATTCTTTACTTTTCAGTTCCTGGTTCCATTTACTGGTGGCCTACTAATTCTTGCATTGCGTTCTTTGAGATATTCCTACCTATGCCTTCCTCAGCTCCCCATTTTCCCTGTATCTCCTCCCAAAAATATATTACTTCTGGTTTCTTCATGTCATTTATACTGTCCTCTTAGATGTCAACTCCTTGATTTTCATTTTTAAAATATTACTCTTACAGTTGGATATGCAGGTTTGAAAGTCAGAAACAAGGTAAGAGATCAGAATATAAATCTGGGAGTTAGGCACATATGTGGAATTGAAAGCTGAGGGAGTAAGATAATATAGGACAAATTGTAGAATGAGAAGACAGTCCAACCCCAAACTTCAAAAGTCTAGTAGAGGAGGATGCCCTGGCAAAGAAGATGGAGAAGAAAAGCACAACTATTGAGTGGTATCAAGTCAGTCAAGAGATGAAAGTGTCAGGAAAAGGGAAATCAAACACTAATGAGAGTTTAAGTGAGAAATAATGAAGTAATTTTTTCATTAAGCCAAAAAAATACTATTAGTGGTAAAAGAGAAGAAAACAAGGGTGAAGGGTTTAAGAGTATATTTGTGACAAGTGAATGTAATCATTGCTCTAGAATCTAGGCTAGTGAAGGCAGGAAGTGGGTGGTAGGCAAAAACTGGAGGAAACAATGGGATGATAACATTGAACATAATATTGAGTATTGAGCAAAACTGTTCATTGTATAGAAAGTAATTGAGGAGACTGAATTTGTTTTTTCAGGTAGTGCAAGGAAATACCAAGACAAACTAGATTATAGTTACTTTAAAATTTTAATTAACTAGGCTGGGCGCAGTGGCTCAAGTCTGTAACCCCAGCACTTTGGGGGGCTGAGGTGAGAGGATCGGCTGAGCTCAGGGGTTCGAGACCTGCCCAGCAACTTGATGAGACTTCATCTCTACAATAAATAAAAAAAAAAATAAGCTGGGTTTGGTGGCTCAGCCTGTAATCCCGCGCCTTTGGGAGGCTGAGGTGAGTGGATTGCCTGAGCCCACGGGTTCGAGACTCGCCTGGGCAGCGAGACTTCATCTCTACAATAAATCAAAAAATCAGCTGGGCGTGGTCGCACATGCCTGTAATTCCGGCTACTCGGAAGGCTGAGGAGGAAGGATCACCGGAGCCCAGCAGGTCGAGGCTGCGGTGGCCGGGAGCGGCCACTGCACTCCAGTCTGGGTGACAGAGTGAGACTCCAACTCAAAAAAATAAATAAATAAATAAACCAGGCATGGTATGCACGTCTGTAGTTCCAGCTACTTGGAAGGCTGAGGTAGAAGAATCGCCTGAGCCCAGCAGGTCGAGACTACGGTGGCCATGAGCATGCCACTGCACTCCAGCTTGGGCAAGAGAGTGAGACTCCAACACACACACACACAAAATTTTAATTAACTTGTCTTATCTTTTCTCCCTGGAAGGAGTAAGAAGAGAACAGAAAAGGCATTATAAGTGGAAGGACACATAGAGTAGAAGAGAACAATTTGTACTGAGAAAGGAAATAATAGTTATATTTGACAGGAACGTCTAGTTTTAGGAGTTTTTACTTTTATTTTTTGTGGTGCCTAGGCTGGCCTCAAACTCATAGGCTCAAGGGATCTTTCTGCCTCAGCCTCTGGAGTAGCTGGGACTACAGGCAGAAAGTTCTTTATATGTTCTGGATACATGTGTTTTATCAGGTAAAATCATTGCAATTATTCTCTCCTAGTCTGTGGTTTATCTTTGTATTCTCTTAACCATGTCTTTCAAAGGGTAGAAGTTTTATATTTTGATGAAATTCAATTTATTATTTTTATAATTGTTCTTTTGATGTTGCATTTAAGAAATCTCAGCCTAGCCGGGCTCGGTGGCTCAGCCTGTAATCCCGCGCCTTTGGGAGGCTGAGGTGAGTGGATTGCCTGAGCCCGCGGGTTCGAGACCCGCCTGGGCAGCAAGACCTCATCTCTACAATAAATCAAAAAATCAGCTGGGCGTGGTAGCGCATGCCTGTAATTCCGGCTGCTCGGAAGGCTGAGGTGGAAGGATCGCCGGAGCCCAGCAGGTTGAGGCTGTGGTGGCTGGGAGCCGCCACTGCACTCCAGTCTGGGTGACAGAGTGAGACTCCAATCAAAAAAAAAAAAGAAATCTCAGCCTAATCCAAAGTCACAAAATTTTTCTCCTAAAAGTTTAATAGTTTATGCTTTACATTTAGGTATACTATTTATTTTCAGGCAATTTTTACAGATGGTGCAATAAATAGTTTATTTCGGAGGCATATGGATATCCAATTGTTCCAGTGCCATTTGTAAAACATTTTTCACTGAATTGACTTTGGAATTTTGTTGAAAAATCAGTTGTTCAAGTATATGTGTCTATTTCTGGACTTTGTATTCTGTTCCTTTGATTCACGTATCTCTCTCTCCACAAATACCACATTCTTTTGATATGCTTTATTTTTTTTTGAGTCAGAGTCTCACTTTGTCACCCAGGGTGGAGTACAGTGGCACACTCACAGCCACCACAGCTTCGACCTGCTGGGATCAGGTGATCCTTCTGCCTCAGCCTTATAAGCAGCTGGGACCATACACACATGCCACCACGCCTGACTAATTTTTTGATTTACTGTAGAGATGAGGTCTCACCAAATTGCCCAGGGTGGTCTCAATCCCCTGGACTCAAGCAATCCCAAGGTGCTAGGAATACAGGCGATTGAGCTATCACGCCTGGCCAATATTGTAGCTGTATAGTAAATTTTCAGTGTTAGTTCCTCAACTTTGTTCTTTTTTGGTTTTCGCTATTCTATTCCAGGTCCTTTGTATTTCCATTTGAATTGCTTAATCCACTTGTCAGTTTCTACGTGGGAGCTTGCTGGGATTGTAATTCAGATCAATTTGGGAAGAATGATAGCTTAAAAATATAAGGTCTTCCAATCTGTAAATACAGTATATATCTCAATTTATTTGGAGCTTCAATTTTTTCTCATCAATGTTTTGTAGTTTTCAGTATGCAGATCTTCCATATCATTTTTTTTCAGATACATTCCTAAGTATTTCATGTTTTTGATATTATTAATGGGTTTTGTTATATTTTCTGACTGACGTTAATGCTGCTAGTCTGTGAAGCACATTTAAAATAACTAGGTTCCCATGTAGTTGCCCCAAGTATTTATATTTAAATATGTATTGTGCATTTTAAAAACATAAATTACTTTCCTTTTACTTCTCCTTTATGTTATATATGAAAATTTATATTGACTTTTTGAAACTGTGTATTAATGTAAGTAGTTATATTATTTGTAAATTTTATTTCAGAATAAGAAGGGATTTTAGAAAATATTTGTCATAAAGAAGGGATGCAGGATTTGATGAGATTAAGAACTATTGCCCTAATCATCTTGTCAATGATTTCCATGAAACTGAATGCTTAAGCATCACTTGGCAAGACATATACTGATGTTAAAATTATTCTGGAGACTGCCAGCTCCTTGCTTTGTGTCACCACTTCAGCACCTGGCAGGGCACTAGCAGGAGCTGTGGAAGGAGTCCAGAGGCAAAGTCCCATGGAAGAGGAAAAGAGGCACCCTACCACCATCTTGAAGGCATTGGAGGAAAATGTTCTCACTTGCTCACCACAGAGCAACAGACCCAATCCTCTGTGACTGGTGGATCAACTATTCAGGGATTGATCCTGACCCAGAGGGAATATCCCGAAAGCACAAACTTCGGAGGGACCTGATGAGTGCTGAATTCCTGGTGCCCCACGCCCCCTACACTGATCCAACTGCAGGACAAAGGGTGTGGCCAGAAAAGGAAGAACTCCAAAGAGATAAGTGATAAGTGAGGAGCTGACCCAAACCCTCTCCTCCCCAGCAATCCTCTGAACGTCATACCTACACAGCTGGGCCACAACTGACAGAGACAAAGCCAGGCAGAGACTGGATGTCAGTCGCAATAGGAGAACTCCATTCCAGGAAAGTTTGGCTGGGGCACCCCCAGCGAGTAAATATCTGGGGAAGAGACAATCCTATACCTTCTCACTGGAGATCTCCCTGACCATAGGAGAGTGAGAGGGGAGGATTGCAGCCCCACCCACCTCCGCCGCCCATTTCCACTGCAGGAGAGACCTGATTAGAGGAACAACTACAAGAGGCCAGGTTTTACTTTTAATTTTCAATTAAAAAAAAAATTAAAATTTTTGACTGTTTGTTTGTTAGTTCATCTATGTTTTAAATATTTTTCCTTTGTGCACGAATGTGTATATGAGGGTTTGATCTGTACCCCCTCAAAATTTTTTTCTTTTCCTTTTCTGTTTCTTTCTTCTTTTATTTGTTGTTTTCTGTTTATGTGTGTATGCGAATAATTGAGTGTTCGGCTTTCAATTTTGTTGTTGTTATTGGTTTGTTTTTACTCTTTTGTTCTTCTGGAGTTTTTTAAATTTTCATTTCTTATAGTTTAAGGAGTGTGTCAATATATGTGTGAGGGTTCGACCTGAATTCCTTTTTATTCCCCTCCTCTGGTCTTTCTGATTTTCTTCTCTATTCACTTTGTGCTAGGCATGTGTGTGTGCGTCTAGTTTTCTTGGGGTTTTTTTTGTTGTTGTTGTTTGTTTTATTTTACTTTGTTGTTATTCCAGTTTGTTTTGGGGTGTGTGTATGTCTGTATGTGTATGTTCAATTGTTTTTTGTATTGGTTTCTGGTTTGCATCGTCATATAGAGTGGTGGTGGGAGTGGGTCTCAGGGAACACATACCACAGTGACTGTAATTTGCAAGTAGTTTCTGAATCCTAGCTCCCCATCCCCTACTTTATTGGAGTTTCAAAAACTACAAGAGACAGCAAAGCTTCCCATCCATTATCCTATATCAAAACAGAACAAATCCAGAGTCTGGATCAAGGAAGAATAGAGAACTGAGCAAATATAAGAAGGGAAAGCCTCTCCCACTGACACTGAATAACAGAACTAAACAGAAAAACAAGAGATCTGTCATAAATGAGGAAAAACCAGAGGAAGACCTCAGGCAATTTCAAGTGTACCAAAGACAAATCAGACCTTGGTGCTCAAACAATGGAAGTCACCAACAACTGACCCCAGAATAAGACAGGGCTTAGGGGATGGATGGAAAGAGTGAATAAGACTCAAGAAAGACAAGATCAACACTGAAATAACTTGTAACAGAGATTTTGGCAATAAAAAATTTCATCCAGGAAATAAATAAAAGGATGACAAGCATGAAAGCAGAATTAATCTAGCTGAAGAAAGAATCTCAGAACTTGAAGACCAGAACATGGAATTAACCAGATCTGTAAAAAACATGAAAGGAGGCTCAGAAATAAAGAACAAGGTCTACAAGAGATGTGCAGTTATATCAAGAGGCCGAACCTATGCCTGATAGGTATCCCAGAAGAAAGGGAAATGGAGAACAACTTGGAGCAAGTATTCCAGGAGGTAATCCAAGAAAATTTTCCCCATCTCACCAGAGATGTGACTGGTCAAGCACAAGAAATACAGAGAACCCCCACAAGACATCAAAAGAGAAGATCAACCCCTAGACACATAATAATTTGCCTACACAAAGTAGGCACATAAGAAAAAAATCCTAAAGGCAGCAAGAAAGAAAGGTCAGACTACCTACCGGGGAAAACCAATCAGAATAGTATCAGACCTATTGGCAGAAACACTACAAGCAAGAAGAGATTGGAGTCCTATATTAAAGTACTCAAAGATAAAAAATTTCAACCAAGAATTTCCTATCCAGTCAAGCTTGCTCAGCTTCATCAGTGATGGAGAATTAAAATCCTTCCCAGACATCCAATCCCTAGGAGATTATGCGGCTTCCAGACCAATTCTACAGGTATTAAGCACAGAATAAGGAAAAAACAAGAATGACTACACACTTCCCAAGAGAACAGCAGAGCACAGAATCAACAGAGAATACAGTGCAACAAGAAACTTGAAAACACACATATCATCAACCCCCAAGTCAAAAAAAAACAAAGAAAAAATTTTATAAGAACCTCATGACAGAAATAAAGAATCACATTTCAATAATCAGCCTGAATGTGAATGGATTAAACGCACTACTGAAAAGACACAGAATGGCAAACTGGATAAGAAACTATGACCGAATTATTTGCTGCATTCAAGAGACTCATCTCACTACAAGGGACACATACAGACTCAAAGTTAAAGGATAGAAAACAAGTTTCCAGACAAATGGATCACAAAAGACAGGAGTTGTGATCTTAATATCAGAGAAAGCAACTTTTTTTTTTTTTTTTTTGAGTTGGAGTCTCACTCTGTCGCCCAGACTGGAGTGCAGTGGCTGCTCCCAGCCACCGCAGCCTCGACCTGCTGGGTTCCGGCAATCCTTCCACCTTAGCCTTCCAAGTAGCTGGAACTACAGGCGCATGCTACCACGCCTGGCTAATTTTTTATTGTATTGTATTGATGAGGTCTCGTCAAGTTTCCCAGGCAGGTCTTGAACCCGCGGGCTCAGGCAATCCACTCACCTCGGCCTCCCAAAGTGCTGGGATTACAGGATGAGCCACCAAGCCCGGCCCAGCAACTTTTAAGTTATCAAAAATTTTAAAAGATGCAAGAAGATACTACATAATGATAAAAGGTTCAATCCATTAACAAGAAATATCCATTCTAAATATATACGCATTCAACACAGGAGCACCAGCATTTATAAAGTAACTACTAAGTAAACTAAAAAAAGATATTGACTCTAACACTATTATAGCAGGGGACTTGAATACCCCACTAACAGCCCCTAGCTAGATAATCGAGGCAAAAAATGCAAAAAAGATACCTGCACACATGTTTGTTGCAGCTCTATTCACAATAGAAAAACATGGAACCAACCATGTTGCCCATCAAAGCTGGACTGGATAAAGAAAAAATGTGGTGCATATACACAATGAAATATCATGCAGCCATAAAGAAGGACAAATATATGAACTTTGCGGCAACTTGGATGGATTTAGAGTCGATCATACTCAGTGATCTGTTGCAGAAACAAAGAACAGAGTACCATGTGTTCTCACTCATAAGCGGAACTTGAACAATTATAATACTATAAGAAAGTGATTGGCAGTAGTGGAAAGCTGTCAGGGTAGGGCGGGTGGGATTGGCAGTTGAGGGAAACTGCTAGGGGAGGGAGGGGCATACCTCATCAACAAGGGTACCTGCATAATCAACGTTTGTATACCTAACCCTGAACTGTACCCCCATATCTTTATAATAAAAAAAAGAAAAGCAAAACCAACCAAAAATAAAATAAAATAATTCTGATGTTATAAATTATAAAAGATTACCAAGTTGCAAATTTATTTTTAAACATCAACAACAGTTGCTAATGGCACTAATACAAATAATAAAAACAACAGCAACAAATAAAATAATAAATTAAATTTACACATTTCTGTGACCCAAAAAAAGGGGAAAAAATTACAAAATTGAAGCTCACTATGCTTGTGTCCTGATCCTGACTGTACTATGTACTTTGTAACAGAAAAATTTATCTAAATCCCTTTGTCTCCAGATTTCTATCATTTTAAAGTGACAATCTAGAACCAGATGGTCCACTACCATCTTTTCTACTGTATCTATGATTCATACAAGTAAACAAGTAGACACTAATACTGTTCACTGAATTAGTATCATAATCTGTTCTTTGCTCAGAATGCCAAGGTTTTAATATAAGATCTATACCATACAGTGGAATAACAATGGGATAGTTTTTTACCTTCAATGCTTTAGATTCCTTATCTGTAAAATGGGGTAACAGTAACTTCTCAGAGCTGTGAGAATTAAAGGTTACTGGAAAACACTCAAAAAGTATACTTCTACACTGCTGGTGGGAATGCAAACTAGTTCAACCTCTATGGAAAACAGTGTGGTGATTTCTAAAAGAACTAGAAACTGACCTTTCATATGACCCAGCAATCCCTCTACTGGGAATATACTTGGAGGAATTCAAATCACACCACAGAAAAGATACCTGCACATGCATGTTTATTGCAGCACTATTCATAAAAGCAAAAAACACAGAACCAACCATGTTCCCCATCGAAACTGGACTAGATTAAAAAAAAAATGTGGTACATATACAAAATGGACTACTATGCAACCATAAAGAAGGCCAAACATATGGACTTGGCAGCAACTTGGATGGATTTAGAGTCTATCTATACTCAGTTATCTATCACAGAAACAAAGAACAGAGTACCATATGTTCTCACTCATAGGTGGACCCTGAACATTTACCATAATACTGTAAGAAAGGAATTGGCAGTGGTGGGATACTGCTGTAGGGGAGACGGGAGGGGAGAACGACATAACATCAGTAAGGTACCTGATCTCAAATCAAGCCAAGTGGGGACCAAAGGGAGGCCCAAACTTTACCTGTATGATGTCTACTTGTATACCTAATCCTGAATTGTACCCCCCATCTTTAAGATAAAAAAAATATATATATACGAAAGAAAAGCACACTTAAGAAATACTCAAGAAGTGTTACCAATTACTGTTATTTGCATTATTGTATACTCCTTCCTCTCTTGAAATCATGTAACATTACAATTAAAAATTTATAATATGATTTCCCATTACCTAGTTGTAGAGAAAACGTTTTGTCCTATTTGATTTTAATAATGAAAAGGTACAGCTTTAGATTCCAGGATACTACATGAATATAACTATCTTTACATAAGCAGATAAATTGCTATCTTCCATTAAACTACTACAAGGGATAAGGTTTCTAAATATCTGCCCTTTGGGATTAAGAAGACTTCTCTGAAAATAAGTTATTTGAAATGACATTAAACTCCTAAGGTAAGAAAATTTCTATTGTCCAAGGATCATTTCTCTGATATTTGTGTACAAAAAACACTCACACAACATTCAGGGATAACTATGAAAAATAAAATAGCCAATCCTTGATTGTCTCGAGAATCAAGAGAATGTTAGCTATATAAAATTTTGTCTCTCTAAATGAGATTTTATCTATTAAATTAACTATCCCAAACGTGCTTTAAGGAAGATTTTTCTTGGGAGGAGTGAAGAACAAAACACAATTGCTACACTGTATTTAGTTGCTCCCTTTACCTGTGCACAGGACAAACAGTGGGAGGCTGGAACAGCAGTTCTCACAGGTCTTACATAATAATCACCCAAGAAACTTGTTACAATTCAGACTTCTGACCCCATTCCCTGAGATTCTGATGATCAATATCCTGTTTGAATGTGTTTCTCATCAGGTCATTTGATACTAGCCATTCTCAGATAAAACTCTGAGAAACACTGCACTGAACAAACAATCCTCAAAGATATTAATATGTTATATTTGTGTAATGCCTTTTACATAAAAAAAAAAAAAGCTCTCAGAGGCCTCACCCACATTTTCAACAGTAGTTTACAGATAGAACCATAATCTGATAATGCCAGTTAGTTCAAAAATTAAGAAAAAAAATTGAAGAGCTATTTTTTTCCTGAAGTTCAATATATGATGAAATACTGCAGAAAAAGAAGATTCAATATACGCCTTAGGTGACAAATAAAAAACACAGATTTCAGAATTTCAAATTACTGTAGTTAATATAATTTCACACTTCCTACTCCCATAAGTTTAAGAAAAGAAAGAGAGTCATGGTATAATTTAAACACATGGATGAACTTATCTTTCTGTTCCCATGGCTAAATTATGATCTAGGCTAGTATAATACATGGAATAGAACTTGACAAAATGCTGATCTTAACCAACCACCAGCTGACTAGCAGAGTTTACCTATGGCACACATGGATAAAAATACAATCAGTCTTATATTCTACCCAACTACTGAAACAAAATTTTGAGGTATAGGCCCTGGGATTTGCTGTTTTTTATATGTCTCCCTGATGATTATCATACACACTAAAGTTGGAGAATCAGTGAGCAAATGGAGAGTAAAAAGAATTATTGGTAAGAGAAAAATGAAGAGAGCAGTATAGTAGCATCCTGAAGTATATTTGGTAAAAGCTATTCTTTGGACTAACTTTGTTAGACCACAAAACACCTATTAGAACAGCTAATTTTTTTTTTTTTTTTAGTTGGAGTCTCCCTCTGTCGCCTAGACTGGAGTGCAGTGGCCGCTCCCGGTCACCGCAGCCTCACCTACTGGGCGCCAGCGATCCTTCTGCCTCAGCCTTCCAAGTAGCTGGAACTACAGGCACGCGCTACCAAGCCCGGTTAATTTTAATTTATTGTAGAGATGAGGTCTCGCCAAGTTGCCCAGTGCAGAATTACAGGTTGAGCCAGCGAGCCCGGCCTAAATTTTTTTTTTGACAGACAATTATCAAATGCTGGTGAGAATGTAGAACAGTAAGCACTTTCGTTTACTGCTGCTAAGAATACAAAATGGTGCAGTCCTTTGGAAGACAGTGTGGTGCTTTCTCACAAAGCTAAACATACTCTTACTATATGATCTAGCAATTGCGCTCCTTTGTATTTACCCAAAGGAAGTGAAAACTTATGTCCACACAATAACCTGCAGAGATGTCTACAGCAGCTTTATAATTGCCAAAAACAAGGAAGCAACCAAGATGTCCTTTAGCACATGAATAGATAACCTGTGATACATCCATAACACTGAATATTAATGATTTAAAAAGGAGCTATCAAGTCATGGAAAGATAGGGAGGAACATGCGTATTACTAAGTGAAAGAAGATATCTGAAAAGGCTACATACTGTATGAGTCCAACTATATAATATTTTGGAAAAGGCAAAACTATGGATACAGTTAAAGATCAGTGGCTGTGAGGGGCTCAAGGAGGGAGGGACAAATAGGTGACACACAGAAGATTATTCAATATGAAACTGCAAGGATCAATAAATATTATTACGGCGCCAAGAGTGAACCCTAATGTAAACAACGGATGTTAGTTTAATAACTGTGTATAAATATCAGTTTATTAATCATAGCAAAAAGCAAGTCCATAACTGTTCCAATAGTTGTGAAGTAGGATTTGAGACTGTATTTTTACCTATGTGATTCTGGCCTGGGTGTTCCTCAGACTGTTTTTCTAGAAAGTGCTTACTCGGTGCTGTAAATAAACTCAGGTAATCAGCTGATGGTTGGTAAAGATCAGCATTTTGCTGATTCTAGCCAATGTATTGTAAAGCAAGATGTGAATAACAGGGAAAACTGTGTGTGGGTGGGTTTATTATATGAAATTCTGTGAATTGTTTGCTCAATTATACTGTAAATCTAAAACTGTATTAAAATCAGGCCTATTAATTATTTTTCAAAATAATAATGAATAACATTTAAAAGAATAAGTTAAAACAAATAATACATCTTTTTTTTATTCAGGGTCTCATGCTGTTGCCCAGGCTGGAATGCAATGGCACAATCATGGCTCACCACAGACTTGACCACCTGGACTCAGGTGATCCTTCTGCCTCAGTCTCCCGAGTAGCTGGGACTCCAGGTGTATGCCACAACTCCCAGCTACTTTTTTTAAATTTATTTTTTGTTGAGATGAAGTCTTGCTATGTTGCCTAGGCTGGTCTCGAGTTCCTGAACTCAAACAATCCTCTCGTCTCTGCCTCCCAAAGTACTGGGGTTACAAGTGTGAGCCACTGATCCCGGCCTATATTGTCTTTAACACTTACGTACAGTACGGAATTTCATGTCACTGTGCCCAGTCAAAACAAATAATATGGCTCAGCCTGTAATCCCGCGCCTTGGGAGACTGAGGTGAATGGATTGCCTGAGCCCGCGGGTTAGAGACCCGCCTGGGCAACTTGGTGAGACCTCATCTCTACAAGAAATAAAAAATTAGCTGGGTGTGGTAGCACGCGCCTGTAATTCCGGCTACTCGGAAGGCTGAGGCAGAAGGATTGCCAGACCACAGCAGGTGGAGGCTGCGGTGGCCGGGAGCGGCCACTGCAATCCAGTCTGGGCAACAGAGTGAGACTCCAACTCAAAAAAACCAAACAAACAAATAATAAATTAAAAACAACACAGCAACTGCATGGCACTAGTTCGTAGCAATATTAAGGAAAGGCTTCTGCCCTGAGACCTGTGTCCTGTCATGCCCTGATGGTTGGTCAGAAAGGAGATAACACAAATGTGACAGTGACAAAAGAAAAAGTGGAGTTCACATAACACGCCACAAACACATCAAGCTAAGCAAAGCTGCAAATGGAGACATATAGGACCCATGCACAGAAAACATGTTTCAGAAAGCTTTCTGACAGTGCTCAAGAGTATGAAACCTCAATGGACTCAGCCTCCATCCTAGGAACAATGGCCCAAATCCTTGCTCCCTCTCACTCTGTTCTGAAAGTGGTTTGCACTAAATGATCCCAATCCTCAGGAAAACCACTGTGATGGCCATGCCAATGCCAAAACGAGTCCCTTGAATCCTTTACACTACTAGGGAAGACAGGCTGTCACCTCTGTGATTCCTCCTTTGTAGTCTGCTGCCAGAACCTAGTTTACAGAGTCCATGTGTGACCAGAGCCAGTTCAAGCCAGCTGATCCAGGTGCATGCTGTTCCATGCATGGCTAGTCTGTCCACTCTCACTGACAGGAGCATCAACAGGTCATCTAGACAGCCTCTCCTCAGAAGACACACATAAGACTGTGCTCCAATGTCACTTCCTACAGGAAGTTCCCCTAGACCTGCCAAAAAGTCCTGATGGGCCCTAAACCTCCCCACTCATCAAAGAAATTCTGAAGAGAATACTGAGATCTGTTAATCCTCCATGGCCTGCCTGGCTCAGGCATGGCCTTGTTCCCTATCACGTCTGTTATGAGAGAGTCCTCAGGAGCCTTCAGGTCAGCCCTAAAGGTATCCCAACCCCCACCTCTTCATCCAGGACTGGCTGGTACCTATAACAGGCTGAGTTGTGTCCACCCAAAATTCATATGTTGAATTCCTAACCTTTAGTATGTCAGAATGTGACTACAGTTGTCCCTCAGTATACTCAGGGGATTAGTTCAAGGAACCTGTCATACAACAAAATCTGCACACAGTCAAATCCTGCAGTTGTATTCTGAAAGCTGGCCTCTATATATGAGGGTTTCGCATCCCACAAATACTACATTTTCAGTCTGTATTTGGTTGAAAAAAAATCTATGTATAAGTGGATCCACATAGTTGAAACATGTGAGTTCAAGGGTCAATTGCATATTCAGAAATAGGGCTTTTAAAGAGGGAATTAGATTAAATGAGGCCATATGGGTGGGTCCTAATCTAATCTGACTGGTATTCTTATAAGAGGAGATTAGGACACAGACAACCACATGCACAGAGGAAAGGACATGTGAGAACACAGCAAGAAGACACCCACATGAAAGCCAAGGAGAGAAGTCACAAAACGAACCAAACCTTCTGGTACCGATGTCTAGCTTCCAGAACTGTGAGAAAATAAATTTCTGTTATTTAAGCTACCCAGTCTATAGTGTTTTGTTAAGTCACCTAGTCTGTAATGTTTAGTTATAGTAGTAGCCTTAGCAAATGAACACAGCACCTAACAGACAAATGAAGGAATGAATGATTAGATGTATTCCTAGGTATTTTATTTTTTTGTGGTGAAAGTCTTTCACTTCTCTGGTTAGGAAGATGCCGAGGTGTTTCATTTTTTCTTTGTGGCTATTGTGAATGGAATTGTGCTTTTTATTTGGTTCTCTGTCTGTTGTTGGTATATATGAACGCAAATGTCTTTTGCACATTTATTTTGTACCCTGAGACTGCCAAAGTCCTTTATCAGTGCTAGGAGGTTTCTGAAAGATTCTCTTGGGTTTTTAAGGTATAGGATCATATTATCAGCAAAAGAGAATAACTTTTCCTTTTTGGATACCACTAATTTCCTTCTCTTGTCTGATTGCTCTAGCTAGGACATCCAACACTATGTTGAACAAGAGTGTGAGAGTGGGCAGTGTTGTCTTGTACTGGTTTTCAGGCTAAATGCTTCCAATTTCTGTCCATTTAGCAATATGTTGGCTGTGGGTTTATCATCTATGGAACAGGATAGAGATTCTGAAAGCAAAGCCTCAATTTCTCAACCAATTCATCTTTGACAAAGCCTCTACCAACAACCTTTGGGGAGAAGAAAACCTACTCAATAAATGGTGCTGGGAAAACTGGCTGACCACATGCAGAAGATTGAAACAGGTCCCCTACCTATCACCATACACAAAGATCAACTCTAAATGGACTACAAGAATCCTAGAAAACACAGGAGACACACTTACAGAAATTGGAATAGGCAACCAATTCCTAATCAAAACCCCAGATGCCCATGCCATCAGATATACAATAGACAAGTGGGACCTCATCAAACTGACAAGTTTCTGCAAAGCAAAAGAAACCCTCAAGAGAATGGGGAGACAGTCCACAGAATCGAAAAAAAATATTTGCCGACTGTATATCTGACAAAGGCCTAACATCCAGGATCTACAGGGAACTCAAACATGCTGAAAGGAGAAAAAAAAACCAAACAGCCTTAATAAGAAGTGGGCAAAAGATATAAACAGACACATCTCAAGAGAAGACGTACAAGCACCCAACAGATACATGAAAACATGCTCAGCCTCACTAGTCATCAAAGAAATGCAAATCAAAACCACACTGAGATACCACCTAACTCCAGTCAGGATGGCCATCATCAATAACACAAAAAGCAAGAGATGCTGGAGAGGATGCAAGGAAAAGGGAATGCTTCTACACTGTTGGTGGCAGTGTAAACTAATACAGCCTCTGTAGAAAACAGTATGATGATTCCTAAAAGATCTAAAAATCAACCTTCCACAAAGCCCAGCAATCCCCCTCCTGGAAATATACCTGGAGGAACTCAAATCATTATATAAAAAAGATACCTGTACATGCATGTTTATTGCAGCATTATTCACAATAGCAAAAACATGGAACCAACTGTGCTGCCCATGGAAAGTAGAATGGATTAAAAGAATATGGTACATATACATGATGGAATATTATGCAGTCATAAAGAAGGACAAAATAATGGACTTTGCAGCAACGGGTGAATTTAGAGTCTGTAATACTCAGTGATCTATCACAAAAACAAAGAACTGAGTACCACATGTTCTCATTCATAAGTGTACCCTGAACATTTATCATAATACTATAAGAAAGGAATTAGAAGTAGTGGGATGCTGCTGAGGGGAGAAGGGGCACATAACATCACTAAGGGTATCTGATGTCAAACCAGGCGAAGTGGGGACCAAAGGGAGGTCCAAACTGTACCTGTATGATGACCAGTTGTATGCCTAATCATGAATTATACCCCACATCTTTAAAAAAAATAAACAGAGCATGATTTACACTTATCATGTACGTGAACAATTATGACTCTCTTCTTCTCTCAAAAGAATGTCTCAGGAGGGGCAAATGCTTACAATTTAAAAATTCCTAACAAGGATAGGCAACATCATGAAAAACATGAAGTTTTTCCCCGGCATACATAAAAACAAAACACAGTATGCAATGTTTCTACTAATAAACATATATGGTTTGTAATCCACA
This sequence comes from Cephalopachus bancanus, assembly GCA_027257055.1. Lineage (NCBI taxonomy): Eukaryota > Metazoa > Chordata > Mammalia > Primates > Tarsiidae > Cephalopachus > Cephalopachus bancanus. The sequence goes on from JAPVLO010000326.1 coordinate 2,894,674, forward strand.
ACTGGTTAATCTTTACTATAACTCAAATCATTCTACAAAAAAAAAACCTGCACACACGTGTTTATTGCAGCACTGTTCACGATAGCAAAAACATGGAACCAACCGTGTTGCCCACGGAAACTGGACTGGATAAAAAAAATGTGGCACATATACACAATGGAGTATTATGCGGTCATAAAGAAGGACAAACATATGGACTTTGCAGCAACTTGGATGGATTTAGAGTCGATCATACTCAGTGATCTATCACAGAAACAGAAAACTGAGTACCACATGTTCTCACTCATAAGCAGACCTTGAACAATTATCATAATACTATAAGAAAGGGATTGGCAGGAGTGTGAAACTGCTGGGGTGGGGGGTATTGGCAGCTGAGGGAAACTGCCAGGGGAAGGGGGAACACACCTCATCAACAAGATACCTGCATAATGAACATTTATATACCTAAACCTGAATTGTACCCCACATTCTTAAAATTTAAAAAATTAAAAAAAAAATTTTGTGAAATTAAAGAAAATTTCCTTGTAAAATGCTGAGGTATACTTTGCAGGTAATAGATGCTCAGCACATGTTTCGCCTTTCATACCTTCCCCTGCAATAACCATGGGCACTTTTACAAATGGACTAGTGTATAGGAACAGTAAGGAAAGGTGAACTTGCCTTACTAGATTCTTGCCCCAAAATACTGAACACCTTTTTTAAAAAAAGTTTTGACATTTAAGAACTTTCTTGCGCAACCTCTTTCAGGACCCCTCCGGCTGTGGGAGCTTTTCTGTTCTCTTAATAAATCCTACTTTAAAAAAAAAAAAAGAACTTGCTCCTGGTTGTACAGGCACGTCCCCCCCAAAACACATACAACTTCTCATCACACAGCCACACTCCAACATGATCTACCAGAGTTACAACTGCCTTTCTATGCTCAACCTCATTAATCATCAAAGAAATGATTAATCAAGATAAAAAGACCAATCAAGATTTAAAAAATCGTATTCCCACAGGAACAATTTTTCATCATCAATTACAAATCAATACTTGAAGTTAAATTATTTTCATTTTAAATAATTTTTTGACAATAAACTAATTTTAATTAGTTTTAGACTAATTAATTTATACGAATTTTGAAAAGAATGTTTGTTTAGGAAATAAACTAATTTGTGTGAGTCTCCATAAAATAGGAACATAAATCTCAATCTAGTGTAGTTTCAGTACTCAACAAGTATTTGTTACACAAATAAAGGGCAAACTGGCTACTATTTAGACAATCATAGAATCAAAATGTTGAAAAGCAATAGAGAGATTATAAGCAGAATTCTCAGATTTTAAGAAAAAACTGGAGTGCAAAGAAAGCAAATGACTTGTTGAAGGTTATATATAAGAAATTTAGTAGTAACATCAAAACCAAAACATAACTGTCATTTCAAAGCCAAATTTATGTTTTAGTCATCTTTGAGGCCTGAAGTTTATAACTTATTTCCATTAACATGACGAATTGACCCCTTAATAGGAAAAATATAACCCTAGTTTTCTATTTAGCTTTATATTTAATCAAATCACCTATTATTCATAGCAGTTAAGAAATCAGAGCACAGATGAAGGAAGACCCAAATAATACAAACAAGGAGAGTTGTGGGGTAATATGATTTTTTTGGTCTTAACCACCCAATTAAATTGCATAAATGCCTTTACAATAGATAAAGGGATAGATATAATTAAATTCATAAAATAAAACACAGAATTATTTAAATTTTAAAAAATCAACAGCGATTGATCAAAAACTATATATCAGGTCTGGTCTAAGTACGTTACATTTTTATTCTTGCATATTTAATCTTTACAACAACACTTTGAGTTAAAGGATAGCCCTGTAATCCCCATTTCACAAATGGGGCAACTAAGACACAGAGAGTTAAATATTTTACAAAGGTAACATGTGATTAAAACCCAGACAATCTGGCACCAGAGCCCTACACTCCTAGCCATCACAGTATACTGTTTTAAATTGAATTATTATTTTTATATAAAATATATTTTATAAAAAGCTAATAATTTGCTTTTATTTAATTTGTAGTTAAAACTTAAAATATTTATAAAATAGTTATGAAATTTCTAACTATACAGCTTTTCAGTAACACTTGTATATACACACCACAGAAAAACCATGGGCTATACATCAAGGATACAGCTTGAAAGCATTTTCAGAGACTCTAAATTCACATTTTGGCTATATCATCATTTGTTTTTTTATTATTTATTTATTTATTTATTTTTTTTGAGTTGGAGTCTCACTCTGTCACCCAGACTGGAGTGCAGTGACCGCTCTGGGCCACCGCAGCCTCGACCTGCTGGGATCCGGCGATCCCTCCGCCTCAGCCTTCCACATAGCTGGAACTACAGGCGCGCGAGGCCATACCCAGCTAGTTTTTTTTTACTTATTGTAGAGATGAGGTCTTCCTGCCCAGGCGGGTCTCGAACCCGCGGGCTCAGGCAATCCACTCACCTCAGCCTCCCAAAGGCACGGGATTACAGGCTGAGGCATCGAGCCCAGCTTATACCATCATTTAAAGATGAGGAAGGAGACAAAAAGCAATCATAAAGTAACTAGAAAAGGGAATCTAAGTCTAATATCATTATTGTCAACATAGTTCTATCACTGCAGACAAAATCTGTGATGATAAAGTCCACTGCCAGTACATCTTGTAAACAGAAGTATCACTGAAATATAAAGAAGACTGTTCTTTGAATTTTCTACATTGAATTTTTTGTTGCCTACCTGAAATCCATGCTTGCCTCTCCACCACGTGCTTAACACTTTTGGGGGCATGTCAATAACAGAAACAATATCTCCCACCTAGGACAATCAAAATCGTAAGCAAAATGGTTTAGTTAAATTTTAAATTAATTGGCATATCTAGAATTTAAATCTGAACTGTACAAAGAGGTAAAGTGCTATTATATACTCTGACTAATAATATCTGGAAAAACATAACACTTCTTTAAAAAAAAATTACTTAATAATCTTACCATTTGTTCAAGAGGTCGATAAATAGTTAAGCCACACAAAGTCTGTGATCCAACTGACACATGTGAATAACTCAGAAAGCCAGATTTACAGTGCAAGATTTTTTTCATGCTAGGCATCATGCCATTATCATCACTTCTGTTAAAATACTCAAATACTAAAATACTAAATATTTTAGTACAAATACAAATACAAATACTAAAATAGCCTGTAATCCCAACACTTTGGGAAGCCAAGGTGAGTGGATTGCCTGAGCCCGCGGTTCCAGACCAGACTGGGCAACTTGGCAAGATCTCATCTCTACAATAAATCGAAAAATTAGTCAGGCGTGGTAGTGTGCGCCTGTAGTTCCAGCTACTTGGAAGGCTGAGGCAGAAGGATCGCTGGAGCCCAGTGGGTTGACGCGGGGGTGGCTGTGGGCATGCCACCGCACTCCACATTGCACTCCAGCCTGGGTGATAGAGTGAGATTCCAACTCAAAAAAGAAAAAAAAAAACCTCAGTTACTACTGTCACTAAAAGTAATTAGATTCACTTATAAAAGATGGTTTTAAATACTCATATTTAGAACAATAACAGCTTCTATTAATACTATAATCAGTGAGTGCTTATCATGTATCGGGCACTGTAGGATCTTAACATAACTTATTTAACCAAATAGAAAAAGGCATAAGATGGATTATTCTTAGTAAGGATAAAATTTGATGACAACTACATTTTTTTCAATAGATGGTACAATGTAACATTTCTACCAAGAAGCTAACTTTCTTCACTGTAAAAGAAAAAGTAGTCAGTTTATATAAACGTGTATAAAATCATAACTACAAAAATTACAATAGTTTAAAATAATATATTCAATAGAAGTTACATTCTTTAACCAAAATAGGTGCTGATACCATGATAAAACATAGTTCAGTACTTCAGAGCAATGTACTAACATATACTATAATGCTTTAGAAATTCTGCTTTGTATATTCACAAAAGACCTTCCAAGTCATAAATAAACCATTTTCACAAAGCTGTATTTGCTAACAGACATTGCATCATTCAAGAACTATACTTCTTTCTGTATAGAACCTAAAGGTTTAGTTTGAGATCAGTTCAGATTTTACACAGTAAAAAGTTATACTGTTATCTCTTACACTGAATACCTGTCTGCATTTTTTTCCCTATCATCAGGCAATATATATTTTTAGAGGAAGAAACTTAATTCTCCTCCTTTTGCATCTGATAGTAAGAAATAGTCATTTTATCTTTCATTTGTTCTTTAACTCAGTCTTTGTCAACAAACATTATTAAAAGGCATAATTGGGTATCACTATTATAAGGTACTAAAAGCACAAAGACAAAAGACATCTTGCTTTCAAGCAACTCACTGAGACAAACAGAGCAATCATGATTGACTGCAGTAAGTGACAGATAAGTCAGAAATAAACCATGAGAACAATTCAGAATGACATTCAATCCAGGTCTTTTGGGGGTATGTGTTTGAATGGAGTGAGGGGAGGGAAATCAAGGATAACTTGCTAGAGGAAATGGTAGATGTGTAAACTCGGTTTTCAAGGATGAGAACAGTCATTTAAACAAAAATAGAAGATACCCCAGGCTGAAAGATATAGGACTACAGAAATAATTAAAACATTTAAATATGAGGCTGTAAAGGTAGCAGGGATAAAAAAAGAAATGGCATTTATTAGTTATTTACCTCTAAGGTTAATTCATCAGGAGCCCGAGCAGTGTACCTTTTTATAACATGGGCAGCACCAACAGCAGGAGTGTTGATGGATGATTCCTCATGAACTAAAAGGTGATTTCCCTTATTATCAATCTGTAACAAAAAAAATGTACTATGAGATGGTTAAAGACATGAGACTTGGTGGCTGGGCACTGTGGTTCATGCCTGTAATTCTAGTACGTTGAGGCTTAGGCAGGTGAATTGCTTAAGCCCAGGAATTCAAGGCCAGCCTGACAACTTAGCAAAGCCTTATCTCTACAAAAAATTTAAAAATTATTCGGGCATGGTGGTGTCCACCTGTAGTTCTTGCTACTTGAGATGCTGATGTAGAGGAATTTCCTAAACCCAGGAGGTCAAGGCTGCATGGGCCATGATCGTTGTGATCATGTCACTGCACTCCGGCCTGGTGACAGAGTGAGAACCTGACTCAAAAAAAAAAAAAAAGACATAGAACTTGCAAATATTTGACTTAAAAGATAATTAAATTTTTAAAAATTTTTTAAATTTAAATTTTTAAATTTTATTATTTATTATAAAGTTGTGGGGTACAATTCAGGGTTAGGTATATAAACATTGCTCATGATAATTCAATTTAATTTAGAGATATAATAACCCAAGAGCCTTAATAAAAACACCACCATTTATTGGGTAGTTAACATATGTCAGTTATCGTACTATACATATAACATGTATAATTCTATTTAATTATCATAACTATAAATAAGATACTTATCATCATTAAAAGGTAAAGATGCTAAAGTTGAAAGATGTAATGTAATTTACAAGAGATTGATTTTTTCCAAGATCACACAGTCAATAATGTTAAAGTCAAGATCTCAATGCAAGTCAGGCTAGCCCATAGCTCTTTCTACTTTCTATCTTGTCTTCCCAGTTTCCACTGGGAAGAGAAAATAATATAACTCTACACATGCAAATTAAGAATAAATACCTAACATATTTATTGAATAATGTTTCATTCAATACTTACTCTTAAATAGGACCCTTTAAAATGTCTCTCGTTAATAAATAATTTGAAAAAATTTTTAATTACTAAGTCAACTGAAAAAATATGTATACCTTGCTAAATGTATACTTCAATACACTGAACACTAAAACAACAGATACAATTGAGATTCGTAAAATACATTAACATTAGTTTTCTGAATTATCAAAGAAATAAAGATTTTAGTTGAAAAATATTTTCAGTATCACATATCTAACAGATTTCTGAAACTCAATAGTTATCAAAATTAGTTAATACTAAATTACTTAAGTAGATAATTTAAAAATATACTTTCATAAAAGGTGAATTAAGTAATACCTCCATCCAGGTAAGGGCAGGCCCACAGTTGATCTTGTTGCCAGCAATGGCCGAAAGACGTGACAGGTAAGCCATTAGCATCTGAGTGACTGACTAAAATGAAAAAGATTCAGTGTAACTCAGAGAAAATATATTACTTTCTCTGGCAGAACTCTCTGGTGTAAACTGATTGCTTCTGGAATAAAATTAAAAATCTACAGATCTTTAGGCATTTTAATAGTTACAGAGAATTCTTCAGAGAGGCTTACACTGAAACTATGGACAAATACACGATAATTCAGCGACGGTCTCACGAAGAGTTTTAATTATTTCCCCTTAATATCAAGAGTCATACCATTCTACGGCTTCTAATTTTATCACTTACCCTATTTTTTGTAATGAAAATACTAAAAGATAACATTAGCAGATCTATATTTGGCTTTTCTGTATGGCTTTTTCCTACTACTCAGAAATCCTTTTCCTCTAACCCACTGTAATCTTCCATACACACAGCTATGACAGCAACAGCATGTTCATATGTGATCATACACTGTGGTACAGCTGATTGGTCTAGGAATGTCTTGATTACCTGGATCAATCAAGAGTTAATCCTGGAATTAGGAACTGTGCTACAGATTCCAGTTCAATCTGACTGCTCTCTTAAAAGGAGATTAAGAGCATGGCAGCGTATGCCTGTAGTTCCAGCTACTTGGAAGGCTGAGGCAGAAGGACCACCTAAGCCCAGTAGGTCGAGGCTATGGTGACCGAGAGCGTGCCACTGCACTCCAGCATGGGCAATAAAGTGAGACTCTGACTCAAAAAAAAAAAAAAGGAGATTAAAAAACTGGAACCTATTGGTAGTAGCCATGTCTTGACAATCTGAGAGAGAAAAATGAAAGAGACATGAGAAATGGAGAGACTTCTAGATTTTCAATGGTACAAAGTACTCTGTGGTTTTAGCACATGTCTGAGACACTGCTGCAGTGGCAGTTCCTTTATTACTGATAAGTCTCTGCTTTGCCCTACCTACTTAACTGCCTTGGAATTAATTATAGATTTAAAATGATTTCCCCTCAGGACTTAGAAGATATTCCTGAACAGTTTTCAAGCATCCACCATGGCTGAGGAGAAGTCTAATGTCAATATAATTCTTGTTCTTTTGAGAAAATCTGCTTTTCACTTTCTGGATGCTTTTCTGTTCTAGCATTTTGAAATTCCACTACAATATTTCTAGGTGTATGAGTTTTTTCATTCATTTTATGTTAGTACTCAATGGACCCAATGAATCTGAAAATATAGCTATTATTAAAAATTAATTTAAGTGGTATTTTCATTTACAACATCTGATTATTTTATTTTATAAAAATCTGCCCTCGTTTTATGGATGTGATAACTTTACTTTCCCTCAAAGTACAGTAATCATACTCCCAAAGGTCTTCTGCTTGTTCTCAGTTATTTTGTTTACTCAAGTTTTTATGTGTAAGATTTCTAGCTTACCTATTTTTTGCTTTCCTCTTGTACATATTTTAGGCTGTATTTTCTCCTCCCATAAATCTTATTGAATCTTTTAAAGATTTCTCAAAATTTTGATTCACTAATGGCACTTTGTTTACTGGTGCTATAAACAGTCTTTTCCTTTTAATTTTTTAGAAATCTCTTATGTTTTTAACTAGACATTTTTGGCAGGAGTGGAGATAGGTGCATAAACACAGCTTGCCATCATAAACTAACCGAACAGCATTGTTTTAATGTAGATTTCTTTGATTATTAGTGAAGTCAACATTTTTCCATACCTTATATCCTCTCTGGAGAATGATTTGCTCACATATATTGCCTATTTATATATTTATGGTATGAGTTTTCTCTCTCATAAAATTATATACAATATCCACTCTAATTCTAAACATTCTACTTAGTATCACTAATTTTTCAATAATGAAACAGTTTAGCAATCCCAAGAATCATCCTGAGTGTTCAATATAAGTTTGTATTCAGTATATAGACAAAAGTTTCTACAAATTCATATACAGTGATTATTTCTGTACTAAGTGTACTAAAATACTCAATGCTTACCTCTGGACTATACAAAATACTCAATGCTTACCTCTGGACTATCCTTCAGGGTGTCAGAACGTGGAAGTTCTGAGAGCTGAGAAAATCGTCGGTCATAAATACATAGATGAAGATGTTTATCAAGTACACGAAAATCTTCATAACTTCTTTTAACAATCCAACTTTTGCCCTATTGGTAGAAAAAAACACTCCTATAATTCATCTCCATTAGAAAATGCTTATGAATATGGCCTTATTCCATAACTATATTTTATTCATGTTATATCTTCTAATGAGGAATTTCTATTAACTTGATAATAAATAAACTCCAAAACATTCTAGTGAGTATTTTATATTAAAATATTAAATTAAAACAATTTAATGTCTCATATTATATAACATTACAGTAGTAAAAGTTCAGTCGTGAATAATAAGATAGAACTCTCCATTAACCCTCTTCCTACTGCTGGTCAAAGTCCACTGTATCTCTTTCAGAACAATAACTGCTAGATGGTTAAGATATTCAGCATGTGACCTTAAAACTACAAAAAATAAAATAGCTAGGTAGAGGAATACTATCTAAACTTAAAGAAAAATAAAATCAAGTTATTAGTTATCATCAACACTTTCTATGACTGAGACTGGAAATACACTCAAAATCAAAACTACTGAAGTATCTATCTAGAATCCATCAGTTCTCTCTACTTCTCAGGCTTTCTTCTGTTCTTTGCTCCAACTCACAAACTGACTTTTTAAAAAAATCACATTCATAGAGCATACGTATTTTCTAATCTTCTCTTGAATCCATCACTTCCTATTCAGTCCTATAGCCCAAGCTTCAGTAAGGGCTATCTTCATTTCTTACCTGGACCTTTAAACTCCTTCACTTTCTGCCCCCAATAATAAACAGAAAATTTATCAGATCATACGCAAAAAAGGCTTCAAAAGCTCCCACGGTGAGTAATGATGAGTAGATCCTGACTGTATACCAGGCAGTTTTGCATTTAATCTAATTTTACATGGATGTTTTCAGTTCATAAAAATCTGGAGAGTCTGAGAGAAAAAGCCTTCAGAGTAACCATCTCAGAACTGAAGGAAACATTTTTAGTGTATCTTTGCTCCGTTTGTCCAGCCAGTTGGAATAGAAAAATAATAGATGTGGCCGAGACTTTACACTTGATCTTAGCCAAAATGCAGAGAAGCGATGTGGCTGAGACTTTTAAAGAACAATGTCCTGGTCCCTATCATAAGAGATGCTAATTCACTAAGGGATCCAGTTAATTCTGATGAATTGCCAGAACTGAAAACCACTAGTCCACAGGATTAAGTTCAAACATATTTGCACATATTATGGCTTTCAACATCTGGGTTCTGTCTAAATTTCCAGAATGATCTCACTCACTACTCCTCCATGCTCTTTCTTGGCTTCCAGTTATGCTGAATGATTTGCAGTTATTCAATTCATGCGCCGAATGTTCCTCTTCTTGCCTCCATGATTTTGTAAGTTCTGTTTTTTTCTGTCCTGGAAGGTCTTTCTTTTACTTTCTGCTCAAGCAAATGCCTTTGTTTTCTCAGTTCTACCACTACTTTCTACCCAAAGCTTTCCTGAATAACCACCAGGGATTAAATACTTCTTCCTTGGGCTGGCAAAAAAATAAAATTAAAAAAAAAAAAAGAAAAGAAAAACCTCTTACCACATAATTGCAATTTTTTTTTATACTTAAATACACTTTTAAAAGTATGTGACACTTCAAATATCAGGAAAGTAAAAAAAAAAATTAAAGCATACCTATGTATTTATCACACAGAGAAAACAGATATTAATTTTTTTGTTTCAAAACTCTGATTTTTTTCAAAAGAATCATTAATTACAGATATAAAGCTCATCTTCTCTCCGGCTCTCTTTCTAAAAGCACTGGAGTTGATGTGTATTTTTATCATGCAGGAATGCATGTTTTTTCCTTTACTGTAAATGCACATATCTATAAACAATGTATATTATTATGTTAATTTTTATATACATTGTATCATATAAGTCACATTCTTTTGAAACTTGCAGTTTCCATTCAATATGCTGAGATTTTTCTATATCAATATTCCATAACTGCTGAAGTACAGTCTATTGTGGAAATAAGCCCCAGTTAATTTTTCCATTTTAAAAAAAGTAGGTATTTCATAGTGCTGCAATGAGCATGCTTAGTCTTGTCCGGCCCATTTGTGAGATATTTCCCATGGACACTACCTGGAAGTGGAACTGCCTAATGTATAAGCACCATCAACTTTATTTCAAATTTTCCAAACTGGTCATAAAAGTGGTAATACCAATGACTCACTCAGCAGTAGTATACAACACTTTCCTCTTCCCCTATATCCTTGCCAATACTTGGCATCATCAGAATTCACAGTACTGCTAACCAGATAGATACAAAATTCTATCTTCTTTAAATTCACATTTCCTTGATTATGAATGAAGTTTAGCATCTTTTCACATGCATCAGATTCCTTTTTGTCTGAATTAACTATTCTTACCAAAATCCTGTTAATTTTCTCCAACACAGTGATAAAATTATTGATTTATAGAAGGGTTTTTTCCTTGCTTATTAATTATTGAAAAAATCATCTTCATAACTGACATGCATTGTAAATATTTTATCTAAGTCTGAGACTTTCCCTCGATTTACGTTATCTTGTCAAAAGAAGTAACAAAAGATTTCTTTCTTTCTCTATGGATCTAATCACAGATTAGGTAGTTTGCTCAAAATTTCACATAAGCATGTGAAAGAACAAGGATTAAAATAAGTGTCCAGTTGGGCTCAGTGGCTCAGCCTGTAATCCCGCACCTTTGGGAGGCTGAGGTGAGTGGACTGCCTGAGCCCGCGGGTTCGAGACCCACCTGGGCAACTTGGTGAGACCTCATCTCTACAATAAATCAAAAATTAGCCAGGTGTGGTAGTGCTTGCCTGTAGTTCCAGCTACTTGGAAGGCTGAGGCAGAAGGATCGCCGGAGCCCAGCAGGTCAAGGCTGTGGTGGCCGGGAGCGGCCACTGCACTCCAGTCTGGGCGACAGAGTGAGACTCTAACTCAAAAAAAAAAAGTGTCCAATAAAATAACTTTGTAATCCCGTGCCTTTGGGAGGCTGAGGTGAGTGGATTGCCTGAGCCCGCGGGTTCGAGACCCGCCTGGGCAGCAAGACCTCATCTCTACAAAAAAAAAAAAAAAAAACAGCCGGGCGTGGCAGCGCATGCCTGTAATTCCAGCTACTAGGAAGGCTGAGGCGGAAGGATCGCCGGAGCCCAGCAGGTGGAGGCTGCGGTGGCCGGGAGCGGCCACTGCACTCCAGTCTGGGCGACAGAGTGAGACTCCAATTCAAAAATAATAATAATAATAATTTAAATTTTCATCTAAACAAAAAGGCCTTACTGCCATCACCCATAGTATTTTAAATGTATGCATTCTATCGTCTGATTTGAATTTGGCCTATAGTGTTTTTAAAAATTGTATTTGAATATCTTTAGGTATAGCACAGCAACCTAAATTTGCCAAAATCATTACCACACTCAGCCATTTTCCTTAATTAAAATTACGTGTACAGATCCTGAAGATATTTAGATTTAGCAACTCCTGAAGTAAAGAAACTGCTAAAAGCTTGGCTTTAGGATCACAATGTACTAATTGTGAATTCTGATTATTTAAAAATTAAATAAAATAAATCAATGTAAAGTACTTAGTGGAATACAAGGCAGACAGAAATAGCTCAATATGTGCTGGCTATTACTGTTCTTTACTAATCTGGAGAACTTATTCTAAGCTAAGCCTACCAGAAGTAGGAAACAAGATTTCCAAATAAATTCTACAGATATTTGGCAGAACAAACAACTAGTCACCAAATGCTCAACAGCTCAAAAGACAAAAGAACATTGTTATCAATTACTTTTCAGTGTATCCGGGTTTCAATGAGGTAAAAATTGATATATCTTTAGTGGTCAAAGTTTGCTTTCATATTGGTTGACTAAATGATCAGTTTCAGTTTTGGTGAATAAAATCTCAAATTTGATATTATTATTTAAGAATAATTCAGCATGCCCTGGTGACCTTTCATTTTTCTTTTGTTTTCCTGCTCCCTTTCACAAGAATATGTAATATTAGGATTCAACTCTAAGCATTTGTACTATCATTCCATGGTATTAAAGGTGAGGAGAGAAATGACCCCATTAGCTTGGAAGGCTCACATCTACTCCTTATAAAGAAACAGTCAAGATCACTGAAATGTAGTCCTATGTTTCTTGATGTCAGGTGCTTATAGAATGAAAATTGGTTCTGCTTCTAATCCTTTTTCAGTTAGCATTCTTTAGAAAATACAGAGTGTTCTGAGGTACTATAAGGTAATATTTTGCTAGCTGGAATGGCATTTTCCCTTTGTCTTACATAAGAGATTTCTAGTTACACAAGTATGAAATGGAGGGAAGAGAGAAGAAGGAAAAAAAAAATAAAATAAAAAGAATGCTACAAAAAGCAGTCAGTAATCAGGAATGTGGGATCTGAAGTTATACTGTCCTGGGATACTTGTTCGTCATTTGACCTTAGATAACTCTTTCACACAGTTTCTCACCCATAAAATAGAGAGGTTAATAGTACTTGGAGTTATCAGAAGATGAAGTGAAATAGCAATGTAAGGCACTTAATACACTGCCTGGCAACCATTCATAAAATATTAGCCATCACTACTGCTGTTTTTCTCACTATTACATATGTCTGGCACAAAAATAATTTTTGCAGGCTATACTGTCCATGTAACCTATTAGACATGAGGAGTAACAGGCAAATACTAGTTTGGTTAAATTGTTAACACGCACTGACACTATAACAAAGCTTCTACTAATGCAGACTAATTTTGAAAAAGTTGTTTAAACTTGCAAATTGATAGATTTGGAAATTTCCAAGATGTAAGTACAATAATTGACAGCAATACTATAAATAACACATTTATATTTAAGTTTATACTGTAATATACGTGTACTTTCTTATGCTTATACTTTCTTAGCATAAATTATTAAAAAATGTGACATCAGGAAAACTTGAGTTAAAAGTATGTAGGGTATCTCTGTACTGTTTTTGCAACTTTTCTGTGAGTCTAAAATTATTTTAAAATAAAAAGCTAAAATAAACCTGCATGAAATTTCTAAAAATGGAAAGGTTGTACCAATTTTTATTGCTTGGGCCTATTTCACTGCATCCCCACCAATATTAGAAATAATGAATTAAAAATGTTTCAGTAAGTGAAGAGTGGTATCATCTTAGTTTGCTTTCATTGACTTAATGAGGTTGAACATGATGAAGCTGAACAGGATTTCAGATTTCTCAGTCATTTTTATTTCTTCTTTGATGAAAAATCTATTATATCCTTGCCAATCTTTCTACTGAGTATAATTGGATATTACATAGCTGCATGTCTAATTCAACTCTTTGATGGAATTATTAGGCTTTTGAGAGCTCTAACCTACTTAGACAGTGAATTATAGTCAAGAGGATTCCTTTAATATATACTGATATAGCCGGGCTCGGTGGCTCAGCCTGTAATCCCATGCCTTTGGGAGGCTGAGGTGAGTGGACTGCCTGAGCCCGTGGGTTCGAGACCACCTGGGCGGCGAGACCTCATCTCTACAATAAATCAAAAAATCAGCCGGGCGTGGTAGCACATGCCTGTAATTCCGGCTACTCGGAAGACTGAGGCGGAAGGATCACCGAAGCCCAGCAGGTGAGGCTGCGGTGGCCGGAAGTGGCCACTGCACTCCAGTCTGGGTGACAGAGTGAGACTCCAACTCAAAAAAAAAAAAAAAATATATATATATATACACACACACTGATATACTGATGTGATTTGTTAAATGTTTTATTACATAGGAATATTGAGTTTTTCTACTTGAGAGAAGTCAAAAATAAATGAGTTGGTTATAACTGGGGTTACATCAAACTAAAAAACTTCTGCACAGCAAAAAGAAATAATTAACAGAGCGAAGAAAACACCTATAGACTGGGGGAAAATGTGTCTGACAAGAGGTTAACATCTAAAATATATTTTTAAAAACTTAAAGAACTCTATAGAAAAAGAAAACAAAATAACCCAATTAACAAATGAACAAAAGCACTTGAATAGGCATTTCTCAAAAGACGATATAAAAATGGCAAACAGACATTATGAAGAAATGCTCAATATCACTAATCAAAAACAAATTAAAAAGCACAATGAGATATCACACACATCTGTCAGAATGGCTATTATCTAAAAGATGAAAGATGGTAAGTATTGGTAAGGGTGTGGAGAAAAGGGAATCCTTTTCCACTGTTGGTGGGAATATAAATTGGTACAGCCATTTTGGAAAACTATATGGAAGTTCCTCAAAAAACCTAAAAATAGAATTACCATATTGGCCAGGTGCGGTGGTTCATGCCTATAATCCCAGCACTTTGGTGAGAGGATTGCCTGAGGCCAGGGGCTCAAGACCAGCCTGGGCACTTGGTGAGATCTCATCTCTACAAGAAAAATTAGCCAGGTGTGGTGACACATACCTGTAGTTCCAGCTACTTGGAAGGTTGAGGCAGAAAAAGGATCACCTGAGTCCAGCAGGTTGAGGTTTTATTCAGAAATTTCACATTTGGGTATATATCCCAAGATCCTAAAATCAATACGTCAAAGGCACATCTGCATTTCCATGTTCATTGCAGCATTATTTATAATAGCTAAGTTATAGAATCAACCTAAGAGTCTGTCAGACCAGATTCTATAAAACATGCGAAAAGGAGCTGATACCAATCCTATTGAAAGTATTGCTGCCAATCCCATTAAAAAGTGGGCAAAAAGCATGAATAGACATTTCTCAAAAGAAGATATACAGGCAGTCAACAAATACATGAAAAGTGCTCAGCGTCCCTATTCGTCAGATAAATGAGAATCAAAATCACATTAAGATACCACCTTACCCCGGTAAGGATGGCTATCATTAATAAATCAAAAAACAATAGATGCTGGCATGGGTACAGAGAAAAGGGGATGCTTTGACGCTGCTGGTGGGAGTGCAAATCAGTTCAACCTCTATGGAAAACAGTGTGGTGATATCTAAAGGAACTAGAAATTGATCCATACAATCCAGAATTTCCCTCCTGGGAATAAACCCCAGAAGAGTATAAATCATTCTACAAAAACGATACCCGTACATGCATGTTTATTGCTGTACACAACAATAGCAAACACACAGAACCAACCCTTATGCCCATTGAAAGTAGACTGGATAAAGAAAATATGGTACATATACACAATAGAATATTATACAGTCATAAAGATGGGGAAAATCATGAACTTCTCAGCAAATTGGAGACAATCATTCTTAGTAATCTATGACAGAAACAAAGAACCGAATACCCCATGTTCTCACTTATAAGTGGGACCTGAACATTAATCACAAAAACACAAGGGAGGGATCAGCAGTTGCAGGACACCACCAGGGAGGGGAGGAGGGGGAGCACATAACAACACAAAGGGTACGTGATCCTAAATCGGGGAAGTGAGGACCAGTTGAAGGCCCAAACTTCACCTGCACATACATTACTATGTACCTAATCTTGTGACTTGTAGCCCACATCTTTATAATAAAATAAAGTTAAAACAAAAAAAGAGTCTGTCATTGAATGAATGGATAGAAACAAATGTGGTGTATACACACAATGAAATACTATTCAGCTTTAAAAACAAAAAGAAAATCTTGTCATTTGCAACAACATTGATGAATTTGGGGAACATTATGCTAAGTAATGTAAGTCAGGCACAGAAAAATAAATAACCACATGATCTCACTTACATGTGAAATCTAGTTATTAAGGTCAAAAACCAAAAACTTCAGAATGGAGTCATAAAAAAAATAAACTGGTTGGTCTTATCTGTTTGGGTAATTATTCCTATAGAGGTATTGAAGATATGCTTTAAAAACAAATATTAAAATGTTTTGTGTTTTGTATATCTTCTGCCAACTCAACTTTTAGTCCACTTATTTGGCTTTGTGATACCAACTAACTTATGGAAATGAGAAGCTCTACAAAAATATACTGTTGATACAGTAACATTTCAGAAATGATCATGTCTGTGGGGTTACAAAGTAATAATTGGACTTCTGGCTACTGGTCTGGTATATAAGGATCTTAGAAGTTACCACTCCAACAACAACAAAAAAAGAAGCTACTACTCCATCCTCAAAGGCAAAAAGATGAACAAACTGAAAGTTAACAAATCTTTTTATATCTACCACAGAAGTGAGGTCACAGGGCAAACCCACTGCCTCCACAACTGGAGACAGACAGGTGACTATAAAGAATTACAATTTACCCAGAGCAGAAATCTATAAGCAGAAACCTCTGTAGAAACCAGTGCTGGGGTAGGAAACTTAAACTGTAATTGATAGATTAGGAAGCTCAAAGCTGACAAGTCTGAGGGTTAACAATTCTAGGAGGACTCGGGCAAGGAGGGAGGGTGGGGGGCAGGGTGGAAGGACACACTTTTGTTTTACCTCCAGGACCTCTACTAGGTCCTCCAGTGAATATCAGAGGGAAAAAAAAAATCCCTTCATGCTCCCATCAGGGAAAGATAAAAAGGAACTTTTGAAACACACTAATATCTGCCCTCAGGAAAAACTATTCTTACCACAGCCTAACCCTCTAGGGTTTTAACATAGCCTAAACTATCTGTGGCAAAAAGAAAGCCCAACTCCTGCTTTTTCAAGCCTTCCACAGGGGAGAAGGGGAATACCAAACAATAGTCAACTCTAGTTATCCTGTCCTACCTAAAGGTGGGGGTGAGGGGTGCAGAAGTGAGAAACATTTGTGATGCTTACAGTCCAGAGGCACAGGTTCGTGAAAAGACTTCCCTCTCCCCACACCGTACCACCACATTACTGAATTACTATTGCTATTCCTTTCATCCAATACATTATGTTCATGTTTCAACAACAACAAAAAATTGCCAGGTGAACTAAAAAGGGAAAAAAACAAAAAAACACAGTTTAAAGAGACTAAATAAGCATCAGAATAAGAGTTAAATAAGACATGAATACTGGAATTATCAGACCAGAAGTTTAAAAGAAGTATGATTAATATGTTAAAAGCTTTAATGAAAAAAGGAGACAATATTCAAAAACAGATGCAAGCAACGAATTGGAAATTCTAACAAAGGATCAGAAAGAAATGAAAAATATCTTCGATGGACTCGTGAGCTGACTGGACACAGCAGAGAAAAGAATAACTGAAAAAAGAACAGAACATCCAGAAACTGAGAAAACAACAAAAAACACATGCATACTGAGAAAAAAACAAAAAACACATGCATACTGAGAATATCAGAAGAAGGAAAAGAAAAAGAAGTGTGAGCAATATTTGAAGCAATAATGACTAAGAATTTCTCCCAACGAATGCCAGACACCAAACCACAGATCCTGGAAGCTCAGAGAATACAAAGCAGAATAAATGCCCTCCCCGCTTCCCCTCTCAAAAAACACCCCCAAAATCTCCATAGGCATAGCATATTCATACAGACACCATGGAAACAAGAAAAGAGTTAAACCAAATCAAATCAAACCAAAACAAAGCAAACAAACAAACAGAAAACCAGGCCAAGCTCCTTGGCTCAGTCTGTAATCTAAGCACTTTGGGAGGCCTAGGCAAGTTAATTGCCTGAGCCAGCAGGTTTGAGACTAGTCTGGGCAACTTGGCAGGACCTCGTCTCTACAATAAATTTTAAAAAATCAGCCAGGCATGGTAGCGCATGCCTGTAATCTCAGCTATTCAGGAGGCTGAGGCAGAAGGATCACCTGAACCCAGGAGGTCAAGGCTGCAGTAGCTGTGAGCATGCCACTGCAATACATCCTGGGCAACAGAGTGAGGCCTTGACTCCCCCCACACCCCCGCCAAAAAAAAGTAAAAAGTAGCTATATTTATTTCAGACAGAGCAGACTTCAGAGTAAAGAAAGTAATGAGTGATAAAAAGGAACAATGAATAATGATAAACAAGTCAATACTCCAAAAAGACACAGCAATCCCTAATGCGTACATGACTAAAAACAGGTGTGAAAATACTATGAGGCAAATACTGATAGAATTGCAAGGAGAAACATGAATCTACTGTTAATAATTGGAGACTTTAATATCCCCCATCAGAAACAGATAGATCCAGCAGGCAGAAAATCAGTCGAGAAATATTTGACTCAATAGTTCTACCTATCAACTGGACATAATTGCTATCTATAGAATACTTCAATAACAGCGGATAACACATGCCATCAGGCTCACATGGAACATTTACCAAGATAGATCACATTTAGGAGCATTAAACACACCATAACAAGTTTAAAAGAACAGAAACCATACAATGTCTACTCTCAGACCACATGGAATTAAACTAAAAGCTAGCTGGAAAATCCCAAAATACTTGGAGATAAAACAACACACTTCTAAATAAAACAGGGGTTAAAGAACTCTCAAGAGAAATTACTAAAGACAACTTATCCAAATTTGTGGGATGCAACGCAAGTAGTGCTAGCACTGAATGCATACATTAGAAAAGAAAAACAATCTAAAAGCATCATTCTAAGCGTGACCTTAGGAAACTCGAAAAAGAAGAGCAAATTAAATCCAAAGTAAGCAAAAGAAAAGAAAGAATAAATATCAGAGCAGAAATCAACAAAATGGAAAACAGAAAAAAAAATTTTTTTAAGTTGATTCTTTGAAAATATCAGTAAAATTGAGAAGCTTTAATCAGGCTGAGAGAGAGAGAGACAGAGAGAGACAGAGAGAAACAGAGAGAGAGCAAGAGAGTGAGAGTGAGAGAGCAAGAGAGAGAAAAGAAACAAATTACTCACATAAAAAAATGCTAGAGGGACATCACTAAAGATCACAAGGACATTAAATTGAAAAGAATATTATGAACAAACTCTATGCCTACACATCCATAACATAGATGAAATAGACCAATTTTTAAAAAGACACAACAGACCAAAACACACAGAAGAACAAATGAGTAATATGAATAGGTCTGTATTTATTAAGAAATTGAATAAACAATAGCTTTCAAAAACAGAAAGCAACAAGCTCAGTTAGGTTCATTGGAAAATTCTACCAAACATTTAAGAAATTTCAGCAACTCTACAATCTCTTCCAGAAGACAGAACCAGAAGGAATTGTCTAACTCATTCTGTGAGGCCAACAATTTCCTAACACCAAAATCAGACAAAGATATTACAAGAACTACAGACCAATATCTCTCATGAACATACATGCAGAGATCACAACAAAATATTAGCAATACAAATTCAACAATGTATATAAACAATTATATACCACTACCAAGCAAGACTTATCCAAGGTATTCAAGGTAAATCAATGTAATTCATCATATCAACAGGCTAAAGAAGAAACATCACATCATCATGTTAATAGACACAGGAGAGCATTTAACAAAATCCAACATCCACTCATGAAAAACTCTCAGCAAACTGCAAATAAAGGAAAGTTCTACAACTTGAGAAAGAACATCTACAAAAAATTTACAGCTAACATAACACTTAATAGTGACAAACTTGAAACCCTCCTGCTCAGATCTGGTGCAAGGCAACAATATACCCTTATCATCAATGCTTTTCAAGACAGTACTGGAATTCCCAGCAACTATAATAAAAAAAGAAATACAAGGTATACAGTTTGGAAAAAAAAAACTGTTTGCAGATGACAGGATTGTCTACAAAGAAAATAAAAATAAAAAATAAACAAAAAACAACTCCTTGAAGTACTAAGCAATTATAGCAAGGTTGTAGCATATAAGGGTAACATACAAAAGTCAATTACCTTCCTACATACCAGCAATGAACAAGGAGAATTCAAAACTTAAAATATATTAATATTTATAGTAGTAACCCACAAATAAAATACACACCTATATATCTAACAAAAAATATACAAGAACTATAAAAGGAAAGCTAAAAAATTCTGGTGAAAGATATCAAAGACTTAAATAAATGGAGAGATATTTCATGTTCATGGAAAGGAAGACTCAACACCATCAAGATGCCAGTTCTTCTCAACTTGAACTACAGATTCAGTATAATCCTAATCAAAATCTCTGTGAGTTATTTTATTGATACTGACAAACTGATTCTGAAGCTTAAATGAAGAAGCAGAAGACCCAGAAAAGCCAACACAGTATAAAGGGAGAAAAACAAAGTCAGAGGGCTAACACTACCAGATTTCAAGACTTACTATAAAGCTATTATAATCAAGACATCATAATATTGGAGCAAGAAAATAGATAAGTAGACAATAGAATAGAGAGCCCATAAAGAGAGTCCCATAAATATATTCAGTTGATCTTTGACAAAGGAACAAAGGCAATACAATGGAGAAAAGATACAGTCTTAAAAAAAAATGGTACTGAAACAACTGGACACCAATATGGAGGGAAAAAAAACAACTACTATGACTCTAGACACAGATCTTAACCCCTTCATGATTAACTCAAAATGAATCATAGCCTAATGCAAAACACAAAACTGTAAAATTCCTATAAGAAAATAAAGAATAAAATCTAGATTATCTTGGTTAGGGTAACATCATCTAAATATAACACCAAAGGCATGATCCATGAAAGAGATAACCGATAAGCTAAACATTAAAATTTCAAACTTCTGCAATGTTAAGACAATGAAAACACAGCCATAGATGGAGAGGAAATATTTGAAAAAGATGCACTAATAAAGTACAGTGCATTTACCCAAAATATATAAAGAATTCTTATAACTCAACAAAGGGAAAATGAACAACCCAATTTAAAAATGGGCAAAAGATGTGAACAGACACTTTGCCAACGAAGATATACAAATGGCAAATAGCATATAAAAAGATGCTCAACATCGTATGTCATTAGGGAATTGCAAATTGAAACAGTGAGACACTACTATACAACTTACTAGAATGGTTAAAACCCAAACACTAGCATAAATGCTGATAAGAATATGGAGTAATAGGAACTCCCATTCACTGCTGATGAGAATGCAAAATGGCACAGCCACTTCGGAAGGCAGACTGGCGGTTTCTTAGAAAACTAAATATGCACTTACCATGCAATCCTGCAATCTTTGTACTTACTCAAATGAATTAAAAATTTACATCCACACAGAAACCTGTACATGAATATTTACAGCAATTTTATTTGTAATTGCCAAAACCTGGAAGTAACTGAGATGACCTTAAGCAGTTGAATGGATAAACAAACTATGGTACATCCAGACAATGGAATGTTATTCAATGCTAAAATGAAATGAACTACTGAGCCATGAAAAGACATGTAGGAAACTTAAATGCATATTACTAAGTGAAAGAAGTCAATCTAAAAGGCTACATACTATATGATTCCAACTACATGACATTTCATAGGAGGTGAAAATATAAAGAGAGTAAAAAGAACAGTGGTTTCCAAAATTAGGGAAAGGGGGGGGATGAGTAGAAAGAGCACAGATGATTTTTATAATATTTTCCTGTATGATACTATACTAGTGATACATATCATTAAACATTTTTCAAACCTATAGAATATACAATTCCAAGAATAAACCCTAATGTAAACAATTGACTTTTGGTGATAATGATGCGCCAATGTAGGTTCATTAGTTGTAACAAATGTCCCGCTGTGGTGTGGGATGTCCACAAAAGGGAAGGTTGTATGTGTGTCAGGACATGGAACATACAGGAACTCTGTATTTCCTGTGAATGTAAAACTTCTCTGAGGTCAGGCTTGGTGGCTCAGCCTGTAATCCCAGCACTTCAGGAGGCCGAGCCCGCGGGTTTGAGACCCACCTGGGCAACTTGGCGAGACCTCATCTCTACAATGAGTCAAAAATTAGCCGAGCGTGGCAGTGCGCACCTGTAGTTCTGGCTACTTGGAAGGCTGAGGCAGAAGGATCACCGGAGCCCAGCAGGTCGAGGCTGCAGTGGCCGAGAGGGAGCATGCCATTGCACTCCAGTCTGAGCGATGGCGTGAAACTCCAACTCAAAAAAAACAAGAAACAAAAAAACACTGCTCTGAAAAATAAAACCCTATTAATATTTTAAAAGTAATCATCTTCCCTTCAGCTAATAGTCTTACTCAAAGAAATAAGCACCAAAAACCAACCACACAAATACCTTCAGAGTTTCAAACAGTTAATCCTGGGGATTGGATTTCAAAATGCAATTCCTCATATATTCCTGAACTGACTTCTTTCAACTTTTTAAAAATATTCTTGGACCAACGAAGTCTGCTCTTTTATATAAATTTTCATTTATAAAATTAATACTTTAACACATAATTTGTAAATTATCTAAAAATGTGTTAAATTCACTGAGTAAAATTATAAAATTAGCAAGTATCTTGTATTTTCAGCAGATATGAGACAATAACTTTACATTTCATATGTAAACTATAAACCTAATTATTCAATTTCCAAACTGAATAAAGTAAATTATCACAGTAATTCAGAAGTTCAATAACTTTGTAAAGGAACAAAATAAAAGAAACTCTTCATTTTATATCTCTGCCTACATATTAATTGGTTGCTAATTTTTAATCTTAATAATTATTATCACCAATTACTACTATTCAAAGATGACAAAAATCTTCTTGATAAGGCTGAGGAAAAAGAATGAAAGAAATATATCCCAATGTAGGATCAAATTCTATGACAAGAATGTGTTCTTTCACTCATTCATTCACCAAATAGTTACTGAACACCCACACAGCGCTTAAACACTGGAGTAAGTACCAGTGATGCAACAGAGAAATCTTAAACATGATCCCTGACTTCTTAAAGTTTATTTCTAGTAAGAAAAACAAATACTTTTGATGGTAAACAAATAAATACAAAGAACCTACTTCATATAGGTTAATAAGGTCTTTCTGTATCTTCTTTTTTCCCCCCTTTTTGTAGAGATGAAGGTCTCACTATGTTGACCAGCTGGTCTTGAACTTCTGGCTTCAACCAATCCTCCCACCTTGGCCTCAGAAAGTGCCAGGATTACAGGCATGAACCACTGCACCAATCCAAGAAAAGCTTTTTCTAAGGAGACATTATCTAAAATAAGTCCTAAAAACTGAGAAGGTACCAGACACAGCAAGGGCACAGTGTAAACAGAGTAACAGGTTGATCAATGTTCAAAGCCTGGAGCAGGAAATAACTTAGGCCTTTTAGAAACTACCTGAAAGCTAGAGCATGAGTGTGAGGAGATTGCTGTGACATTATGCAGAAGGGGTAGGCGAGGTTCAGATTGTGTAGGACCCTCATAGGCCTTGGTAAGTAGCTTAGGTTTAGTTCTAAATGCAGTGGCAATCTAGTCAAGAGTTTTAACCACGAGAGTAACAAGATTCAATTTACATTTATATCATTCAGGCAGCTTACAGGGCTACAACAGATTATAGGGTATAAGCATCAGCCCAAACAAGAGATAATCCTTGAGCTAGCTTGATAACAATAGAGATGGAAAGAAATAGACACATTTTAGATGTAGCAGCTGTTTTTCTTTCAAAAACAGTCTTTGTGCATGTCCTTGTAAGTCCCTTTAATTGTGGGATTATTCCGAAAAGAACTGATGTTGTTAATGATCTCTTTAAATGTAAAAGTTCAGTGAAAAAAGAAGAAAAAAGCCCTGATTTATGTCTCAGTCTGGCCTTATCCTAAGTAAAGAATTTTAATAAGTTACTTAACATGAGCAGCAGTTTACTCAACTATGAAATGTAAATAACAATATCTACATTTCACAGAAGCATTATGAGATTTAAATAAGAATGTTGGCAATCTGTGTATATATTTTGTTCATACACATATGTTCTACAAGGCTAATATTCATCCCCTACTCCTATAGTAACAGCATTTTCTAAATGAATTGAACAGAGAAGGAGTTATTTAATACGAAGGAATGCGTTTCTGATAGTGGAATTTCAAGCATGGGAACATCAAAATACAGGAGATATTTTGAGGGAGGAAAGCATTCTGAAACCAACTAGTTTCCTAACATAAAGGAGCCTTCAGATTATTGTAAATACTTATAAAATATTTGATCTTCAGAAAAACAAACTATTAAATATTGATGAATTCTTCTTAAAATACAAAGGTAGTAGTTAACACACTATAATTGCAGTAGAAACCATTAATGTCAACTACTCTAAAGCTGACAATGGAATGATAAAATACCAAGTGTTTCAATGAGCAACAATTATTCATATACCAACAAACTATACTTACAGAGGAAAAAGATTAAAACAGCATTTTCATGAAAGCATATGTTAGAATAAATCCCCACAGCAGCTAGGCTTAAATCTGCCATTTTAAAATTAACACTTAAAAGCCGAAGCTTACTTATTTGCTAAAGAATAAAGCAACAGAAGACAATGCTTTTAAGACTCAATAACATTGATGCTAAACTTGCAAATTTTTTTTCTATGTAGGGTGGCTCAATATAATTAGTGTCAGTTTATCTAAGTTTGGTCTTTTCTACATTATTGAATTTTTAACACTTGAGATAGTACGATTTTCTTCCTATAACTACCACGACATATTCCTGCAATTACTAGGATTTTTATTAATTTGCATCTATTTCAAACAAAATACAATACTTTTCTTGAGAAGTATGGGATATGCAGAGGAAAAAGCAGCATGATTTTCAGAAGAAAAAACAGACTGAAAAGGATTGCCACCCAGATCAACATCATGACACAAATTGGAAAGAGTGTTTCTTCATCCACAGTAGTTGATGTGCTGGTTTTATACCACAGATACTTTTGTTTGATTCCTGAGAGAACAGAATAAAAGATAAGTTAAGGAATATCTGAGGCACAACATGCCTTTATTAGTTAAGATAACTGATTCTAAATAATTAGTTTAAGAAGGAGGGAACTGGGGGCTTAGAGAGGGCATTATAGTGCTATTCTTCAAGTGTCTGACAGTGCTTTATCCATGGTTAATATTCCGCTAAGATACACTGATATGGCTAAATGGGATTTGTATGACTTGTATCAGTGCGAATTGCTTTGGGCCCATGACATACATACATGTTAAATATTTTTACTATCATGAAGACTACAGTCTATTGGTCTAGGATTGTGCACAGTTGGACTGTCTCAGGGCTCAAGATTTTATAGACACACACACACACACACACACACACACACACACACACACACCTTTGCCCAATGAAGTCATGCAAAGTCCTAAATAAATCAGTATCATTTAATCTACAGAAAGAAAAAAGATCACAGCCATTCAGTGTATTACTTTTATAAACTAAGAACAAGAGAAGAAAGAGTTATGTTAGAGGACCAAGAACCTGGATTAAATAAAAAGAACTTTAAGTATATATTATCAAAAATTAGAAATGAGCAAATATAAAATATGTGAATGAATTTAAAATTTTCCGTATTTGTTATAGATTGAAAATTCCAAGAAGACACAGAAAAAGCTGACAGCCAAGAAACCAAGTTCTTAGCAGCTCCTGCTGTTAACATTTGATCGCTTAGGACAGCCACTTCAGTAATTTGGGCCTCAGTTTCTTCAATTGCAAAATTAGAGAGTTTTAATACGGGTTCCTCTAAGTTATTAAAAAAATATGATTCTAGTTTAATATGGTTTGTGGCTAGCATGTATGGTAAGAATACAAAAGTAAGCCATGGAAATCCAGCACCAATGATTATTTACAGTGACACAGGGAACAAGTGCAAAGGCATTATTACAATGCAATAAATCACTTCTTTTATGTAATAAATAGCATACCAAATAATCTGAAATATTTTAAGCAGCTTGGCAAGCTATTTACAACCAGGAGACTACCTATCTAGGATACTAATACTAAACATGGAAATACAATCAAGTAACAATTATACATCTTAAAGTTTGGTACCCAAATGTTATGCTTGTCCTTTGAAAGTCATTTTATAAAACAGCACAGATATTTTTGACACATTTTGCTTATGAGAATAAAAATATCTGCATTCTCAGAGTATATGTAAATTAATGATAAGAAGAAGAGATGCTAAAATGTGTTAGGTTGTAGAAAGATTAATAAATTCATTCCTAATGTGCTAACTATGTATTCTAGATAAAGAAGATATGATTTCCATTCATCTATTAGTAATAACTTAACATAAAATTAAACTTGACAGCTACTTGAGGTAAAATTACCTCACCAAATAAAAGCATTTTATAAAATATGACATAAAACTTAGTGATTTACTCTACTTCCTCAAAGAAACTGAGATCACATGCAATAAAACATATATAAACAGTATGTGACTTTGGCTGTATTATTCATATACAATCTAAATGTGATTTCCAATCTCATATTCTGACAACTAAAAATAAAAGCACTTAATTAATTCTGAAAGGCTTTCCTTAAGGTAACCAGAACTAAGAACTTCAGTATATTGCCTTGAACTTTTCCAGATTATCCAATTTTTAACTTCAGGTACATGACTGATA
This sequence comes from Cephalopachus bancanus, assembly GCA_027257055.1. Lineage (NCBI taxonomy): Eukaryota > Metazoa > Chordata > Mammalia > Primates > Tarsiidae > Cephalopachus > Cephalopachus bancanus. Next base: position 2,921,312 of record JAPVLO010000326.1, read on the forward strand.
CTTTGTGAGAAGAATAGTAAGTGCCCCTATCTTACTCTCTTCCAAAGAAAACTAACAACTTTGTATGGAAGAAATCTTTCCTCCCAAACACTTGTTTTATGATGACTAATTCGCTAATGGACAGAAGCCTCAATAAATAAAGAATAAATGAATAAAAGAACTATACTAAGTGCTTACATGATGAAGGAAATCAATGCTACAAATGACATATTTTAAATATCATTAAGAGCAAGTTATGGCAATTACCCTCAAAAAAGTTCTAATATAGCCGGGCTCGGTGGCTCAGCCTGTAATCCCGCGCCTTTGGGAGGCTGAGGTGAATGGATTGCCTGAGCCCGTGGGTTCGAGACCCACCTGGGCAGCGAGACCTCATCTCTACAATAAATCAAAAAATCAGCCGGGCGTGGTAGCGCATGCCTGTAATTCCAGCTACTTGGAAGGCTGAGGTGGAAGGATTGCCGGAGCCCAGCGGGTCGAGGCTGCGGTGGCCGGGAGTGGCCACTGCACTCCAGTCTGGGCGACAGAGTGAGACTCCAACTCAAAAAAAACAAAAACAAACAACAACAACAACAAAAAAAGTTCTAATATTAATAATCAAGAAATAGCAAGCTTCAAAAACATGCACATCCCCTACTGTTGGTGTAAGAATATTTTATTGTCTTTATGAGAAAAAGGGTGCATTTAAGGCAGAGACATCATAGTCTACTCATGTTATAATATGTGATCAATAGCTAACTCATGCAATCTAATGATTAATAAATGATATCCTTCCTTTAGTTTTACAAGAAGTATTTTCATTTAAGGTTTAAATATCTATACAACTATTTGTATTACATTTATTGCTTTAAACCCTGATTACACGTAGAAATGTCAATATGATTGTTATAAAGAATAAAACATCTTGGTTACCACAGTGACTGTTATTTATGCATAAGCATCCAAGGCTTTAAAAATTTTCTAGAAGTGCAAACAGAAGATATACAAGTTGCAAGACTAAACTGTCATTCCATGTAGTATTGTATGAAAACACCAATTCTCTTTGTAAAAGGTTACCATTTAGTATCTTATAACTGCCATCATAGCACAATCTCATTTCACTATTATATAAGTATTTTTCCATGGATTATAGTCCTTTAGATGAAACACACTGTAGAAATTGTGTGAAACGAAGAATACATTCACAAAATTACCTGACAAGCAATCTGCACGAGGTAGACCAGCTCTTTAGATTCACAGCCATTTTTTGTTACTTCATTCTGTTCTTCTGAAAGTGAAAGCTGTGCCACAGGAAAAAGGGACAAGAGAGGGAAATAAAGTCATAATTAGTGAACAAGAATAAACTAAGCATTCAGAAGAGCTAGACCCTCATATCAGCTTAAAGTAAGACATGCCTTATATTAGAATTCTACTGCTTAAGGTAGTTAAGTGAAGAATTCAGGATTTCAAAAACTACATATATAGGAATTGTCTGTATAGCTTATATCTAAACTGGTACAACTGCATAAAAGCAGTGAATAAAACACAATCACTCAAGTGAAGACTTAGGTCTTCACATCCTTAATTTACTTAGTACATATGTAAAAGGAAGGCATTGAACTAAGTTCTAAGAGACAGCATGACTTAACAGTTCAAAAGAGCTTAGGCCTTATTACAGACATTATAAACTGACTGCCCAGAGATCAGGATGGGCCTAGAGACATATTTAGTTTCAGACTCACCATGTAGGTCTGCACATTGGATTTTATATTATTTTTATTTGAACCAGCAGCCAATGTGTAGAAGCTGAGAGATTTCATATGAAAAATATTTTAGCTTCTACTGAAAAGTCAAAAATTGGGTAAGGGCCCATAATTCTCACATGGCAAAACTGGTTGCAGCTGAGACATGACCATTGCCTTTAAATGAGGCATGTATTCTCCAAGAGAGTTTGCTACAGAACTGATTACACTTTATTATGTTCCAGCATCTAAGCTGAGTATTAACTGTAATTCATCAAGCAAGTTGCTTTATTTTTCTTATACCCTTCTTGCTTTACTAATTTATACTACACACCTGTGCTATCTTTGATAGCAAATTTGCAAATGCTGTCTCAGAGGCGAACAACGCTGAGCTCAAAAGGATCAATACCTAACTATGTAATACTGACCAACCTACTTAGTCTCTCAGCTAAAAAATAGGAAGTACATAATAATATATATTCTCAAGTTTGTGGACAGCAAGTGAGATGTTACAATGAACAGTGCTCACTAAGGTAACTGGTACAGAATAAATACAATATATAGCTAATATTATAAGTTAATATTATAGTTAATGTTACAAGAAATGCAAAGTTGATGAAGATACATTCTCTATTTAGGAAAGCAGTGTCACTGAATGTATTTTTTAGAAACTCTTCAGATATTAAGTGGCAGTTCACATGTTAACAGTCGCTCTCACATTAACCGAAATAAGATTAACTACAAAATCATAGTTTAAAAATTAAATCAAAGAATTAAGAGTGAAAAGAAACCCAAAGAAAACAGGTTTCAGAAAGTGTGAGACAGAAGAAACTCATACATGTGTGGATGCCTGGCAGAGATGCAAGAGGATAACGGTGGCTCAGCCTGTAATCTCGCACTTTGAGAGGCTGAGGTGAGTGAACTGCCTGAGCCTGCGGGTTTGAGATTCGCCTGGGCAACTCGGCGAGACTTCATCTCTACAATAAATTAAAAATTAGCCAGGTGTGGTAGCACGTGCCTGTAGTTCCAGCTACTTGGAAGGTTGAGCGGAAGGATCGCCGGAGCCCAGCAGGTCGAGGCTGCGGTGGCCGGGAGCATGCCACTGCCTTCCAGTATGGGCAACAGAGTGAGACTCCAACTCAAAAAAAAAAGAGGATAAAGAATCTACCTTAGACAGGGAAAGGAGGAACCAGTCAAACCTTGAATGACTGCATGTAGACTAAAGTGACAAACCAAAATCACAAGGAACACCTTATAGCAGAGACTTGACACTCACCCATCAACTGATTCACCAAGTGTATTCAATCAGTATACTAAAGGCTGGGAAGAGTAGGAAAACAGAGAGAGAAAACTGTGAAGTATGGGGAGCCTCCTTAGCACAAGGTAGCTAATCCCCCTAGAATGGGATCAGGGCAGTAAAACAGGGAGGACAGAAAAAGTGAGAGATCCCCTTCTGAGGCACTCAGGCCGTTCTAAAGGCAGGAGGTGGCAGAGCAAAGCTGAGAGATATCTCACTGAGACATCCCAGGCCTTAAAGTATAACGCAGCAACCTCTCAGGGCAAACAGAATGGAGCTCTCCCGAGACAAAGAAAGCTAGGAAAGAACTGGGAAAAAAAAAATGAGAAAGAGTAACCAGGCTGTGAAGCAGAGAGCGAGAATGTGCCATCCCTCCGTCCAGAAGGCTGGTGGCTTCATGGCAAAGCACAAAGACATCTCACCAGTCTTTAATTTTCCCTGTGAAGGAAATCTCAGAAACTTACCCTCCAAATATTTAAAGGCAGTGATAAACTCAATCATATTAAAGCTGTCACAAAGACAAGATCTATTTCAAATAAGGATCGGCTTGATTCAGTCCTCCAATCTAACAGACTGAAAGAAGAGGAGATAAGCCAACTATCTTTTATATAACATTTTTTTTCACATATAACATATCTTATAAACACACAGAGAAGTAAGAAAATGTGACATGTGATCATGACAGGAAACAATAAAATAAAACAGACATAGAAATGGGACAGATGTAAAAATAACAAGAAAGAATATAAATCAATTATAATAGCGATTCTAAAATTAGCTGAAAAGGTAAACAATATGCAAGAACACATAGTAAAGAGAAGATTCTGGAAAGATGGCAGACTAGGAAGCACCAGTCTGTCTCTCCACCTAGATAACTGTACTAGCAGAATGTATCTGGTGTAACTACTTTGGAATTCTGTTGTCTATTGAAGGCTTGCAACTTACAGGGGAAGGCTTGGATGTAAAACTACAGTTCATTTTGGCCATTTTAGCTCTTACAAAATAGTAGTTACCCATCCCCTGCTCCCAACCCTATTCTATTGCAGTCAGCTGTGCACAAATTCCTGGAGCAGCATACATGTACTTTACAAGAGCAAGGGCAGACAAAATGGACACTGCCTCTAAATTTCAGAGAGTTATACCATATAATTGCTGATTACTGCTTGTAATCACAAAGTTAGAGGCAGAGAGGTTTGCATCTATTATTGTTATACCCCCTCCGCTGTTGCAAGCTCATCCACTCTGACAGGAGGAACTTTCAGGGGACATAAAGGGTCAACACCCTTTCTTTTTACATGCCTCCCTTCATTTTTTTCTTTTTCCTCTTTTGAGAGACAAATGTAAAAGACTAGGATACTCAAAAGCAACTTCACACACAGGGAGAAGTAGAAAGTGACTGCACATGCCCAGGGAAAGGTATAGGCTTTGAAAAAGTCTGAGAAAACAGTAAGTTTCCACCTGGGGCTGATCTTTGTCACAGAGACAGCCTACAATTAAAAACAAAACAAAAACAAAAAACCTCAGCAAATCCTGAGGAAGAGAAAGAATCTAATTTCCAGAGTTACCATATTATTAGATTCAAATGTCCATTTTTTCCAAAAATCAGATGCTTATATATAAAGAAACAGGAAAGTGGCAAAATAATAGCCAAAAAATTCCCAAATTTGATGAATATAAACATACAAGAAACTTAAGAAATTCAAACATGAATATAAACATACAAGAAACCTAAGAAATTCTAAGTAAAATGATCTCAAAGACTCACACCAAGACACACAATAATCAAACTTTTTTATTTTTTCCGTGTCATATATATTATTTAGTCATTTATTTTAAAGATGTGAGGTACAATTCAGGATTAGGTATACAATAATCGAACTTTCAAAAAACAAAGACAATGAGAAGATCTTGAAAGAATTGAGAGAAGCAACTCAACAAATACAAGGGATCCTCAATAAGATTAGCAGATTTCTCATTAGAAACTTTAAAGGTCAGAAGACAGTGGACCAAAAAATTCAAAGTGCTAAAAGAAAATAATTGTCAGCCAATAATCCTATAACCAGCAAAAACTGTCTTTCAAAAGTGAAGGAGAGGTTCCTGGATAAAGAACCTCCCCACTTAAGATCTTCCCAGATAAAGAAAAGCTGAGGGAGTTAATTACCACTAGACTTTTCCTACAAAAAATACCCAAGGGAGTCCTATAGGTTAAAAAAAGGACATTGTATACTAACTTGAAGTCATATGAAGAAATAAAGATCTCAATAAAGCTAAATGCTAGCAATAATAAAAGCTAGTATTACTGTAACAATTTGTAGCTCTACTTTTGTTATCCACATAATTTAAGAGACTATACTTGAAAAATTATTAGTTTAAAAGCTAGCATTATTTTAGCTTTTATTTGTAATTTCAATATTTTGTTTCCTACATAATTTAAAGCACTAATATATTTAAAAGAATTATTTATGTTTTAGGGCAAAAAATTATAAACATGTAATTTTGTGACATCAACAACCAAAAGGAGAAAGAGCACGGAGCTGTTATAGGAGTAGAGTTTTTGTATGTTATTGAAGTTAAATTGGTATAAATTCAAATTAGAATTTTATAAACTTTAGGTTGTTAAATATGATCCCAATGGCAACCATAACAAAGAGCTATAAAATAGGCACAAAAGAAAATTAGAATGAAATCTAAACATATTACAATAAAATATTAACTAAACATATTAAAGATTAATGCAGGAAATTAGAAACAAAAAGCTACAAGGTATATAGAAAACACATAGCAAAATAAAAGGAGTCCTCCTTATCAGTAATTACTTTTATTTATTTATTTTGAGACAAGGTATGGCTCTGTCCCCTGAATGGAAGTGCAGTGGCATGATTATAGCTCACTGCAGTCTCAAACTCCTGGGCTCAAGGGATCCTTCTACCTCAGCTGCCTAAGTAGCTAGAGCTATAGGCAATATGCCACTCTGCCCAGCTATTTTTATTTTTATTTTTTTGTAGAAATGAGGTCTATGTTGCATAGGTTGTAGTATTATTATATTATTATTATTATTTTGAGTTAGAGTCTCACTCCGTCACCCAGGTTGAATGACCTGCTGGGCTCAGGTGATCCTTCCGCCTCAGTCTTCCAAGTAGCCAGAACTACAGGCATACGTCACCATGCCTGGCTAATTTTTTATTTATTTTAGAGATGAGGTCTCGCCAAATTGCCCAGGATGTTCTTGAACCTGTTGGCTCAGGCAATCCTTTCACCCCAGTCTCCCAAAGTGCTGGGATTAAAAACTTGAGCCATCACGCCTACCCAAGTAATTATTTTTAATGTGAATGATGAAAAGGATAGAGAATGGAAGAATAAAGAAACATGATCCAACTACAGTCATGCACCACCACAATGAAATTTTGGTCAACAACAAATCACATATATTACAGAGGTCCCATAAAATAACAGTACCACATTTTCACTGTACCTCTCTGTGTTTAAATATATTCAGATACATACCACTGTGTTACAACTGCCTACAGTATTCAGTGAAGTAACATTTATATAGGTCTGTCGCTTTGGGGCAACAGGCTATACCAGATAGCCTACATGTGTTGTAGGCTACACCTACTGTTAGTACACTCTTATGATAGTTGCACATCTACAAAATTGCCTAATGATGCATTTCTCAGAACATAGCCCCATCGTTGTGATGCATGACTATATTTTGTGTCTATAGGAGATGCATAATAGATTCAAAGACACAAATAAGTTGAAAGTGGAAGGATGGAAAAAAGATATCCCATGCAAATAGTAACCAAAAGAGAGCAGAGGTGGCTATACTAAAATTAGGCAAAATAAAAATTAAATCCAAACAGTTAAGAGAGACCAAAAATATACACTAATAAAAGGTTCAATACAACAAGAAGATATGATAATAATAAGAATTTAGATGCCTAATAACAGATCATCAAAATATATGAAGCAAAAACTGGTAAAATATAAGGGAGAAATAGACAATTTTACAAGAATAGTTTTGAGACTTCAATATCCCACTCTCAATAATGGATATAAAAACTAGGCAGAAGTATGGCAATAGAGGTCTAACACAATAAGCCAACTAAATCTAAAACACATATACTGAACACTTTACCGGACAAAAGTAGCATACACATTTTTCTGACGTGCACGTGGAACAATTTCCAAGATAGATCACTGACAGGCCCTAAATAAAGCATCAAAAGATTTAAAGATATATCATACAAAGAATCTTGTCTGAACGTAACAGTTGAATTTAGACATCAATTAAAAAAATGAAAACTGGAAAATACAAAAATTTGTGGAGATTAAACAGTACTCTCTTGACCAATAAATCAAAGAAGACGTCACGAAGAAAACTAGAAGATACATACACAGAGGTAAATGACAATGAAAACAGAACATAACAAAGCTTATACAAGGCATAGTGAAAGCATTGCTATGAAGAAATGTATAACATAAACATTTACATTAAAAAACAAGAATAATCTCAAATCAGAAACCCAACTCTCAATTTAAGGAACCAGAAAAAGAAAAAACCCAAAGCTAACAAGGAAAAAAAAAATATAGAGCAGAGATAAACAAAATGGAAGACATAAAAACAATAGAGAAAAATCAATGAACTCAAAAGTTGAATCTTTGAAAAGATCAACAAAATGGACAAACTTTTAGCTAGACAGAGTAATAAAATGAGAAAAGACTCAAATTACTGTAATAAAAAATGAAAGTCAAACATCACTACAGATCCAATAGAACTGAAAAGGATTGTAAGAGAGTATTATGAACAACCATATACCAAAATATCTGATAGTCTAGATTAAATAGACAAATTCCTTGAACCACAAAATCTACCAAGACTAAATCACATTCACACACACACACACACACACACACACACACACACACACACACACACACACACCACCCAGAAAATGTTGCTACTGGACCTAAACCAACTGAAGAGACTGAATCAGTAATCAGAAACCAGACACTTAAAGAAGAATTAATAACACATCTAATCAAACTTCTCAAAAAAACTGAAGAGAAACACTCCTTAATTCAATCTAAAAGGCCAGCATTATACTGATACCAAAGTCAGTCAAAGACACTACTGAAAAGAACACTACACACCAATACTCCTTATGAATTGATACAAAAATCTTCAACAAAATACCAGCAAACCAAACTCAGCATCACAGCCAAAGAATTATATACAAAGATCAAGTAAGATTTATTACTGGAATGCAATGATGGTTCAACATACAAAAATCAATCAGTGCAATATACCACATTAATAAAATTAAGAAAAAAACATGATCTCAATAATGCAGATAAAGTATTTGACAAAATTCAACACTTTTGTGATAGGAAAAAAACTCAATAAACTAGAATAGAAGGTATTTTCCTCAAAAGAATAAAAATCATACACAAAAACCTCCCAACTAACATCATATTCAAGAATGAAAAACTGAAAGTGCTAGGCACAGTGGCTCACACCTGTAATCCCAGTACTTTGGGAGCCAGAGGTGAGGCAAGAGGAGTGCCTGACCCCAGGAGTCAGAGGCCACCCTGGGCAACTTGGCAAGACCCTGTCGTCACAAAAAATTTTTCAAAAGCCAGGCATCATGGTCTGTGCCTGTAGTTCCAGTTACTTGTTGCCGAGATGGAAGGATTGCCTGAGCCCAACAAGAGGAGGCTGTGGTGGATGTGGCTGTGAGCATGCCACTGTACTTCTGTGCTCCAGCCGGGGGAAAGGAAAAGGAAAACTGAAAGTATTTTTCCTAACATCAGCAACAAGATAAGCATGCTGGCTTTTACCATTTCTATTCAAAATCATACTGGAAGTTCTAATCAAAACTATTAGGCAAGAAAAAGAAGTAAAAGGCATCCAAGTTGAAATGCAAAAAGTAAAATTACCTCTGTTCATATATTATATGACTTTATATGTAGAACTCTAAGGATTCCAAACCAAAAGACCCTATGTGAACTAATAAATGAATTCAGCAAAGTAGCAGGATACAAAGTCATCAATCAAAAAATCAGTTGCATCCCTATACACTAACAATGAACAATCTTAAAAGGAAACTAAAAAAGTAACTTTAAGTACAACAGCATTTTTTTTTAATGGAAGAATTAACTTAAAGAGGTAAAAGACTTGTACAATGGAAACTATAAAACATTTAAAGAAATTAGAAATAAATGGAAACACAACCCATGTTCATGTACTGGAAACAGAATTTGAAAGATGCTAAGACTACCCAAAGTGTTCCACAAATTTAATGCAATCTCTGTCATATCTCCAAATTCTTTTGCAGAAATAGAAATACCCATCCTGAGAATTCTCAAGAGATCCCAAAGAGCCAAAACAACTTTGAAAAAGAACAAAACTGAAGGACTCACATTCCTGAGTTCAAAATGTACTACAAAGCAATAGTAGTCAAAATAGTGTGGTACTGGCATAAAGACAGATATAGAGACCAATTGAATAGACAACTCAGAAGTACAACCTCACATATATGATTAAATTATTCTGACTAGGGCATCAAGACCATTCATTGAGGGAAAAAACAGTCTTTACAACAAATGGTGCTGAAAACTGAATATCCACATGCAAAAGAATGAAGTTGGACTCTTAACCTAATGTTATACACAAAAGTTATCTCAAAGTAGATCAAACACCTAAATGTAAGACTTAAAACTATAGAAATCTTAGAAATAAAACATAGAGAAAAGCTTCATGACATTGGATTTGGCAATAATTTCTTGCATATGACACCAAAAACACAGGCAACAGAATAGACAAATTGAGCTCAAAAAATTTTTAAGTTTTTAAATCAAAAGATATTATCTACAGAGTAGAAAGGCAGCCCACAGAATGGGAGATGTTTTGAAATCATAAGGGAATGGCAAGGGAATAATACCCAGAATAAAAAATGCCTATAATCCAACAAAAAACTAAACAATCCAATTTAAAAATGGACAAAAAATGGAGAATAGGCATTGCTCTAAAAAAATATATACAAATGGCCAATAAACACATGCAAAATGTTCAACATCAATCATTAGGGAAATGGAAGTCTAAACTACAATGAGAAATCACCTAACACCTATTAGGGTGGTTATCATCCCAAAACAGAAAACAACAAGTGCAAGGGTCTAAGTAGAGAAATTGGAACCCTTGTACACTGTTAGTGGGAATGTAAAATGGTACAGCCACTATGAAAAACAGTATGGTGGTTCTCAAGAAACTAAAAATAAAATTACCATATGACTTAACAATTCTACTTCTAGTTATGTACCCCTAAAAACTGGAAGCAAGGTCTCAAAGGGATATTTGTAAAACTATAGCAGAATTATTCACAATAGCTAAAAAGTGGAAGTAATTCAAGTGCATCAACAAATGAATTCCAGTGTTCATCAACAATGGTGTATGTGTACACACACATGCACATACACACGCGCACACACACACAGATGCAATGAAATATTTAGCCCCAGCTTTTAAAAAGAAGAAAGTTCTGACATATGCTACAATATGGATGAATCTAAAGAATACCAAGCTAATGCTAAATATCCCAGTCACAAAAAAAAGATAGACTGTATGATTCCACGTATGTGAGGTACTTAGAGCAATAAACAACAAGAAAAAAACACATGGAAATGCCAGCAGAGAGTGAAACAAACAAACAAAAAAACTGTCAAAGAAAATGTTAGAAATGAAAACTTTTATATCAGGTATTCATAGCAAACTGGAAACAGTAGATGAAAAGATCAGAGAACTTGAAAACAGGTCAACATAAAGTATCACTGAAACAGAGAGAAAAAAATGAACAAAAGTAACAATACAGTTCAGATCTCTAAGAGAATATCAGAAAACCATAAATGTAATTGGAGTACTAGAAGGAGATTAAAGAGAAAATAGGGCAGAATACACATATTTGATATCAGATGAGAACTTTCCAAAATTCATGACAAACATTAACTTCAAATTTTGGAAACTTAGTGAACCTCAAATAAAATAATCACAATAGGCCGAGTGCAGTAGCTCAAGTCCATGATCCCAGCACTTTGAGAGGCCGAGGCGAGAGGATTGCCTGAGCTCAAGGGTTTGAGTCCAGCCTGGGCAACTTGGTGAGATCTCATCTCTACAATAAAATAATAAAAAAATAAGCTGGGCGTGGCAGCGCACGCCTGTAGTTCCAGCTACTTGGAAGGCTTGAGAGGAAGGATTGCCTGACCTGGTAGGTTGAGGCTGCAGCAGCCATGAGTATGCCACTGCACTCCAGCCTGGACGACAGAGTGAGACTCCAACTCAAAAAATCAATCAATTAATCAAAATAAATCAGAACAAAGCATATCATAATCATATATTTTTTTTAAAAGACAGAAAAACCTTTCAATCTTTAAGGAAGAAACACACATTACTCAAGAGGAAAAATATAAATAATAACTGAATTCTCACCAGAAACAAGAGAGAGGAGAAAACAAAGAGAAAATATCTTTAAAGTTTTGGAAGAAATGTTGTAAGTACCATATTCCATGAAAATATCCTTCTTGGGGTCCAAAGTGAGGCCCAAACTTTATCTGTACAATGACCATTTGTATACCCCTAACCCCAAATTGTATCCCTTATCTTTAAAATACACATTAAATAAATAAATAAATAAAATAACTAACAAAAAAAAATCAATTGAACATAAGTAAATGAGTTTATGTCTGGGTTTTCTATGCTGTTTCATTGGATGATATGTCTATTTTTTATGTCAGTATCATGCTGTTTTGATTACAATGCTTTGCAAAATATGCTGAAATCAGAGAGTGTACTGTCTCCAGCTTTGTTCTTTTTGATCAAAATTGCTTTGACTATTCAGGGTCTTTTCTAATTTCATACAAATTTTAGAATTTTTTCTATTTCTGCAAAAAATGACATTAAAACTGTGATAGAAATTGCAAAAAAAGGAAAAGAAAATAACCTTCTGAAATTTAAGCAACATAAAGACATTCACAGATTTTTTAAAAAGCTAAGAGAATATGTCTCCAGTAGATCAACCCAACAAGAAAAGCTAAGACAAGTTCTTCAGGCTAAAGAGAAGTGGTACCAGATAAAAACCCGGAACTGCAAGAAGGAATAAGCAGCACCAGAAATAGTAAATATCTAAGTAACTATAAGACACCTAACTTCTCAACGGTAACAGATGGAACAGCTTAAGAATATCTTCAAGTTCTGAGAAAAGAAATATACCAAGACTTTATTCATACCTAAACTATCATGCAAAAATAAAAGCCAAAAAAAAGCATTTTCTGACGAACAAAAACTAAAAGAGTTTCCACCAACAAATCTCACTAAAAGAACTTCTAAAATATGTACATGAGAAAGAAGAAAAAAAGATTCTAAGATAATAAAATAAGATGTAAGGCAGAAATACTGAGCAAAGGATTCAGCAAATAAGTTTATAAATCTAAATAAATTTACCTGTATAGTAACAATAATGATTAATTACAGAAGATAAAAAGATGGAACTATCATCCTGAAAAACACTAACATGACAGACAAGAAAATGTGATCACAGCTAAAATATTCTAAGTGCTGATATTGTATGACAGGAGCAGTAGAGATACTGAAAATTTTAGATTTTAGGTATTCAAGTTAAAATTTTAATAGTAGTGACCAAAAGATTAGAAAAAACACATATAATTTCCAAATCAAAAGGAGGAGGATAAAAATGTTAAATGTCAATAACCAAAAAATAAATTAAGAATAGGAATAAAACCAATATCTCTAGGCAAAACTGGGCAGGAAGGAGCAAGAAGTGCACACTTTGAAAAAAAGGCAGAGACAAGAAAAAAAATGAAACTAACAGAGAAAAAAGATGGACCCATGGTGTCAACAAAATGATCAAGTAGGCAGCTCCAAACTCCAATTCCTCTACAGAAACATTAAAAAAAAAAAAGGCATAATCTCTCAGAACCAACTTTCTCAGAACACCAGTAAAAAGGCAAAGGGTTTAGAACAACCAAGAGAACACTGAATCAAGGAAAAGACAAATTCAATAGCAGGAGAGCTTTGTGGCATTTTTACCTGCTCTTATCCCATCACTCCCTGGCTCAGCAACAGTCTTGATGATGCCAACATTCATTCCCATTATGGAACCCTAAACCCTGAGTCTGGAGGGAGCAGAAAGAACTTATTCACAAGTTATTGTGTCAGTCTTCTAATCTCTCTGGGGGCTACCTGAAGAACTGCTGCAACATGCTCGCCTTCATTTCACCTAACATGAATCCCATTCAAAGAGAAAAAGCACTGAGCATTGCTTAAAACCATAGTGAGGTAGACAAAAACTCTGCAACTACCTGGAGCAAAAAATTGCAGTTGAGACATAAAGTAGACAACCTAAAGCCTAAAAGGAAAAGTGAGGAAAGAAATTCTTTGTGAAATTAGATCACTCGGAAGTGCCTGGGTACACCAGGGTATTTACAAAGTCAAACACATGGCCCAGAATGGGCCACATGTTCACAAAAACCTACTAAGTCCCAAAGTTTCTGGACAACCTCTAGGCTAAGTGTAACAGGAAGGAAAGACTAAGGCTGACCTGTAAATAACCTAGCTAAATGCCACATGTATCTCAGTAGACAGGCAACATGCAAAAACTAGTAAAAGTGGCTTTTTTAAAATTTATTTTTAGCTCCTGGGATTAAAAAATAAAATAAAAAAAAATTCCTGACAAAACACTAGCTAAACACAAGCTAAAGGAAGAGAGTCTACTTTTTGTTTGACATGAGAGAACTGAGTACACACAATACCAATATAGTCTTCTCTGAAAGAGTTTGGAAAAAAAATTACTAAACAGACAACTGCAACCTTCAACAATCAAAAAACAGCAAATTCTAAGGAAGGATGAGAATTCAATTTCCAGTGTTACAACGTCATAACAATCAAATGTCCACCACTGAACAAAACAAGTCATCACAAAGTATACCAAGAAACAGCAAAGCACAGACCCTTCACTGGGAAAAAAAGTAAAACAACAGAAACTGTACCTAAAAAGTCCAAATACTGAACTTAACTAGACTTTACATAAACTATATTAAGCATGCTGAAAACATTCAAGGAAACATGCACAATAAAACTAAGAAAAATAAAAAAATAATGTCTGAATAAATGAGAACATTAATAAACAAACAGAAAGTATTTTATTTTATTTTTAATTTATTTTTCACCTTTAAATGTTTTATTTTAAAATCGTGGGGTGCAATTCAGGGTTGGGGATACAAATATTCATTGTGCAGGTACCCTTGTTGATGAGGTGTGCTCTGCCTTCCCCCAGCAGATTCCCACTACTGTCAACCCCACCTCCCCACTCCCCCGCCCCCAGCATTTTCCCACTACTGTCAATCCTTTTCTTATAGTATTACAGTAGTTGTTCAAGGTCCACTTATGAGAGAGAACATGTGATACTCAGTTCTTTGAATGTGTGAAAGATCACTCAGTGTTATAAACTCTAAGTCCATCCAGGTTGCTGTGAAGTTCATGATTTTGTTCTTCTTTATGGCTGCGTAATATTCTATTGTGCATATGTACCACATTTTTTAAAATCCAGTCCTCTTTTGATGGGCAGCACGGTTGATTCCATGTTCTTGCTATTGTGAACAATGCTGCGATAAACATATGTGTGCAGGTATCTTTTTTATAGAGTGTTTTGAGTTCTTCTGGGTATATTCCCAGTAAGGGGATTGTGGGGTCCTATGGAAGGTTGATTTTTAGACCTTTTAGGAGCTGGGTTTGGTGGCTCAGCCTGTAATCCCACGCTTTGGGAGGCTGAGGTGATGCAGGAGTGGCCACTGCACTCCCGTGTGGGCGGCAGAGTGAGACTCCAACTCAAAAAAAAAAAACTTTTAGGGATTGCCACACTGTTTTCCACAGAGCATATTATAATAAAATTTCAAAAAGACAAGGTCAGAGAGAGACTTTGAAAGCAGCAAAAAGGATGCAACTGGTCACATACAAGTGATCCCCAATACAACTATAAGTTAATGTCTCAGCAAAATCCTTGAAGGTCAAAAGGCAGACAGATGATACATTTTAAATGCTAAAAGGAAAACACTGTCAACTAAAAATATAATATTCAGCAAAACTGTCCTCTAAAAGTAAAGAAAACATTAAGACATTCAGGGACTAAAAAAAAGAAAAGCTGAAGTAGTTGACCAACACTAGGGTATTACAGGAAAGCCTAATAAAGTCCTGAAAATTGATATAAAAGGACACTAGACAGTAACTTGAAGCCATATGAAGATGTAAAGATCTCCATTTAAGGTAAATACAGGGGCAAATATAAACACCAGTATTACTGAAATTTTGGATAAGAAATTCACTTTTTGTTTTCTATATTATTTAAGAGATACATGCACAGAAATAATTATAAATCTATGCTATTGGGTCTGTAATGCATAAAGATGCAATCTGTGACATCAATTAACTTTACAAGGAAGATGAAACTATAGTAGAGATGTATATGCAACTGCAGCAAGTTAGAATGAATTCAAAATAGATTATTATAATTTTAAGATGTTAGTTATATGTGCTCACTATAGTAACCACAAAGGAAACACCAATATAAAATGAAGTAAATGAAAAGGGAATGTAAACATGTTACTAAATGATTCAACCAAATACAAAATATGGCAGTAATGGAGGGAAAAGGGGGCAAAAAATATAAGACACAGCAAAACAAAATGGCAGAAGTCCTTAGCAGTAATTATTACAAATATAAATGGCTTTAAACTCTACAATCATAAGTCAAAGACTGAAGAATGGATTAAAAATAAACAAGATCCAGCTATATGCTATCTACAAGAGACTCACTTTAGATCCAAAGACACAAATAGGTTAAAAGTGAAAGGAAAGAAAAATATATTTCATGTAAATGATGACCAGAAAGACCTTGGTAGCTACATTAATATCAGACAAAACAAATATTAAATTAATAACTGCTATTAGAGGCAAAAAAAGGACAATATGTACTTAGGAAAGGGGAAAATTCATCAAGAAAGTATAACAATTAAAAATATGTAGTGACCAAGCAATAGAGCACCAAAATATATAAAGCAAACATGACAGAAATGAAGGGAGAAATAGGCAGCTATTTATAACAGCAGATAAGTTCAATATGTAACTTTCAACAATAGATAAACCAGAATCTTTTCATATGCCTACTGGCCATCTGTATACCTTCTTTGGAAAAATGTCTATTCAAGCCCTTTGTCATTTTATAAATTGGATTGTCTTTTTTCCTTTATATAATTTAGATTAAATTTATGATTTGCAAATATTTTCTCCCAGTCTGTAGGTTATCTTTATACTCTATTGATAGAGTATATCTTACTTATACATAATATTTTATATATTTATGAGGTACAGACAAGGTGGGGACTCCCAAAACATTAAAACTACCTTTTTGAGGGCGGGTCCCTTGTAGTATAGGCTTCCTCTGCTATGTAAGTGTTCTAGGGACCCACACCGTGTGAGAAGCTGTGTTTGGCTTCAGTGAATTTTTTTGCCAATGTGTTTGCCCATTCCATTATAGGTGATTTACAAGCGCGCCTGCCCACATCCTACTGTTTAGCAGTTTTGATGAAAAACAGCATGACTCTCATGCCCCACCCTCTCTGTTCATCCAATCTCACCCCAAAAGATTTTTTTGTTTGTTTCCCTGAATGAAAAAAAGGCCCTCAAAGGGAAATATTTTGCCATCATGAAAGAGGTGAAACAAAAAACAGCAGCAGCCAGGCTCCGTGGCTCAGCCTGTAATCCCGTGCTTTGGGAGGCTCAGGTGAGTGGATTGCCTGAGCCCACGGGTTCGAGACCCGCCTGGGCAACTTGGTGAGACCTCATCTCTACAATAAATTTTAAAAAAAATCAGCCGGGCATGGTAGTGCATGCCTGTAATTCTAGCTACTCGGAAGGCTGAGGGAAGGATCGCTGGAGCCCAGTGGGTCGAGGCTGCAGTGGCCGGGAGCGGCCACTGCACTCCAGTCTGGGCGACAGAGTGAGACTCCAACTCAAAAAAAACACAAAAAAAGGCAGAAACACTAAAAGGATCAAAATTGACGCCTGGCAGCGAGACCTCATCTCTACAATAAATCAAAAAAATCAGCCGGGTGTGGAAGCGCATGCCTGTAATTCCGGCTACTTGGAAGGCTGAGGCGGAAGGATCGCCGGAGCCGAGCAGGTCGAGGCTGCGGTGGCCGGAAGCAGCCACTGCACTCCAGTCTGGGCGACAGAGTAAGACTCCAACTCAAAAAATAAAAAAATAAAAATTGTTTTGAGCAGTGGAAAAAGCATCTCAATAGATGAATGGCATCAAATTGAGAACTTTAAAGATAGCTAGAGTTTAAACATTTAACAATAATTATACAATGTTTAAAATTAATTTTGGGGGGGAGTCCCCTTCATATACTATTTTGTTACATGCATAGAAGGTACAATGGTCAAATCAGGGTATTTGAGGTATTCATTACCTTGAGTATTTATCATTTCTATAGGTTGAGAACATTTCAAGTCCTGTCTCCCAGCTCTTCTGAAATGCACAATACAATGATGTTGACTACAGTCACCCTACCCTGCTGCTGAACATTAGAATTTGTATCTTCTAACTTCATGTCCCTACCCATTAATCAACCTCTCTTCATCCCACTCATCTTCCTAGACTCTGGTATCTATCATTCTACTCTTTACCTCCATTAGATCAACTTTCTTAGATCCCACATGAGTGAGAATTCCGTGCTTGGCTTATTTTACTTAACATAATGACCTTCGATTCCATCCATTTTGCTTCAAATGGCAAGAATTTAATTCTTTTTTATGGTGAAATAGTATCTCAATGTGTATATATAATCACATTTCCTCAACCATTCATCCACAGATGAACAATTACGTTGATTCCATACCTGTGCTATTGCAAACAGTACTGCAAAAAAAAATGTGGGTATAGGTATCACTTTGTTATGCTGATTTCCTTTCCTTTATCAGATATATACGTCTAGTAGTGGAATTGCTGGATCAAATGGCAGTTCTATTTTAGGTGGTTTTTTTCTTTTGAGAAACCTTTATAACATTTTCCATAGTGACTTTATTAATTTACATTACCACCAGCAGTGTTTAAGAGCTCCTATTTCTGTGCATCCTTCACAACATCTACTGTTTTTTTTGAGTTGGAGTCTCACTGTGTTGCCCAGACTGGAGTGCAGTGGCCGCTCCCGGGGATCCTTCCATCTCAGTCTTCTGAGTAGCCAGAATTACAGGCTACCACGCCTGACTGATTTTTGATTTATTGTAGAGATAAGGTCTCGCCAAGTTGCCCAGGTGGGTCTCGATCCCGCGGGCTCTGGCAATTCACTCGCCTCGGCCTCCCAAAACGCGGGATTACAGGCTGAGTCACTGAGCCCGGCAACATCTACTATTTTTGTCTTTAAAAAAAACCCAGCTATTCCAACCAGGGTAAGATGATAACTCATGGTGTTTTTAATTTGCATTTCCCTGGTTAGTATTGTTGGGCATTTTTTCATGTATCTGTTAACCATTTAGATTTCTTCTTTTAAGAAACATCTATTCATGTCCTTTGCTCATTTTTAAAAGAGATTATTTATTTTTTTGCTGTCAAGCTGTTGGAGTTCCTTGTATATTACTCCCTTGTAGGATGAATAGTTTGCAAATACTTTCATTCAACAGGTTGTCTCTTTCCTCTGTTGTTTTCTTTGCTGTGCGAAAGCTTCTTAGTTTAATATAGTATCATTTGTCCATTTTTGTTTCTGCTCTCTGTGTTTTCAAGGACTTAGCCATAAAATCTTTGCCTTGAAAAATATCCAGAAACATTTCCTCTATATCTTCTTCTAAATTACTTTTCTACTAGGTTACTTTTACAGTTTCAGGTTTCCCATTTAAGTCCTAAATCCATCTTGAGTTAATTTTTGTATATAGTGAGAGACAAGCATCTAGTTTCATTCTTCTGCATGTGTATATCCAGTTTTCCAGCAACATTCATTGAGGAGGGCATCTATCTAACCATGCAGGTTATTGGTACTTTTGTGGAAAAACAGTTGGCTGCAAACATATGGATTTATTTCTGAGTTTCTATTCTGTTCCATTGGTCTATATGCCTGTTTTTATACCAATACTATGCTGTTTTGGTTACTACAGACTTGTAATATACTGTGAAGTTGTGTAGTGTGATGCTTCCAGCACTGTTCTTTTTTGCTCAGGATTGCACTGGCTATTTGGGCTTTTTTTTTTGTTTTGGTTTCAAATGAATTTTAGGATTGTTTTTTCTATTCATCTGAAAAATGTCATTGGTATTTTGATAGGGATTGTACTGAATCTGTACACTGCTTTGAGCAGTATGGTCACTTTCAATACAACAATTCTTCTGATCCATGAGATGGAATGTCTTCCCATTTGTTTGTGTCCTCTTCAATTTATTTCATGAGTATTTGTAGTCTTCCTTATGGAGATCTTTCTCCTCCTGGGTTAAACTTATTTCTAGGTATATATTTTTGTAGTTATTGTAAATGAGATCACCTTCTTGCTTTTTCTTCCTGAACATTTCATTTTTTATGTACAGAAACACTACTGATTTTTTGTATGTTGATTTGGTGTCCTGCAGCTTTGCTGAATTTATTAGATCTAAAAGTTTTTTCATGGTCTTCAGGTTTCTCTAGCTATAAGACCATGTCATCTGCAAATAGGTACAATTTGACTTCCTCTTTTCCAAAGTGTATGCCTTTTTTTTTTTTTTTTTTGGAGTTGGAGTCTGTCTCAGTCACCTAGACTGGAGTGCAATGGCCGCTCCCGGCTACCGCAGCCTCGACCTGCTCTCCGGCGATCCTTCCACTTCAGCCTTCCAAGTAGTTGGAACTACAGGCACGCGCTACCACGCCCGGCTAATTTTTTGATTTATGGTAGAGATGAGGTCTCGCCAAGTTGCCCAGGTGGGTCTTAAATCCATGGGCTCAGGCAATCCACTCACCTCGGCCTCCCAAAATGCTGGTATTACAGGTTGAGCCACCAAGCCTGGCCTTTTATTTCTTTCTCTTGCCCAACTGCTCTAGCTAGGACACCCACTACCACAACGAGTAAGAGTTGTGTTTTTTTCCTTTCAGCATGTTTGAGTTTCTTGTAGATCCTTTGTCAGATATACAGTTGGCAAATATTTGTTCCCAGTCTGTGGGCTGTCTCTCTGCTCTCTTGATGGTTTCTTTGACTTTGCAGATGCTTGTAAGTTTGATGAGGTCCCGCTTGTCTATCTTACATCTTATGACATGGGCACGTGGGGTTTTGATCAATAATTAGTTGCCAGTTCCAATTTCCATAAGAGTGTCTTCTGCATTTTCCAAGGTTCTTATAGTTTAAGGTTTTATGTTTAGGTTTTTGACCATTTAGAGTTGATTTTTATGCATAGTGAAAGGTAGGGTTCTTGTTTTAATCTTCTGCATGTGGTCAGCCAGTTTTCCCAGCACCATTTACTGAATAGGTTCTTCTCTCCCCGGTGCTTGATAGTGGAGGTTTAGTTGAAGATGAGTTGGCTGAGAAATTGAGGTTTTGGTTCCAGAATCTCTATCCTGTTCCATTGGTCCATATGCCTGTTTTATACCAATAACAGGTGTTTTGATTATTGTCGTTTTATTATAATAAAGTCTAAAGTCTAGCAGATACCTCCTGCTTTGTTTTTGTTTTTGCCAAGGATTGCTTTGGCTATTCGTGGTCATTTATGTTTCCATATGAATTCTGGTATTGTCGTTTCCCGGTCTGAGAAAAATGCTGCTGGTAATTTAATGGGCATTGTGCTAAATCTATAGACTGCCTTGGGTAGGATGGACATCTTAACAATGTTGATTCTTCCAATCTATGAACATGGAATATTTTTCCATTTGTCTGTGTCATCTTTGATTTCTCTAAGCAGTGTTTTTTAGTTTTCAATGTAAAGATCTCTCACTTGTCTGGTTAGGAAGATGCCAAGGTATTTTATTGTTTCTGTGGCTATCATGACTGGGATTGTGCTTTTTATATGGGTTTCTGTTTTATTAATGACAACCTGGCTGGCTACAGTATCCTTTACTGGCTGTTTTTTACTTCCAGCTCTTTAAATATATCATCCAGTTCCCTTCTGGCCTGTAAGATTTCTACCGAAATATTCACTGGTAGTTTGATGGAGGTTTCCTTATAAGTGACTAGATGTTCTTCTCTTGCTGTTTTTAAATTTTTCTGTCTGTAATGTGTTGTAAACATGACCTTTTAAAATTTTATCTATTTGGGGATCTCTGAGTTTCCTATATCTGAAAATATCTAAATCTCTCGCTAGAACTGAAAAGTTTCATTCATTCTTTTATTAAATTTATTAATATATTTCTACCCCTTTCATTTTCTCTTTACCTTCTGGGACACCAAAAATTCAAATATCTGGTTGCTTTAAAGTTTCCTAACTGTCATATAAACTTCATTCATTTTTTTTTCTACTCTCTTTATTTTTGTCTTATTGGGTTATTTCAAAAGACCTCTCTTCAAGTTTGAAATTCTTTATTCTGTTTGATCTAGACTATCGTTAAAGTTTTCCACTGAATTTTTTAACTTCATTTAATGAATCTTTCAATTCTAGAATTTCTGTTAGATTCTTTGTTATGGTATCTCTTTCATAAATTTCTTCTATACATCCTGAATTGTTTTTCTGAATTATTTGTGCTGTTTTTCTGTATTCTCTTATATCTCACTAAGCTTCTTTAATATTATTTTCAATTCTTTTTCCAGGATTGCTGAGACCTGTAATTCTGCTGTTGTGTCATTTACTCTCACTTTCCAAGTAGTCTTTATACTATGGACATCATACTGAGCTGAGGGTGATTTTAAAATTTAAAGCTTTATTTACTTTATCTGGTACTGATAAAGTATTCTAATACTCTATTCTAATACTATAAGAAAAAAATTTAGTTTAATAAAGATAAATGTACATCTGTACCTTTTTCCTGATAAATTTGAAGGGTAAATTTTATCTTTTACTGATTTTTGCCTTATATATGTATTTCTTTGGAAGTGTCATATTTCCTTGCTTTTTCATGTTTCTTGTATGCTTATGTTGATATCTGCACACCAGGTCTTACTCTTTTTCCAGTGCTTTGAATTTGCTTTAATAGGGGAGGACTTTTTCCTGATGATTTATCTATGGTATTGGTCGGGTAAGGTGCTTTTGGCTTAGATTCTGGGTACATGCAATAGTGTAGTATCTATGATTCCTTGGCTGTTAACGGTATCAGTGATTTCCTCTGTGGCTTAAGGTGTGGTTAATGAATAAAGCTATGGTAAAATTTTGTTAGCAACTGGGATGCCTGAAGGGGCACCAGTCTTTGGGCCCCAGCGGTGGTAGCTGTACCCCAAGAAAAACATGCCTGTCCTTGAGCCCCAGGGTGGTATACACTGGCCCAAGGGTTAGTAGGTCCAGGCAGTTCAATTCTTAACCCTCCAGGTGGCTTGCCTGGATGCTGGGAATGTCAAAGTGGGCCACACAGGTAGCTGAGTTCTCAGCCCTCAAGGTAAGTGGTTATCATGAATTATGGCAGTAATGGTAGCAGGACAACTTTCTCTCAAGCAGTCCATGCTCGTGTTGATGGTGGTTATAATGAGCTGGACAGGCTAGTCACCAGGCCTGCTGGTGGTGTGTGTATATGGATGCCAGCTGTGGTTATAGTAGCAGGCTAGGTAGGCCCAATTCCAGTCTCTCAGGAGGAATGCTCAGGTGCCAATGGTGGTAGAATGGGTGAGCTCCAGATTCTAAACAGTAGGCTTAAGTGGGAGAGCGCAGAGCGAGGCTAGGTATTCCTGTCCCTGGGCTCACTGGTGGTGCATGCCATGCTAGGCAAAGTAGGCAGAAGCAGGGTAATCACCAGGCCTCTGGCAAAATACTCAGGTGGGGGTAGCAGGAGATGCATTATGGCCCTAATGAGGAAAGATGGCTTTCAGTGGGAGCAGCTCTAGACAGGCAGCTGGGGGACATGCACTATGTTTACACTTTGGGCCTGGTGGCAGCCGCAGCCAGCAGTAGTGGCAGCTGCAGGAGTGTAGCCTTCTGTCACAACCATTCCTTTTTGCTGGGGCAGGGAGGGGGAACAGCAGCACTGCGGTATAATTTTTCCTTGCCTGGATATTCTTCACCTACATCTCTGCATATTCAAATTCTATTAAATCTTAATAAAGGTGAAGATTTTTGAATGCCACAGGACATAACATCTTTCACCTTTGAATACTTACAAGCATTCTTACAACATTTCGTACATTTATCATATCTTGTGTTTATTGGTATATTGCTTATTCTTTCTGAGGAAAGAATCTCTACTTCATCAATGGTGCTCACACAGGTGGCTAGCACATACAAGGTATTCAGTAAAACCACCTAAAGAATTGTGGATTTTAAGATACCTTATATACATGTCTGAACATTAATGTATTTAATGCAGTACCTGAACCATGTATACCAAAAGTATACACTATGAAAGACTGAGCTACATTTGCCTGCAGAAATTTATGACATGAACTCAGTGATTTAAATCATTTTCACTTATTTAATTTAACAACATTTCAATCTTTTGTCTATTAGAAAAGGCAAACAGGATTTCCAAATCTCAGACTTCTAAATTCCTTCCAAACCTATCTTTAGAGTTATTTTTCTTGTTATTGAGTTCACTTTTTTTTATCTCTATGGAAACCAATCACAATTAGTATTGTTAGGATCTCTAAAAATACAGGTCTATTCAGCAAGCATTCAAATGTTCAGAAAAAACTCATTTCTCTATGTGGAAAGTGAAAATTTGAAGCATAGATCAGGGTAAAAATACACCACCCTGCCCACATAAGAAACCATTCACCAAAGCCTAATCAACAGATTGCAAATGGGGCACAGAACGAGTTCCTTTTTTTATTTGTCTTTTATAGTTCTATAATGGCTGTAATTTTACTAAGTCATACCTATGAAATTTATAAACAAATTTCTTTTTATCTCAATAGACTGTAGTATATGTAAAGTTACAAAAAATGTAATCATGTTGCACAGTGTTATGTGGTCCACCCTTTCTACCTTCAATCTCCTAATATTCAATACTTCAAAACTACTAAGTTCCAGGAAGCCAAGTGAAAGAATATTTCTTCAGTAGAACTAATTCTTACGTGGTTAATAAGGGAAATAAGTTCTAATTTCTACACATAATGCAAAAATCAATAAAAGACAAAATTATCCTTCAAATTTATCAGGAAAAAGGTACAGACTTACATTTATCTTTATTAACCTAAATTTTTTTCTTACTGTATTGGAATAGAGCACCATTTTCTCAGTTCAGTACCAGATAAAATAAATAAAGTTTTGCTCATCTTTAAATACTAAAATCACCCTCAGCTCAGTATGATGTCCACAGCATAAAGACTATGCAGAAAGTGAGAGTAAATGACATAATTGCAGAATCACAGGTCTCATCTTACTGATGCCACTCAAGAGCATATACTTGTCAGAAAACAGTGCTTCATAAATATTTTCATGTTTTCCCATGATCAGGGCTTTCTGAATAAAGAGCAATAGCACCTAGATTAAGGGACTGAATAGTAACCCTAAAGACAAGAGTCCTTCAGAGATACAATGTCTTAGCTCTCCCCAAGCCATGTTTATATACCAGGGTGTTTGTGAAATTTACTTTTTTCCCCCAGAGAAGATCTGTTTACACTCCAAGGCAAAGGTCTCTCACTCCATTTTCAAAAAGCAGAATGGGTAGAAGTGCTAGCTATTCCATATATGCTTCGTTTCATAGTTGCAGAATTCCTCTCGTACAAAACTCCACTGTACATACACAGTATATCTGGTTCTCACTACATCACTCTATGGAAACTGGGGCCTAGGAAACTAACACAAGTTACTCTATGAACAAATAAAAGACATAATTTCTGACCCAAAGACCTCATGTTCCTGTTGGGGGTGTGATGGGGAGTGAGGGAGTGAGTGTGAGTGTGTAGTCACCCTTCACAGTTTCAGACTCAACAATACTATTTTTCAAGCCTATTCAGTTTGATTCCTACTAGTGAATTGCATGGGTATAACTGCAACTCCACTATAGATATATATATATATTTCCAAAGTCCAACCACTTTTACTTTCTTACCCTTGGACTGGATACAAATGAGATTGTAAAAATCCAGTACTTGGATGATAGTAGCACTGATAACTCACTACCTGAACTCACTTTCCATTCTTTATCAGATCCTCCCTGCAAAGGACAATGGTTTCTCAGCATAAGAGGGAGTATTACTAAAGAAAAGGAAGAAAAGTAGGGTTAAATTTTTTATTTCTTTTGGATTGAAGAAACCTAAACTTTTTGGTTAGGGTGAGAATAATAAAATTAGCATGGCTTTTGTATCAAATGGTTACACACATAATAATATGTACTTCTATATAAGACTTTTTAAACTTAAAGCATCTACAGGTTCATATTGCAGACTCCAAGTGTCTTAGCAAAATTTGACATGGGGGTAATAACTTTTTCATTAGTTAATTCATCTTAGTAATGATGAAAACTGATAGGAAGCACTATGTTGAAGTTACATTCATTGCCTCAACCCTGACAACACTGTCCTCAGATCATCAGAACAAATGTGTCTTTCCACATTTTAAAGATGATGATTTGACTTCATCTAAGTGCTTCCTTAGAACTTTTGCCTTTCTCTAAATTACTTTAAAATTTATTGGGCAGGCTGGGCACACTGGCTCATGCCTATAATCCCAGCACTTTAGGAGGCTGAGTGAGAAGGATCACTTGAGCCCAGGAGTTGGCAACCAGCCTGGGCAACCAGGTGAAACCCAATCTCTAATTAAAAAAAAAATTATTGGACAATCTGGTTTGAATTTTAATTATTGTTATTAATTTTGACAGTACATTTGACATAATTGGAATAAATATATGTTTATTCATATTTTAAATGAGGAAACAGGACCAAATATGTAAGAAATTTTCTTAAGATCACAGAGATTACACTGCAATATCACACATCATACTTTTAAACCTTCAACTATGTTAAAGATGCAGGCTATTTCAGAACTATGGTTTATTCCTTTTCATTAAAATAGTAGTTCTGTCCGTTTATACTTTTCTAACACTACAAAAGAACACGTAGAGTGTCCCTAGGGTCAGACTGCCTTGATTCAAATATAAGTTCCATCAAACTAGCTATAATCTTGAGTTAAGTTCTTAAACTCTTTTTACCTAAATGTTCACACCTGAAACAGTCGTGATGAATTAACGAGGAAACACACAAACAGAATTTAGTATAATGCCTGGCTCACAGGAAGCATTCAACAAATATTGGCTTGTATTTTAAATTAAAATTGAGTACTTCATTTAAAATGAAACTTTAGGCGTTTCAAAAATGTTATATTATTAAACCCCAAGATTCTTACACTTAGGTCAAACTTTACAACTTCTTTCTAATATTTCTCAGTGTAAAGTAAAGACTGCATCTAATGATAGTAAGTCACAGCAGCATTTCCAAACCCTTTGCAGGCAGCTTTCATATGGAAAAAGCTCAAGAGAGGAACAAAATTCATATTTTTCTTATGCCCATTTCTGTCAAAACCTGAGCTCATTTATTTAGCTTAACTTTTTATGTAAAATTGGATAAACAAAAATATTAATTGATAGCTTCATATAACCAAATGAAAAAGAAAATATAAATCAAATACATCCATATCACCATTCTACACACTAGATGGCAGTAAAACATAAAGAACAGAATGAGATTAACACTTCAAACTGATAAAAAATTGTTCATTTCTTTGCATGTTAAATGTGATTTTTTTCCTTCTTATTGAAAAACATTTTCTGAAATATGACTAAATCTTTTTTTTTGGACAGTGGAAATACAAGAAAAAGTACAATAATGATAAATTTACAGAATTTAAAACTAACATGAAGCTTTACTTAAAACAAAAAACACTTTCAAGTAAGTGTTTATCTTTGTTTTCTAAGGTTTACATTTTTCTAAACAAAATATAATACATGTATATACATCAAAACCTGTAGAATATGGCCAAAGTATATTTACAGGAAAATATCCAAACTTAAATACACTTATTAAAAATAACACTGAAAACAAATGAGCTATTAACAACACCTACAGCTTTTTCTTTTTGTAAAGAAAAGATAGGAGGAATGTGGAGCATAATGTTAATATTCAGAAAAGTTGGCTTATGACAAAGCTAGTTTTTTTTTTTTTTGAGTTGGAGTCTCACTCTGTCACCCAGACTGGAGTGCAGAGGCACGCTCCCGGCCACCGCAGCCTCGACCTGCTGGGCTCCGGTGATCCTTCCACCTCAGCCTTCCAAGTAGCTGGAACTACAGGCGCGCGCTACCAGGCCCAGCTAATTTTTTGATTTATTGTAGAGATGAGGTCTCACCAAGTTGCCCAGGCGGGTCTTGAACCCGCGAACTCAGGCAATCCACTCACCTCAGCCTCCCAAAACTAGTTTTTGATAGGCAAATTCTAGTAGGTCCATATGTGTTTGTTATTCTCACTTTTCCAGAAAAAGATGAAAATAAAACAACTCAACTTTCAATTCAAAAAATGAAAAAGCAAGAGTAGGCTTAGAAATCAATGATATAAAAAAATTAAAAAGGGAAAAAAAGCAGGTTGATCAATAAAACCTCAAGCTGGTTCTATTATGGAGCCAAATTTTAAGAACATCTGTGTATAACTTATTAAAATTAGAAAAGTTACATTAAATGGATTATTTTAAAAGAACTAATTAATTAAAGAATTAATTAATGAAATTAATCTAAGGAGACACCAGAAAATCTAACTAGTTCAATAATCAAATCATAAGTTAAAATGGTAAAGATTAAACCAATTGGGAACCAGGCTCAAAAAGCTTTTACGGGAAAATTCTACTAAACCTTCAAAATCAGTAATTCCTATTTACACAAACTATTCCAGGGTATTTATTTAAAAGGAAGTTGGGGGAGGGATAGTAGATATTTCCCAAACTCAGGCTAATGAACAAGTATAGCACCCAAACTCAGGCTAATGAACAAGTATAGCATATAGCTCAACATCACTAATTGGCACAGATGCAAAAAGTATAAATTTCACTAGAGGGAAAAAAATACCTACCTATATGCACACACACAGACACATACACACACACACACATGTGTGTGTGTGTACTGAAATTTATTTATAAAAATCGGTATATTTATTCTTACATGTTTAAACTTCAGTCACCTTCAAAGTACTCTCTGTTTGATACAATACACCTATTGAGATGCTTTTTCCGCTGCTCAAAACAGTTTTGAACCCATCAATTTTGATGCCTTTTAGCATTTCTGCCATTTTTTTGTTTTATCTCTTCCATATTGGCTAAATGTTTCCCTTTGAGAACTTTTTTAATCCAGGGAAACAAGCAATAAAAGAGTCACTCAGAGTGAGATCAGCTGAATAGGGATCAGATGGGGCACTGGGGGTCGTGCCTCTTTGGTAAAAATTGCTGAACACTCAGTGTGGTGTGGGCAGGTTGTTCATGTGAATCACCATCATGAAATGGGGAAATGTGTTGAATCTCAAAAAAAAAAAGAAAATTCACTGAAGACTAATGCAGTCTCTCACAACAAAGCTAGCCAGCACACTAATGCTGATGGGTTCCCAGAACACATACCTATCAGGTGAAGCCTGTACTACAAGGGGCCCACCCTCCAAAAAATGATTCCAGGGTTTTGCTGTTTGGAGGGGTTTTTGCCCTCCTCCCCATATATATCTCCCAGTCATGCAAAAATGTTTCAAAATTTTATTTCTATGACAAGAGCAACTCTTTGTATTAATTTTTAAAGACAGCTTATTCAAGTTCAATGGAAGTAGACTCAAATAAGAACATGACATGATACAACCTCTTTTTCCTGTGCAATTATATCCCTCTTCTTCTTCACCTTGTCCCAGTCTCTTAGCTGGAGGAACACTGGTGTTCACCTAGTATTCTAGGTTATCCAGGAATTGTACTTTCTTTTCAATGTGAAGATAAAGAAAACAATACCAAGATTAACTGACAACCTCTCCAGTAGTCAAAAGTATATGGCACAACGGAAACACACTACCAGCAGGCCACACCCATTTTATACTACATCTGCATCATTTCTCTTCAGCACCGTGACTCCACCGTACACAAATTACAAGTGAAGGTATTGAACTAAGATTTAAGCAGTATGGTTACATAATTTGTTTTATAATATATAAACACTCATAAGAAATCTATATTATCATTTAAGAGCAAGATTTAGATGAATAAAAACAATAAAACAGCATTTTAAAAACCAATTGTATCTTGTATTTCTTCTTTAAACATAAACCCATTCATCCATTCACTTGATTCATCTATTCATTCAAAAAATACATATTTACTGAGTAGTTTTTATGTATCAGGCACTGCTCTGGAAGAAGAGAACAAAAAAGGAGAATAAATAATAAAATACTTAGCTTGCCAAATGGTAGTAAAACAACAAAAAGGGGGTGGGCAGGAGATGAAGAATGCTGGTGACCAGGGTTGCAATCTTATACAGGGAAGGTGTGCTCTGAGAAGACAGCACTGGAGCGAGTATTTTTTTAAAGGGAAGGCAGTAAAGTGTGTTGCTATCCCAGGGAAGCGTTTTAAGTAGAGGAATAGGAAGTATAAAATTCCTAAGAAGGTGTGCATACTGGAGGAAGAGTAAAGATGCCACTGTGGCTGAAGCATCCTGTCTGAGGAGAGGAGAAGAGAAGGAAGAGATGAGGTCAGAGAAGTAAGGGTACATTCTGTAAATCTTTGTAGGAAACTTTAAGAAATTTAGCTTTTACTCTGAAAAAGATGAGAAATAATAGGAGGATTTTGGAAAAGTGACACAATATGACATATTTGAAAAGAATCATTCTTACAGCTGTGCCACATGTAGAGGGCTACTGAAATAATCCTCTCAAAATGACAATGACTTAGCTTAAGGTGACAGCATAGAAACAGGAGGTGTCGTCAGATCTTGGACTTATCTGAAAGATAGATCCAAGAAATTTGCTGATGGTTGCGTGTGAGGACTGACAGAAAGAGAGAAGTCCAAGATGCCTTCAAGGTTCTTGGATGATCTCTCTGGAACTGAAAGGATAGTTCACTACCAAGATGGAAGTCAGCAGGAAGAACAGATCTGAGAGGAGACTGTTCTAGGCACGCTATGTTTGAGGCACTTTTTAGAAACCCAAGTGAAGATGTAGGAAAGGCAGCTAGATATACAAGGCTGGAATTCAAAGGAGAGACCATGAAAATATCCTCTGTACATTATATGGTAATGATAGCACTGATAAATACTGACATATAAATTGTTTTATAAGGAATTATTTTTCCGTCTAAATAAAATCAATAGTTTCTAACATATAGGATTAAAAATAATGATTTTTGTTTTATGACTGAAAGCCCCAAAGTTAAAGATTATTCTGTCTGAATTTTTAAAATTTAGGAGACATTGGCATCTTCTGTCATACTAGGATATGATGGCCAACTGTAATTGTAAGTTTTCAAGACTTGAAGAGGAGAAAGAGCCATAACCATAAGGACAAGAAATCTATACGTCTAATGGAAATACCTAAGATCAGAATTAGGACATACCAAAAGGCAACAACCAAGCTGTCCAACTGATAGTACAAATAACATATTGGTTTATAACAGAGCTGCGAGCATACAACTGATGACCTACTGCAGATGCATGTTACTAAGTTTTCTTACTTGTTTTCTCCTCAGAACATATTCCAATCTTAAACTGAAAATAAGTAAAAAATTCATTTTCTATATCATGTTTGAAATCAAATGTGCTAGGATTTATCTATTGAATAAAGCAATATGGTTAGAACATGATAAAAAATATGAACTACAACACGTGAACCTTATTTTAACTGCTTGTAGTAGACAGAATGTAGGATTGATTGGAGGTTAATATTATCATTTGGGGTTTTTCCCTAAATGGAATTCAATCAGTCCCTAAAATGAAAAACCTTATACTAGTCAGAGAGAATAATAACCCAAGTCAAGAAACAAAAAAATATAAGCAGGTAAGTCAAGCCAGGTTGCTATTACACTTCTCTCATATTGCCCAACTTAATGGAACCAATGTTTCCCTCCTGACGGTATCTGACATAGCCTGAACACCACCAGAAGTAGTAGGAAAGAGAGCCTTGGAGACATGGTATGTGGAAGCCAGCCTCCAAAGACACAGAATAGAAGGTAGGACATAACTAGCTGGAAAATGGATTTTGCAGAGGAAGTGTGCCAAACGGAGCATAGCCAACAGACAGAAACTATTCTGGAAAAGACTGTCAAGATGCAGTTGGGCTGGTTTCCTTTGATCCACCCCTACTCTCCAAACTCCAGAAGACTTCTTATTAAGCAGCACAATCCTGAAAAAGTTCATTCAATATCCTCATATATGGAGGGTCACAAACTGAGTTGGTATCATGCCTTTTTTTCCTCTTCTGTCTGAGAAGTAGTAATGTCTACAGGGTTGAAGTGAGTGCAAGGGGTGACTCTAAAATGTAATATTATGTGTCTATTCACTGGAAAAAAATCTACCAAACATATTACCCCCCTGAGAATTGGTACATGGTCTTTCAATTAAGAGGACTGAACCCTGATAATAAACCTTTCAATGAAATTTCAGAAGACAGAGCCAAACTCAGATGAGTTACTACTACTACTACCTATTCCCTGCTCATATCCTCAACACACCTATTATAAGCTCTTCAACATAAAACAATAAAAATTTAGAACTATGATATTTAGTTAACCTCATAAAGGAATTTAAGCCCAAAGAGGCTGAGCTACTTGCCCACAACAAACATCCTAAGAAGCAGAAAGGAAATTAAGAATGAATTAACTAAGACCAGTACTTTTTGTATTCCATTATACCATGCTTACCATCAATAGTTTTGTTGTTGTTTTGATTTATTTTCACAATATAGCCATGTAACAAAATATAGTTTTGTTTTTATTTTAAATCAGACTAATTAGAGAATTCCCACCCTATTATAAAATATCAGTATTAAAATCTTTTTCTTGTCTGGTTTTAGATCTATTTCTTTTCATGATGTTCACTAAAACTCCTTGCAATGTTCACTGCCTCCAAAAGAGCTCATTCAACCTTGTAAAGATAAAAAACAAGCAAAGTAAATTAACTATAAAATAATTTACCTGAACTGCAGGCTGAGTAAACTAAGTCACTCAAATAGATATATCAAAATACTTAGTCACAAAATGAAAAAATGCATTCACTACTGTTTTCTTAATCAACTCTTCCTGACTTAATAAATTTATCATTGTAATCGCAATCTCAAGAATATACATATTAAAGAAACTGATGTCACAGTAGTCAAGCATTACAAATCTCTAAGCTTCTTCAAGCTGTCAATTTATCTGAAATAGAAATGTCGTTCATTTTCATAAATACTATAAATCAAATTCATCTCACTTGTTTATGAAACAACATTACAAAAAGTAGCACACTGTGCCACAGCATCAGTCATGTCTCCTGAGTTCTCTTTTTGAGAGGAAGTGGGTGGAGTTAGGGCAATTGACAGAAGGTGAAGAACATCTCTCTGTTGTGTGTGGAGATCAAGACTTTCTTCTTTTTTCCCCCCCTTCCTGATAACTCGGCACAGAACAAACTTTTTTTTAAATTAGCCGATTTTGAAAAACAACATAGAGAATGACCTTTTGTTCCCTGAGGAAATAGAATTTTTAAACTAAATAACCACATCTGGTCAGATGCGGTGGCTCAAGCCTATAACCCCAACACTTTGGGAGGCGGAGGTGAGAGGCTGCCTGAGCCCACGGGTTCAAGACCAGCCTAGGTAACTTGGCAAGATCTCATCTCTACAATGAATCAAAAAATTAGCTGGGCATAGTAGTGCATGTCTATAGTTCTGGCTACTTGGAAGGCTAAGGTAGAAGGATACCTGAGTCCAGCAAGTTGATGCTGGGGTGGCTGTGAGCGTGCCACTGTATTCTAGCCTAGGCAATGGAGTAAGACTCCAACTCAAAAAAAAAAAAAAAAATCTGGCGAGTTTAAAAGTTTTTACATAATTTTTTCACATTAAGCTGCAGATGACTTATAATAAGAGCAAAATATTTAGCACAATACCAACAAGTTAGAGTCAGTAATTTATATATAAGTACATAGGTCAGTAATAGCCAAGACACTTCTGAAAAAGAAGAATCAAGTGACAGCACTTTAATCTACCAAATATCAAAGCTCACAGTAATTAATTAAAATAAGGTAGTATCAGCAAGGTTAATAATTTCAGAATAGAACATCATTACACAAAGCCTTGGACATACAAACATCATATATGACAAAGGAGGGGGGAAAGACTGATTTTCCTGAAATGATTCTATGTTAGTATGATGATTAACTTTTGTGTCAACACAACATCAAGTAATAGTCAGTAGAAGACAATAAAAGTTTTCTCCTCAACCAATAAAACATCAAAAGAAAAAAACTACTTCAAAGTGTCATCTGTCAGACAGACTAGACAGACAGATCAATCTTAATTCAGGATATAAGAAATATTTCAAATATACCTGTATGCTGCCGAACTCAACATTCTCATAATGGAAATGTGCACATTCAGCCATCTTGGGAAAGTGACCTTTAGTGAAGGGTAACCTGAAACAGAGGAAAATAAATAAGAAACAAAATAGTGGAATAGTCATAATTACTAAGTCTAATGGGAAAATATAATGGATTTAAGAGCTAATACAAGCAAAAATATTTAATAAGCACATGCACATGAGCCACATGTACACAAACCCTTTCAGAAATACATTGAGTCAAACGGATATTACATTTAGTGCACAGATCAAAATCAAAAAACAAAAAAGCATCAGTCATTAAACTCTCCTAATCTTGACTCAAGTCAATGTCCATAGAAAAACTGTACTTTCAGCAAATGTTAGGAAAACTGATTGTGAATAGCCAGCTTCTGATCAGAAGTGGCATTCAATACAAAGTACAAAACCAGATTTTACCTGTGAATGTTGTCACAGCCCATCAGTCCTGGAGTGGTGGACCTGGACGCAGAATGAACATTTTTATCCTTGTCCTTCTTCTATTTACATATAAAGTGTAGCTATCAAAAGCTTTACCAAGTGAAAAAGTGTTTATAACTAAATAGGATACCTTCAGATACAGGTTGAGTATCCCTTATACAAAATGCTTGGGACCAGCAGAGTTTTGGATTTCCGATTTTTTTTTTTTTCTTCAGGTTTTGGAATACATATACATGTGGTATCTTGTGGATGGGACCTAAGTCTAAACAGACCATTCATTTATGCTTCATATACACCTTATACACAGAGCCAGAAGGTAATGTTAAAAAATATTTTGAATAATCTTGTTCATGAAACAAGGTTTTGACAATGAACTATTATATAAGGTCAGGTGTAAAATTTTCCATTTGTAGTGTCATGCTAGCTCTCAAAAGATTTTGGAGTAGTTCAGATTTCAGATATTCAGATTAGAGATACTCAACCTGCATTTCACTTAACAGTCAACTCTTGGAGTTTATTTCACAATTCTCAAACCTGAGATCAAGCAATATCATAACTCAAAGTTCATTTTTCTGAATAAATAAAAGCATGCATTAAAGGTAACAAGAAAGATACAGTTGGACTGTTATTGTAAAACAAATGCAACATAAAATACAATGATATCAGTTGTTTCAGAACAAAAATAAAATATATTCTTAGACAAGTGAATACTCTGCAGTCCTATTCCACCAATTTTTTAATTATAGTTTAAGGATTAGCAGTATAATTTACTGTATACACAGTAAGAGCATATTTAGTAAGGAATATAAATAAAGTTTTAAGATAACTAAAAAACAGCTGCCCTCGATGGCTCAGCCTGCAATCCCACGCTTTGGGAGGCTGAGGTGAGTGGATTGCCTGAGCCTGTGGGTTTGAGACCTGCCTGGGCAACCTGGTGAGACCTCATATCTACACTAAATCAAAAAAAAAAAAAAAAAAAATCAGCCGGGCGTGGTAGCACATGCCTGTAATTCCGGCTACTTGAAAGGCTGAGGTGGAAGGATCGCCGGAGCCCAGCAGTTCGAGGCTGCAGTAGCCGGGAGCGGCCACTGCACTCCAGTCTGGGCAACAGAGTGAGACTCCCACTCAAAAAAAAAAAAAAAAAAGATAACTAAAAAACAAATTTCCATTTTTAGGAATTCATTTAAAACTGGCTATAATGTTATACTTACTTTTTCACATGTTTAACCTTCATGCTGGCTGTACTGCCACATGTCTTAAGAGTAAGATCTCCAGGAATCTCAGGAACATCTGCTCCTCTTGCCTTAAAAAGATAAAGACAAAATATCTATGACTATTTCTTTAGTATTGATACTTTTTAAAAAGCAGATTACAATAATTTTAATGGTTCTGCTGACTTTGTACCAATAAAAATACCTTTTGATTTAATAATCTCTTCCTAAAGCTACAACTTACGTTGAGTTTTATAATTATTAGTAAAATTATTCACCTAACTTACATATTTAGCTTTACTGCATAAGGGAAATTTTACCTGAAAACAAGAATTTTCATGCTCTTATAATCAAATTTCAGAATCAGCTATTACATTATGTGTCTCAACACAAACTAAACTCTTCCCTGGGAGTTTCTGGAATAAAATGATTTTGGTTATAATGATTAAGAAAGCCTAAAATGGTAATATGAACATAATTAGGAGATCAACACATACATTTCTCACACCCAAATGTGAAAGTGACATGCATATCACACTTTCAATTTACTCCTTAGTCTGGACCATACTGGTGAAATTTTAACTTTAAGGATACATTCAACTGTATTATATATTTTTTAAAAAACCAGAAAAATCAAAGTTCTTAAAACTCTGGACAAAATAAAAATCAAGCCCAAATATCTATCTTTAAAAAATTATGCTAATACTCAGTGATCTATTACAGAAACAAAGAACTAAGTACCACATGTTCTCACTCATAAGCGAATCTTGAACAATTATCATAATATTATAAGAAAGGACTTGGCAGTGGTCGGAAACTGACAAGGGAGGGAAGGTGGGGCACATTTCATCAATAAGGGTACCTGATCTCATACCAGGTGACCAAAGTGAGGCCCAAACTTCACTTTACAATGACCATTTATTTATACCTAATCCTGAAATGTACCCTACGTCTTTAAAGTAAAGATTTTAAAAAATTATGCCATAATAACTATGATTTATAACAGGAAAACTTAAGCTGAATTATTATAGCCCATGCCACGTGATTTAATAGGGAAGAATAATGTAGAATAAGCAATTAAAGTAGGCAAGTAGGCTGAGAGGATAATCACAACCTTAACTAAATAGTTAAAACACTTTCCTATAAAAAAAAATAGCCAAGACAGTTTAGAAAAATGTTAACAAAAAATCCACTTTTCAAAGATATCAGGTGACTCTGCATGAACTTATAAGAATTAACCACTGGTAAATCATCACAGTTGCTAGACTTTTTTGTTTTTGAAGTGTTTCCTTGGCAAACTTAACTATTTATAAGGGTTGCTATTTCATGAGTGATCTTTATTAGGTATCTTTGTATTCCTTCTTAGAGGTCCTTCAAGGGAAAAAGAATATTTACTATATTCTTTAGTAATGGAATAGAACTTATTCCATTTCACAAATGCCATGCAGATCCATTTAATCTTTTTATATACCTAAAAGAGAATCTTCTTATTTTTTCCTCTATCTTGAGACAGTTATTTCATAATCCTAAGTATTATTCCATCAGTACTCATCATCATTCATCAATTATTCCCCACAATGCTAAAAAAATTTTAAAATTCTGAAATGAAAGTAATTTTTTTAAAAAAGGAAAACGTGAGAACACTCTAGAAAATGGGTTGGCGGCCGGCTCGGTGGTTTAGTCTGTAATCCCAGCATTTGGGGGGCCAAGGCGAGTGGATTGCCTGAGCCCTTGGGTTCGACATCCGCCTGGGCAACTTGGCGAGACCTCGTCTCTACAATAAATCAAAAACTAGCCGGGCATGGTAGCACACGCCTGTAGTTCCGGCTACTTGGAAGGCTGAGGCGGAAGGATCACTGGAGCTCAGCAGGTCGAGGCTGTGGTGGCCGGGAGCGTGCCACTGCACTCCAGTCTGGGCGACAGAGTGAGACTCCAACTCCAAAAAAAAAACGGGTTGGCAAACTTTTTCTTAAAGGGCCAGCTGGTTAAATACTTTAGGCATGTGGGTCACATTGTTTCTGCCACTACTCCGCTATTGTAGTGCAAAAGCAGCCACATATAAAAGATCAAATATGGTCATCTGCGAATAAAATTTTATTTGCAAAATCAGGCAGCACACAAGCTAAAGTTTGCCAGTCCCTGACTTACAAAGTTGATGCCATGGTGAAATAAGTCATTATCCAGTTTTTATATTGTGTTGCCCAAATTGTTCTTTCATCTTTCTAGAAAGTACTTTAAAAGCTTGGAGACACCATTTTTTGTCATCTGTATTTCGCTTTCATTGAATACCCAGACAGTTTTCATTTTCCTACCATAATACAAAAGAAAAAAATAACAAAGAAAGATATTTTACAATGATTAGAAACATCAAAAGGTGGATGAAAAGAGACAACAGCATTCTTGACTAATAATGATGCTAAAATGATCATGTACATGATATCTCAGACTAATAGTATCATATATGAATACAATATAACTTAAGAATTGAGTGAACAATATAATTCTAAGGACAAAAAGGAAATATGGTATTCTCCTCCAATTAGTCATTCGACTGAAAAGGCTTTATTTATCATGCAATATTCTGCAATAACTAGGTCTCCTTGCTTTGATTTTTTAAAAAAAAGTGTACAATAATACTCTGTCATCTTTTATAATATTTGTGTACCAAAATTTACTTGACGAGAAGTTTGCCATGCTTAAATTATTATTAAAATTTCTAATAATGTAGCTTTTCACTATTTATTCTGCAAATTATTCACAAATTGACATAAAATAGGAAAGAATATTAAAAGGATCTACTGGACTAAGTTAATAAATGTTGATAACTTTATTTGGTTGACTGAAAATTAAAATATTTACTTCCTTTGAAAACAAGTTCTATGTGTTAGATAAGCACTATCCCTAACATACATCTAAAAGAAAATGAGGAAACCTGCCCAGCCTATAATCCATATGTGGGAGGAACATCATGTACCACACACCTCTGCAACCACAACTGACTGGACTGTAGATGAAAACATGACCCAAAGGTAAATCCACATGCTATGCAAAGAAGCCTGACAGAAAAACCTCTGCCTAAAAAGACAAAATGGTAATAATTAGGCCAATGAACCAAACAATGGTCCAAGAAGCTATAGAGGATTTGAGAAAGTATTTTTGAACCAACAGTTCAACTAATCTGTGACCATGTATGTTTTGCCCAGCGATATTTTCCTATAGCTCAGATAAGTTCCGAGCACATTCGAGCCATTCAGTATATTTTTGTGAATGAATAAATACAGTACACTTGAACATAACAAGGTTGTATCATTTATTCTTTTAAGGCAAAGGAAATAGACTTGAAGGGAAATATTGCACAATTACTCAATCATCAAATAAATAGGTCTAAAAATAAAAATTAGTCTAAAAAATAAGTCTAAATTTCTATTGAAAGTATATAGCTTGAGCAATTTATTCTGTTGCTCCAAATCAAAGATCAAGAAAGTTTTCTTTAGAAAATAGTTCATTAAGTGATATTCATTTATAGAAAATAACATAATTTTTCCTATTTATTCATATCATGATTATCACTTAAATATGCATCCAAAGTAGAATTTATAATATCAGCAACCCAGAAATAGCACCATTAATCAATAGAAAATTAAAGAGACAAAAAAGGTACCCAGACATAGTTTATAAAAGCACACACCATTTATATTTAAACTATGTGTCTATTTCTAGCAATAAAGTAAGTTCCTAGAAAGTTTGACAGTTTCAATTATCTTTGAATTACAAATATCAGACACAAATCATGTGCTCCAAAATATTCAATGGAATTAATAGATTAAATAACGATTTTTTAATCTCCTTACTCTTCCCTACATTTGCTTTTATATCTTGTTTTGTACTATGTAATTCAAATAATATGTTCATTACCCCTGACTTACAACCCTATGCTCAAAATCTAATTCAAATCCACCTGCTCCATTTAAGCCTATCCCAATAATTTTGTCAAATACTGATATTTCCCTTTATTAATCTTTCATAGAATTTATCCTATATACAGCACATTGGAGCATTTTATTTAGGTTTTATTGCAAATTGCCTTGTGTCATTCTCTAATCAAAGGCTTTTCTATTCATCAAGAAGATAAATACCTTGATGATGAGCTTATGGAATAACATGTATACAATGTTTACTAGTATTTGCCATGTCCAACCCCTATTATAACACTAAAATTTAACACCGTTCAAGGAAAACAATCAAAGAAACTCAGTATTGTTAACTACTCTAGAAAAGCACATTTTCTCTCTCATTTTTTAATTCACCTGTATAACAAATATTATCTATGAAAGTATTTAGATAAAATAAAATCCATTTTAACAGCACTATTTTTATAATTAAAAATATTTTACCCTTGCTATTTTGATGCACACTGCTAAATGATCCCCCAGAGAGCCTGATCTAATTTATACTGCTACCAACTAAGTATGAGTGCCTATTTTCTCACAGTCTTACAATGAATATTATCATGTCTTTATCTTTGTCAATCTGATAGAATTACTTCTGTCTTTCTTTTATAATTAACAAGATAAAAGATTTGAACATAATTTCACATTTTAGTGGGTATCTATATCTTCTATTTTGTGCACTATAATTTTATTCATATTTTCTATATTTTTGAGATTCTTCATGTCTGACATAATATGCCAAGGTACTTAATAGCTTGCCACTAAAATTATAAACCTGGCAATTTATACTTCCTGATTTCAGACTTACTATAAAACAATTATTGATTAAGACAATGCGATATTACAATAAGGATTAAAAAGTCAATAAAATATAATAATAAGAGCCAAAAAAGGCCCACACATACAATAAAAGTTGATTTATGTCAAAAGGTGTTGACTCAATTCAAAAGAAAAGTACTGTCAATCAATCGGATTGGCACAGTTTTTAGAAGTATGCAAAATAAGAAAAAACCTGAATCTTCTCTTAAACAATACACA
The DNA here is from genome assembly GCA_027257055.1 of Cephalopachus bancanus. Classification (NCBI taxonomy): domain Eukaryota; kingdom Metazoa; phylum Chordata; class Mammalia; order Primates; family Tarsiidae; genus Cephalopachus; species Cephalopachus bancanus. The sequence goes on from JAPVLO010000326.1 coordinate 2,961,668, forward strand.
AAAAACTAATTCAAAGTGGAAATTCAATATGAAAAATAATATGAGGGGGGATCCCCAAAATTTGTATGTTAAAACCTAACTCCTAATGTGATGGTATTAACAGATCAGTCTTTGAGATGTAAATAGGTTACCAGGGCTCTTATCTGATTAATAAGGTTAGAAGTATTAATTTGAAGAAGCCTGCTTGCCTCTTCCACCATGTGAGGCATCATTTATGAGAAACGAGCCTTTACCAGAAGAAGAAGGCACCATTTATGAGAAACGAGCCTTTACCAGAAAATGAATCTATAGGCTTAATCTTGGACTTCCCAGTCTCCAGAACTATGAGCAATAAATTTAAATTGTTTATAAACTACTCAGACTAAGGTATTTGTTATAGCAGCATGAACAGACTAAGACAAACCTCTACACTAAAAACTACAAACACTATTCAAAAACTGAAAATTTTAATGGATATATTATATACACACACCTCATTTGCATAGAATGGAGGCTGCAATAATGTCAAGGTATCAATTTCTACCCCAATATTATCTACTGATTTATCTGTGCAAATTGGCAAACAAACCCTCAAAATGCATATGGAAATGCAAAAGATACACAAGTGTCACGACAAGAAGAACAAAGCTAGAAGACTTTCTCTACCATACATCAAGATTTACTATAAAATTATAATAACTAAAAGTATAGAATTGATCTAAAGTCTAAAATGGACGAGTAGAGTTCAATAAAGACTTCAGATAGTTGCCAACAATATAGTTATCTGACTCATGACAAATCCACCACTGCAAATAAGTTTTTTTTAAAAAAAGGCAGTCACTTCAATAAATGTACTAGTTCAACCAAGTTTTCAATATGGATAGATTATGAATGTTGACCCTCACCAACATCACATGATGCACAAAAAATCAATTTTAAATAGTTCACAGACCCAAAGATAAAAGGTAAACATGTTCTTCTGGAAAATGCCTTCATAATATCAGGGTGTACAAAGAATTCTTAAAAGATACAGACAATATAAAGGAGAATTCTGATACTCCCCAAAATGTAATAAACTGAATTCCATAAAAGCTATGAATTTCTGCTTACCAATGACAATGATACCATTAAGCATATAAAAAGTCAGAGTCCAGAAGAAGGAATTGAACTACTATCCATAATTTAAAAGAACTTCTAAAAGTCAACTTTAAAAAGACAGAATAAAAAGGTAAGTCCTGAAGAGAACATCACAAAGGAGGCTATCTCATGAAATCAAGCTAAATAAAAATAATAATCATAGAAATATAAAGCCCACATGAGATTCTATTACATATACAACAGAATCCAGACAAAAAGAGTACTTATTGCAGGATTTCACACATAAGAATAATGGCTGCCTTTGGTGGGAAAGATACTGACTGAAAGGCATTCAAAGGAGCTTTCTGAATTTCAGGAAGAGTTATGTTTAAATCTAGGTAGTGGTCACAAAAACATAAGCAGAAATTCATCAACTCTACATATAATATTTGTGACCTTTAAGTTATACCTCAATTAAAAAGTAAAATAAAAAACTAAATGATAAAAAAAATAGGTAACAGTATGAGAGTGGAAAATTACAGGCCAATCTCAAGTATTAAGCACAGATGCATAAAAATATCCTAAATAGTGAACCAAATCCATCACTGTATTAAAAAAAATACATCATAATCAAATTAAATTTGTTCCAGAATGCAAGGATGGCTTAATAATAGAAAAGATATTATCATTCTATCTTAATTTAAATTAATGAGAAAAAACATTATATTGTTGCAACAGATGCAGAAAATTTGTCTGATAAAATAACACCCATTCACAATAAGAACATCTAACAAGACTTATGACAGAATAGTAGAAAAGCATATTTACCTCTGCTTTCCCAAATAACACAGATTTTAAAAAATATTTTCTTCTTATATTGGCAAAAATACAAAATGCCATATGTACAGGTTATTCTCTACAAGATTATTTCTTGTAACCAAAGGGTAAAAACAATCTAAATGTCCACCAATCAGAAAACAGATGAATGTACTATGTTGCAGTCACACAATGGAATAGTCTACCTTTGGGAGGAAGATTTCAATCCATGGCTATGGAGTAACTACAGTAAATATTAAGGAAAAAAAGCATAGTGCAAGAACATACTACCCTTTAACTAGAAAGAATATAAATATAAAAACATTTATGTATTAATTGTTTACCTATGAGAGAACAAAGAAACAGGAATGGAAGAGAGATTGTTTTAATGCCTTGTTTTATAGTTCAGGCTTGGGGTCACATAAATGGTTTAATACTTGTAAAAATTATATTAAATTAAAATGAGGGAAAGGACAGTTGTTGGCTTAAACACAGAGAAATTATTTCAAATGACAATAAATATATCCCTAGTAGAATATATCCTCAAGCTGAAAGAAAACAATGATTTCAGTAATACTGTCATTATTATTTTGATACTATTAAAATTAGAATGCTAAAGCAAACAAGTTTTTAATGTCACTAAAAACTAAGGTTTTCGGCACAAGAGATACAAATATAAAACCAAAGAAATTGAGTAGAAACTCTTATTCATTTGTGTGTGTGTGTGTGTGTGTGTGTGTGTGTGTGTGTGTGTGTGTGTGTGTAAAGCAGCTAGACGACATGCAAACAGCATACTAAATCTTGATTATAGTAAGGCATATGAGGAGAGACCCAAAAACCCTGGAATTTACTTATAAAAAATTGTATATTTAGCCGGGCTCGGTGGCTCAGCCTGTAATCTCATGCTTTGGGAGGCTGAGGTGAGTGGATTGCCTGAGCCCGCGGGTTCGAGACCCGCCTGGGCAACTTGGTGAGACCTCATCTCTACAATAAATCAAAAAATCAGCTGGGCGTGGCAGCGCATGTAATTCCGGCTACTCAGAAGGCTGAGGCAGAAGGATAGCTGAAGCCCCGCAGGTCGAGGCTGCGGTGGCCGGGAGCGGCCACTGCACTTCAGTCTGGGCAACAGAGTGAGACTCCAACTCAAAAAAAAAAAAATTGTATATTTATTCTTACAAGCTTAAACTTCAGTCACCTTCTAAGTGCAATACATCTATCAAGATGTAAAATTTAATGCAATACACCTATCAAGATGCTTTTTCTACTCTCCAACTTTGATGTCTTTTAGTGTTTCTGCTGTTTTTTGTTTCACCTCTTCCACATCAAGAAAACATTTCCCTGTGAGAACTTTTTTTCCTCCAGGGAAACAAAAAAAAGTTGTTCAGGGTGAACACCAGCTGGGAGCAGAAGGGTAAGTCAAAGATTTGAAGCATGAGACACCACACCACTACTGGCTTTGAAGACCGAGGAGGCCACAGAGAAGAACTGTAGAAGAACAACCACTAGGAACAAAGAATAGCCCAGGACTCACAGCCCAGGAAAAAAAAAACAAAGTCCTCAGACCTACAACCACAAGGAACTGGATTCAGCTCACAGCCTGAATAAGGCAGAAAGTGGATTCTTACACAGAATCTCCAGATGAGAACCCAGACCAACTGATACTTTGATTTCTGCCTTGGGCGATCCTGAGCAGAGAACCCAGTTCAGCCAGCTCAGATTTCTGACCTGCAGAACTGCGAGATAACGAGTATTATCTTAAGTCTTTAAGCTTGTAATAGTTTCTTAAACGCATTCAACGAAAAAATGATTACTAACATATGGACATCTAAGACCATAGAAATTCCCGAATGACCTCAGGCTTCACATGCTCCTTTACAACTCAAACAGTTACAACACTCTCTTCCCAGAAGAGAAGCTCTTGCCTTCCAGCACTCCCAGCACTTCACCGAACGCACTTACCTCATTACTCTCCCAAACCTCCTGCTAAAGCCTCCCTCTAAAGGAATAAGCTGTTCACTTGAAGGCAAACCCTGGAGGAAAGTGTAAATCCTTCAGATGGGATAGGTATCTAGCATGAAGTACATAGATCAGACTACAACCAGCTCTCCTTTTTCCCTTGTAACTTTGTATTTTTAAGGGTGCATTCTACATATCCCATTCTGCAGCAATCAAGACCATCACTCTTTCCTATAGGAGGAAGAAAACATAATCCCTTTCCCTCTTCATGGCAATATGTGTATTTATTCCCCTTTCCAAGGTGTCCACCACTTTGGAAAAGACAGCCAGTCTTTTCCAGAGATCTCTTCCTTCAAGTGAAACTGCCAACTCCTTTATCTTTGATACTTCCTATAATGAACAGGGGGAATACTCATTTTTATCTGCACTTAATAATCAGGAAGAATGCTTAGGTTAAATGAAAAACAGAAAGAAAATATAAATTTGTATATTGTTCACAGTTATTTTAAAAATCATATTTCCAGATGTGATGGGACAGGGAAATATATCACCAAACCAATATTATTTGAAACTAGCAATTTGGAAAAATTTGTATAAGAAAAAATGTGCTTATATGAACATTATATCAAAAATTCACTGCATTGTAAAAAGTCTTAGAGAAAATACACCAAAATAATCTTACCACTGTGGGAAATGGGATTATGTAAGTCTCTTTTTTTTCTTCTCTCTTTTCTACCTTTTCTGTATAAGCATTTTTTGTTTGTTTGGTTGGTTTTGTTTTATAAAGGAAGGGGCAAAAGAGGGAAAAAGAGAGAAAGATGAAGAGAGAGAAAGAGTAAGAGCAAGCAAGATAACGAACTTCTTCCTCTGCTTGCTTATTACTTCACAGTAGCCATTTGCAAATACAAAACAACCTGTAATAAATAAATGAAATTAGAAACGTATATACACACACATACACACACACAATATTCATATTTATATAGTCAATTTAGAAAACAAAAGGAATAAAAATGCTTCTGTGATAAATTGCACCCATGTCACAGTAGTAAAAAAAATTGTGTTAATCACTGAATCAAATTATGAGTTATCTGGTGGAAGCCAGAACCATGGTGAGGACACCTTACAAAGCAGAAAAAGGGGGAAACCATACTGGCTCCTCCTCTCTTCCCACCTTCCAATCTTCCACTAGTGCCTCTCATTTGCCTCACCTTGCCAGAAATCTGATAGCAAGGGACTCTGAGAAATGGAGTTTGCAGGGATCAACTTTCTGCAATAAATAACATAGCAGAAGGAGGGCAGGATATACCAACCTGGATTCATGACACTCATTACTAAACAATAAAGATATAATTGCATATATATGTAATATATTAATATTATATACATAACTGCATATTTATATATATATATATATGTATGTAAGGTTAGTTTATATAAAACAGCCTTATCCTTTGATAATGCACAGTAGCCAAATAATATACACACATACAGGTATATACATGAGATCAATTGAATACATGGGATTTTACTTCATTTTAAAATCATGGGTCTCATGTGATGATTTGTTACATAAATATACTGCATGATGGTGGGGTATGGACTTCTGATGAGCCCTCCCCCAAACTCCCAGTAGTGAGCAAGGTACCCAATGGGTAGTTCTGTATCCCTTAACCCCTCTCCTCTCTTCCTCCTTTAGCAGTGCCCAGTATCTATTGTTCCCATCCTTGTGCTTGTGTGTGCCAGTGCTAAATGGGATTTTAATGCTAAATTGTACTGCCAAGAAAGAAAACTCATCAAAATGTGTAGCTAATACTTAAAACAATAAAAATGAATCTGAAAGTGCTATAGAAAATCAACAATAACATCACCAAACAAGAATTCATAAAGAATATAAATATGCAACCAGTGTAAGTATATACTATTATCAAAGTAGACCAGCAATGTTCTTATCTTCAAGATACAAAAAACACCCCACTAAAATATGCATGGAGAAAGAAGTAGATCAAAGTTTTTTTTTTAGTGTAAGGCTAGTAAAGAACACCTGAAAATAAGTCTGAAGAAAAAATAACTTTTTGCCACTTTTCACTTTTTCTTTTTTTTATATACATATATCAATATTTTTCATTTTGATATTGTGAGGTACAGTTAAGGGTTAGGTATACAAATATGCTTCGTTCAGGCACCCTTGTTGATAAGGGGTGTCTCCCCATCCCCAGAGAGATATTGACTACCGTTAATCCCACCTCCCTTCCGCTCCCCCCCATAGTTTCCCACCCCTGTCTGTCCTTTTTTTATAGTATTATGATGGATGTTCAAGGTCTGCTATACGAGTGAGAACATGTGATACTCGGATCATTGTTTCTGTGAGAGGTCACTCAGTATTATTGACTCTAGTTCCACGCAGGTTGCTGTGAAGTTCATGATTTTGTTCTTTTTTATGGCTGCGTAGTATTCCACCATATATATGTATCACATTTCTTTAATCCAGTCCTCTTTTGATGGACAGCATGGTTGATTCCAGGTTCTTACTATTGTGAACAATGCTGTGATAAACATACATTGCAGGTATCTTTTTGATAGAGTGCTTTGAGTTCTTCAGGATATATTCCCAGTAGGGGAATTGCGGGGTCATATGGGAGGTTGATATTTACAACTTTTAGGAATGGCCACACTGTTTTCCTCAAAGGTTGCACCAGTTTGCACTCCCACCAACAGTGTAGGAGTGTTCCCTTTTCACCACACCCTCTCCAGCAACTGTTACTTTTGAGTTATTGATAATTGCCATTCTGACTGGAGTTAGGTGGTATCTCAGTGTGGTTTTTATTTGCATCTCCTTGATGATTAGTGAGGTTGAACATTTCGTCATGTGTCTGTTGGCTGCTCGGATGTCTTCCTTTGAGAAGTGTCTGTTCATATCTTTTGCCCACTTTATAATGGGGTGGTTTTTATCTTTTAAGCATGACTGAGTTCCTTGTAGATCAAAGATGTTAAGCCTTTGACAGACCTGGAGTTGGCAAGTACTTTTTCCCAGTCTGTGGGCTGTCTCCATGCTCTCTTCATGGTTTCTTTGGCTTTCCAGAAGTTTGTCAGTTTAATGGGGTCCCACTTGTCTATCTTATCCCTTATGGCCTGTGGGTTTTGGGTTTTGTTCAGGAATTGGATGCCAGTTCCAATTTCGATAAAGGTATGTCCTGCATTTTCTAAAGTTCTTATGGTTTGAGGTTTTACATTTAGGTCTCTGATCCATTTAGAGTTAATTTTTGTGTATGGGGTCAGATAGGGGTCTTGTTAGAGTCTTCTGCATGTGGTCAGCTTTGTAGAGGATGAGTTGGTTGAGAAATTGAGGTTTTGCTTCTGGAATCTCAATTCTATTCCATTGGTCTATATGCCTGTTTTTGTACCAATACCAAGTTGTTTTGATTATTGTAGCTTTAGAGTAAAGTTTGAAGTCCGGTAATGTGATACCGCCTGCTTTGTTGTTGTTGTTTTTTTTTTTTTTTTTGCTGAGAATTGTCCTGGCTGTTCTTGGTGGTTTGTGTTTCCATATGAATTCCTGTATTGTTTTTTCTAGATCTCAGAAGAATGTTGCTGGTAATTTGATGGGTATTGCATTCAATCTGTACATTCCTTAGGTAGGAAGGACATCTTCACAATGTTGATTCTTCCAATCCATGAACATGGGATATTTTTCCACTTGTTTGTGTCATTTTTGATTTCTTTGAGCAGAGTTTTGTAGTTTTCATTGTAAAGGTCTTTCACTTCTCTGGTTAAGAAGATGCCAAGGTATTTCATTTTTTGTGTGGCTATTATGAATGGAATTGTGATTTTTATTTGGGTTTCTGTTTGTTTATTATTGGTGTAAAGAAATATGATTGTCTCTTGTACATTTATTTTATATCCTGAGACTTTGCAAAAGTCCTTTATCAGTGTAAGGAGGTTTTTGACAGATTCTCTTGGGTTTTCAAGGTACATGATCATGTTATCTGCAAAGAGAGATAACTTGACTTCCTCTTTTCCTATTTGGATACCCCTGATTGCCTTCTCTTCTCTGATTGCTCTAGCCAGGACTTCCAATACTATACTGAACAGGAGGGGTGAGAGTGGGCATCCTTGTCTGGTTCTAGTTTTCAGGGGAAATGGTTCAAATTTTTGTCCGTTTAGGAGAATGCTGGCTGTGGGTTTCTTGTAGATGGCTTTTACTATTTTGAGGTATGTTCCCTGTATGCCTAGATGTTCAAGGGTTTTTATCAAGAATAAGTGCTGGATTTTATCAAAAGTTTTTTCCGCATCTAATGATATAATTATGTGGTTTTTGTTTTGACATCTGTTGATGTATTTAATTACATTTATGGTTTTACAAATGTTGAACCAGTCTTGCATCCCAGGTATGAAGCCTACTTGGTCATGATGGATGATTTTTGAGATGTGTTGTTGAATCTAGTTTGCTAGGATTTTCTTGAGGATTTTAGCATCTATGTTCATCAAAGATATTGGCCTCTTAGTTCTCTTTCTTTGTTGGGTCTTTACCTGGCTTGGGTAACAATGTGATGTTAGCTTCGCAAATGATTTGGGGAGAATTCCATCTTTCTCAATCGCCTGGAATACCTTCAGTAGGATTGGTATCAGCTCCTCCTTAAATGTCTTATAGAATTCTGCTGGAAAGCCATCTGAACCCAGGCTTTTTTTTGTAAGTAGTTTCCTTATCAGGTAGTCAATTTCCTTGATTGTTTTTGTCTATTTACGGTCTCAATTTCTTCTTGTTTCAACCTAGGCAGATTGTGTGATGTCAGAAAGTCCTCCATTTCCTTAAGGTTTTCAAGTCTGTTTCCATACAAGTGTACATAGTAGTCTCTAATGATCTTTTGTATTTCTTCAGGGTCAGATGTGACTTCATCTTTTGTGTTTCTGATTGTGTTTATTTGGGCTTTTCCTCTCTTTTTCTTGGCCAGTCTAGCTAGGGGACCATCGATCTTGTTTATCCTTTCGAAGAACCAGCTTTTTGTTTCATTGATTTTTTTGTATTAACTTTTTGTCTTCTATGTCCTGGATTTGTGCTTTTATTTTGGTGATCCAGATTCTTCTGCTGAAATTAGGGTTTTGGTGGTCTTGCTTTCCAACTTCCTTAGTTGGCTTGTTAGGCTATTAATTTGTGATCCTTCCATTTTCTTCATGTGCATTTGTAGGGATATAAATTCCCCTCTTACTACAGTTTTCATGGCGTCCCAGAGATTTTTTAAGATGTTTCTTCATTTTCATTTGTTTCCAGGTATCTCTTAATCTCTGTTTTGATTTCATTGTTGACCCAGGAGTTGTTTAGCATCATGCTGCTTAGTGTCCAAGTCTTTGTGGGTTTTGGGGGTACCTTGTTGGTGTTAATGTTTATTTTTATTCCCCTGTGGTCCGAGAAGGTACATGGTAATATTTCGGTCCTTTTAAATTTGCTTATACTTGATTTATGGTCGATTATGTGGTCGATCTTAGAGTACTTCCATGTGGTGATGAGAAGAATGTATATTCTGTGGTCTTTGGAGGGAGTGTTCTGTAGGTATCAATTAAGTCCATTTGGTCAGGAGTCACATTGAGGTTTTGGATCTCGTTGCTGATTTTTTGTCTTGATGATCTATCTAGGGTTGTGAGTGGAGTTTTGAAGTCCCCAGCTATGATGGTGTTGGAGTCGATATATTTTTTTAGTTCACCTAGAAGCTGCTTTATGAAAGTTGGTACTCCTATATTGGGTCCATATTATGTTTGGGTGGATATTTCTTGTTGATGGATTGAACCTTTTATCATTATGTAGTGGCCTTCTGTCACTTTTTTTATTTTTGATAGCTTAAAGGGTATTTTGTCTGTGATTAAGATCATGACTCCTCCTTTTGTGTTCCGTTAGCCTGAAAATTTGTTTACCATCCTCTTACTTTGAGTCTGTGAGTGTCCTTTCTAGTGAGGTGAGTCTCTTGAAGGCAATAAATTGTTGCCTGGTGATATTTTATCCATTTTGTCATTCTATGTCTTTTCAGTGGTGCATTTAGTCTGTTCACATTCAAGCTATTTATTTATTTATTTATTTATTTTGAGTTGGAGTCTCACTCTGTCGCCCAGACTGGAGTGCAGTGGCCGATCCCAGCCACCGCAGCCTCAATCTGCTGGGCTCCGGCGACCCTTCCGCCTCAGCCTTCCAAGTAGCCGGAATTACAGGCATGTGCTACCATGTCCGGCTGACTTTTCTGATTTATTGTAGAGATGAGGTCTTGCTGCCCAGGCGGGTCTCGAACCCGTGGGCTCAGGCAATTCACTCACCTCAGTCTCCCAAAGGCGCGGGATTACAGGCTAAGCCACCAAGCCCGGCTCAAGCTAATTATTGATATGCGAGAGTTGATCCCTATAATAATGTTCTTACACAGTTGTTGTTCTTTCAACTTGTGTGTTGTCTTTCTTTTGGTTCTGGAGCTGGTTCATGTGTGTTTTTAATCTTTTGCCTGTATCTTGTGAAGAACGTCGTTGTTCTTTTTTCCTTTTCTTCTGTGTTCAATACTTTCTTAAGTGTTTCTTGTAGAGGTGGTGTGGTGGCAGCGTAGGTTCTTAGGGATTGGATATCTGGGAAAGATTTCAATTCTCCCTCACTGATGAAGCTTAGCTTGGCTGGGTAGGTTATTCTTGGTTGCAATTGTTTATCTTTTAGAACTTTGAAGATAGGGATCCAAGCTCTCCTACCCTGGAGGGTTTCTGTAGATAAATCTGCTGCTATTCTAATTGGTCTTCCTTGGTAGGTAGTCTGACCTTTTTCTTTTGCTGCCTTTAGGATTTTTTCTTTTATACCTACTTTGTCTAGGCGAATTATTGTGTGTCTGGGAGTTGGTCTTCCTATTTGCTGTCTTGCAGGGGTTCTCTGAATCACTTGTGTTTGAATTTTTGCATCACTGATGAGATGAAGGAAGTTTTCTTGAATGATTTCATGAAACGTTTGTTCCAGTGTGGCCTCTGTTTCTCTCTCTGCCTCAGGAAGGCCAATTACTCTTAGGTTCGGTCTCTTGAAGTAATCATTCATCTCTTGAAGGTTTGATTCTGTCTTTTTGAGCTTCTTTTCTGTTTTGACAGTTTGGGTTAGTTCTGTGTTTTGGTCTTTGAGCTCTGAGATTCTTTCTTCTGATTGGCTAATTCTGCTTTCCATGCTTACTAGTTTATTTATTTCTATCACCATATTCTTTACTGCTGTTATTTCTGACATCAGCTCCCTCCTATTTTCCTCTTATCTCGCCCAATTTTTTTTTATTCTCTCTATTAATGTCTTGATATCTGGGTTTGTTGCATGTGACCACTCATTCTGGGGGCTCTTCATTGCTTGTGTTCCAAAGTCTGTTTTCTCAGTGTCTGTCCCTCCAGGGGTCTATGTGAGACCTATATTCTTCTTTTGGTTTTTCTTCATTTGTATGGCTTTTTTCCCCCTCCCTAGTTTTTTCTTCCCTCCACGTCACCGTCTTCTTTAATTCTGTTATTCGGGGATGGGGGGTTGTTTTTACTTCTGTTTATTCAATCTCCGATTCTTCTTTATGTATGTCCTCTTACTTTATTCAATTCTGGAGTTGCACTGTAGGCTGGGGGTGGTCCTTTTTGCAGTTTTGAGATTTACTTAAGGGGGAGCTGTGATTCAAAATCTATCTGCAGGTCCTGGTATCCGGTGACAGCTGTATGGATAATCTGAAACCCATTTCCCACTGTCTTGGAATCTGTCCATGCAGTGGGGTTGTAGGTTTACTCCCTGAAATAAAATGAGGTTAACAGAAGGAAGAGAATGGAGCAGACAGTGGGGGGAAGAGAGGGGGTGGAGAAAGAGAGAGAGGAGTAAGGGTGAAAACAGATGAGTATAACAACAAATGGAGAGACAAAAATTGAAACATATAAAAACAACAGACCACAGCTACAAACTAACCAACTCCCATACAAAAAAAACTAAAACATACAATGTTGTTAACTTACAAGCTTACAAACCTCCTTATTGGTGTGCTATTGCTCTATACAAAGATGGGGTTTACAGAGAAAAGAAAAGAAGGGGAAAAAAAGGAGGAAAAAAAGTGGGGGGGACAAAATAGAAAGAATAGAATCAAGTCAGTAGACTAACAGAACCAATCAAGAACACTCTGAGACTTTTCATTGAAGTCGAATGTCCTTTCAGCTCTGATTTCTAGCTGTCTTTTCAGGCTGGTAAGTTTGTTCACAGTTAGGGTCAGTTGCCCCTGGTCTGCTGTGAAGGGAAGTTCAGATCATCACTCAGTTCACAACTGCCCGGTTCACCACTCAGATCTGGCCTGTGTCTGTCAGGCTTACATTTTTCCCCTTCGGTGTTGTTCCCTTCCATCGCCAGCAGGTGGTGCTATCCCATCGCTCCAGATGGTCTTTATCTCAGCTACTCGCCCGCCTCTAAGGGGAGGGAGGCATTGCCTCAAGGCACACGGGAGGAGACCCATAGCCTGGCAGGACATCACGGTGGTAGTAGACCTCAGCAGGTCTTGCTCACAGGGGTTTCAAGGTCTGAAGTCGTGGATCGCCTCAGGCACGAGTCGTGCAATGTGTAATGGCTGCCTCGGCAGCGGCGGTGGCAGCAGCTCGCCTCAGGCACAGGTGGTGCAATATAGAATGGTTGCTTTGGCGGCAGTGGCAGCAGCAGCGGCGGCAGCTCACCTCAGGCACAGGCAGTGCAATATAGAATGGCTGCCGCAGCCATGGCTGCAGCGGCAACAATGGCAGCCACGGTAGCTGCCCAGAGCGCAGGGATGCCTCAGCGAAGTCTACGGCCGAGTTCCGTGTGAAGTGCAGGCTGCTGACGATGGGATCTGGAGCCTCCGGGGAGAGAACCAGAGTCTCTTCGTGTCCTCTTCTGTGGAGAGTCTCACAGACCGAGATGCCCCATCACTATCTTGCCAGAAGTATCCTTTTCATTTTTTCTTTAACAGATTCACATTCTATTTGTTGTATTATCTTTACTTGTAGTCAGAATTTGAGAAGACACAGAACCTTTAAAGTTATAATATTTCTTGATAGTGATAAAAATAAACATTTCTGCTTAAAATATAGTGATAAAGGGGAAAATCTTTGGTCTTCTCAATAGGAAAAAATTGTAGGAACTATATGCTAGGAGAACCACATACATATACATGATTAATTAAATGGAACTCTCATACAAAGTTTTTACAGTCAAGAAAGGCAAAAAAGACTGCCAGGTTCCATACCTGACCACAAATTATTCATAATAAACACACGTGATGAATCTCTGAAATGACATGTTTATGGGACCTCTTAAATTATAATTGGTCTAAGTATTGACCCCTTTCTTATAAAGGAATAAGGGACAATGAGAGAAAAATCTAGTAATAAGTATCCCAGGCTGGGCGTGGTGGCTGATACCTGTAATCCTAGCACTTTGGGAGTCAGAGGCAAGAGGATTGCCTGAGGCTATGGCTTCAAAACCAGCCTGAGCAATTTGACAAGACCTCGACTCTACAATAAATTAAAAAATTAGCTGGGTGTGGTGGCACTGTGGTTTCAGCTACTTAGACAGCTGAGGTGAAAGGACTAAGATCAATAGATCCAGGCTGTAATGGCTGTGAAAGTGCCACTGCACTCCAGTGACAGATTGAGACTTCAATTTAAAACATTATTATTATTATTATTATTATTATTATTATTATCCCAGTATAGTAGCCCTCCCTTATTTGTGATTTCACTTTCCTCAGTTTCAGTTCCCCATAGTCAACCTTAGTTTAAATATACTAAGTGGAAAATTCTAGAAATAAACAATTCAGAAGTTTTAAACTGCATGTAGTTCTAAATAACACAATGAAATTTCATGCCAGCCTGCTCCAGCCCACCCAGGACATGAATCATCCCTGTGTCCAGTGTATCCACTATACCCACCTGTGAGTCATTTAGGAGTCATCTCGGTAATCAGATTGACTGACATGGCACTGTAGTGTTTGTTTTGAGGTAACTCTTTTTTGACTTAATAATGTCCCGAAAGCACAAGAGTAGTGATGCTGCCCATGTGAATATGACAAAGAGAAATTAAAAAGTGCTTCCTTAAGTGAGAAGATGAAAGTTTTCAACTTAATAAGAAAAAAGAGATTGCGATTGCTAAGAACTATGGTAAGAATAAATCTTCTATTCATGTAATTGTGAACAGTATATAGCTATAATTGCTCTATTTTATTATGTTATTGTTGGTAATCTTTTACCGTGCCTGATTTATAAATTAAGCTTTATCGAGTATAGGAAAAAACATAGTGTATGTAGGGTTTGGTACTATCTACAGTTTCAGTCATCAACTGGGAGTCTTAGAATATATCCTCATCAGATAAAAGGGGACTACTGTACCATAGAAAATATAACTTTATTAAGTCTATAGTATATTATGCTGAACAACAATGTCACTAAAATTATTCATGAAGATTAAGTATGACACAAAAAAGTTCAAGTAATTGAGTTATATCTGAAAATTTTTTTAAAAATTTTGATACAACAAAATACCATTAAGGTTAAAAACAAACTACATAACAATTTTCTTCACTTATTCAAAAGGCACATCACAATTTTACAGTTACTTAGAAATATCATCGTACAATACTATGGAAAAAAATAATTAAGTTTTTATAAGTTTGTATATTGTGACTTCAGATAAGAGTCTTCACAACAGTTGGGCAAAAATTTTTAGCAATCACCGTTAGTATAATAATCACAAATCTTCTGTTAGGCAACAGCTGGTTAATCAACCTAAACTTAACACATTTACATATTTGCAAAACTTTTAAATGTCCTAAAAGTATACGTTTCTATAACTGAGATTCAACCTTTCTTTCATCTCATTCCCATTCACCCTGATCAGTAAAGATAGTCCTATATTCAGAAAGCATTTTGTTTGCTAAAAATATAGAAGTCCAGTAATATATATAATTTACCATACATTTAATATAAAGGTTCCTATGAAACTCTAAGAACAGTATACAATTACCACTATAGGTACTTTGTTAAGGTAAATTATTGATAGTCTTCAGTGCTGCTAAAAAATAATATTGATCTGTTTCTGCACTTAAATTAGGCACACATAAGATCTACTAATAAAAATGTGCATACATTTATATATTATAAAAATGTAAAATATAAATCCTGAAAAAAGAGTATGAAAGCATGAATAGAAGAAGTGTAGAAGAGAAGAAAGAACCACAAATGAGATGCTTAATAGGTAAAATTTATACTAAAGAAACAGCAAGATTTTAGACGACCGTGACACGCCAGTTGACACCTGTAAGAACCATTCTCTAATTACATGTTTTATGTAGTTTTCTCCTTAAATATTTCATAAGTTTAAAACAATTTTGTAAACCTGTACAATAAATTCTATCAGCAAAAATATCATCAAGATCAAATAAAGCCTTAAATAGCATATGTAGAATATAATTTTCATATTAGTAATCAACAATAAAATGATAAGATTAAGCACTGGTTTAACAATTCAAATGATCTGCCAATTTTCCACAATTTTTGACCTATAAAATCAGCAATTTCATAAGTATAACTTAATATATAGCCCAGAGCTCTCAGTAGTGTATTAATTAACTTCAATAATTAATTTCACTTGAATCATGCCAGAGAAATCCTACAGAACAGGATGCAACACCATGAAGGGGGATGGAATAGAGGGAGGCTTATAGATGTTTATGAAGAGATCTGAACACACTGACAGAAATCCAAACCTGCATATTAATCACTGGTTGCATTTGTGACTGTTCACAAAGCCATATTACATAAAACATTCAGCATTTAAACACTGTGAGATGATAAAAATCATCAGTGACTCCAAATTAAAATTCACTCATCAATCAAAAATAAACAGTTAAACATCACACAGTAATCAAAAAGCTAAAGATACTAATTTAAGGAGCATTTCCAAAGACTTTTTCTTTTCTTCAAACTGCCAATATATTTACAAGGTGACAGGTGAAAGGAAGCAGTTTAAGCACAGCAGCCCCTCTCTACCATATCAATGGTTTCAGTTACCCACAGTGATCCACAGCCTGAAAATATGAAATAGAAAATTCCAGAAATAAGCAATCCATAAGTTTTAAATTGTATGCCATTCTAAATAGTGTAATAAAATCTCACACCATTCTACTCTGTCCTGCCTGGGATATGAAACATCCCTTTGTCCAGCACATCTACACTGTACACACTACTCACGCATTAGTATATATAGGGTTGGTACTACCTAGTTTCCGGCATCCACTGGGGTCTTGAGAGGACTACTATAGAATAAAGAGTAGATACCCATATCTATCCAAGTACCAATATACAAAATATACAAATTATCTCTTCTTTAAGATTATTCAGGAAGAAAAAATGCAGTTGTTCTATCAATCTTTATGCCTCTTTAGTAAGTAGGCGATTAAGGGGGAAATGGCCCAAGTACAAAAGGCCACTTGTGAGAGCCTAAGAAAAATGTACCAATAGTCTTACAATTATTTTAAGAAAAGAGAAGAAAAAAGAAAACAAAACAGAAAAGAAAGAAGAAAATACACATTAATGTTAATTGTTCAAGGTCCGCATATGAGTGAGAACATATGGTACTCTGCTCTTTGTTTCTGTGATAGATCACTGAGTATGACAGACTATAAATCCATCCAAGTTGCTGCGAAGTCCATATGTTTGTCCTTCTTTATGGCTGCATAATATTCCATTGTGTATATGTACCACTTTTTTTTTTATCCAGTCCAGCTTTGATGGGCAGGTTCTATGTTTCTGCTATTGTGTACAGAGCTGCAAGAAACATGCATGTGAAGGTATCTTTTTTGTGGAATGATTTGAGTTCTTCTGGGTATAACTCTATAGCTCTTTATTAAACTTCTTAAAATACTTAGTTACAGAGTTACAAAGAGTATCTAACGATAAATCTCAAATGGATAGAGCCTTATTTTAGGTTTTTATTGTTGTTGTTCTGATTTAAAGATGACTATAAAATATATATAAATTCCTAAAATCTTAACAGTTCAGAAATTTCTGATTCTCTTTTGAATATGTGTGTGTGTGTGTGTGTGTGTATACACACACACACACACATATATATCAAAAAGCTAATATTCTGGCTATATTATACATATCAATAAAAATTTAATATTTAAGCTATTTTATCTCTAAAATTAACTAAATTTATCTCAAAAATTAAACAGAATTGTTAGGGAAAACATTTTAAAAGGATTGCTCTTAAGTTTCATTCTCAAAGTGATATCTCACTTAGATTATTACTGAGAAAAAAGATCAAAACTCTATTCTTATTTATTGTTTAAAATGAATATACTTGGACTTCCGGCAAGATGGCAACGGGCAACCAGGTCTGTGATACCCTCTGCAAAGGAGAACTGCAGTGGGTCTCTGGTTCTCGCCCCGGGGGCTGTGGACCCCAACATCGTAGCCTGCTCTTCATATGGAACTTGGTCGTTGCCACCGCTAGGGCATCGCAGCGGACTGGACAGCCACTGCAGCGCAGCCACCGCCGCCGGTAGCACATTGCACCACCCGGGCCGGAGGCAATCCACGACTTCAGTCCTTGAAGCCCATTCAGGCTGCCACCTCTCCTGTGACCAAGACATCCTGCCCACCGTGAGTCTCCTGCCGTATGCTCTGAGGCAGGCATCCATCTCCAGTCTCTGTCAGTTCCTGTCCGGCGCCACCACCTTGGGGGCGAGCAGCTGAGATAGCACCACCTGCTGGAGATTCAAGGTAACAACACCAAAACGGGAAAAGCAAGCTTGAAAAAGACATAGGCCAGAGTGGTGAATGGAGGGTGATCTGAACTGTCCTTCACAGCAGACCAGGGGCAACTGACCCTAACTGCAAACTAATTTACCAGCTTGAAGAGAAAGCTAGAAATCAGAACTGAAAGGACATTGGACTTAAATGAAAAGTCTCAGAGTGTGCTTCATTGATTCTGTTAGTTTAATGACTTAATTCTATTCCTACTGTATTGTTCCTTTTTTTTTTTCATCTTCCTTTTCTTCTCTCTGTAAACCATATCTTTGTATAGAGAAAAAGCACATCAATAAGGTGGTTGGTTAGTTTGTATGTTAGCATCACTGTATGTTTTATTTTTTTTTTTTTGGATGGGAGTTGGTTCATCTGTAGCTGTGGTCTATGGGTTTTATCTGTTTCAGTATAGGTATCTCTCACCATTTGTTGGCACACTCATTTGTTTCCCCCCCTTACTCCTCTATCTCTCCACCCCCCTCTTCAACCCGCTGTCTACTCCATTCTCTTCCCTCTGCTAACCACATTTCATTAGAGGGAGTAAACCTACAGCCCCACTGCATGGACAGATTCCAAGGCAGCAGGAAGTGGGTTCCAGACTATCCACACACCTGTCAGCGAATACCAGGACCTGCAAATAGATTTTGAATCATAGCTCCCCGCTTAAGTAAATCTCAAAACTGCAAAAAGGACCACCCCCAACCTACAGTGCAACTCCAGAATTGAACAAAGTAAGAGGACATACATAAAGAATAGGAGACTGCACAAACAGAAGTAAAACCAATCCCTTTACCCCTGAATAACAGAATTAAAGAAGATGGTGACGTGGAGGGAAGGAAAATGTAGGGAGGGGGGAAAACCGCACAAATGAAGAAAAACCAAAAGAAGAATATAGGTCTCACACAGACCCCTGGGAGATCAGACACTGAGAAAACAGATTCTGGAACAGTAACAATGAAGAGCCCCCAGAATGACTGGTCACATGCAACAAACCCAGACATCAAGACATTAATGGAAAGAATTTTAAAAACTGAGGGGAGACAAGAGGAAAACAGGAAGCAGCTGATGTCAGAAATAACAGCAGTAAAGAATACTGTGATGGAAATGAATAACAGACTAATAAGCATGGAAAGCAGAATTAGCCAAGCAGAAGAAAGAATCTCAGAGCTCAAAGACCAAAACACAGAACTAACCCAAACTGCTAAAAGCATAGAAAAGAAGCTCAAAAAGACAGAACAAAACCTGCAAGAGATGAATGATCACTTCAAGAGACCAAACCTAATAGTAATTGGGCTTCCTGAGGCAGAGATAGAAACAGAAGCCACACTGGAATAAACATTTCATGAAATCATTCAAGAAAACTTCCTTCATCTCATCAAGAATGAAAAAATTCAAACACAAGAGATTCAGAGAACCCCTGCAAGACAACAAATGAGAAGACTAATTCCCAGACACATAATAATTCACCTAAACAAAGTAGGTATAAAAGAAAAAATCCTAAAGGCAGCAAGAGAAAAAGGCCAGACTACCCACCATGGAAGACCAATTAGAATAGCAGCAGATTTATCCACAGAAACCCTTCAGGCTAGGAGAGCTTGGAGCCCTATCTTCAAAGTTCTAAAAGATAAACAATTTCAACCAAGAATAACCTACATAGCCAAACTAAGCTTCATTAGTGAGGGAGAATTGAAATCTTTTCCAGATATCCAATTCCTAAGAACCTACACTGCCACCAGACCACCTCTACAAGAAACACTTAAGAAAGTACTGAACACAGAAGAAAAAGAAAAAAGAACAACAACATTCTTCACAAGAGTACAGGCAAAAGGTTAACAACACACATAAGCCAACTCCAGAACCCAAAGAAAGACAACAAACAAACAGGAACAACTCTGTAAGAACCTTATGATAGGGATCAACTCTTACATTTTAATTATTAGCCTTAATGTGAATGAACTAAATGCACCACTGAAAAGACATAGAATGGCAAAATGGATAAAATATCAGGCAACAATCTATTGCCTTCAAGAGACTCACCTCACTAGAAAGGACACCCACAGACTCAAAGTAAGAGGATGGGAAACAAACTTTCAGGCGAATGGAATACAAAAGAAAGGAGGAGTGGCAATCTTAATTTCAGACAAAATACCCTTCAAGCTATTAAAAATCAAAAAAGATACAGAAGGCCACTACATAATGATAAAAGGCTCAATCCATCAACAAGAAGTATCTATCCTAAACATATATGCACTCAACATAGGTGCGCCAACTTTCATAAAGCAACTTCTAGGAAAACTAAAGAAAGATATTGCCTCTAATACCATCATAACTGGGGACTTTAATATCCCACTCAGAACCCTAGATAGATCATCAGGACAAAAAATCAGCAAGGAGATCCGGAACTTCAATGTGACTTTGGACTAAATAGACTTAATTGATACCTACAGAACACTCTGTCCAAAGACCACAGAATATACATTCTACTCATCACCGCATGGAACGTATTCTAAGATCGACCACGTAATTGGCCATAAATCAAACATAAGCAAATTTAAAAGGACCGAAATGCTACCATTCACCTTCTCAGATCACAGTGGAATAAAAATACATATTGACACCAACAAAGTCCCCCCAAAATCCACAAAGACATGGAAACTAAACAGCATGATGCTAAACAACTCCTGGGTCAATGATGAAATCAAAACAGAGATCAAAAGATACCTGGAAACAAATGAAAATGAAGAAACATCTTACCAAAATCTCTGGGACGCCTTGAAAGCTGTAGTAAGAGGGGAATTTATATCACTACAAACACACATGAAGAAAATGGAAGGAACACAAATTAACAACCTAACAAGCCACCTAAAGAAGCTGGAAAAGCAAGACCACAAAAACCCTAATTTCAGCAGAAGAATCCAGATCACCAAAATAAAAGCACAAATCCAGGACATAGAAGACAAAAAGATAATACAAAAAAATCAATGAAACAAAAAGCTGATTCTTCGAAAGGATAAACAAGATTGATGGTCCCCTAGCTAGACTGACCAAGAAAAAATGAGAAAAAAAACCAAATAAGCACAACCAGAAACACAAAAGATGAAGTCACATCTGACCCTGAAGAAATACAAAAGATCATTAGAGAGTACTACGTACACTTGTATGGAAACAAACTTGAAAACCTTAAGGAAAGGGAGGACTTTCTGACATCACACAACCTACCTAGATTGGAACAAGAAGAAATTGAGACCATAAATAGACCAATTACAATCAAGGAAATCGACTACATAATAAGAAAACTTCCTACCAAAAACAGCCCGAGTCCTGATGGCTTTTCAGCAGAATTCTACAGGACATTTAAGGAGGAGCTGATACCAATCCTACTGAAGGTATTCTAGGCGATTGAAAAAGATGGAACTCTCCCCAAATCATTTTTCGAAGCCAACATCACATTGATACCCAAGCCAGGTAAAGATCCAACAAAGAAAGAGAACCACAGGCCAATATCTTTGATGAACATAGATGCTAAAATTCTAAACAAGATCCTAGCAAACCGAATTCAGCAATACATCTCAAAAATCATCCATCATGACCAAGTAGGCTTCATTCCTGGGATGCAAGGCTGGTTCAACATTCGTAAAACCACAAATGTAATTAAATACATCAACAGATGTCAAAACAAAAACCACATGATTATATCATTAGACGCAAAAAAAGCTTCTGATAAAATCCAGCACCCCTCCTTGATAAAAACCCTTGAACATCTAGGCATACGGGGAACATACCTCAAAATAGTAAAAGCCATCTACGAGAAACCCACAGCCAGCATACTCCTAAATGGACAAAAGTTGGAACCATTTCCCCTGAAACCTGGAACAAGACAAGGATGCCCACTCTCACCCCTCCTGTTCAACATAGTATTGGAAGTCCTGGTTCGAGCAATCAGAGAAGAGGAGGCAATCAGGGGTATCCATATAGGAAAAGAGGAAGTCAAGTTATCTCTCTTTGCAGATGATATGATTGTGTACCTTGAAAACCCAAGAGAATCTGTCAAAAACCTCCTTACACTGATAAAGGACTTTGGCCAAGTCTCAGGATACAAAATAAATGTACAAAAGACAACTGCATTTCTCTACACCAATAATAAACAAACAGAAACCCAAATAAAAAACACAATTCCATTCACAATACTCACAAAAAAAATGAAATACCTTGGCATCTTCCTAACCAGAGACGTGAAAGACCTTTACAATGAAAATTACAAAACACTGTTCAAAGAAATCAAAGATGACACATACAAGTGGAAAAATATCCCATGTTCATGGATTGGAAGAATCAACATTGTGAAGATGTCCATCTTACCTAAGGTAATTTACAAATTCAATGCAATACCCATCAAATTACCAGCAACATTCTTCTCAGACCTAGAAAAGACAACACAGGAATTCATATGGAAACACAAACATCCACGAATACCCAGAACAATCCTCAGCAAAAAAAAACAAAGCAGGTGGTATCACATTACCAGACTTCCAACTTTACTATAAAGCTACAATCATCAAAACAGCTTCCTATACCAATACCAATATTGGTATTGGTATAGGAACAGGCATATAGATGAATGGAATAGAATTGAGATTCCAGAAGCAAAACCTCAATTTCTCAACCAACTCATCTTCGACAAAGCCTCCACCACCTACCACTGGGGAGAGGAGAACCTATTCAGTAAATGGTGCTGGGAAAACTGGCTGACCACATGCAGAAGATTGAAACAGGACCCCTATCTATCCCCATGCACAAAGGTTAACTCCAAATGGATCAGAGACCTAAATCTAAAACCTCAAACCATAAGAATCTTAGAAAATAAAGGAAATACCCTCATAGATATAGGAACTGGCATCCAATTCCTGAACAAAACCCGAAACCCACAGGTCATAAGAGAGAAGATAGACAAGTGGGACCTTATTAAACTGACAAGCTTCTGCAAGGCCAAAGAAACCATCAACAGAGCAGGGAGACAGCCTACAGACTGGGAAAAAGTATTTGCCAACACCAGGTCTGACAAAGGCTTAACATCCTGGATCTACAAGGAACTAAAACGTGCTGAAAAGAAAAAAACAAACAACCCCATTATCAAATGGGCAAAAGATATGAACAGACACTTCACAAAAGAGGACATCTGAGCAGTCAACAAACACATGAAGAAATGTTCAACCTCACTAATAATCAGGGAGATGCAAATCAAAACCACACTGAGATACCACCTAACTCCAGTCAGAATGGTAATTACCAACAACTCAAAAAATAACAGCTGCTGGAGAGGGTGTGGCGAAAAGGGAACACTTCTACACTGTTGGTGGGAGTGTAAACTAGTGCAACCTCTGTGGAAAGCAGCGTGGCGATTCCTACAAGCTCTAAATATCAACCTCCCATATGACCCTGCAATCCCCCTACTGGGAATATACCCTGAAGAACTCAAATCACTCTATAAAAAAGATACCTGCACAGGTATGTTTACCGCAGCATTGTTCACAATAGCAAGAACCTGGAAACAACCATGCTGCCCATCAAAAGAGGACTGGATTTTAAAAAATGTGGTACATATACACAATGAAATACTATGCAGCCATAAGAAAGAACAAAATCATGAATTTCACAGCAACCTGGATGGAAGTAGAGTCTATAATACTGAGTGACTTCTCACAGAAACAAAGATCCGAGTATCACATGTTCTCACTCATATAATGGACCTTGAACATTCAATGTAATACTATTAGAAAATGATTGATGGTACTGGGAAACTATGGGAGGGGGAGGGAGATGGGATTAACAGTAGCAAATATCTGTCTGGGGATGGGGAAACACCTCTTATCAACAGGGTGCCTGAATGAAACGTAATTGTACACCTAACTATTAATTGTACCCCACAAAACCATAATAAAAAATATTTATTATTAAAAAATAAAAATAAAAAAATAAAATGAATATACTTTTCTACAGAAATGATAGAAGTTTTAACCACATTTATACTTTTTTCATCGTTCACTATAACCACTTTTTGCAACCTAAGAAATGCACTATTTATTGATTGTGACTTGTTTTTAATGTAAGGAGAATTACAAGTCTTGCCCTCAAGAAGCTTACAGATAAAAGAAATTATTATGAGTATAAAATAAGAATGTGACAAAGTATTAAAACTTATGATACAAATAGTAATTTCCAAGTAGTTAGACAAATCAATTTGGACTCCAGAAAAGAGAGTTCACTAATTTCACATGTATACAGCATATGACATTTTAAAACAGACCATCACATAAAAGCTAAAAGCATCTGTCTTTCTATTTGATAAATTCAATATAGAGTTACTAAAGATTAGAAAACTTGCAGAGAAAAATTGTGGAAGATGTAAAAATAGCCAAAAAAGATTACCAAATATACTTTCAAAGGAATGCTAGCACCTCCAAAGATTAGTTGATTCAACAGAGGTATGGGATTTTGTTTGTCTGTTGACCAGGCTATGTTATACCTCTGTAGAGATTGCAGTTAACTTATAGAAAACTGACAGTAATACACATTATTCCTGTCAATAAAATACAAATGATGTCCAGTAGAACTGAACAGTTTTGCCAGTTTTCCATCCATTTGCATGCATTGCTGCATGACTGATCTACAGGTGTAAAGTACTTTGAATTCTCCTTCAAACCATTTTTAACAATTGATTCCTTCATGAATTAATAAGTTAAATATCTTAGGTTTGTGTTCATTCTACATTAGTATATGAGAGTCATGATTATATCCTCTTTTAAACCTTATCCTTCAACAAAATAAATAGAAGATGTTTCCTGCCATTCCTCAAAAAGATCACAACCTACTATGAGAAGTCAAATAAAACTACTTTCCATCTGGAAGGTTTAGGAAAGTCTTACATCTTAAGGTTACATCTTTAAGCTACAAATATAAAGAAGCATTGAAAAATGAGGGCCAGTCTAACCCACCACCTAATCTTGTACAACCCCTAGGATAAAAAAAGTTTTTACATTTTTAAATGTTTGGGGGAAAAGTGAAAGAAGAGTGATTATTCAATGACCTGTGAAAATTACATAGAATTCAAATATCAGTGTCCATAAATAATAAAAATTGGAACAAAGGCTCATTTGTTTATGTATTATTTATGGCTGTTTTTCCAATACAATGAGAGAATTAAGTAGATGCAAAAAGACCACATGTGGTACTCCCTTCATTTCATACTGCTGCACGGCACACTATAAATTATAAATTATAAATGAAGACTTCGATTTCCATGTGTATTTCTGTAGCATGTTGTAAAAAATTACCTGTAAAAATACGCTATGTAAAAATAAGAAGAGATAAGTGGACTTTGAATGTCATGCTTTTAAGGCACAGAAGGCTGTCAATTATTTTGTTATCAAATTAGATGGCAAAACATTATGTTTATTATTCAAAACATTAGAGCTATGCTAAAAAAACAGACTATACACTGACATTACCAAATTAGGCACTCATCACAATATTCTTAACTCATAGGAAAGTAACATTCTGAAAAATTAGAAAATTCCCAGAGTGTATCATCATAGAGAATTTCTTTACAAGTATAAAATATAATAACAGGGCTGCAATCTAAATTTTTCTTGTAACTCATTTAGTAGTCAACCAAAGAAAGCTATTTACTAGTGTTAAGTCTATTAAATCATGTTTGACTGCAGCAACCAAAAATATACATCTAGAGAAAACAAACTAGTTTAAGCTTATGGGTGAAAATAGTCACTTCAAGAGTTGAAGGCACTGAAAGCAAGATCAATAGCCAACTTAAAAACAAGGCAAATGATTTCAAGTAATTTTCCTTGATTCTTGATGAGTCAACAAATGGAACCAACGTTTCTTAGTTGCTATTGTTAAGGATCAATGTTGAGTTTGAAGTAGATGAAGAATTAGCCCCTAAGAACAGTCTATGTGGCAACAAAATCCTCACATAACTTGAGCAACGTTAATTCACTACAACCTGAAGAGGAATCTACAAAGATACAGTATAACCATTTTTGTTAAAAATATATGTGGTAACCGGGCTCAGTGGCTCAGCCTGTAATCCCGCGCCTTTGGGAGGCTGAGGTGAGTGGATTGCCTGAGCCCACGGGTTTGAGACCCGCCTGGGCAGCGAGACCTCATCTCTACAATAAATCAAAAAATCAGCCGGGTGTGGTAACGCATGCCTATAATTCTGGCTACTTGGAAGGCTGAGGCGGAAGGATCGCCGGAGCCCAGCAGGTCGAGGCTGCGGTGGCCAGGAGCGGCCACTGCACTCCAGTCTGGGTGACAGAGTGAAACTCCAACTCAAAAAAATAAAAATAAAAAAATGTGTGGAGCAGAAAAAGGCTTATTAGTTTGACATATTTTCCATCTCTAAATATTAAATGGTTCGATAATTAGTTTTTGCTACAGACTTGATACTTCTTGTTGAATTTAACCTACAATTACAAGACAAAACATAGATTATGGAATAAACACTGGCAATAAAGTCATTTTGATGACAACTAGTATCCTTAGAATCACAACTAATCACAAGTTATTGAGTGTATTTCCCAAACTATCAAACATAAAACAAGAAGGGAGCATTCCTTCCATCCCCATACAAATTTGAAGTTAATATTTTTTCAAACTACAGGTCTAACATGGTTTTACAGATCACAAGTAAGTACAAAATCATTTCCACACCGCAAACTCCATTTATCTGTGCAATTCAGGAGCTTCCACCTAACTCTCAACTAGAATTGATTAATCAAAAATAAAATGATAGGCTAAAAAAGCAACATAAAGAGGACATTTTAAAAGAATTTTATAAATGTCTTCCATGTGATGAATATGCTCAACTAAAATCATATGTCCATGAAATTATGTCAGTATTTGCAGTACCTATCTAAGGGAAAGCACACTTCCACAAATGAAATAAGTAAAAATAACATTACAAATCAGCATTAACAGATAAACATTTGCATTAAATTTTGACAACAGAGAATGCTAACTCTGCACTACAATTAAGTAAAATGTCATCTCTCACAAAAAAAATCCACTGTTCTTACTAATATATCTAAACTACAAAAAGTTTTAACAAACAAAATGGGTACCTCAAACTTATCATGTGGAAAACTAGACTGCTGACTTTTCTACCCATCCGCCAACAAAACTGTTTTTGCATCTTAGTAAATATAAATTATATTATTCAGGTTGATCAAACCAAAAAACTTGAAATCATTCTTGACACCTCTCTTTATCTCATACTCTACATTGTATTTATTGGTACAAATGGTTGGCTTTATGTGCAAAACCATATCTTAAATCTAACCACTCCTCACCTTATGTGCTTTCATCCTCGTTCAAGGTACCATCACTGTTCACCTATCTTAACACTCTTCTGATTGGCTTCCTTACTTCCTCTTTTGCCTCCTACTAACAACAACCTAGGATTTCCTTTAAAATTTTAAGCCAGATCATGTCGTTTCTCAGCCAAAAAAATCCTCTGATAGTTTCCCATTTCAGTCAGCATAAAATGCCAAAGTCCTCACCAATAAAAGGCAAGACACTGCACCTTCTGCTGTCCACCCACACAAACCACTTCTCTGATCTAACCTTCTGTTCTTCCCCCCAGCTCATTCAATTTCAGCCAGAGTCCTATTAATGTTTCTTTCAACATGCTTTTTAATCCTATGCCACAGCCTTTAACTTGTTCTTCCATTGCCTAAAATGAGTTCACAGATAAACATACCACTCATTCCTTCACATCCTTCAAGTCTTTGATCAAATCTCACCTTCTTACAGAAGCCATTGATGACCACCCAACATAACTAGCAGCTATCCTTTCACACTGTATTTTACCACTCTGTAACCCTAATACTCTGCCTATTGCATCTGGAACAGTGCCTAGAATATAGTATTTGCTCAATAACTATTTCCTGAATAAATGAACAAAGCAACAAAATAGTTTTTTCCATGGATACTATTTCTTCTGTTCCTTTTCCTCATGTACGTACAACATGCATAAATAATATTTATAAAATTGATTTACCATTGCGCTAAGTGTTTCTTCCCAATCAGGCCGTTCTCGAGGGTGAACATTTCTATGTAATTCTGGAACAAAATCATCTTCTTCAGAATGTACTGAGGGCTTCATCTTCCTAGAGATGAAAACATAAGAGATTCTGATAAGAATTTCCATTTCTATGGAAACTTTCCAATGATCAAAATTCAAAGAGCAGAAAAATTATATGTCAGATTTGAAGTTTAGTTAAGAGAGCTTAAGTGACTACCACTAATCTTTCACTTCTACTTTGGTTATCAGAGACCTTTCCTAATGTACCAAACACATGCTTTTATTCCAGGACATATAAGCAAGGTTTACAACTAGTTAGCCTCTATGGCTCATGGTAATTATTACATGAAAACTAATTTTATCTGTTAAATATAATTTGAACCTTGAACAGATTTGCAACAGCAATCATTTACTCTCCATCAATACTTACAGAACTATACTAAGCATCAGTAAAATTTCAGAATGAAGAAGAGATATGGTAGTTCTGCTTTCAATCAATGAAGCAAAGTACATTAAAAAATCATTCTCACTTAGAACACTTACAAATGCTGGGCAAACATATAAAATTGTTTGTCTAACATATAAAATTGCTTGTCTAAATTGCCTGTCTAAAGACATCGGAAATAAACCAATACAGGTGAGCCTTTCAGGGCTACAAACTTTGAGAGTAAGGAAATTCCGGTGAAGCAAATTTTACACATAATCTTTCTTTTTGTGTAGGAGAATTTTCCAAATCAATGATGGGAAATAAAGCCCAACCATAAAACTGCAATCTAAGTGGGCTAAAAAGGTAAAGGTTAAAGTTTGGGTTTATTAAATCACATGGGGCTTCAGGGACTAAAATGCTCCCCCACAAAGACTTGTAGAGAAAGAGCCAAAAATCTACATGGATATTCCCCTCAAATCATTAGGTGATTCTTAAATACATAGAAAAAAAGGTCAAAAATTCCAAACAAACCAACTAAAGAGTCAAGCAGATATTTTAGCAGCCCAGAGCGTTGAGGAGACAGAGGTTGACAAGCAAGCACTGCCAAGAAGAAGGAGCACTGAAAAAAACAAAAACAAAATATTGAGCTCTCAACTGAGACTCCAAAAAAGCCATCCTTAGAAGTAAGGACAAAAGAGCAATAGACAAACTCTAACAAAGCCTAAAATCACATCTTCGCAGGATCAGATATGGTGGAAGAAAAACTAACTCTCTTTGAAGGAAAAAGAGATCCTCTGCAAATTTTTCATTCACATTTATCTGGTAAACATTATGAGGCATGCTTGAAAAAATAGCCCAGGTGCAGTGGGTCATGCCTGCAACCTAGCATTTTGGAAAATCAGAGAGAACTGCTTGAGGCCAGGAGCTTGAGATGAAGCTGGGCAACATAGAAAGACCTTGTCTCTACAAAAACATTTTAAAAATTAGTCAGTGTGGTGTTATGCTCTTGTAGTTCTAGCTACTTGGGAGACTGTGGCTGGAGGATCCCTTGAACACAGGAATTCAAGGCTGCAGAGAACTATGAGAAAAAGAAGTGCCCCCACTTCTATACATCTAAGAAGGCAGTTGAAGAGGGAGGAGACAAGCAGGAAGGACTTCGCTCCTTTCCCCTTGAATCAGCTGTCCAATCGTTGAAGAGAGCTTGATCCTGTGGTTTCTCCCAGGTAGCAAAGCCTGAAGCCAGGGTCAGCTCCATGACACAGAATCAGAATACAGGGGCCACAGCTTGCCCCTCTAGTCTGTTGGAGAACTATGCCACCCCAGTATCAAGTGACCTCCATTTCTACACACCCAAATTAGTAGCCTAAGTCAACCCACCCTCCTGGTGTAGCAATTCTTGTGCAACAAGGTACCTGTGCCCCATGCCATAACACACCGAGTCACCTGCCCTTGGTGCTATATGCTCTCTGCTCAGTGCCAGGCATATCCCCAGGTACCTGGAGCTCCCAGTCTTCCAGATTAGGAGTTTAGACTGCCCTACCTACCTTGAGCTAAGAGTTTGAGGCAGCAGAGGTCCCTTAACATCTTGCGGAGGTACACCTCTGGGCACTCAGAGACCACACACCATGCCATCATGCCTTGGAGCTGGTGTCTATGCCTGCCATCAGTGGACCTGTAGGTGGGCCTGTCCAGTTTAGCCCCACCCTTGGCTCTCCCAAGGAGCTCAGACTACAGTACACTCCATATACCAGCTCAATGATGAGACAAAAGAGAGCTTCTTTCAGTAAACGAGGATCACAACCACATTGACAGTAGTCAGCTCTTACCCTTTAGCATCACCTGCTGGCCTGGAAGTTGAGCAATGTAATACATCAAATAATTTGCTGACACTTGGGCACACTAAGGAACATGGTAAGCCAGGGGTCCCCTGGGCTGCCATCTGGTACTAGTCAGTGGTGTGTTAGGGCATGGGCTGCACAGCAGGAGGTGAATGGTGGGCAAGTGGAGCTCTGTCTTCTGTCAGATTCATGGAGGCATTAGATTTTCATAGGTGCATGACCCCTACTGTGAACTGTGCGTGCAAGGGATCTAGGTTGCCCACCCATGAAAATCTAATGCCTGATGATACGATATAGCCTCCCACCATGGAAAAACTGTCTTCCATGAAACCAGTCCCTAATGCCAAAAAAGTTGGGGACAGCTACCCTAGCCTACTGAAGGCAGTGAGCCACAGCCCACACTCACACTACACTGCATTACAACCCACATTTGGGAGAGCCTAAACACATAGGCCATCTATATCAAGGGAATTCATACATAAGAGCCACCACAGCTCATTTAGATGAGAAAGAACCAGAGAAACAACTCTGAAAGTATGAAAAAACAGTGTTACCCTTCCAAAGGGGCACACCACCTCTTCAGCAACAGACCCTAAACAAGATGAAATCCCTGAAATGTCAGATAATAAATTCAGAATACTGATTATACAGAAGCTCAACAAGATGCAAGAAAAAGCTGATAACCAACAAAAAGAAATTAGCAGAATAACTCAGGAAGTGAAAAGAGAGATTGGCAACATTTCAAAAAAAGAACTAAAAAACTTAGTGATGGAGATATAAAACACAGTACAAAGTTTTAACAGTAGGCATGACCAAGTAGAAGAAAAATTTCAGAGAAAAATAGGTCCTTCAAATTAACCCAGTAAGACAAATTTTTTAAAAATTAAGAAGAATGAGCAAAACCTATTAGGAGTAAGGAACCATGTAAAGCAACCAAACCTATAAATCACAGCCATTCCAGAGAGAAAAGAAGCTAAAGCAAAAAGTATGGAATATATAATTGAGGAAATAATTCAAAAAAAACTTCCCTGGTCTTGAGAGACCTAGACATCCAAACACAAGAAGACCAAAGAAATTCTGCAAGATACATCACAAGAAGAACTTTACCCAGGTGTATCGTTGTCAAACTCTCCAAAGTCAGTGTGACAGAAAAAATGCTAAGTGCAGCAAGAGAGAAACATGGAATCACTTGTAAAGGGAATGGCATTAGACTAACATCAGAAATCCTATAAACCAGAAGAGAATGAGGGCCTGTTTTCAACCTAGAATAATAAGAAGAAAGACAGAAGAAAATGGAGGAAAAAGAAAGAGAAAGAAGGAGGAGGAGGAGGAGGAGAAGAAATAAGTCAAGAGTTTTATATCCAGCCATACTAAACTTCAAAATTGAAGGAAAATAAAGTCCTCCTCTAACAAACACTAAGGAAATTTGTCACCTTTAAATCAGCTCTACAAGAGATGTTCAAAAGAGTTCCAAACTTGGAAATGAAATAACAACTCTCACTATCATAAAAAAAAATCACATAAGTACAAAGCTCACAGAGCCTATAAAGCAACTACACATTTGAATTCTTAAGGCAGCTAGCTTACAATACTATGGCAGAAACAAAATCTCATGTGTCAGTATTAAACACGAATGTAAACAGTCTAAGCACTCGACTTAAAAGAATCAGAGTGACAAATTGGATAAAAAAAGAAAAAAAGATCCAACCATATGCTGCCTATAAAATACCAACCTACAGGCCAACGAGAGTCACAAACTCAAAGTAAATGGGTAGAAAAAGATACATCAGGTGAATGGAAAACAAAAACAAGCAGGAGTAGCCATTCTCAAACCAGAGAGCTCAGACTTTAAACCAAAAACAATTTAAAAAGACAAAGAAGGACATTATATAATGATTAAGGCTGCAATTCAAAAAGATGACTTAACTCTCTTAAACATACATGCACTGAACACCAGAGCACCCAAATCCATGAAGCAAACACTACTTGACCTCAGAAAATATATTGATAACAATACAATAATAGTGGGTGCTTCAATGCCCCACTGACATCACTAGACAGATCACTGAAGCGGAAAACTAACAAAGAAACATTAGATTTAAACTGGACTATAGAACAAACGGACCTAACAGACATCTACAAAACTTTCCCCCCAACAACTGCAGAATATACATTCTTCTCACCTCCACATGGAACATTGTCCAAAATAGACCATATGCTTAGTCATAAAGCAAGTCTCAATAAATTTAAAAACACTAAAATCATACCAAGCATCTTCTCGGACCACAGGGGAATAAAACTAGAAATAAACACTAAGAGAAGCTCCCCAAACTACATGACTACATGGAAACAGAGCGATTCACTTTTGAATGACCCTTGGGTAAATAATAAAATTATGAAAGAAATTTTAAAAATCACTAAAAAAACAGAAAATGGTGACCCAACATACAAAAACCTCTGGAACACAGAAAAACCAGTCCTTAGAGGAAAGTGTTCATTAAATGCCTACATCAAAAAGATTGAGAAAGAAAAAAGAAAAAAAAAAAAAGATTGAGAGATCAGAAATCAACAGTTTAATCTTGCCCCTCAAGGAACTAGAAAAACAAAACAATCTAAATCTAAAGCTAGCAGAAGAAAAGAAATGACAAAGACCAGTATAAAAGTAAATGGGATTGAGACCAAGAAAACAATACAAAGGATCAATGAATCCAAAAGTTAGTTCTTTGAAAGGATAAAAAAAATTGACAAACCACTAGCTAGAATAACCCAAAAAAAAAGATGACTCAAAAAATTTAATCAGAAATGACATAACAACCAACACCACATAAATACAAAAGATCATCAGAGACTACTATGAACGCCTCTATGGCAACAAACTGGAAACACTAGTGGAAATGGATAAATTCCTGGAAATATACAACCTCTGAAAAAAGATATACTGAAAAAACCAATAACAAGCAGTGAAACTGAATCAGAAATATCTTCCAACAACAACAAAAAAAGCCTAAAGTCACACAAATTCAAAGTCAAATTTTTTATCAGATGTACAAAGAAGAGCTGGTAACAGTCCAACTGAAATTATTCCATAACATTAAGGAGGAGAAGGGACTCCTCCCTATCTCATTCTATGAAACCAGTATCATACTGATACCAAAATGAGGCAAGGACACAACAAAAAAGGAAATCACAGGCCTAGTCCCCTGATAAATATAGATGTAAAAATCCTTAACAAAACACTAGCAAACCGAATATAACAGCATATCAAAAATATTACCTATTGCAACCAAGTGGGTTTTATTCCAAGGATACAAGGATGATTCAGTACCCACAAATCAATAAACATAACACGCCAGATAAAAAGAAGCAACAATATAACCATGTAATCATCTCAATAGATTCAGAAAAGGCATTTGATAAAATCCAGCAATGCTTCATGATAAAAAAAAACCTCAACAAACTAGGCATCAAAGAAATATATCTCATAATAGTAAGAGCCATATATGACAAACACACAGCCAACATCAAACTTAATCAGGAAAAGTTGAACATATTTCTCCTCAGAACAGGAACAAGACAGGGATGCCCACTCTAATCCAACACTGTACTGGAAGTCCTGGCAAGAGAAAGAAATAAAAGACATCCAAATCAGCAAGGAGGAAGTCAAACTATTCCTGTTCATGCATTCATGATTGTATATGTGGAAAATCCTAAAGTCTCCTCTAAGTAGCTTCTAGACCTAATAATCAAGTTCAATAAAGTCTCAGGAAAAAAAAATCAGTGTGCAAAAATCAGTAGTGTTCCTACACACCAACAGTGCTCAAGGAGGTAAAAGATCTCTACAAGGAATACTAAAACACTTATGAAAGAAATCATAGACGACACAAAAAATTGGAAGAATATTCCACGCTCATGGATCAGAAGACTCCTTATTGTAAAATGACCATACTGCCCAAAGCAATCTACAGATTCAATGCAATCCCAATCAAAATACCAACTTCATTCTTCACAGAACTAGAAACAACAATATTCAAATGTATATGGAACCAAAAAAGATCTCAAATATCCGAAGCAATTCTAAGCAAAAAAGACAATTACAGAGGTATCACATTGCCTGACTTCAAAACTATACTATAAGGTTGTATTAACTAAACTATCACAGTACTAGTACAAGAATAGATAGATATATTAATGAAACAGAATAGAGAACCCAGAAATAAAACCATATATCTACAATCAACTGTTCTGTGACAAAGCTGACAAAAATAAACAATAGAGAAATAAACGGTGCTGAAAAAATTGCCTAACCATATGCTGAAGAACGAAGCTGGATCCCTATCTCTTACCATAAACAAAAATTAACCCACAATAGATTAAAGACTTAAATGTATGACCCGAAACTATAAAAATCCTAGAAGAAAACCTAGGAAACACTCTTCTGGAGATTGGCTACAAAGAATTTATGATGAAGACCTGAAAAGCAATTGCAACAAAAACAAAAGCAGACAATGGGACTTAAATAAACTAAAAAGCTTCTGCACAGCAAAAGAAATAAACAACAGAGCAAACGGAAAACCTACTGAGTAGGAGAAAATATTTGCTGTGGGAGAAAATGTTTGCAAATTACACTTAAAAGAGCTAATATCCAGACTCTAAAAGGAATTCAAACTCTACATTAAAAAAAAAAAATCAAGCTGGGCTCGGTGGCTCAGCCTGTAATCCCGTGCCTTTGGGAGGCTGAGGTGAGTGGATTGCCTGAGCCCGCAGGTTCGAGACCCGCCTGGGCAGCGAGACCTCATCTCTACAATAAATCAAAAAATCAGCCGGGCGTGGTAGTGCATGCCTGTAATTCCAGCTACTTGGAAGGCTGAGGCGGAAGGATAGCCGGAGCCCAGCAGGTCGAGGTTGCGGTGGCCGTAGTCTGGGCAACAGAGTGAGACTCCAACTCAAAAAAAAATAAATAAATAAATCATTAAAAAGTGGGCAAACTAAATGAATAGACAGTTCTCAAAAGAAGATAACTTCTGGAAGGCTAACTGCAAGTGGGATCATACTTACAGAAAACCAAAATAGAAAAACAGAGGTTCGGGTAGTCTACACCCCACTTTTCTCCCCAACAAAAGCAATGCTTGTGCCCAGGGTACTAATAAAAACTGAAAAATTATCCTGTAAAGAAATGTAACAATCAACTAGAAGGACTAGGGCTGCTAATGTGGGTGTGTGCAGCTAAGAGAAGCAATTCAGAAGCTATATATATGATGGCATGACTAAAAAACACAGTAAGAGGAAGGGGCAAAGAAGGGCAGATACTTTGCTTAGCAGTTAAAAGTATATGTTCTGTTCAGTCAGAATAAAACAGAACATGTACACTGAAAGAACAAAACTGCAAAGCGAAGGAAGAAAGACAATAATCTAAATTAATTACATAAATACCGTGTGTGTGTGTGTGTGTGTGTGTGTGTGTGTGTGTGTGTGTGTGTGTGTGTCTTAAGTTGGAGTCTCACTCTGTTACCCAGGCTAGAGTGCAGTGGCAAAGTCAAAATTCACCACAGCATCAACTTCTAGATTAAAGCAATCCTCCCATCTCAGTTTCCCAAGTTGCTAGGACTACAGGCACATATCACCATGCCTCGTTAAATATTTTATTTTGTTGAGATGGGGTCTCACTATGTTGCCCAGTTGGTCTTGAACTCCTGGCTTCAAATAATTCTCCCACCTTGGCCTTCCAGAGTTATGGGATAACAGGCATGAGCCACTGCACCTGGTCACTTACGTGCATATATATCTATACATGAAGACCCCTTAAAAATAATTTATCTATTCAAATTGAATTTGAAAGGTTAAAGATGATAGAATTAGTGGGCTAAGAGAACAAGTGCAAGAAATACTTCAAATCACAAAATAAGAATATAAGGAGAAATATACCATGAAAAAATTAAGAAAAGATAATATATAACAAATAGGTTCCACAAGGAGAAAACTATTACAGACGGAGGAGATGAAATAATTATTAATAATAAGCAACAAAATTTCTTCCCTAACACAAAGACAGGAATCTGTAGACTGAAAGTCACTAAGCTCCAAGCTAAATAATTGATGACAAAATATATATAACTAAAAAGAAAAAGAAAATCTTACAAATATTCAGGCAGAAAGTGATAAAAGCATAGAATCGTGAAATAGTTTTATGAGTTTCCAGAGGAATTAGCCATTAAAGTAAGTCATCCTAGGTCTGAAAGAACCTAGAAGGTGTACAAGACAATAGTCCAGACCCCTGTTACCTATCTGGACTACTGCGGTATCTTCTTACTTGTGGTATCATTCTAAATAAGATAGAAAATTAATAAAGAAACCAACCAACCAGTTAAGTGTGTGAAATATGATTAGTTATATAATGCTATAAACCAACACCCCCAAATTAAAACATGTTTACCCAATCATTCAGTTTCACTGGAATCTGAAGTTTCTTTTCTTACTTAAAATGAACTGTCATCATGAAAAAGTGCTCGGCCTCACTTATCATCAGAGAAATGCAAATCAAAGCCACATTGAGATACCACCTAACCTCAGTAAGAATGGCCATCATTAATAAAACAAACAACAACAGATGCTGGTGGGGATGTGGAGAAAAAGAAACGCTTCTACACTGCTGGTGGGGATGCAAACTAGTGCAACCTCTTTGGAAGCAGTGTGGCAATTTCTGAAAGCACTAGAAATTGACCTTTCATGTGACCCAGTAATTTCCCTATTGGAAATATACCTGGAGGAACTCAAATCATTCTACAAAAAAGATACCTGCACACGTATGTTTGTT
Source organism: Cephalopachus bancanus (assembly GCA_027257055.1). Lineage (NCBI taxonomy): Eukaryota > Metazoa > Chordata > Mammalia > Primates > Tarsiidae > Cephalopachus > Cephalopachus bancanus. Next base: position 2,998,459 of record JAPVLO010000326.1, read on the forward strand.
GCAGCTCTATTCTCAATAGCAAAAACATGGAACCAACTACGTTGCCCATAGAAGTTGGACTGGATAAAGAAAATGTGGTACATATACACAATGAAATATTATGCAGCCCTAAAGAAGGACAAATATATGGACTTCGCAGCAACTTGGATGGATTTGAAGTTGATCATACTCAGCGACCTATCACAGAAACAAAGAACAGAGTACCATATGTTCTCACTCATAAGCAGAACTTGAACAATTATAATACTATAAGAAAGCATTTGGCAGTAATGGGAAACTGTCAGGGGAGGGGGGGTGGGACTGGCAGTTGAGGGAAACTGATAGGGGAGGGAGAGGCATACCTCATCAACAAGGGTACCTGCATAATCAATGTCTGTATACCTAACCCTGAATTGTATCCCACATCTTTATAATAAAAAATAATAATAATAATAAAAAGAAAAAAGAAAATGAGCTGTCTTACGATGGATATACAAGCAAAGATCTGATTGATAAATCTGGGCATTTATAGATCCTGATTTTTAAATGCACACAAGTTCTAAAACTGTGATTCAAATGTTTCAAATTTGCAAATGTTTCAAATTATGTTATACTTGCCAGGTTGTCTATCTGCCAATAGTATAATATTAAAGAAGACTAAACAAGATTATATGATAAACATTTCTACCTTCAAATAACAAAGAATTAAAACGTTGCACGATTGGAATTAGTCATGGTTCCTAGGTATCCTAGACATCACATTTTTTAAAAGTCACATTATTGTGTTATTTCATTTCTATGTCAGTTACATAATCTATACCTCACTGGTGCTCAGAAACTCCTCAAAGAAGGAATTTCAAAACTGAGTTTATCAGCTGTAATCTCTTAAAAGTTATCAATTAGCAGGGAGGAGGGGGAAGATGGTAGCAGAGCCAGGTGGACTGTGAGAGTCCCTATGTGAGTGAGTATATGGACGAATTTGTGCACGTCTGGTGTAATGGGTGTGTAAGTGGCTGACTGAGTGGGTATGCAGGAGCAAATGGCCAGGGCTTTCCTGGAAAAGCAGCTGCTGCTGCAGTTGTTCTGCTTGAATCCTAGCATTTCCCAGGGTACAAAGCACCATTTTCTAAAATTAACAAAGCCCTTCCTGGGAAGAAGCTGCTGGGAGCAACTGCTGTTGCCAGATAGCCCGGCCACCACAGCTCCAGGACAGACACTGGCCGCAAGGGCCTCAGGGGGAGCGCAGCAAGGGAGCCAGAGGCAGAGTCCCTTTGGAGAAGAAAAAACAGGCACCTGGCACCATCTTGAAAACTGTGCATGGAAGTGCTCTGGCTCACTCACCATAGAGCAACAGACCCGCTCTCTGTGACAGCGGGTTAACTACTCTGGGGTTGATAATGACCCAGAGGGAATATCCTGAAAGCACAAACTTCGGAGGGCAGGATGAGTGTGAAGTCTCAGGCACCCCAACCTGTACCCTAACCCAGTCTCAGGACAAAGGTTGCAATCAAGAAAGGACACGGAAGACCACCCCACAAGAGATTAGCAGAGAATGCTGAGCTGACCCAATCCCCTATTCCCCAGCAATCCTCTGAGTGTCAGACCCACATGGCTGGGGCACAACTGAGAGGGATGAGAAAAATGAGCCCAAGTGGAGCCTAGATGGCAGCCTTGTTAGGAGAACTCTACTCTGAGATAAGCCTGGCTGGGGTGCCATGATTAGCACCAAGGGAGGAGACAATCCCATACCTCCCTATCAGAGGGAATCCCCTTGACTTTATAAGAATAGGAGGGGAGGAATGACACCCTATCCACTCCTACCACTCCCTCTTCCCACCAGGGGTCAAGCTGGGGAGATAGTGAATGAGCCCACAGCCCAACAGGATACAGTAGGCAGGCTTACCTGTGAGCAACTGAGAGGAATAATTATAGAACCTGCCACAAGAGGGTGGTTAGTACCCAGAAATTTAAATTTCTTTTTTGTTCTTCTTTTGTTTTGATTGTGTGGGGGGGGAGAGGGAGAGGAAGAGACAGAGGGACAGAGAGAGACTGTGTGAGGGTTCAAGTTGCATCTCCCAAAATTTTTATGTTCTTTTTTTGTTTTGGTTTAGTATGTATGTAAACGTGTGTGTGTGAGGGTTTGATTTGCATTGCCCCCCTTTGTGTTTTTGTCTTCCTCTTTCATTTTCTGGCGTGTGTGTGTGTGTGTGTGTGTGTGTGTGTGTGTGTGTGTGTGTGTACGGTTTTCTAGTTTTTGTGTGTTTTTTCTTTTTGTTTTGGTTTTTATCTGCTTGTTGTCTTTTTTTGTTGTTGTTGTCCATGTTTTTGCTTTTTTCTGTATTTTTATAGTTCAATATTTTTGTCTGTTCTATTTCATTCTTCTTTTCTCTGTTCTACTCATTACTATTATTTTATCTTGGACTCAGGGGGTATACACATATGCCTATTGCATCATCATATAGAGTGGTGGTGGGGACTGGGTCTCGGAGGCTCATATCCACCAGTGAACACTGTAACTTGCAAGTAGTTTCTGAATCCTAGTTTCCCACCCTCCACCTTATTCGACACTCAAAGCTACAAGAAATAGCAAATCTTTCCATCCCTAGCCCTGTTTCAAAACAGAACAAATTCGGAGACTCTGGTCAGGGAAAAATAGAGAGCTGAGCAAACAACAGAAGTGAAAGATCTCTGCCTCCCACTACAAATGAAAAATGGAATTAAAGAGAAAAGAGATCTTTCACAAATGAGGGAAAATTAACAAAAGAAAACAGGTAATTCCCAGTGTACCAAAGAGGCAACACTGGAAAAATCAGACTGCAGAGCCAAAACAATGGAAATCATCAATGACTGGCCCCAAAATACAACAAGAATTAGGGAATGGATGGAAAGAGTGAATAAGACTCAAGGAAGACAAGATGCAACACTGAAAGAATTTGTAACATAGACTTGGCCATAAAAAACTTCATCCAGGAAATAAATAACAAGATGACAAGCATGGAAAGCAGAATCAATCAAGCAGAAGGAACAATCTTAGACCTCGAAGACTGAAACATGGAATTAACCTAACCTGTTAAAAACACAGAAAGAAAACTCAGAAAGAAAGAACTAAGTATCTAAGAATTGTGTGATTATATCAAGAGGCCAAACGTTTGCTTGATCAATATCCCAGAAGAAGAAAGGTAAATGGAGAACACCTTGAACAAGTATTTCAGGAAGTTATTAAAAAAAAAAACTTTCCCCATCCAAACACAAGAGATTCAGAGAAAGCCCACAATACATCAAATGAGAAGATCAATTCCTAAACACATAGTAATTTGCCTACACAAAGTAAATATAAAAGAGAACATTCTAAAGGTGGCAAGAGAGAAAGGTCAGACTACCTACCAGGGAAGATCAATCAGAATAGCAGTAGATTATCAGCAGAAACACTACAAGCTAGAAGACACTGGAGTCTACTTTTCAAAGTCCTCAAAAATAAACAGTCTCAACCAAGAATTTGCTACCTAGCCAAGTTCATCGTCATCAGCAATGGAGAAATTAAAATCCTTTCTAGACATCCAATCTCTGAAAGATTATGCTACTTCCAGATCAGCTCTATAGGAGATGCTCAAGAAGATATTAAGCACAGAAGAAAAAAACAACAACCATGCACTTCCCAAGAATGCAGGAAAATACAGAATCAATACAACACAAGTCACAATTGCAAGATTGAAAACACACACATATATCAACCCAAAAGTTAAAAGAAAACAAAACAGCCTTATGAGATCCTCATGACAGGGATAAACTCTCAAATTTCAATAATCAGTCTGAACATCAATGGACTAAATACACCATTGAAAAATCATAGAATGACAAGCTGGACTTAAAAAAGCATGACCCAATATATGCTGCCTCCAGGAAACATATCTCACCACAAAGGACACCCACAGACTCAAAGGTAGAGGATGGAAAGCAAACTATCAGGTGAATGGAAAACAAAAATGGGCAGGAGTCATGATCTTAATATCAGACAAAACAAGCTATCAAAAATTTAAGACGACATGGAAGGACAATACATAATAGCAAAAGGTTCAATTCATCAACAAGAATACCCATCCTAAACATATATGCAACCAATACAGAAGCACCTAGACTTATAAAGCAGCTACTGAGTAAATTTTTAAAAGATATTGACTCCAATACTATCATAGCTGAAGACTTAAATACCCCACTAACAACCTTAGATAGATCATCAAGGAAAAAAATCAACAAGAAGATCTGGAACATCAACTTAACGCTTGACCAAATGGTCTTAATAGATACCTACAAAACACTCCACCCAACAACCACAGATTATACATTCTACTCATTACCACATAGAACATACTCCAAGACAGACCACATCCTTGGCCACAAATCAAGCATAAACAAATTTCATAAAACTGAATACTGAATACTGCCATGCACCTTCTCAGAACACAATGGAATAAAAATAAATATCACCACCACCAAGATTCCCCCCAAACACACAAAGACATGGACACTAAACAACATGATACTGAACAACTCCTGGGTTGGCACAGAAATCAAAACAAAAGTTAAAAGATTCCTGGAAACAAATGAAAACAAAAACACATCTTATAAAAACCTCTGGGATACAATGAAGACAGTAGTAAGAAGGGAATTTATGGCTCTATACACACACATCAAAAAAATAGAAAGATCAGAAGGTAACAGCCTAACAAATCACCTAAGGGAGCTAGAAAGGCAAGACCACCAGAACCCTAACTTCAGCAGAAGAATCCAGATCACCAAAGTAAAAGTCACATACAGGACACAGAAGACAAAAGTATCATAGAAAAAAAAATCAATGAAACAAAAAGCTGGTACATTGAAAGGATAAACAAGATTGATGGACCCCTAGCCAGGATGGCCAAGAAAAAGAGAGAAAAAGCCCAAGTAAACACCATCAGAAATGCAAAAAATCAAGTCACAACTGACCCTGAAGAAGCACAAAAGATTATCAAAGATTAGTATGCAAACCTGTATGGAAACAAACTAGAAAACCTAAATGAAATGGAGGACTTTCTGATATCACACAATCTCCCAAAGTTGAAACAGAAGAAATTGAGACACTAAACAGACCAAAAGCAACCCAGGAAATTGACTCTGTCATAAGAAAACTATCTACAAAAAAAAAAAAAAAAAAAACCCTGCACCAGATGACTTACTAGCAGAATAATACAAAACACACAAGGAGGAGCTGATACAGATCCTATTGAAAGCATTCCAGGCAGTCAAGAAGGACGGGACTCCCCCCAAAACATTTTATGAAGCTAACATTGATAACAAAAACAGATAATAATCCAACAAAGAAAGAGAACTATAGGCCAATATCCCTGATGAACACAGATACAAAAATTCTCAACAAGAGTTTAGCAAATTGGATCCAACAACACATCTCAAAAATCATCCACCATGACCAAGTAGGCTTCAACCCCAGGATGCAGGACTGGTTCAACATCAACAAGACCATAAATGTAATTAAATACATCAACAGATACAAAAACAAGAACCATATGATTAGATCATTAGATGCAAAAAAAGCTTTTGACAAAATTCAGCATCCCTTCTTGATAAAAACCCTTGAACACCCAGGAACAGAGGGAACATACTTCAAAATAGTAAGAGCCATCTATGATAAACCTATAGCCAACATATTGCTAAAACAACAAGAGATTAGAAGCATTTCCCCCGAAAAGAGGAATAAGACAAGGCTGTCCATGCTCATCACTCTTGTTCACCATAGTGTTGAAAGCCTTAACCAGAGCAATCAGGCAAGAGAAGAAAATCAGGGGTATCCAAATATGAAAAAGAAATGAAATTATCCCTCTTTGCTGACAATATGAGCCTATACCCTGAAAACCTATGAGAATTGTCAAAAACCTCCTTGTACTGATAAAGGACTGTGGCAAAGCCTCAGGGTATAAAATCAACATGCAAAAGACAACTGCATTTTTCTACACCAACAACCAGGCACAGAACCAAATAAAAAGCATAGTCTGACTTATAATAGCCAAACACGAAAAATGAAATACCTCAGCATTGTCCTAACCAGAGATGTAAAAGACCTTTACAATGAAAACTACAAAACATTGCTCAAAGAAATCAAAGATGACATAAACAAATGGAAAAATATTCCATGCTCATGTACTGGAAGAATCAACATTGTTAACACATCCATCCTACCCAAAGCAATCTACAGATTCAACGCAATACCCATTAAGTTACCAACATCGTTCTTCTCAGATCTGGAAATGACAATACAGAAATTCATATGGAAACATAAACGACCACAAATAGCCAAAATAATCCTTGGCAAAAGAAATAAAGTGGGAGGTGTCATACTTCCAGACTTTAAACTTTATTATAAGGCTACAATAACAACACAGCCTGGTATTGGTACAAGAACAGGCATATAGACCAATGGAACAGGACAGAGATTCTGAAAGCAAAATCTGAATTTCTCAACTAACTCATCTTTGACAAAGCTTTCACCAACAATCTCTGGGGAGAGGAGAACCTATTCAGTAAATGGAGTTGGGAAAACTGGCTGGCCACATGCAGAAGATTGAAACAGAACCTCTACCTATCACCACACAAAAATCAACTCTAAATGAATCAATGAACTAAGTCTAAAACCTCAAACTATAAGAATCTTAAAAAACACAGGAGATACTCTTACAGAAATTGAAATAGGAACCAATTCCTGATCAAAATCCCAGACATCCATGCCTTAAGAGGTAAGATAGACAATTGAGACCTTATCAAACTGAAAAGGTTCTGCAAAGCAAAAGAAACCATCAAGAGAATGTGGAGACAGTCCACAGAATGGAAAAAACATTTGCCAACTGTATATCTGACGAAGGCCTAACATCCAGGATTTACAAGGAACTCAAACATGCTGAAAAGAAAAAAACAGTGCCATTAAAAAGTGGACAAAAGGTATTAATAGAGACTTCTCAAAAGAAGACATACGAGCTGGGCTCAGTGGCTCAGCCTGTAATCCCGCGCCTTTGGGAGGCTGAGGTGAGTGGATTGCCTGAGCCCGCGGGTTCGAGACCCGCCTGGGCAGCGAGACCTCATCTCTGCGATAAATCAAAAAATCAGCCGGGCGTGGTAGCGCATGCCTGTAATTCCGGCTACTTGGAAGGCTGAGGCGGAAAGATCGCCGGAGCCCAGCAGGTCGAGGCTGTCCCGGCCACTGCACTCCAGTCTGGGAGACAGAGTGAGACTCCAACTCAAAAAAAAAAAAAAAGAAGACATACGAGCAGCCAACAGATACACTAAAAAATACTAGACCTCACTAATTATCAAAGAAATGCAAATCAAAACCTACACTCAGATACAACCTAACTCCTGTCAGGATGGCCATTATTAATAACTCAAAAACCAACAGATGCTGGAGAGGATACAGGGAAAATGGAGGACTTCTACACTGTTGATGACATTGCAAATTAGTACAACCTCTGTGTAAACAGTGTGGCAATTTCTAAAAGATCTAAAAATTGACCTTCCATATGACCCAGCAATTTCCTCTTCTGGGAATATTCCCCAAGGAACTCAAATCATCCTACAAAAAAGATAACTGCACACACGTTTACTGGAGCACTATTCACAACAGCCAAAACACGGAACCAATTGTGCTGCCTATTAAAAGTGCATTGGATGAAAAAAACATGGTACATATACACGATGGAATATTATCCTGCCATAAAGAAGGACAAAATTATGGACTTTGCAGCACTTGGATGGATTTAGAGTCTATTATTCTCAGTGATCTATACAGAAACAAAGAACTGAGTAACACATGTTCTTATTCATAAGCAGACCTGAACATTAATCATAATACTTTAAGAAAGGCATTAGCAGTAGTGGGACACTACTGAGGGACCACAGGGAGGCCCAAACTTTACCTGTATGCTGACCACTTATGTACCTAATCCTGAATTGTACCCAACACCTTCAAAATAAAATATTTTTAAAAATTATCACTTAGCAGAGAATAGCATTTAGCATCAGATACATCAAAAAATCTTTCATAAAATTAGTCTTCCACTTTCAGTTACACCTGGATTCACATTTTTGCTCTATTATGCAAAATTTTGCTCTACCATGGCAATGTATGTGGTTCTCTGAGCCATAAATTCTTCATTTGGAAAACAGGAAAAATAATACTAACTTTATAGAAACTGGCATGCAGTTAACTGATATACTGTATATAACATATTTGGCCTTGTGCATTACATATAACAACTCCTAAAGGTTTTCTTTCTTGAGGGAATTAAAACACTTATGTTTCCTTTTCTGTCTCATATTCCTCCCTTTTTACTTAGAGATGGAAGTCTTTCAATGATCTCTACGGACCATTCTATTATAAAGAATAATCATTCTAGTCTAATAACTATCTTACCATAGTGATAATGGGTAACAATGCAGATTTCTAGCTTCATACTACCAATGGGAAATCAGAAAATGAGAGATTTGTGAGTCAGTGGTAGATGAGTTTAAACTACCACCATGAAGGAGACTGGGCAACTTCCTATCTAGAATGTAAGAAAAAGTATCCTTTCCTCCAATGAAGTACAAAGAGAAAAGCTATTCCAAAAGCTACTGGACAAACATTAACTTGCCTCTGAGAGTATGTCCTCCTACACTAGATGGTAGAAGGAAGCAACAGAAATCTACATTTTAGGTGCAGTATGACTTAACTCTCTAGCCATGGTGGCTCTAATGACACAATGGTATTCTTTTAAGAGTAAATTTAAAACCTAGTTTAGAAGCTATTCAAATACAAAAAATAGTGTGTTTATCTCATTAGCCATGTAAGTATGTGTGCGTGAATGGAAATATAACCATAAAAGAATTTGGTTTCATGTATATTAGTACAGATTCTTAAAATCCATTCAGACTTTGGTGGATTTTTTTTTTAATTATTACATTGATTTTACAAAAACAACCCTCATATAACACTGAGTCTACTATTGGTGCTCCCAAGGTTATAGCTGCAACTCTTATCCTGTCCTTCACCTTCCACACACCCACACACACATTTTCCTGCAAGGCATCTAAGCAGGAATGACGCCGTGAGGTTGTGAAAGCACTCCGCGGCCACGTTTCCTCATGCCTCACTGTTGAGTAGGTGAGAAACACTACATGAAATCAGGCCTTACCCATATCTCTTTGTTGTATCCGTAAATAAAATAAGATCAAATCTCAAAGATATATTTGGTTTGGGAGAGCCATAGTGCTATTCAGATAGGAAATATAATTGTAAACAGAAGACAAATGTCCTATAGAATCATGGTTTCCTAAAACAATGCATATACTAGCTCAGTTTCTCAGAATGAAAATGCTGATGCATACATCTGAGGAAAAGAAAAGTTCAACCTTACACAGACTTGCTTTTAAGTTTAACTGTCAAAAGAGAGACTCCTGCCACCAAACAAGTAAATCTAGGATTGCAGTATCCAATCTATTGCAAGAACAACAAAATATGTTCCAAGTTGTTTTCTCCTTTGACAAATACCCAAAATAATTTCCCTGATTTTAATACCAGATCAGTTTTATTACAAACAAAACAAATACTTTTTCCTACCAATTGTTGGCAAGATACTACCATATTAAAAACTAGGAGATATATGTAACATCAGCACACCTTGGTAGAGAAGTGACTTATTCAAATCAGAAAGGCTAAATAAAATAAAGAATGAGAAAATTTAAACAAAAAAAAAATCCTACCTAATAAAATAGTTCATTTACATATTTTGAAAACTAAATTATCCTTTTAAGATTTAAAATATACCTATCATTTATTTTAACTCTTGGTTAATAAATATAGTGTGGGTTACCAAGAATTCTCAATACTAAATTCCTTCTGTCAGCTAGCCTAGACTTTAAAAAATAAAATATGTGAATAAAGAAATCCTTTAACTTTAGAAGACACTCTTTTTGAGCAGTAAACATAAAGATAACATCTGGCCGGGAGTGGTGGCTCACACCTGTAATCCCAGCACTTTAGAAGGCAGAGGTAAGAGAATTATTGAGCCCAGGGGTTCAAGACCAGCCTGGGCAAACTGGCAAGACCTCCTCTCTACAATAAATCAGAAAGTTAGCCGAGCATGGTAGCGCGCACCTATAGTTCCAGCTATTTGGAAAACTGAGGGAGAAGACTTGCTCTAGCCCAGCAGGTAAAGGCTGCGGTGGCCATGAGCATGTACTCCAGCCTGAGTGAAAGAGTGAGACTCTGACTCAAGAAAGGAAAAAAGAAAAAAAGATAACATCTGATGAAAATGGTATGTTCATCTACCTAAGAACTCATAGGTAAAATTATAAAAGATGTTTATTTTGCCCATGTGGGTGGCAGTCAGTGATAATATGTAAGCGCAAACTTCAAACTTCATCAAGAGACATTTTTAGTGTCTCCAATAGTATTAAATGGCTAAGCCTGAATGAAAAAGAAATGCCAGAATAAAGCCCCTTAAAACCTGTAACCGTACAAGTGAATGAATAAAACAACTGGTACTGCCTCCAGAAGCTGGGTAAGACAACTTTCTTCATCAATGTCACAGAACTTTGAGAGCTGCTTAATCAGGAGGCATCCTCTAAAAACTTCAATCATGAAATGACCTACTAGAGATTCATAAACCAAGAAAGATTGGGGAGTGCGGGAAGAAGTGAGATACAAGGTCAGAGACAAGAGTAAGAGTCAAAGCTGCAAAATAACCAATTTATACTTAATCAAAATTTTTCATGCGCATGTATAAGGCAACAAAAGCAGACAGACACACACATACACACACACGGGAACACACTCCAAGAAAAAGAGGAAGAAAAATATATTAGATACACATTCAAATAAAATCTACATTAGATACACATTCAACTGATTAGATACAAATCAGATACAGGAAGGGGTAGTAGTCCAATATATGAGTCTCTACTTGAAATTCCTGAAATGCTACTACAAAACCTGTCTAACACCTTCTCTTCCTGGAGTCTTTACAAGTCATTTAAAATGTATTTTACAAGCTTAGGGCAAGTTGTGGAATGAGGAGTGTTATATACAACTCGAAACCTGTCCTCTTCAGCTCCAAACCTTCCCCCAAAGAAAACAAAATCTTACTAGAAAAGAGTCTGTAACACAGAGAATAAAAAAGGGTGGTAAGGGTAGACAAGGGACAAAGGGCAAGAGCCACAAATTCCATAATTACCTGAACTTCTCTTCCCTTTCTCCCTCTTCACAGTCAGTCACCTGGGTTAAAACTTCCAAATCCAACCAAAAGACATTGTCATCTCTTGAAATATTACTCTCACTTTCAGTATCCATCTTGTATTTAAAGAAATTAAACCTTCAGGCATGGAATAAAGAGCTCCAATGTTCAGGTTGTTCAGCTCTATTTACGCACAGTCAGGTATATGGATGGTACACCAGTGATAGGTGAGCGTGCTGACTTAATTACAGTCGGACACAGACAGGAAATCACAGCCACTGCATCTGATTGCCACACTGGTGACACCTGGGCCCTCCCACTGCCTTAGGCTTCGTGACTTACCTAATCAAAAATAGAATCCAAATGAAGGTGATTTTTCACTAATAATTTATTCTTTAATAACTACTTTTCTCTTCTCAAATTTCTAGGTAATAGGTGAAAAATAGGGATTTTTCAAAAAGTAAGCTTTTCTTTATTTGTATCATTTTGCAATCTCCGACTTAAGAAAGGAAATAGAGAACTAGAAAGGATAACACTATACATAAAGGTCTCCTTGGGAAGCACAATGAGAGGCACAGTTATAGATATCACATTTAAGGAGGCTCAGAAGTAATAGGGCAGATAAGCATGGTCTAGGGACCTACCCAACTTCATACCTTCCAATATTACACCTGTCTTTCCTTCCTCTCAGTAATTAATTGCCATATACACCTTTACTCAGATATCCAGAGTGAAACATAAAAGCTAGCCATGTCCACGGTCCTTTACAGAAAAAAATAAGTGTCACAAGTTGAAAGATGCTGATAATTAAATCAAATAAAAGCATACAAAATTTTTACACATTTAAACTACAGATGACCATGGATCGTGGCAATAAAATAACTTTTGAGTTGGAGTCTCACTCTGTCGCCCAGACTGGAGTGCAATGGCACGCTCACGGCCACTGCAGCCTCGACCTGCTGGGCTCAGGCGACCCTTCCACCTCAGCCTTCCAAGTAGCTGGAACTACAGGCACACACTACCATGCCCAGCTAGTTTTTGGATTTATTGTAAAGACGAGGTCTCACCAAGTGGCCCAGGCTGGTCTCGAACTCCTGGACTCAGGCAATTCTCTCGCCTCCACCTCCCAAAGTGCTGGGATTACAGGCTTGAGTCACAGTGCCCAGATGAAAAATATATTAATAGCATCTATGATTCTGTCAACAATACAACTGTTACTTAGAAAACAGCCATGTTGGTACTACCACTGACATGTCATACAGTCATAGCTGTTTGTCTTTTACTGAGCAGAAACAAACTGCTGAGACTGACTTTCCATTAAATCTAATTATATATTTTTTAAAGTTATCCACTGGGCTACTCTTGAATTTTTATATTCAGAAATAAACAAAATAAACCTCTAGCCAACTTTGCTTATATAACACCTTTTTCCTTTCTCCCAAACTACAACCATCATGTATTACTGTTTTAATCTTGTTGCTCTGAAAATTTATATAGTTTTGGTCTACTTATTAGAAATTAAAATTTGCTTTCTAGGCTGGGAACAGATCAAAAAGCAAACTGTTCTTGATAGCAGGTGAACTGAAAAAACTGAATATTTCGCAAAGAGATACCCTGCATGATAGTTTAATAATTTCCACCCATGAAAAATCCCTAGCAAATTTTAACCTGAATAATCATGCCGTCTTCAATCTATCCATTAAAATAGATGCTCAGTAGATCAAAATTTTAAGTAGAAAAACAAAATCTACTCAAAAAATCATGGGAAAGTTTTTTTAATCATGTCACTGTGGGAAAGTCCTTTCTAAGTATAACTTTAAGAAGTTCTGAAACCATAAAAGACTGATACATCTTACTATATAAAATTATAAAATCTTTCAAAACGAACCAAAAAAAAAAAAATGAACAATGTCAAAATGCAAACAAATTGGGAACAATATTTGGAACCTATCATAAAAAGTTAATTTCCTTAATATATAAGAAGTTCATACAAATCTCTAAGACCCAAAAACTCAAAAGATAAACAGACAAGGAACACAAACAGATGAGAGAAAAATACAAAAGACCCTTAAAAGGTATTAAAAAGTATTTAGGCCGGGCGCTGTGGCTCAAGCCTGTAATCCTAGCACTTTGGGAGGTGGAGGTGAGAGGACTGCCCGAGTCCTGATGTTTGACACCAGCATGGGCAACTTGATGAGACTTCATCTCTACAATACATCAAAAAATTAGCTGGGCATGGTAGCACACGCCTATAGTTCTGGCTACTTGGAAGACTGAGGTGGAAGGATCGCCTGAGCCCAGCAGGTCAACACTGGGGTGGCCGTAAGTGTGCCACTGCACTACAGCCTGGATGACAGAGTGAAACTCTAACTCAAAAAAAAAAAAAAGAAGGCATTTTAACTTCACTAATAACATGTTTAAAAAAAAATCCACAATAGATGCCTTTTTTATCTATCAGATAAAGCAAAGATTTTTAAAAGTTTTAACAAACTGTTTGAAAGAAGACATGGAAAAATAAATATGCAGTGTTGGTGGGAGATTAAACTGGCACAACTTCTGAGGAGGGCAATTTGGCAAAATCTACCAAGATTCAAAAAGCTTATCTTTTTGGCTTAGAAACTTCTCCTCTAGGAAATTCTTACTTTCTCAAGTAGAAAAATAAGAGGTGAACAGGAACATTCAATGTAGTAGTCTTTATAACAGCAAACTGGAATAGCAGAAACACTTTCTCACTAACAGAAAATTAGAACATTAAATTATGGGATATACACAGAATGGAAGTTACACAGGTACTGAATAAATGAGAAAGCAAGGCAGTTCTACTGGTCATGATATAGAATAAACCCTAAAGCACACTATTAAGGCAAAGAAGAAAGAGGTTAAAAGTACAGAATAGTATGTGCAGTTCAGAATACCAAAGGAAGGAAGTGTCAGTATTTGTAATTGTCTCTAAGGAGGAAAAAGGCTGGAGAAGATAAATAAAAAACATTTTTTTCACTTGTCAAGAATATACATACAATCCTTGCAAAAAAATTTTTTTAAATATAATCTTTTATGTCCCTCACTAAAGCAACGGACTTTTAAATACTACTTTATTAAGAACCCAGGTCTTCTTTTTCTTCTAAACAATTCTAACTCCTTCAATATGTCTTCATGAATTCTATTTGCCTTTCCTTTTAATCCTGTGCCATTGTTCTTTCATTATCATGTGATGTACCTCGCTTCTTCAAGCTCCTTCAAACATGAAAAAGTGAACTGTGAGCAGTAATTTTACACAGAACATTGATGGCCAGTCTGACTTATACAAGACCACTCAGTAAAGCTCCTTTTCTAGTCCTGCTGCCACTTCAGAATCCCACCTCCCCAGACACCCCTGTTACAGGGAGAGTCTTCTATCCCACCACCTGAAATAAGCACCTTCCAAGACCTGTGCTCAGTTTTGACATTGTTATCACAGGTTTTTAAAAAATGCTTTTAACAAACATTTTTTTCTGTGTTTTGTTCCTTTCTCCAGTAGAAAAATGAAATCCAGCAGAAACAAAAGGTAACGGATAGTAGTGGGTGCAGAAATGAAACAAAGCAGAGTCAATCCTGAGTCTACCAATGTGTGAGAGAGAAACTAGATATTCCTGAAGAACACAGGATGGCTTTAATTCCTTTTTCTTTTTTATTTGCTTAAACCCTGATCAGGCTTCATTTCCTCCAACAAGCTTTTATAAAGCTCAGGTCTCTGACCTAAATCATAGGAGTAGCTAAGAACTAGCTGTTTCTCAACTTCTACCTCCCAAGAGGTAAGGAAGATGAGGGAAGGGAAATACCTAATCCCACAGTAGCAAGGAAAGAAAAATTCTTATAGCAAAAGTTTAAGTATCTCAAGCTGGAAGTAATTATTTTCACGAGAAATATTGTTTAAAAGTGTCTTATTTTCCTACTAGCAGTAGCTAGTAGTAATTACAACAGCAAATATAGTCGTCCCTTTGTATCCATAAGTTTCATATCCATGGACTCAACCTCTTGGTTGAATAAAAAATATTCATGAAAAAAAAAAACAGATGGTTGTATCTATACTGAATATGCAGACTTCTTTCTTGCCATTATTTCCTAGACAATAAGGTGTAACAATATTTACACAGAATTTATACTTTATTAAATACTATAAGTAATTTAGAGATGACAAAGTATACAGAAAGGATGTGTTTAAGTTATATACAAATACTACAGCATTTTACATAAGGGTCTTAAACACACATGAATTCTTGTGTACACAGGGGATCCTGGAACCAATCCCCCACAGATACCAAATAAAGACTATATATACTAAGTACTTATTCTATGTGCCAAGCATTGTGTTAAGGCCCTAACATAATGAATTATATAATGCTCACAATCACCTTAAGAAGTAGGAGCCATCATGGTGCTTATATTACAGATGAAGAAAGTCAGATTTAGCTTAATAACTTGTCCCAGGGTTATCCAGCTCATAAGTATGCATTAAAAATACTTTTCAAAAATCAGTCCCAAGCCAAACCTTCATATAAGATGTTACTTATGTGGGAAGAATACATGGTTTTCATTTTGATCCACGTTCAGCTCATTAGCCTGACCTTCCCTGATCTCATAATTTTGTTATTTTTTTCTTTTGGGGGGACAGTGATACTGCTGACCTATACTCAATATTATAGCCCAGCCCCATATATATCTACATAGCTGAACACAGTATAATTCCGGTATATTACTAAAGGAGAGATATGAATAGAAAATCACACAGCAAAACAGCAGCAAAACAGGAGTAGAAGCAAGGTCTTGATGCTCTCATTTCAGAGCTCTTATTCTCCCATAATATCAGAAGTGTTTTTATCAAAAGTATATCCTCCAGATATACAAAGTACAATATATAAAGTACAAATGTCATCCATCATTATTCACTTTTATGCTAGCTATGCATTCATTCTAAATTTAGAATATTTATATCTTTTGTTGTTTTTCTAGCAGTCATCTTTGTAGGTGTTTCCTACACTGAAATAATCAACTTCAAAAGAACAACTGTTTCCTTCTTTATTATGGAGTACTCATGTATCATAGATCATTATATGCTATTAGTTTTAATTCACAGCTTTATTTAAAGGAGAAACAATTCTAATGCATATAAATTTATTTCATTAAAATATCAAAAATAAGGAATACAATTATTTTAATATGATTCTCTATTGGTCACTTTAAACATAACAGAAAAGGACTTGAAAACAAAATATTTCATGTTACAGCAGATTTTGCATTATTAAACACACGTATTCAAAGAGTCCTAACTTTAAGCTGTTTAAAAAAGTTAAATGAAGTTTCAAAAATAAAAGTGGCTATCTTAACATATCCCTATTACAAGGATATATGCATAAAATTAGTTCAATTTCCAAAAGCTGTTTATAAAAGCAGGGAAAAAAATAGTTTTCCAAAGAAGATAAAGTACTATATTCTAAAGTCAAACAGA
Source organism: Cephalopachus bancanus (assembly GCA_027257055.1). Lineage (NCBI taxonomy): Eukaryota > Metazoa > Chordata > Mammalia > Primates > Tarsiidae > Cephalopachus > Cephalopachus bancanus. The sequence continues at coordinate 3,015,178 of JAPVLO010000326.1, forward strand.
CTAGGACTCAAATCTTAACTATATTATTTATAAATAGTATAGTTGTGAACAAGTAACTTAAATTGAGTCTCAGTTTGGCAATCTCTAGAATAGAAAAAAAAAAGCCTTGTAAGTTTAATGTATTAAATAGAAATAATATATGTAATGAAACTACCATAATGCACAGCATAAATAAGGTCCTCAATAAATGATAGTCATTGTCATCATTATCATCACTGAAACCACAAGATTATATAAAAACAGAAATAAAATATCTTAATCTGTAAATCTTTGGCTTTACAAAAAAATCTTATCACTGTAATTTTATCATTTAAAATAAAGAAGTAATCCGAAAAATGAAAAGAAATGAATCCCAATTAAGTTAACAGGTAGTTCTCCAATGATCTGAATTCCTTCCACAAATGTGAAGCATAGCAAATCAATCATTAAAATATAAAGTTCATATTCTTCGCTCATCACATCAATACAAGGATAACAAAGTACATAAAAAGTCAGATCATAAGACAATTCAGCATGACATTTCCAGTCTTCTTAATAAATGATATTAAGCGGAAGTTTCACAACTATATAAATAAACTCTCTCTGAATTCAACTGAAATGGTATGTTGTATGAGCCCTTTATCGTTCAGTGTAATAAGCAAATATTATAAGCATACTTTCTGGTATTCAAGTTTTTAAAGTATGTAATGTTTATTATAAACGTAGAAAATTGCTTTCAGCCGGGAATTGTGGCTCAGTCTGTAATCCCGCGCTTTGGGAGGCTGAGGTGTGTGGACTGCCTGAGCCCAAGGGTTCGAGACCCACCTGGGCAACTTGGCGAGATCTCATCTCTACAATAAATCAAAAATTAGCCAGGCGTGGTAGCGCGCGCCTGTCAGCTACTTGGAAGGCTGAGGTGGAAGGGTCGCCGGAGCCCAGCAGGTCGAGGCTGCGGTGGCCGGGAGCAGCTACTGCACTCCAGTCTGGGTGACAGAATGAGACTCCAACTCAAAAAAAAAAAGAAAAGAAAATTGCTTTCAACAAAAAGATAATTTCATGCTACGCTTTCTCTGAATCACTGACCAACTATCTTCAATTATTACATACTCTAGAATCATAACCGCATGTAAATATTGAAGAAAAACACTAAAACAGTCTATCTAACTGAACCCTTGAGAAAATATTCTGTAATCTGTTTGGTATCAATAACTGAAAAAATAATTAGAAAACACTGCAGAGAGTTTGATTCCATTATTTATTTCATTCATGTCTACAGTTAGAGTACACCAAACTACTGTATATAATGGTTAAATAAAATCGGAAACAAATGATAATTTTTCTAGCAACAGTAAATGGCCACTAAAATACAACATTTGTATATAATGGTTAAATAAAAACAAAAACAGTGGTAAAAGCAATAAATAAAACTTAACAGAATCAACCACTTTTTGATAGTAAAACAACATTTCTATCTAAAAAGGAATCCATAAGATTAAAGGAAAAAAGTGTACACAATCAATTAATGTAAAAGTATAGCATTGCAATTGAATTGAAAATTATGTCAGAAATGATCTGGCAAAAGATTTTGTAAAGACAAGCAAAGGTGAGTATTCTTTAAAATAATGCTGAATTAAAGAAAATAATATTTCCTGAGCTAGGATTTTGATTGAACATGTCACAGTCAGTGAGATACAGAAGTAGGCTATATCACTTTTACAAATCTAGGGCCCGAAAAAATTGCAGCCTTGGCATAAGCTGAACTATACATGCAATACTCCTGGTCACCACTGTAACTGGACCTCCTCCTAAGATTAATGATACTGCAAAGAAAAATGCTACATGTAATTCAATTAATAAGAACCAGAGAAAATGCAAATGATCTAAGTATACGCCACCTCAGTAGAAGATCTGAGGAGGGTCAGGGAGGGACTAGGATGAAATCAATAGGGAGAAAGATTAGGGCTATGCAATAAAAATTGTACTAAGTCTTCATGCTTCATAAAAAGCTCAGGATACTGCATAAATGTCGTAGTTTCTCCCACCAAACTAGCTGAAGAAATACCAATAAATCAAATGTTTTCATTCCACTCTTTACCTACTGATAGCTTTACCTAGACAGCTCACTCTACCAAGAATTAGTTTTGAGACTGAAATGATATAGCAGCCTGCTACTTATCTTATTCTGCCAGTTCCTCTGCTATCGCTCAGAGAGTGTCAAGTGTAAAGGTGGGAATCAACAATGACTACTTACTTAAAAGTACCAGAGATTACTCAACTACTTATAAATCACAGGCATTTTTCTCAAATCACAATCATCCCATCCTCAAGTAACAGAAACTAAAATCATACTTCTAAACATTAATTTGAGATATTTGGAGTACATGAGTTAAAGTATACTATTTCTCTAGTATCAGTAATTCTTTAATTTTATTCTCCTAGAAAGGAGAATTAGTTCCTACCTGCTCATTTACCTCTGGAAACAGAGAGGCATCTTCCCCTCTTTTTATAACAAATTATTCTTTGTTATAGAAATTTATTCTGGTACGTTTCATCAATTGCAAAAATGATAATAAAATGAGTCTTCTGAAGAATAAAATACAATAAATAAGTAAAACGAAGTTTAATTTAGGTAGATCCTTAAAAGAAATACAGATTTATATTTACATTTGAATAATAAATAAAGAAATGAGTATCTATCTATTTCTTCTGATTTTGCTAAAACCAGACATCAATATTATCATCTATGGTGCTTTTCATCTTATGTTTTCAAAATAAATAATGAATACAAAGTACATTTCCTGATGTCTCAAGCATTACTTGCAAAACAATAAGTCTATTTTTAAGTGCAAAGTGAGAATCTTCAAGTTATATCAGTTTTCCCTTGTGGTAAACCTTTTAGAAATGGAACTAATGTCGCTTATTCATAAGCAATTCATTAAGCTACTGTTTCATTATTTCAGGTACTACTCATGTTACAGTATACATAGCAATTGAAAACAACAGTACTACTCTTGAATAACCATGGTTTTCATTTTAGAAATGATGTTGAATTTTTGAATTTAATAAACTTTGAATCAGACGATTCAAATTCCTTCTGTGCCACTTATTACCTGTGTTAACTTGGGCAATTTATTTAAGATCTCTGAAATTCAACTTCCTCTTCTGAATAAAATAATCATGACCAGTTATATTGTTGTTGAAGTAATTAAACAGTATATATGAAGTACATATATAATATAATATCTGTATTGTATTGTGCATTGAGTAGTTGCTCAAAAAATGGAAGTTATAATAAAAGAAAGATGCTTCGTGTTCATGAATCTAGGTTTGAATCTACTAAAAATATTAACTCCTTTAGAAGAGAAGACAAAATTCTCATTTAACTTACTACATTTTTTCATGATATATGCTAAATACTATGGTGCTATTCTTTATAGCAGTTACCACACTTCTTAACATTTAGTATGTACTAAATGTCATTTAATTTAAATAATCTGACTTTCCATTATGGAAAACTTCTACTACATACGAAACTACAGATAACAGAATAATAAACCAACAGGTATCCATTACCCAGCTTTGACAATTAACAATGGCAAATCTCATCTCTACTCCCCTACTCCACCCCAACGGGTTATGTGTAAGCAAATCCCCAATATTGTATCATTTCATTCTTAAATAATTCAGCATGTAAAAAGACACTCTTTCTAAAATAACTAAATATTATCTCACCTAAAGAAATTAACCAATAATTAATTACCACAAATATCCAATTAGTGTACAGTTTTCTGTCTACCTTTTTATCTTAGCTCATTTGTTTGAATCTGAAAGTCAACACACATGATACTTTCTCCTCCCCTATTTTTTATTGTCAATATTGGTTAACGAAACTGGGTCTGTATAATCTCTGACATTCTCTATCTTGCTGATTATATCCCAATAATGCTGTTCACAGGTTCCTCTAGCACTCATATTTCTTAAGTCATTAATTTTTAAAAGCTATAATGAATACTTTACCTTGCTGCTTTCTGCCATATCTGACAGTCTTCTAAAAAAATTAATCAAATGAACAACAAGATGGTAAAATGACAGAAAATACAAAGACAAAAAAGATGGCTGGGTGTGGTGGCTCACACCTATAATCCTAGTGCTTTTGGAGGCCAATGTAAGGAGAAACACTTGAGGCCAGGTGCTCAAGATCAGCCTGGGCAACAAAAAATAAAAATTAAAAAACAGCTGGGCATGGTGGCACATACTTGTAGTCCCAGCTGAAAAGGAATCTAAATCTATAGATTTATTTTTGTGCACAATTTTTAAAACCACAAATTATTCTGAAATATATATCACACTATAGCAAAAACAATTATATAAACATGTTTTAAGACCAATATCAACATTTAATATATATTTCGCTTTGTCCAGTCAGATCTTTCTACAGAATAAAATGTAAAATCTTTCTACAGAATAAAATTGCTACCATAAAAAATACTAGGCAATTTGACCTGCATGCAACTTACTTATGTAGTAAATCCTCACTTGTTCCTCACAACTCTAAAAAAAAAAAAATTATATATATATATATATATATATTTATTTAAATATATATATATATATATAAATAAAATACATGCTAGGGGAGGGAGGGTGGATGGAGGGTGGGGGTACATCACAACACAAAGGGTACTTAATTCTTTACCAGGGGGAGTGAGTGCCAGTTAGAAGCCCAAACATTACCTGCATGCAACCTACTCATGCAGTTAATCCTCACTTGTACTTCCACAGTCCTATAATAAAAAACAATTTAAAAAAATACTGGGCAACTCATCTCAGTGCTTTCTACAAAAGCCAAAAATCGAGACTTCCTCAGAATGTATATACAAAAACAGCAAGAACATATAACTGGTTCCCAACCCTGACTTGGCATCAGAACCACTTAAACAGCCCACCCCCACACAGATCTACCAGCTCTCCAGAGACAGGATTCTAGAATCTGTATTTTAAGAAGTTTCTCAGTTGATTCTGTTTAAGGACCAGGTATTTAGATAAGAAAAAAACACACAAAAATTAAGCCCCTAAAAGGACACGCCTTTACGGTCTGCTATGATCAATGGTTCAAATGAAAGAAATATTCCCAAATGAAAAGTATTAAAATTGTATAAGTAGCCATTTTTTAAATCATGTATCTAGGAACTGATCAATTCAAGTAGGGAAGGGCTATTCTTTAGCCTTATACAATTAAAAGGTTTGACTGTGTGGAAACAGCAGTATAACTATCAGCTGTGTACTCCAACTAGTTGCTTAGGATGCAAACAAGGCTCTCATTGTGGGAAATAGGAGAAAAATCTTGGTGTCTGTGATATACGCACACATAGGAAGTATTATTTTCCTGGCACAAAGCTCTGGCAATCTGAAAGAAGGAAAATCATCATTTTCTTTTGAATTTTTTACTTTTGAATTCTTGGGTCTGTTGAAGCAAATTATTCACATTAAAGCTATACCAATCTCATTTATGCTATTACTAACTACACTGTTTAAGTTACCCCAACGTAATTTACTTATTTCTCCATTAATATTTCCTACTTAAATGCTTATTTAAATCTACTGCAGTTATAATGCTATTGCTACTACAGTACACAGCATAATAAAGCTGTAACAATCTAGATAGATGACTAGAGTAAGTTACACTATACTTATCAAATTTTCTAGCAAACTTTGTAGCATAACATGGTATATACTTAAACACCTGTGGTGTTTGTGATCCAATTTGATCATTACACATTGTCTGCTTGCATCAAAATATCATATGTATCCCATAAATATGTACAACCATGATGCTTCCATAATATTTTTTTAAGTTTGTGATCCAGAATACTTATAACAAGATAACAAAGTTTTAATTTGGGGGCCAAAACAGTTCTTGATTTAAATTTAAAAAAACCTTATTTGGGCTACCAAACATGATTTGGATCTCAAATGATATATATATGTGGCCTTTACCTAGTTGTCCAAAATATATACATATGCTATCTTAATTATTATTCTCCAAAACCCAAAGATTTCTATTTCATAATATTACATTTTAAATAAAATATAGCATAATTAAAAGATCTATACATTTTCATTTGTCTAGTCTCAAATATTTTTATTCATTTGGTTGTTCTGCTATTTGATATTTAAATGATGTAAACTGTGATACAGGATAATCAAGAGATGTCCCCAAGGCACTAACAGGCTGCTATGTTCAATGAAACTCACATTTCACTGAAAATGGACAAAATCACTGATTCTTCAGCTAATCAAAAAATATTCCAGTAGATATTTTAACAGACACAAAAAATGGGTTTACCTCCTGAAGTAGCTAAATTGTAATCTTCCATTGGTCAGAACTACTTTCCTAAAGCAAATGACAGCAAGTAATTTAATGTAATGAAATTTTGTGGCCAGTACAAAGGCTCTTGCCTATAATTCCAGCACTTTCGGAGGCCAAGCCAGGAGTACTGCTTGAGCCCAAAGTTCAAGACCAGCCTGGGCAGCACAGCAAGACCTTGTCTCCACAAAAAATAAAAAATTAACCAGGCATGGTGGCATACACCTATAGTCTCAGCTACCCAGAAGGTTGAGGCAGAAAGACTGCCCAAACCCAGGAGGTCAAGGCTACAGTAACCATGACTATGCCAGCCTGGGAGACAGTGAAACCCCAAGGGGAAAAAAAAAACATTTTGGGCCGGGCTCGGTGGCTCAGCCTGTAATCCCGCCCCTTTGGGAGGCTGAGGTGAGTGGATTGCCCGAGCCCGCGGGTTCGAGACCCGCCTGGGCAGCGAGGTCTCATCTCTACAATAAACAAAAAAATCAGCTGGGCGTGGTAGCGCATGCCTGTAATTCCGGCTACTTGGAAGGCTGAGGCAGAAGGATCGCCGGAGCCCAGCAGGTCGAGGCTGCGGTGGCTGAGAGCAGCCACTGTACTCCAGTCTGGGCAAAAGAGTGAGACTCCAAGTCAAAAAAAAAAAAAAAAATTTGGAAGCAGGTGCATAATAGTAGTGAGAATAAGTGACTGTCAAAATGGTGTGTCCAATTTCAATTGTGTTAAGTGAATTCTGTGTAACTGAATTACAAAAATTAGACAAAACTTCTGAAATTGTGACATCTTACCCTTTTTTAACTTTTTTCCTACAGGTCATATTTCTAATAGTGCAACATTTCCATAGTGCTATTTAAATCTTTTTAAAACATTTATTTCAACTAGATACAATGGTCTGTGATAAGCAAAATGACAAAACTTACATGAAGACACCAATAGGATGATAAATTGAGGCATTAAATAAGGGCAGGAAGAGACAGGGAAAGAGTGTACGTTAGTTTTGGGGGGCGCACATTTAAAATAATTTTTTAATAATTATTAAAGTCTTGAAGGCAAGAATATATCTGTCTTTTTGTACCTCAACAAGCAATTTTTAAAAGAGGACTGCAATCTTCTTTCCATAAACTCTTAACTCCAGTCTAACCACGAGAAAGAAAAAAAAAAAACCAGACAAACTCAGAGGAGGAACATTCTACAAAATAATTCTATAAAATAACCAGCCAGTACTAGTCACAGACAACCCAGACTGAGGAACATTCTACAAAATAACCAACCGGTACTAGTCAAAACTGACAAGATCAACAAAATCAAAGTCTCAGAAACTGTAACCAAAACAGGCCTAAGAAGAAATCATGATTAAAGGTCATGGTATCCTGGATGGGAAATTAGAACAGAAAAAAATGAGGAAGAAACTAAAGAAATTCAAATGAAGAACAGATTTTAATCTACAATGATTCTAAAATTTTAATTGCTATTGTAAGTGATAGAAAACACAACTCACATTGGTTTAAACAAAAAATAAATTTAATGGTTCCTATAACTGAAAATATCTAAAGGCTGATCTCACTTTAAGCACAGAGGGGAGCTCGAATGGTCTCAGGAAGGTGCCTCCCCATTTTTTGCCTTCACTATAGTCTCCAGTTGTTGACCACAGTCTTTGATTTCATGTATAGACAATTTTACTATAACATTTGTTTTGAAGATACAGATTTATTTCAAATTCATTGATATGTTGGAAACAAGATGAACATAGCATCAATTTTGCATTTGTTTATGCATGATTTCATCTGATGGAAGTACTAGGTACTTTTTTCAGCAAAGGGCCAGAAAATAAATACGTTAGGCTTTGTGGACCATATGGTTTCATCACAGCTACTCAACTCTGCTTTTGTAGAAAGAAAGCAACCAAAGACAACAGTAAATGAATAGGCATGGCTGTTTTCCTACAAAATTTTATTTACAAAACAAGTAGGGCAGTTTGTCCACCCCTGAACCAAGCTAACAAAGAAAACTGCACACAGCTGACTCCAAGCTTCTTAGGAACACTCAAAACACATCTACCTCATAGGACAATGAGCCCCATCCATCCACATCTGGTGGTAACAACTTTTCCTTCCATTTCTGAGCAGCCTCCTTCCACCACTTCTCAAAAACTCACTCATAGGCTGCCGTCCTTCCAACCACAGTGTGACCACAACTCCCAGTCCTCCTTTCTCTTTAGTTATACCATTTCCTAACCTAAGGTTAGGGTTTCCTTAGGGTTGGGTTAAGGTTAGGGTTTTGGCACCTAAGTTTCACAATAACAGTTCCTATCCTATAAGATTATTGTGAGAATTAAAGGAGTTCATATATGTATGCTTAGAATGCATCCTAGCACCCAGTGCTTCCTATAAGTATTACTATTTCTATAAGTATTAATTTCTGCTTTGATCATTGTATCAGTTTCCAATTGTTTTTGTAACAAATCACCCCAAACTTAATGGCTTAAAACAACAGAAATATATTGTCTTGCAGTTCAGGCAATCAGATGTTCAAAATCGGTCTCATTGGGCTAAAGTCAAGGTGTCAACAGGGCTGGTTCCTTCTGGAGAGGGGAAAGTCTGTCTTCCTTTTTTCAGTTTCTAGAGACTGTTTGCATTCCTTGGCTCCTGACCTCTTCTTCACATCACTCCAACTTCTTGCTTCTGTAATTACATCTACTACACTCTGAATTTAGTTAAATTCTCCTAAAAGGAGAATTCTCTTGTAAGGATCCTTGTCATTACGTTGGACCTACGCAGATAACCAGGATAATCTCCCCATCTCAAAATCCTTAACTTAATCACATCTGCAACACGTCCCCCACCCAAGGGGGGACTACAGTTCTCAAAGATATGTCTATATCCTGATCCCCACAATTTATGAATGTTGTCTTATTTGGAAAAAGGGTCTTTGCAAATTTGAATAAATTTAGAATTTTGAGATGAGACGATAACACTGTATTATCCAGGTAGTCTCGAAATGCTTATAAGACAGAGACAGAGTTTAGACACACAGAAGATAAAATAACATATAATGATATGAAAACAGAGGCAGAGACTAGAGTGACAAGAATGCCTGCAACAACCAAAAGTAAGAAAAGACAAGATAAATTTTCACGGAGCCTCTGGAGGAGGTACAGCCCTGCTCACACCTTATTTCAGACTTCTGGCTTCCAACAATATGAAAGAATAAAATTCTGGTGTTTTAGCCACTAAGTTTGTGGTAATTTGTTGCAGGAGGAGCAGCAGTAAACACACTATATACAATACCACACTCACAGGTTCCAGACATTAGGACATGGACACATCTGAGAGGCAAATTTCTGCCTACCAGTCCTTATTCACTTCTTCCTCTGTTCTCTTTGAATATATTTTGGTATTTTTTTTCTCTTTTTTAGTTGGATGAATAATTCATTTATTCTAGTTCTTTAATAATATGTATATTTAAGACAAATAATCTTTCTACACGCAGGGTTTTAGCTAGGTCCCCATAGATTCTAATATATTTTCTATAATTTTCATGATTTTCTATAATTTTTAAATTTCCTCTTTACCTCAAAAATTAAAGAGTTTTAATCTCCCAGTAGTAGTGATTTTTATAGGGTTTTTTTCTAAAATTAGTTTCAATTTTTTTTTTGCAATGTAATCAAAAACAATGACTCAACTATTTCTATTTTGGGAAAATTACTGAGGGTTTTTCTAATGGCCCAAGGTATGATCAGTTTTTGTAATTTCCCAAGATAACCTGAAAAGAAGGCGCATTCTGGTTTTTGAGCATAAAGTTAAATATACTGTACCTAAATTTACCTCCTATCAATCAGGTTTTTAAAAAATCCTTAATTTTTGGTCACTACTATCTCCAATATTTTTGTTTTTCCTTATTTCCTACAGTTTTGGATTTATGTTTATTAATGCTATGTTATTTGGAACATAAATAATCAGTGTGCGAGCCTTTATTATTGTAAACTTCCTTCTATGCCTCTTTTAATCTCTTCTGCTCTGAATTTAAACCTGTCTGATATCAAAACCTATATTTCCTCCTTCCATATTAGTTATTAGCTTCAGTAATCCATAAACCTTCCAACTGTGCTCAAACGCAAAGCTGCTATGAGAAAGTAACACTGACCATATATAAGAGTAATGAAGAAACGGATACACAAGCAGTAGTACAAAACAGATCACCACTGGGGCCATATCATGCCAAGGGGTATACTTTGCCAAAATCTAACACTGCATACGTGGTTCGAAAATGTTAAATCTTGATCGCTACTGATTTTTTAAAAGTTCAATATAAAAGATATCATCTCCTTTCTATGTGCATTTTCTAGAGTCATATTTTATAACCATGTACACATATGCTCTGCAATTCATATATCATGAATAGCATAACAATTGCTTTAGGGATGTGCTTCCTCCTTTCTTAGAAAAAATACTCAAAAAACAAAAAGAAAAAAGTTCAGTACTATATATTCTCTATTTTTTATTTCTGAAGATTTTTCATTAAAAAATGACTAAGACAACAAGTACCGTATAGTCCTCAAGAATTATTCTGACCTTTAAAATAAATACTACAGTCAAAGAAATAGGCATATATGAGGGGGGACTCCCCAAAAACACAGAATTATCTTTTGGAGGGTGGGCCCCTTGTAGTACAGGTTTCCCTCACTAGGAAAGTGTTCTAGGAACCCATCAACATCAGTGTGACAGCTAGCACTGTTGTGAGAGGCTGCATTTGGTTTCAATTAATTTTTGTGTGTGTGGCAAACAGGTGACTGGTTCATCCACCATGATAACGTACCTGCCCACATTGCACTGAGTATTAGCAGCTTTTATTAAAAAATGGCATAACCCTCATGCCCCACCTTCCCTATTCACCCAATCTCACCCCAAATGTCTTTTTGTTGTTGTTGTTTCCCCAGATGAAAAAAGTCCTCAATGGGAAATGTTTAGCCTACGTGGAAGAGGTAAAACAAAAAACATCAGAAGCACTAAAAGGCATTAAAATTGACAAGTTCAAAAACTGTTCTGAGCAGAGGAAAAAGCACCTCGATAAGTATATTGCATCAAACGGAGAGTTCTTTGAAGGTGTTTGAAGTTTAAACATGTAAGAATAAATACACAATTTTTAATAAATAAACTTTGGGTCTTTTTTGGGGTTCCTCCTTATACATATCGCTGAAGTCAGCTTTACAAAAGTGGTTAAAAGCACAAGCTTGGGAGTCAAACCTGAGTTCAAAGTCCAGCCCGCTAATTACTGTGAAACCCTGGGCAGGCTATTTAACCTAAGCCTCAATTTTCTTTCTGTAAAATTGGTGTAGCACCACTTATGTGAAAAGGACACTGAAAGAATTAAATGTGACAGTGTGCACAATGGACTCGACCCAGTGTCTACTACACAGTAAATGCTTACAAATTTAAATTGCTCTAGTTACTGTGCAGGCTCTCAGGTAAAATATCAAAACAAGTTCTGACCTCTACTTTTAAAATCTGCTGACACAAAAGTCACTAGCTTAATGCAAATTCAAAATTTTAATAATATCACTGCATGACTTTAAATACACTGTGCATACTAATATGTTAAATAATATCTACTTATCATAAATAGGATACTGAGTACATAGAGAAAATTATCAATGGTATCCATTGCTAAAGAATGAAATGCAAACTTCCTCATATGATATACATGACCTAGCCTTTCAATACCTGTCTAGCTAGCATTGTATCTTCAATCAGTCATAGCAACTATTTATAGCTATCTACCTTTATCCAGCTCTTTCCATTTCTTTATAGAAATGGTTCTACATCTTTAAGGCACCCCACCCTCCATCACAACTAATCACACACATACAAAGCCCCCTACACAAAACTCTATTCATCCTTCTAAATTAGCTCAAGAGTCATCTCCTTTGAGAAGCCTTCCCTGATCTTCTCAGATATAAACCTATATAAATATAAATAGCAATGTCAGAGCTATAAAAGGAAGCAGGAGAAATAAGGTAGAACAGGGAAGAAGTAATAAATACCAAACAAAGAAAAATTAGGGGAGAAGGAGCCTAAGGAAAATTTTTTCCAAATGCATACATCTGAAGAACAGGAGAACTCTTTACCTAGTGTCAAATTAAACACACACACACACACACACACACACACACACACACACACACACACACACACACACCACCCCTCAGGATTCTAATTCCTAGTCAATTGGGAAAAGGGAAAACCTTATAATAACTCAAGATGGGTATTGCAGATTAGATTCTCCAGGAAGCAGATTCTGACACATTTGACATACAGAAAGTTTATTAGGGAGTTCCAGTAAGAAGAACATCTGTAGTAAGAAGAAACCAGAATTGAGCAAAGGAAAAAGTTTCATTTCATTGCAGAGCTAATGAAAGTCATGGCCAACTCTTCAGGGGAATGAAGTTAATGTGGTCTTTCAGAATTAAGTAGGGACAAGAAGGATAGTCCTTTATACCCTACATCAAACAGCTGGCGGGCCACACTGGGAAGGGGTGCTACACTTACAAACACGTCAGCTAGATTTTAAACTCAGATTATGCTCTTGAAAACTTGACAGCTAAATTTTTCAAAATCTTTTCCCCTTTTATTTGGAGCATTATTTCAAATAGAAATGACTTTATTTTGAAAGGCATACTTTTTCTACCAAAAAAATACAAATATCAGCTGCATGCACATGGGAATATATATACAAAAATTATTTTCTCATTCTTTATCTATGATATTTAAGATAGTTGTAATTATTGACTATAAAAATGGTTAAGAATTTACAAAGCATATATTTCCTGAATTACTGAGTTCAGGCTAAGGCACCTATTCTATAACTGTTCTGGTATTCCTATCCTCACAAATAATAAACAAGAAGAGTTTAAATCTGTGTTTCTGCTGTTTCTGATATCTGTTATGCAATCTATGCTTAGAAAGCACAAAAGTGTAGAAGATTAAAGTCTCACATATCAGCAGAAATCACATTATCAGGCAACCTCACAGATTAGCTGTTCATAGTGTCTATTTCTTCTGGGCCAGAAATATCATTTCTCCAGTAATTTTCTGACTTTTCTAATTTTTGATAGAGAATTTCAATACAATTAGCATATTATTTGTAAAGATAAGCATTAAGACTTCTTGTGTCAAGCTTTCATGGGTCAGACCACAACTTTATTTTCTGCCATATGGTAATTAAAAGATAGACATACTCCTACTTACAAATAAAAAGAACCTAAAATCCAGAGATTATTAACATTCATATTAAACACACACACACACAACACACACACACACACACACACACACACACACACACACACACAGAGTTCATTCTCAATCCCACATAATTCAGTCTTTCAGGCTTCAAAACAAAGAATCCATAACCACTTTGACATGAAAAAAAATAAAACCTGGAAATCCCATTTTCAAACACATCTCTCTGCTCTAAAACCCATGGACAGGGAAAAGTAATTATATTTTGGGCAAATGAGATTTCTGAAAATATAAGCACTTGCATAAATTGCTTAAAAAAAACTAGACCAGACAGACCAGATCACTTAACAATGAATATGTTTTCCTATATCTAGAATATTTTCTAGAATGGATTAACTTTTAAACAGAAGAGTATCATTAACTGAGATAATGTAGTTTAAGTTCCTTTAGTATGTTTCTTTGCTATTTGGAGTGTCCAGGAGAGCACAGAATTGACATAAAACGATAAAACACTGGGTTTGAATTTCAAGGCAAAAGGAAGGAAGGGCCTGTTTATGGCACGAGATGAGAAATTTTTTTAAATGTGATTGATACTAACAATGGAGATATGTGAATAAGCTTTGAGAGCAAGAGGGAAAAGAAAAAAAAGTAGCTTTAATGCAACAGTATATGGAGGGGAAGGTCATCTGTCACTTATAGACAAATCAAAAAGAAGGTACTTTTATCAGGGGATTATAAACTCAAAAATATGCACAGCTTTCTGAACAGGGAAGCCCAAATGCTACTCCTAATACTTTGGGTTAAACGTCATTTATCTTATGCTCCAATCAAGGATTTAAAGTGAATATTATGGAAAAGATGCTGGGGATCATTTTCAAAAGTAGCTCAGAAGACAGAAGTAGGTATGAAAAAAGTTCCATTTAGGATGGTGTGAAAGTTACTCTAACCCAAAATAAGGCTACTACAGATATTCAGTTCAAGTAAAATTGTGAACTGTGGCCTATAATTACACCCTACACTGTCTTTCACACCCTACTAATTTGTTCTCAGTGCAAATAGTAAAAGTTATCTATTTCTCCAAATGCTGCAGTTTTTTTATATTCAATATATAAAGAAAGCATCACAGCACCCTTGAACAAAAAACTGTCCCAACACTAAATGAAGTATATATTTTGCTGGTAGGGGAGAATATATATTTAAATTTTCACCTTGCATAGTCAAGTTTTCTCAACATTAGATATAGATTCCGCAGTAAACACGTATCTTCTGATTAGAATCCAGCTTGGTTTAATGAAATGAACTGTGAACCATCCATATCACGATCACCTGCAAGGTCATTAAAAATGCAGGCTTCTACACTCAACTCTAGAACTGGTAAATTATTTAAGACTCCAAAATCTGTATTGTTTAAAAACTTCTATATGATTCCTTTACTGGTTAAAGTCTGACAATTGCTTCTGTGTGGAATTTGTAATGGTAACATATTTGCTCCACCTTAAATTTATTCATTTCTACAACTATTTAACAGATTAAATTGAACTGTTAAATTAAATGATACAGACTATAGAATTATTACAGAAAAGTCACTGAACAAAGAAACAAGAACAGAATAAACAGCAACAACAGAGAACCTGGAACAAAATCTGATTTTCAGAGTTGCCACACATAATATTTTATAAAATCCAGTTTCAACAATAACTAAAACACAAGACATGCAAAGAAACACAAAAGTACGACCTATACAGGGTGGAAAACAATAAATAGAAACTGTCCCTGAAACCCAGACACTGGATCTATTAGACAAAAATTTGTAAGCAACCTTTTTTTTTTTTTTTTGAGTCAGAGTCTTAATCTATTGTTCAGGCTGGAATGCAATAGCATGATCACAGCTCACAACAGCCTCAACTTCCCAGGCTCAGGTGATCCTTCTGCCTCAGCCTCCTGAGTAGTTCGGACTACAGGTGCAAGCCACCACACCTGGCTAATTTTGTTTTGTTTTGCTATGTGTTTTATAGAAACAAGTCTTGCTGTGTTGCCCAGGCTGGTCTCAAGCTCCTGACCTCAAGTGACCTTCCTCCTCAAAGTGATGGGATTGCAAGCATTACACTGCACCTGGCCATAAAGCAACTATTTTAATTAAAACAACTAAACGAAACCATAGCTAAAGAACTAAAGTATAAGAATCATGTTTCACTAAATAGAAAATATCAAATAAGAAATAAGAACAAAACAGAAATTCAGTATTGAAAAGCACAATTACTGAAATGAAAAATTAACAAGAAAGGCTCAACAGCAAATCTGAGAAAACAGAAGATTTTCCAAATGGTAAGGTAGGAGAATTGAAATTATTCCGTTTGAGGAACAAAAACTTTTTTAAAAAAATGAACAGAGCCTACAGAACTGTGGGACACCATCAGGCCAACTAGCATACATATAATTAAAGTATTAGGAGAGGAAAGAAAGTAGAATGTATATTTGAAGAAATAATGACCAAAAACTTTACAAATTTGGTGAAAAGCATTAATCTACATATCCAAGAAGTTCAACAAACTCCAAGTAGAATAAAACCAAAAGATCCACACCTAGACACACCACAATCAAACTGTCCAAAGACAGTTGAGCAAGAAAAAAAAGTGATGCATTACATATAAAGGGTCCTCCATAAGATAAAAACTAATTTCTCATTAGAAATTATGGAGACCAGAAGACAGTAGAATGACACATTCAAAGTGCTGAAACAAAAAGACTATCAACCAAGACTTCTATATCCACCAAATCTGTCCTCCAAAAATGAATAAATTAAGACATTCTCAAATAAAAGTAACTAACTCTGCTTCACAAGAAACACAAAAATGAGTCTCTTAGGCTGAAATAAAAGAACAAGAAACTGTAACTCAAATGAGGATGAAGAAATAAAAAGGAGCAGTAAGGCTAACTACACAGGTAAGTATGAAAGACAGTATAAATATATTTCTGTTTATATTTTTCTATCTTATTTTAAAGATAATTACAGAGGTTCACGATGGTCAATTAGAAGCAGTTGGTGTGTGCATCTCTCACAGAGAGGAACCATTTAGGAAATGAGTCTGTATACTCCAAGTAGAATAAGGAGTAACATAACCCCAGGACTCAACAGAGAAGTGAAGGGTCCCACAAGAGGCAGAGGAATGAAATCAATCAGACAGCCTGCCAATATATAGCTAGCAAGGAGACAAATGAGTCTCCCAAAGTGGTGAAGTGGTGAAGGTGTGAGTGGGTGAATGAGCAAATGACTGGGCGGGTGAGTGGGTGAGTGAAAAATCCCCAGGAACCCATACCACCTCCATGGATCCTGGTAATCCAAGTCAAGGAAGAACCTCTGTGACACCCTGGGCCCCGGGCCAGCATAGAATACTGAATGGCAACTATGCAGGTACATTGCCTAAGCCCACGTGGAACCTCTCAGGTCACCACTGACCTCTATGCAGCTAAGCACCGGCTGCCACCGCCTGCCAAGAAGGGAGGCTCAGAGTTCCTCTACAAAGGGCAGATACTTTGTGGCTGTTACCCTTGGGCCGGGGAGCGATCAGCCCAACCTAGCTACAGCATGCATCCCTAGCACTGATCCTGCAGCTGAAACAAACAGGAGCAGCAAGGAGTCAAGGGACCCCCCTCTCAGCTGCCTCCCTTGATGCAGATCATTTACTTTGACGAGGATACCAGCACCTGTCTGACCACTGCAGCAGGGCCCTGTAAGCCCACCCTTCAGGAAGGTCAAATGCCAGGGCCATTGAGCAGGCCCTCCAAGGTGTCTGAGTGTGCCACCCCACCTCCTGCACACACAGACACCATAGCTGAAATAAGCGTGAGCAGCAAGCGGTCAAGAGTCCATACCACCCACAGTCTCTCCCATCTAGGCTTCTCTGCCCCAGACACAGACTTCCTGCTCTTGGTTTGTGGAGCATACAGGGACCCCACACTCAACTGAAGGTGATGGCAGAGACCTACCGCATTCAGGCAAGCCAACCTCCAAAGCTATTAAGCAGATCCCTGCAATGTTTGCATGTGCAGGGGAGGGGGGGCGACCTACAAGACAGACTCTAGGTGAAATAAGCATGATAGCAAGTTGTCAGGCTGCCCTGAGCCTTCTCCCATTTTGGCTTCTTCTCCCCAGAGGGGGACCACCTGCTCTAGACCCCAGAGAAGCGAGGGGGGCACCACACCCACTTGATCGCTGTAGCTGAGGCCTGGTGGTCTTTGGAAAGTTCCGCTGAGGTGCAGCCACTTCTATTGGAGCTCATTTTTTTTTTTTGAGTTGGAGTCTCACTCTGTTGCCCAGACTGGAGTGCAGTGGCCGCTCCCAGCCACCACAGCCTCGACCTGCTGGGCTCTAGTGATCCTTCTGCCTCAGCCTTCCAAGTAGCTGGAACTACAGGCGCGCGCTACCACACCCGGCTAATTTTTTGATTTCTTGTAGACATGAGGTCTCGCCAAGTTGCCCAGGCGGGTCTAGAACCCGTGGGCTCAGGCAATCCACTCACCTCAGCCTCCCAAAGCGCAAGATTACAGGCTGAGCCACCGAGCCCAGCTGGAGCTCATTTTTAAGTGCCATCTATTTTTAAGCACCATCTACATGCCTACAGTCTGAACTACAACAGCTAACAAAAAAAAGTACCTCTACAAATTCATCAAGATCCAAGGGAAAGCAGACTCCTAAGTTAGAAAGGCCATGAAAACAATTCAAAAATTGGAAGCTGTCATAGTCTAAGAAAGAACCATAATGGACTCCTGGAAATGAATAATTCACTACAAGAATTTCAAAACACAGTCACAAGCCTTAACAACAAATTTGACCAGGCAGCAGAAAGAATTTTAGAACTTGAAGACCAATCCCTAGAGGCAACTCAGTCAGACAAAAATAAAAAGAAATTTTTTTAAAAAAGAACAACACCTGTGAGAAGTATGAGACTATGTAAAGAAATCAAATCTATATCTGATTAGCTTTCCTAAGAGAAAAAGTGAAAATGGGGGCACTCCGGAGACAATAGTTGCAAGCATAATCCACGAAAACATCCCCCATCTTGCAGAGAGGTCCACAAGCGCACATGAGAAACCCAGAAGACTCTGGCAAAATGTTACATGAGACAACCATCCCTGAGGCACATATTCGTCAAACTATCAGTTTTAGACAGATAATTGAGGCAGAAAACTAACAAAAAAATCCTGAACTTAAATTTGACATTCAATCAATTAGATCTAACAGGCATTTACAGAACACTTCAATCAATAAAGAATATATATTCTTCTCATCAGTACATGAATCATACCCTAAGATCGACCACATACCTGATCGTGTATCAACTTTGAATAAATCCAAAAAATAAAAATCATATCAAGTCTCTACTCTGACCACAGCAGAATAGAACTAGAAATCAACACCAAGAGGAATCCTCAAAAACACACAAATACATGAAAATTAAACGACTTGTTCCTGAATGATTTTTGAGTAAGCAATGAAACCAAGACAGAAATTAAAAAATCCTTTGAAATACGTGAAAATAAAGACTCATCATACCAAAACCTCTGAGATGCTGCTAAAGTGGTGCTAAGGGAAAAATTTGTTGCACTGCAAGGCCACATCATGAAAACAGAAAGATCACAAAAAAACAATCAAACATCTCACCTAAGTTAACCAGAAAAATAGGAACAAACTAATAACCAAAATCAGAGCAGAAATAAACTAAATTGAGACCAAAAAACCATTCAAAGGATCAACAAGTCAAAAAGCTGCTTCTTAGAAAGAATAAACAAGATCAGCAGACCCCTGAACAGATTAACCAAACAAAAGAAAGAAAATTCAAATAAATATACTCAGAAATGAAAATGGCAACATTACAACTGATTCAGAAGAAATACAAAAGATTATCAGAGATTATTAAAAACATCTGCATGCATGCAAGTTAGAAAACCTAGAGGAAATAATTACATTCCTGGAAACACACAACCTACCACTGTTGAAACAGGAAGTAACTGAAACACTGAAGAGAACAATGCACCATGAAATTGAATGAGTAATAAAAAACTATCTTCCAAAAAAGTCCTGAACCCAATGGATTCACAGCTGAATTCTACCAAATGTACAAGGAAGAGCTGGTACCAAAACTACTAAAATTATTCCAAACAATTGAAAATAAGAGACTCCTCCCTAACTCTACGAAGCCAAAATCATCCTGATACCAAAAAATGGCAAATATAAAACAAAGAAAAAAAACTACAAGCTGATACTCCTGATGAACACAGATACAAAAATCCCTCCAAAATACTAGCAAATCACATCTAGCAGTACATCAAAAAAATTATTCCCCATAATCAGGTGAGTTTTATTCCAGTGATACAAGGCCGGGTCAATATATGCAAATCAATAAATGTAATTCACTTCATAAACAGAAGAAAAGACAAGAACCACATGATTATCTCAACAGATGCAGAAAAAGCAGTTGAATAAATCCAACAGTCCTTCATGATTAAAAACCTTCAACCATCTAGGCATCAAACGAACATTCCTCAAAATAATAAGAGCCCTCTATGACAAATCCACAACCAACATCATACTTGGTAGGCAGAAGTTGGAAACATTCCCCTTAAGAACTGGAACAAGATAAGGATAAGGATGCCTACTCTCATCATCACTATTCAACATAGTACTGGAAGTTCTAGCCAGAGCAATCAAGCAACAGAAAGAAATAAAAGGTATCCAAATAGGAAAAGAGTAAGACATTATCTCTGCCCACAGACCATATGATTCTACATCTGTGAAACCCTCAAGATTCTGCCAAAAGACTCCTAACACTCATTAAACAACTTTAGTAAAGATTTGGGATACAAAACCAATGCCCAAAAATCAGTTGTATTTCTATACACCAACAACATTCAAGCTGGTAACCAAATTAAAAACGTAATCCCATTTACAATAGCCACAAAAAATAAAATAAGATATGCTGGAACACATCCAAAGAGGTGTCTACAATGAGAACTATAAAACACTGCTGAAAGAAATCAAGATGATATAAACAAATAGAAAATCATTCCATACCCATGGATTGGAAGAATCAATATTGTTGAAATACCCACACTGCCTAAAGCAATCTACAGATTCAACATAACCATGATCAAACTACCAGTATCATTTTTCAAAGATCTAGAAAAAACAATACTTAAATTCATATGGAAGCAAAAAAGAGCCCAAACAGCCAAAGCAATCCTAAAGAAAAAGAAAACAAAAAGAAAAGAAAAAAGCCAGAGACATCAGATTGCCAAACTTCAAACATCACTGCAAAGCTACAGTAACCAAAACAGCATAGTACTGGTACAAAAATAAACACACAGAACAAAACAGAATCCAGAAATAAAACCGATGTTCCACAACCATCTCATCTTCAACAAAGTCAACAAAAACAAACACTGGGAAAAGAATACCCCAATAAATAGTGTTGGGAAAACTGGTTAACCTACACAAAAGAATGAAGCTGGACCACTTCCTTTCACCATATACAAAAAGTAACTCAGGATAGATTAATGACTTAAACATGAAACCGCAAACTATAAAAATCCTAGAAGAAAGCCTAGGAAAACTCTTCTGGACACCAGCCGAGGCAATGAGTTCATAAGCAAGACCATAACAGCAAATGCAGCAAAAAACAAAATCAACAAGTGGGACCTAATCAAACTAAAGAGCTTCTGCATAACAAAATAAGCCATTAGTAGAGTAAATAGACAACCTACAAAATAGGAGAAAACATATGCAAACAATGTATCTGACAAAGGACTGATATCCAGAACTATTTTTTTAAAAAACAAAAACTCAAACGAATGGACAAGAAAAAAACAAATTATCCCATTAGAAAATAGGCAAAAGCTATGAACAAACACTTCTCAAAGGAAGACATACAAGTGGCCAAAAAACATTTTTAAAAGTTCAACATCACTAATTATCATAGAAATGCAAATCAAAACCACAATATCATCTCACACCAGTCAGAATGTCTATTACTAAAGAGTTTTTTTAAAAAAGATGTTGGTGAGGTTTCAGAGAAAAGGGAATGCTCATACACTCTTGGTGAGAATGTAAGTTAGTTCAACCCCTGTGGAAAGTAGTTTAGAGATTTACAAAAGAACTAAAAAAAAAAATAGATTTACTATTTGGTCCAGCAATCCCACTACTGGGTATATACCCAAAGGAGCATAAATCACTCTACCAAAAAGACACCTGCACTCATATGTTTATGACAGCACTATCCACAATAGCAAAAACATGAAACCAGCCTAGGTGTCCATCAACAGTAGACTACATTTTTTAAATGTGATACATATACACCATGGAATACTATGTAGCCACAAAAAAGAATAAAATTTTGTCCTTTGCAGCAACATGGATGCAGCTGGAGACCATACTCTAAGCAAGTTATCACAGAAACAGAAAACTGAATACCACATGTTCTCACTTATAAGTGCAAGTTAAACACTGAATAAACACAGGCATAAAGATGGGAACAACAGACAATGGGGACTCCTAAAGGTGGGAAGGGGAAATAAGGATTGAAAAAATCACCCACTGGGTACCATACCCACCACTTGGGAGACAGGATCAGCAAAAGCCCAAACCTCACAATCATATAATATACCTATGTGACATTCCTTGCACATTACCCCTTGAATCTAAAATAATAAATAAATGACAACTGTGTAAACAAATTACAAATCTGTGTTAATGTGCAAAAATGCATAAAGAGTAATTTGTATAAAACAAAGCAGCACAAGGGGAGGGAAAGAAGCTATACAGGAACAAAGCTTTTATACACTATTGAAATTAAGTTGGTATTAATCCAAACAAGACTGTTATAATTAAAATATCAATTATATCAATTGTCAGTTATAATCCCCAGGGCAACCACAAACAAAATAACTCAAAAAATATGTAAAATACAAGGTAAGGAAATTAAAGTGCCGTAAAAAGAAATCTAACAGAAAAGAATGCCTTAATAAAGGAAAATGGCAACAAAAATGACATAAGACACAAAGAAAACAAATAGCAAAATGGCAGAGTAATTACATTAAATGTAGATGGATTAAATACTCCAATGTAATATTCCATTGGAAGAATGTTTTTTTAAAAAATATGACCCGCCAGGTTCGGTGGCTCAGCCTGTAATTCCAGCGCTTTGGGAGGCCGAGGTGAGTGGACTGTCTGAGTCCACGGGTTCGAGACCCACCTGGGTAACTTGGCAAGACCTCATCTCTACAGTAAATCAAAAAAATTAGCCGGGCGTGATAGTGCATGCCTGTAGTTCCGGCTACTTGGAAGGCTGAGGCGGAAGGATCGCTGGAGCCCAGCAGATCGAGGCTGCGGTGGCCGGGAGTGGCCACTGCACTCCAGTCTGGGTGACAGAGTGAGACTCCAACTCAAAATAAATAAAAATATAAAAATATGACCCAGCTATATGCTTCCTATAAGAGACACATTTTAAATATAAAGACATAAATAAGTTGAAAGTGAATAGATGGAGAAAATATTCCATGAAAAAGGTAGCAAAAGGAGAGCTGAAATGGCTATACTAATATCCAAGAAAATAAGACTTTAAGAAAAAAGTTGTTACTAGAGACAAAGAGTATTTTAAAATGACAAAAAGGTCTATCTGTCAACAAGATGAGACTGTTACAAACATACATACACCTTACAACAGAACCAAAATACATGAGGCAAAACTGACAGAATTGAGAGGAGAAACAGACAATGCAATAATAGAGACTTCAATACTCCACTTTTTTTTTTTTAATCTGAGAAATAATTTATTAAGTACTCCAGAGTTACAGTTCCTTTTAAAATTGGGTTTAAATAAATCAATCAGTCAAAACTTTAATCAATCAACAGAAGTAATTAGAAGACCAATAGTTGATGAATCAGGTGATATGCATTCGAGTTCTGTTTTCTAGCAATTGGCTGAATGATTTGGGAAATATCTAACAATTCTAGGTCAGAGGTTGGAAAACTTTTCTATAAAAGGATAAACAGTAAATATTCTAAGTTTTGCAAGTCAAAAGATAAAGTTGAGGATAATTAGAGATACATAACCATTTAAAAATGTAAAATCCATTCTTAGTGCACAGGCTAATACTCCACTTTCAATACTGGATAAAACAACTAAAAGATAAACAAGGAGCAGAGGACTTAAACAACATTATGAAGCAATCTTATCTAACAGACATCTATAGGATATTTCGCAGCAACAGGATACATATTTTTCTCAAGTGCATATGGAACATTCTCTAGGATAGAACATATTTTAGGCCATAAAAGTCTTAATACATTTAAAAGTACACTAATCACAACAGCAAAAACATGGAACAAATCATGCTGCCCATCAAAAGAGGACTGGATAAAAAATGTGGTACATACACACGATGGAAAATTATACAGCCATAAAGAACAAAATTATGAACTTGGACTTAGAGTCTATAATACTCAGTGATCTATCACAGAAACAAAGAACTGAGTACCACATCTTCTCATTCATAAGTGGACCGTGAACAATTATCATAATACCATAAGAAAGGGATTGGCTGAACTGACAATGGGAGGGGGCACACCTCATCAACAAAGGTACCTGGATAATGACCATTTGTATACCTAACCCTGAATTGTACCCCATATTTTTAAAATAAAAATAAAATTAAAAAGCTTGATAAAATCTTTACCAAAAAAAACCTTTAGCTAAGACTGACAATAAATTCTATCAAGTGATATATGCAATTTTATTTAACAGTCAGAGCCACCAATTCACACAAAAGTAAAGTAACGTTGTGAGTCATTACATCATTTACCATAAGACAAAGAACCAGGAAAAAGAGAAATCCAAGTTTAAGTCCCATGTCTTTTACATATGCTGTAATGCCTGGACCAGTTTTTGGATTTATGGAAATCTAAACTCTAAAGTATATTTTAAAGATTCCAATATTAGTAATTGAAGTTGCTTTCATAAAATATATGCTTTTAATTACACTGTTCTTTTGGCTTCACTTGGGCATTATTACAAAACTTTAGTCTTCATTAATTACTTCACATATTTAGAATAAGTGTACTGACAGAGAACCAAAAGGAACCAGAATAAACAAACAGAAAAAAATTATTTGTAAGGCAAGGGTCACATGTAAATAAATACTTGCAAAAAGAATACAAAATAAGTTAACTTGCTTAATAATTTTCCTGGAATTATGTTTATAGCAGTTTAATTAGTGAATCTTTGCAAAAAATTTCCATAAGCTTTATACAATTGGCTCAATTATCAAACACTATGACTTATCAAAGAGCTAATTAATATTGTTTTGACAATATGACAAAAATCTAATCCTATTGCCACCATCATAAAGCAACCTTAATGCTACATTAATTTAGGGGTTTAAAGTTTATAAAAATAACAAGAACATAAAAGGCAGTAAATTGGAAAGGCTTTTGGGAGGTTTGGGACCAAATAAAAAGAACTAAATCTCTTAAAATGAGTCAATGTTTTAAATTATGTTACTTAAGGATTTTAATTTTTATCACCTCTGCTAGAACAGTCTGAATATTAAAATATATAACTAACATTAATATGTCCAAGCAACAAAAATATTTTTAAGCTGCTAGATAAGAAATGCAGCTAGCTGCTGCTAAAGAACTGGAACATTGGGTGGCACTCTTGTAAAAGAAAGAATTACCATAACACGGAGGCTGAGAAAATGAGCCTACAGTCTAACATTATATTGCTTGGCCAACCCAGATTCTATAATAAAACATACCTTGAAAGAAATTACTTAATTTTTGCCCAAATTCACAATCCATATCTTTGCAGAAATATTTCAGATGCTACTGAAAAAAGCAGTATGTTTCTGAACCTGAATAAAAATCAGGGATCTTTCAACTTCTCTCTCCTGAATCTCTCTCTTTTAAGTTTACAGCGAGATTGTAAGCAAAAACAATGATTCAATTGCATTCCATATTTACTGGTCTGTTGTATTTACTTTTTAAAAATATTGTTACAAAACATTTCATAAAACATTTTTTGTTAAAATATGACAGGAAACCAAACATTTTAGTTTAGGCATTTTTGTTTTCTCCAAGCTAAATCAGTGGCATCAAATTAAGCTATACTTTAAAAATATTATTTCTTATGAGTAATACGTCACAATTATAAGTACATGTCTGAAAGTAAAACTTTTTTGGTGGCCGAACACGGTGACTCAGGCCTGTAATCTCAGTGCTTTGGGAGTCCGAGAGTTTGAGATCAGCCTGAGCAATATAGCAAGACTCCACCTCTACAAAAATGAAAAAATTCACTGGTCATACTGGTATGTACCTATAGCCCCAGCTACTCAGGAAGCTGGGGTAGGAAGATTGCTTGAGTCCAGGAGTTTGAAGTTAAATGAGCTATGACTGCACCAATGTATTCCAGCCTGGGTAACAGAGCAAAACCTTGTCTCTAAAAATAAATTACTTAACTAAATATCTTTGGTCTAAATGATTTCAATGGAACTGTAACAAATATCATGTATCAAATCAATTCAATAACTGGCTAACCTGTGAAATATAAAAACCTAGCAAGTAAGAGCCAAAATAATATTACTATTATTATTATTATTTTGAGTCAGTGTCTCGCTCTGTTGTCCAGGCTAGAGTGCAGTGGCACAATCATGGCTCACAGCCTCAACCTCCTAGGCTCAGGGGATCCTTCTGCTCCAGACCCCCAAGTATAGGTGCACGCCACTATGCCCCACTACTTTTTTTTTACTGTTTTGTAGAGATGAGGTCTTGCTATGTTGCCTAGGCTGGTCTCAAGCAATACTCCCGGCTCAGCCTCCCAGATTGCTGGAATTATAGGCATGAACCACTGCACCTGGTCAGAAACCTAAAATTTCATATATTATCCAACATTGCAAGTTAAAAGTAATTTTTCATATTTATATAGCACATAAATACTTTATGGTTCTTGTATAAATATTCAGTATTCCTTGTTATTGTTGTTACTGTTTTATGTTGAGAAATCCTGCCCTATTTTTGACAGCTAATAAATATATGGCTAACAATTGTTTTCTGATTACAGATGAAACCTTAGTACGGAAATACTTTCTTGTTAAATACACTAACAAGCAAACAATTCAAAATAAATGCAAAATACTTGGAATCTCTTCACAATCTCAAATATAAGTGCAATGTGTGACCAGCAAATTATATATAACTTTTGTTAAATTACATATAATTTTTTAAAACCTAGAAAAGTCCTAACTCCAGTAATAGTGGAGTGCTTATATTTCTTCAACAGGTTATAGATCTCCAAAACCTTAAAAACTATCAACTGTGAACAAAACATAACACAATTACTTAAAAAAGATTAGAGAGTAAGGACAAATGAAGTAGTACATCTGATAAACGGATACTATAAAAATTTGACCCAGTCATCCCAACTAGACACAGCTTTGAACAGTCATCCCATTTCAGAATTTCCTAGACTCAGCTAAAGCCTTCTTAAAAATGCATCACATCCAACTTCTCCCTCCATCCATTTCTTCCTTCCCTTTTCTTACCTTTCACAGCTGTTGATACCAATATTATCCTAATAAACTTCCTTCACATTAATCTCAGTCCCACAAAGTTTAAGAACCACACTCATGGGTGAGATTTGTGTAGCTACAGATATTCTGTTTGTTTATCATTCAGCTACTCTGTGTGATGAAACAAAGAATGCATAAAACTCTTTACACTTCAACATACAAGACAGTTGTCTGGAAGCACCTGAGTGACTGAAGTACAAGCTGAATTAGTCCCATTTTTCATGGAATATCATTTCTATTTGAAAAAATGATAGATAAATTAGGGTTATTCAAAGGATATTCGGCAGGTATTCTCTTAAAAGTCAAATGAGTTTGTTATGTCATGCAAAATAATTGTCAGTATTTGTTGAAAATGATATAATTTGAGCTTTCAAGTAAAAATTGGATTTTTGAAGAGCCATAAGCTTGACAGCTTGATGAGACCAGTAATGATATTAATAAGTGATCTCACAAGGCCAAAATCAAGGTGTCAGCCAGGTTTGGCTCTTATCTGAGGGCTCTGAGGAAAAAATTTGCTTCCAAGTTCATTCAGGTTGTGTGCTAAATTCAATTCTCTGCAGTTGTAGGAGAGAGGTACCTTGCTGGTTTTTAGACAGAGGCCATTCAGTTTCCAGAGAACACTAGCATTGCTTCCTATCTTGAAACCAGCAATGCATGCCCAGTTCTTCTCATGTCTCCAATCTTACTGACTTCTCCTTCTGCCACAAGCTGAAAAAGAACTCTAAAGGGGCCCCTGTCATTAAATTGGGTCCACCCAGATAATCTCCAAATCTTAAGGTCAATTGACTTGGGACTTTAATTACAACTGTGAAGGGCCTTCACAACAGTATACCGAGATTCTTGTTTGATGAAATAACCAGAGAATAGAAATCAGGGAGCCCCATCTTTAGAGTTTTCCCTACCATACTTCTCACCCACTGCTCCGTGCCAATGGCAGAGTGCCATTGGAGTAAAAAAGTAAGCTTGTTCCTAGTACACATGCAACTCCTCTGACAGGTGACTTTGACTCAAGAGCTACCAGTCGGCTTTGCCAGAACTCTGAGAATTACACCACAGTCTGACAGTTTTCCCACCTTTTCTACCTAGCCTTCTTTATCTCCCTCTCTCTTCCAAAGGGAACAGCATAGATCTCTTCCAGTTGGAGATGGAATTGTTCTATATCTAGATTGGGGTATGTTACTCAAATACACACATTCGCCAAAATATACATTTGCCAAAATCATTCAAACTGCACACTTAAGACATGCATTTTACCATATGTAAATTATATTGCAGTAAAAATACTATGCTAAATAAGTATCAATATTACTAAAAACAAAAGAGTCCTTATCTTTTAGAGATGTATCTGAAAATAGTTACAGATGAAATGATTTGTGAGGGATCTGCTTCAAAATAATCCTGAGTGGTAGGAGTAGCTTTGGATGAAACAAAATTGGTCCTATATTAAAGCCTTTTGAAGCTAGGTGAGGGGTATATCAGAGTTTACTGTGTTCTATCTTTACTATTATATATATTTGAAAATTTCCATAATAAAAAGATTTGAGATCTAAACCAATTCTTGGCAGGAATACACAATGACAAAAAGTTGAATACACAATTAGTTTTAGAACTGTTAAAAGCTTTTTAAAGAAATAATTCTGTTTAAATCTACTCATGCAGAAACTGCACATGCCCTTCAACACAGCAACTCATTTTTAGGATACCTAAGAGAAGTAATGCACACATGCACAAGACAACATGTAAGACTATTCAATGCAGCAATGGTCTATAACAGCAAAAAGAAAAAACCCCACAACACTCTAAATATCTTCTAATGGGATAATGGAAAAAGCAAGTGTAGGCTACTCATACAATGAAAATACATGTACTAGTTAAAACGAACTGTATCTTCATGTATTACTTGGAAGAATAAAGTAATACATGAAGGTAACAAAAGGGTTGCAGAGTGTTAAATATGATACTTTTCCATATAAAGTTTCAATACATACTATATAACATACAGTTTAATGCTACATAATGATATATAATATGCAGTCTAATATTATACAATGTACAGTTTTAATATATACTATACAATGCTTTAGATTTTTTATGGATAGACCAAGTACTTAATAGAGAGGATATCATGAATATGATAAGGTAACAAATTCAAGACAATGGCTACTGCTTGGTAAGGAGAAAGGAAAACAGTATTAGGGTTCAACTGTAATGTTTCAATCAAAAAAATCTGAAGCAACATGGTGAAATAGAAGAAACTAATAGAGTGGTTATGTTAGTTTATGTTCCTCTCTGTACTTTCCTGTTTGTTTAGGAGATTTCAAAAATTAAAAAATAAAGCACAGCTATTATAATAATTCAACAGAGAGATTGCTGACAAGTTACTATAACATTTAAGTTTTTAAATAAGATTTTCTTTTAAGAATTTCAAGTGTGTCTGGGCGTGGTGGTTCACACCTGTAATCCCAGTACTTTAGGAAGCTGAGGTGGGAGGATTGCTTAAGCCCTGAAGTTCAAGACCAGCCAAGGCAACATAGCAAGACCTCATCTCCACAAAAAATAAAAATATTTAGTCAGGTGTCATGGCAAATACTTTTAGTTCCAAAACTTAGGAGTGTCGGGAGTTGAGGGGCTGAGGCAGAGGATCACTTGCACCCAGGAGGTCAAGGCTGCAGTGACCCATGATCATGCCACTGCACTCCAGCCTGGATGACACAGTGAAACCCCAACTAAAAAAAAAACAACAGAAGAATTTCAAATGTTATCTAGTTGATTCATGCTATTTCAGAACTGTAAACTATCCCACTTCAAAATACCCACAGTTAAATATTGATTTGAAAGAAAACCCTACTGACAATGCCAATAATATACATACTATAAAAATATGAAGAACTAAAACCAAAAATGTGGCCTAAACATTATGCAAAGATTTCAAGACTAAAAAAAAAAATATATGCAAGAAGAATCATCTACTATATCAATAATAATATTTTTCTTAAAAATAATACTAAGTAAATATGACAAAATGTACAATTTTATTAAGTTTCAGTGATGGCTACATGAGTTTGTGATCCCATTCTCTGTACTTTTCTGTATATTTTGAAACCTGTTATAAAGTTAAAACATATAAATATAAATGAAATATCTACAGAAAGAATGGCAAAAAAGTACTGCTTCCTAGGAAATTATTCTCAATTATCTCCTTACTAGTTATTTAAAAAGAAAAGCATTTATTTATTTTTAATCTACTACCTGAATGAATCTGGCAACTTTTGGACAAATAAAACCTCCCCTACAGGTTGGGTAGAACTACTCAGCATATGAATTATTTATTTAAAGGGGGGGTCTCTGTCAGGATAACTAGGTTCTAAGAATCAAAGAAAAAGGTATACGCATGCACCACTCACACACGCACGCTCACGCGCGCACGCACACACACACAGACACACACAGATAATTCCTATCTTTGAATCGATACTTTACTATTCCTTTAGTTTTTCTGGTTTTTAAGTTGGACTTCATAGGTTTTGAATGGTGACCCCCCAAAATATATGTCCATGTCCTAATACCCAGAACCTGTGAATGTTACATTATTTGAAAAAGAACAACTTTGTAGGTGTAGTTAAGAACCTTGAGATTAACACATCTTGAAAATCAGGTAGGCTCTAAAGTGTCCTTACAAGAGACAGAGGAGAAAAAGACAAAGATATAAAAGAGAAGACCATGTGAAGACATAGGCAGTGATTGTAATTACACGGCCATAATCCAAGGAACATCTTAAGCACCAAAAGCTGAAACAGGAAAAGAACCTTTGAGCCTTTGGAGGGAGTATGGCCCTGCTGACATCTTGATTTCAGACTTCTGCCCTCCGAACCTTAAGAGTATAAACTTCCATAGCATTAAATCACCAAGGCTGTGGTCATTTGCTATCTTACTTTTCCAAACATTCCCCTACCAATTCAACTAGCTACCTAACATAGCACCTGCTATGGACTTTACCTACTCTAGAGTTTCACCCCACATTTACTGTACTCCTCCCCACACTCTTGCTGAGCACATACCCTTAGATGCTGCACGTATAAAAATGTATAACCTATTCTAACACTTTCATCAACCGTAGCAAAAGTGAGTTTGTACCATTTTTGCTATTATATAGTGGAATTCAGTAACTTGTAAAATGACAGAGCAGTATGGAGTCAATTGTAGGTGTGTGAGTAAGAACGCAGCACTATTGAGTCTGGTCTTCAAATAAGAGAAAACCAAATTCTGACCCAGGGCAGTGGTAATATAAAAAAGGAACCCAGGAATAAGTGATATTATTGGAGTACAGAGCCTCTGGTCATAGGAAATTACAGACTTTTGAGCATAAATGCAACACAACTAATGAAAACTAACCTGGTTACGATTGATAGTTACACTAAAAGATTTAAACCTACCATAAACTCACAAATCGGTTGTCAATCTTACCTATTTTAACCACACAGACACAGGAGTAACTGGATTATGCAAAAATTCTGATAATTAAGAATCAACTACTTTCCTTAACCCAAATATACAGTTTGAAGTTGAATGGCATGGCCCTACCTCCAGTAATGCAGTATCTGCACCTCTCCGCAAAAGTGCAGTAGCAAGTATGTAGAACAAAACAAGTACCCCCAGGTGGAAGCCAGAAAAGAGACTGCAAGATGAAAAACAGTGGGAGGACCAGGGTTTATGGCCACAGAAAAAGAAGCAGTAGTAGAAAGTTAACAGGAAAGGACTATGGACCCAGAAAACAGCTTCCACATTTGCTACAACATTCCAGAAAACAGACTACTCAAATGGGTAAGTGACAATCAGTTAACAGTACTAAAGTCACTGAGCAAATTATCTCAATCAGAAACAAAGTTTTGTAAATTAACACACTGGAATTGTTTTTTTCTTTACCATTATAAAGTATGTTTCAAAAATTAAAAGCTCATCTCTCCCTCAAAATCCAAAACTAACTTATCAGCAAATCCTGTCACTCTACCTACAAAACATATCCCCAATCTGTTTCTCACTTTTCCACCACTACCCCTGAATCAAGCCATCATCATCTTTCACCTAGACTACCAACAGCTTCTATTTGATCTCATTTCCCTGACAATGACAGTGATATTTTCAAGCCCTAAGTAAAATCACATTGCTTGCCTATTTAAACTGCTCCATGGCACTGCCATGCTCAGGCCCCTGCCTACCTCTTTCACTTCCCTCTTGGTCCGCAGCATTCCAGCCACAATGGCTTTCCCCTTCCTGCTACAGACCCTCTCCATTCCTTCCCAGAGCCTCTGCACTCACTCTACAATCTGGAGTCCCAGATTTTTACCCAGCTGCCTTTCCATCAAAGTTAGCTCAAATATCACTTTCTGATACCTTGCCATCAAACTTCTCCCCTAATAGTTTGAAACTGCCCTATAACTATCCTTATTCATCAGCTCCCAACATTCTTATTCATTGCATAATGCTTCTATATTTCTGAAGTAGTTTCATTGTATTAATTTTTTAACTAGAATAAAGCAGAGATCCTGTCTGTATTCTCATCACACCGAGGTAGAAACTTACTTGTTGCAGTACAAGCACTTTGGCAAGTAGTTTGGCATTTTCCTAAGTCCTTTCCTAAGGAACATTCACATATGGTATAAATCAGTAACTCATCTCCTAGGTAAACACCTAAGAGAACCTCTTGCACATATATAACAGAAAACTAATATAGGAAATTCTTAGAAGCACTATTTCCAATTTAGAAAAAAATGGAAAACAATCCAAATTTCTATAAACAGAAGACTACTAGAAAAATACTGGTTATAGATAGTCATAGAATGAAATACTTAAACATTATAAGGTGAATAAATGTTAGCAACAAGTAACAATACAGATTAATTTTAGCAATGTGATGTTAAGTGAAAGAAGTCCCAAAGATTACACAGGCCATCATAATCTTTTCATAAAATGTAAAACAATTTTTAAATATTTGAAGTAATATACATATATAGACACAATACAACTATATTGAAAGGAAAGCTAAAGGTTGGGTGCAGTGTCTCACACCTGTTACCCCAGCACTTTGGGAGGCTAACACCAGTGAAATGCTTGAGTCCAGGAGTTCAAGACCAGTCTGGGCAACACAGTGAGTCTCTACAAAAAAAAAAAAAATCAACAAATTAGTTAGGCATGGCGGCACATGCCTGTAGTCCCAGCTACTCAGGATGCTGAGATCGAAGGATCACCTGAACCCAAGAGCTGTGATCTGTAATCATGCCACTGCACTCCAGCCTGGGTGACAGAGTGAGACCCCCAACCTCTGACTCTCCTCCCCCACAAACACACAAAAAATATGTGTGTGTGCATAATTTAGTTATAGATGTAATACAACTATATAAAAAGGAATGCAATGGAACAATGAACATGGGAACTACTACCTGAACTGTTTACAATTAGTTTTGTTGTTGTTTTGTTTTCTTTAAGATTACAAAAGCAATATAAAGAGAGAAAGGTAAAGATATGGTCAGTTCAGAGTTTTAGGCTTGCCCATATTCCCAGGTCAACTGGAATACAAATGAAGATTTCTGACTCTTTGACACAAGGTTCTTCCAGAAGATGCCTGAATGCTACCTGGACAGTTAAAGTGTTGTAGAAACCCTTTGCAAATACTACTATCATATATATGTACTCATTTATGATAGCAGATTAAGAACTAATTTTAAATACAAAAAAAGTCCTCAAATAAACTCTCTATCTTAAAAAAAAAAAAGCTGGCTTTTAAACCTTAGTGGTAGGTAACTATTTATCTCTAAAATTACCTATATTGCCCTTTGTATACCCAACCACATACTACAAAAGTGATTGTGAGTATGGTTTTTAGTTCAGGACATTTCAAAAGATTAAATTTTAGGGCTGGGTACAGTGATTCATATCTGTTATCTCAGCACTTTGGGTAAAAGAAGCGAGAAGGCTGCCTGAGCCCAGAGGTTCGAGACCAGCCTGGGCAACTGACTCTACAAAAAAAAAAAATTAGACGGGTGTCGTGGTGCATGCCTATGGTTCCAACTACTTGGAAGGCTGAGGCAGAAGAATCGCCTGAGCCCAAGAGATCAAGGCTGTGGTGGTGTGAGCATGCCACTGCACTTCAGCCTGGGTATCAGAGTAATACTCCAACTCAAAAATATATATATATATTTTAAATAGAATACTTAAGCCAAAAACTGGGTTGGGCACAGTGGCTCATACCTGTAACCCCAGCACTTTGGGAGGCCCAAGTGAGAGGACTGCCTGAGCCCAGGAGTTCAAGACCAGCCTGGGCAATATGACAAGACCTCATCTGTACAATAAATTTTTTAAAAAATTAGCCAGGCATGGTGGTGTGAGCCTGTAGACCCAGCTACTTGGAAGGCTGAGGCAGAAGGCTCACCTGAGTCCAGCAGGTTGAGGCTGCAGTAGCCATGATAGTGCCATTGCTCTCCAGTCTGGGAAACAGAGCCTCTGACTCAAAAAAAAAAAAAAAAATAAGCCTGACCATTTGCTATATCTCAAAATGAAGATACATGGTAAAAGTGCCAAGAAATATAAAAAGCTAAAAAGAAACATCTTCCTGGGGTGTAATTTTAGACATTGTTATAGCTATACAAAATTGAAAATATTATGATATATATGTAGAAGGTATATGGATTTTTAAGATGAATATGAAATTTCAAAGAAATTTAGAGCTACTTAACTCACATCTGACATTACAGTGCAACATCTGTAACTTGCTAATCTACTATCAGCTAAGGTTTTTTAATTTAGTAATAATGTTACAAATAAAAAAATAGGAGTCTACTTACAAGTTATCTATTCTTATTGCCTTAAAAACAGCACCACTTTTATGTTTGCAACTAAAGAAATTGAGCAAAAGAATAATAAACCATTTTCACAGACATAAAGCAAACATTCTGCAGGCAGGCTGCAGTAGCTACCTTTATGTGTTTTGGTCAATTTTTATCAAATGACTTCTTCTAAGCAAACACTAGTTGCTACTTGCTTGACGGCTTTCCCTACTATGTTCTAGTACTTTAAATTTGTGTATAATACTATATCTCAAATGGTACTTCTGTTACAGCAACTTCCCTTAGTATACTTCTGCATATAGTGTTTGAAAGAGCAGATTATCAGAAGGATCTGCATTTACATTGGCACAAATTCTAAAAACAATTTGCAAAATTCCTACACAGTACATTTCAGTTTATTCTAAAGAAACATTCACATTAACTCCTCCTTAAGTTATTTCCTAAATGTCTATTCCATTCTCTACCTGTTGGCTGTCTTTAAATATATACATGTATGTGTGTCAGAAAAATATATAAACCCATTTTAAGAGATGTTATCTATGTATTGCTTTTCGAAGTTGAATTGAATTATGGTAGTAATGCGTAGTAGTGCATTCGCTAAAAAATTGGTATTAATCAAACAAATGCTAACCTCACCATGTGACAGGCAGGAAAGTCAAAATGGCAGAAGCACAGTAGCTGTTTGAGGCATGCAAGAATATTTTGAAGTGGTTCTTGAAATTCGAGAACATTGTGGAAGTACAACAATGCAGGCGTGAGTACACAACAGAACCTCCAACATGCCTAACAACTGCACACATTCATGATAACTTTGAGACACATGATACTGTGTATGATGTGCACAAGGGAAGATATGGGAAGCCTCGCACAGCAACAAGTCCGGCAGTAGCTCACCATAATAAGAAGTGCCTGGACACTGATGGTAACCACTTTGAACACCTCTTGTAAATGCAGAATTCAAATGTGATTTGTATGCATCTTTTGTTGTTGGTTTATAGTGAGTATTACAATTTTAACATAGTTTTTTCCTTTCTTAAAATGTATATATATTTTTGACACCTTTGTGTGTGTGTGTGTAATTTTTTAAACATTTCTCCATAGCCAGTGCAGAGGAAGAGGTAAGATCTCAAAAATGATTCAAAGGAAGTTTCTAATAGAGCAGTTTCTATAAGAAATGAGACAAATACTGCTATTAAGTGCTATACCAAGTAAGTTCTAAAATCCTGGGTGCTTTTTAATCTGTCATTACCAAAGCACTGTTTTTTTTATAAGGCCGATATATGTACAACTTATTGCCCCTTGATTCACATTCAAGGGACTCAGGAGAAATAATGCTTTTCTTATTGTTTCCTTCTAGTTCATTAAAATCTGTATTTCACAGAATGAAGCTAGTTATCTCTCTTGAGAGATCCAAAACTATAAAAGCATCTAAGGAATAAAACAATGCCACAAAACGTTAATGATAAAAAGGTTGGAGAAGCAAAAAGATTATCTAATAAAGTTGATATCTGCAACTCAAAAACTGAA
This sequence comes from Cephalopachus bancanus, assembly GCA_027257055.1. Classification (NCBI taxonomy): domain Eukaryota; kingdom Metazoa; phylum Chordata; class Mammalia; order Primates; family Tarsiidae; genus Cephalopachus; species Cephalopachus bancanus. The sequence goes on from JAPVLO010000326.1 coordinate 3,051,744, forward strand.
ATATGTAATTAGATTAGACTGAACCATATTGTGTACTTGGCTCACACCAACATCAGTGAAATGGCCAACACATCTGTCGTGTAATTTTTTATTTTTTTAGTTGGTGTCTCACTCTGTTGTACAGGCTGAAATATAGTGGCATGACCATGGCTCAACATAGCCTTGACCTCCTGGTCTCAGGCAATCTTTCTGCCTTAGCCTCCCGAGTAGCTGGGACTAGAGGTGCACGCCTGGCTAATTTTTAGATTTTTATAGAGATGAGGTCTTGCTATGTTTCCCAGGCTGGTCTTGAACTCCTGGGCTCAAGCAATCCTCCCACCTTGGTCTCCCAAAGTGCTGGGATTACAGGCATGAGCCACTGTGCCCAGCCCATAGTTAAATTTTAAAATGCAGTTATATAACTTAAAAAACATAAAACAAAATTTTTTTAATCTCTAAAAGCAGAAATGTCACTTTCTCATATTAATAAGTTCTAATGTTTTAAACATAACTCAACGATTCACAACACATATGCTTTTTAAAATAAAAAATACAAAACAAATTTAGGTTTAAATGAATTTTCCATGATTTAATTTCCCAAAATAAAAGCAAAAAACAATTTTTTTAAAAAATCACTAAATTCCAATCCTACATAAGTTATTTATTAAGAAATGACTAGATTTTATGACAATTGGATGAATTTTAAAATGTAAACTAATGTTGTTAAATCCCTTTGGAAATTAAAAATACTATATCACAACAATCAAAACACAAAGACATGTTCATTCAGCAGTCCATGCATATAAAATTATGATATCATAATATCTACCAATGATTATGTACCAACTACATGACACATAAATCTTCATATGTAATTAATACATCAACCTTGTAAAGTAGCTAGGTAATATTATCCCTATTTTGCTCACTAGGAAAACAGACTAAAGAAAGGTTAAGTAATTTGTCCCACATCACAATACTAATAAGAAAGGGAGCCAGAATTCAAATTTTTGTATGACCAAATCAAAGATCCTTGTTATAGTCACTAAGGCATCCTGAGTTTCCAAATGATCCCAAGGATCATTCAGTTGTTTGCTTTGTTAATTTCTTACTTAGTTCAATTTAGTTCTCCCATATTTGGAACTGAGATTCTGAACATTTGTCAAAACCTGGTCTAGAGCCTAAATTTGCCTTAAGATTGATAGCTTCTTCCTTTTTTTTTGAGTCAGAGTCTCACTGTGTCACAGCCCAGGCGACCTCAGTCTCCTGAGTAGCCAGGATCACAGGCAAGCACTATGCTCAGCTAATTTTCTGATATTTTTTTTGTAGAGATGGGGCTGAACGCTTCTAAATAGATACTATAAGGCCTACAAATTTTAATTGTGGAAAACATACAATCCTAAAACCACAATAATAAAGCAGAGGGCTGCAAAGCAAAAGAAACCATTAAGAGAGCAGGGAGACAGCCCGCAGAATGGGAAAAAAATATTTGCCAACTGTATATCTGACCAAGATCTAACATCTAGGATCTACAAGGAACTCAAACGCGCTGAAAGGAAAAAAACAAACAGCCCCATTAAAAAGTGGACAAAAAACATGAATAGACATTTCTCAAAAGAAGATATACGGGCAGCCAACAGACACATGAAAAAGTGCTCAGTTTCATTCATCATCAGAAAAATACAAATCAAAACCACACTGAGGTACCACCTAACCCCAGTAAGAATGGTCATCATTAATAAAACAAACAACTACAGATGGTGGCAAGGATGCGGAGAAAAAGGAACGCTTCTACACTGCTGGTGGGAATGCAAACTAGTGCAACCTCTTTGGAAGACAGCGTGGCAATTTCTGAAAGAACTAGGAATTGACCTTCCATATGACCCAGTAATTCCCCTATTGGGAATATACCCAGAGGAACTCAAATCATTCTACAAAAAAGATACCTGCACACATATGTTTGTTGCAGCTCTATTCACAATAGCAAAAACATGGAACCAACCATGCTGACCATCAAAGCTGGAGTGGATTAAAAAAAATGTGGTACATATGCACAATGAAATATTATGCAGCCATAAAGAAGGACAAACGTGGACTTCGCAGCAATTTGGATGAATGTAGAGTCTATCATACTCAGTGATCTATCACAGAAACAAAGAACAGAATACCATATGTTCTTACTCATAAGCAGACCATGAGCAATTTTCATACTATAAGATGGTGACTGGTAGTAGCAGGAAACTGCCAGGGGAGGTGGGGTGGGATTGGCAGTAGAAGGAAACTGTTAGGGGAGGAAGGGGCACACCTCATCAACAAAGGAACGTGCATAATCAACGTTTATAGACCTAACCCTGAATTGTACCCCACATCTTTAAAATAAAAATAAACAAAAATAAATTTTAAAAAACCAGAGGGCTACAAAATCAGTCAACTACTAAAAAAAAATTGTTTGCTAGCCCTCAAGTTTATCACAGACAATGTTATAAGAAAGATAATTAACAGCAAGAGAGAAATTCCTAAAAAAAATATTTTTATACCATCAAATACTACCTTTTGCAAAAGATACCAAACTATAATCCTATAGTTCCCTAGTTGTTCCTTTTCTTAATATTTCTTATTTTCATTTTGCCTACATGGATCAAAATTAATGTTGATGTGAATAGCAAATATAATATTTAAGGAAATATAAATATCCCTCTGCTTATAAATCATTTATCCATTAAACAAACATTTACTGGCCATTTATTATGTCCTAGCTTGTGGGAATACTTCAGAAAATAAAACTTCTGCTCTCTAGGAGTTTACATTCTCGTGGGGAAGACAAATGTTTTTAAGGAATGTATTTATTTGGTAGTGGTAACTGCTTTAAGAATGTTAAAGAGAATGAATGCCCAGGACTGCTGCTTTAGATAGGGTGATCACAGCAGTCTTCTGCAAGGAGATAGGGTGATCACAGACGTCCTCTGCAAGGAGGTCGCATGTGAACGGAGACCTGGATGAACTCAATGAACATGCAGGTGCAAGGGCTTTGGGGCAAGAGCATGCCCGTGTCTAGTGTGGTACAACAGAGCAGTGAGTGAGGGTGAGTGGACTGGAAGGGAAAAGACTCAAGAAATACAGTCAGCCCACACAGGGCTCTCCAAAATACGCTAAGACCCCCTAAAATGGGGAGATACTAAGAGGTTTTTGCAAAAGAGAAGCATGAGTTTCCTTACATTAGGAAGGATTAACCTGATTACTTTATATGACTAGAGCAAAGCAGGGCAAAAAAAAAAAATCAAAAAGACCAGTTTAGGGCTGTTAAACTAGTCAGAGGTGAGGATGATTTAGACTAGGGTGGCAGCAATGGAGATAGAGAGAAGTGGCCCAATTCAAGACACATTTTGAAGGTAAGAACAGGGAAGTTTGGTAATGCAGTGGGTTTGGGCCAGAGAAAAAGTACACAGTCACCAAAGACCCCAAGGTTTTTGATGACTCAAGAAAATGTTCAATCTTCTCAACTATAGCTCTGACTAGCCCTAACTTTTCCCATAAGCTTGAGTAAAATTAAATTCACTCTGACTCTCCCACCTCAGAAACCAAACATTATGGAATTTATTTATAGTTCCTGCAAACTTTGAGGACACAGAGCACCTTCAAGTTAAAGGGTCCTTCCTTTTAAATCTTATACCTCTCAGAAATAATTCCTAACAACTAACCCAGGTAAACGGTGTTTTTGTCCTTCCATGCCCTTTCCTCTCCACCGTCTTCACATGTCTCATGATCCAGTAAAAGAAAAATGTTGCACAATAAAGATACACTGAGTGAAAAAGCCACCAATGGTCATCCCCAATCAGTGATTTCACAGGCTGCTGGATTTACTAGCTATTGCAGCCTCTATTACCACCACATATCAATAAATGTCACTCTCCATAAGATTACTCTTACACTTATGAGTAATGCACACTCTGACAAGATTTAAAATAACCAGTTGTGAGCCTGGTATGGTGGTGCACACAGGGAAGGCCATGGTGGGAGGATCACTTGAGCCCAGGAGTACAAGGCCAGCCTGGGAAACACAGTGAGACCCTGCCTCAAGAAAATAAAATAACCAATTGCATTTTCATAGAACAAATCTTAAACACACACACACACACACACACACACAAACACACACACACACACGATTTTTGAGAGTGTAATAAAGTGTTATCCTCACAACAATTTTTAAGCCCTAGTATAATAAATAGTACAGACTGACTTTGCATTTTCCGTGTGGTCTTTCTACAGCTAGCCTTTGCCCTTTTCCAGAATTTCAGCTTCCTCACTCCTGGAACAGCTCCTGGCTCTGATATTCTGAGTAACCTTGGTAATCTGACCAACCCAGGAGCTGCCCCAGGAGTTAGAACTCCAGAACTCATTCGCCAACCACCATAACACTAACCAGCTTTTAGTCACAGGATAACCTTTCTAACACAAATTGGATGATATCAATTCTGCTAAAATAAAACGCTTCTAAGCACTTTCAACCACCCCTACACTCATATTAATCTATCAAACAAACCCTTCCCTCCATCTTCAATCTGCTGAAAACGGAATCAACTCTCTAAAATCCAACTCAAATGCCACTCTCAAAGAATTTTTTTCCAAAAACCTACAACACATACACACAAAGTTATTTTAAATATATATTTTTCTCACTTGGAGATCCCACAGCATTTTGTACTTTCTCAGGCAACAGTCACTCTATCTTGTTTGTACAGATTTCTTCTTCCACCTCTCAGACTAAATTCCAAGGCAGGGACTGTTGTTTGTAATCTTCATTTCCTATATAGTAACAGCACAGTTAGTATGCCGAGTGACTAAGTAATTTCCCCTACACTCTCCACACCTCATGGCCTTGAGGGTGAACAGACAGATTTCTTGGTAAGGATGCAGTAGTTTGGCATGATGGTTATTACTGCAAACCCTGAAGTCAAATGCCTGGGATTCCACTTCCAATTCCAGCACTTACTAGCTATGTGACATTGGGGAAAAAAAATTCTAATCAAACTAAACTACTTGCTGTTCCACAAACACACCCCCATAATCTGCCTCTGTAAATTCCTCCTGAAATGACCCTTCCATAATTGTGCTATCCATCCTTCAGCAGGCCCATCTCAAGTCATTTCCTCTTCTACAAGCTTTCCTTAGCTCTTCAATAAATTCCCAAAGTACCTAATTTACCCTTTGCACAGTATATTTATATTGCCTTGTAGTATATATACTTTTAGTTGAATCATATCTTATTTATCTCTGAATTCCTTGAGACACAAAAGAGTCCTTAACAAATATTAAATATTTATGAACCAATCAAAATGTGAACAATCTGATTATATTAATTTTTCCTCTTCCTTCTCTCAAGTCCCAAATACTTAAGAGCGAGATCTATATTTTCTTTTATCTTTTTAGTTATTATATCTTAAGAAACCACTGCACAAATCTTTTCTATCTTTAATATGGGTTGAAAAACAATGTGAGTTTGCAAATTTGTGTAAATTTTAAAGCAACATTGCAGCAGAAGAAGTAGACAGAAATGATCCTGGAAAAATCTGGAAATCCAAAAGTGGACAATGTATAGTTTCAACTTTGTGGTTAAGAACACAGATTTAAGTTGGGCTCAGTGGCTCAGTCTGTAATCCCGCGCTTTGGGAGGCTGAGGTGAGTGGATTGCCTGAGCCCGTGGGTTCAAGACCCGCCTGGGCAACTTGGCGAGACCTCATCTCTACAACAAATCAAAAAAATTAGCTAGGCGTGGTAGCGCGCGCCTGCAGTTCCAGCTATTTGGAAGGCTGAAGCGGAAGGATTGCCGGAGCCCAGCAGGTTGAGGCTGCACTGGCTGGGAGCGTGCCACCACACTCCAGTCTGGGCAATAGAGTGAGAATCCAACTCAAAAAAAAAAAAAAAGAATACAGATTTAGCCAGGCGCAGTGGCTCAAGCCTGTGATCCCAGCACTTTGGGAGGCCAAGGCGAGAGGACTACCTGAGACCAGGGTTCAAGACCAGCCTGGGCAACCTGGTGAGACCTCATCTCTACGATAAATCAAAAAATTAGCCAGGAGTGGTGGCACGTGCCTGTAGTCTCAGTTATTTGAAATACTGAGGCAGAAGGACCACTCGAGCTCAGGAAGTCGAGGCTGCAGTGAACCATGATCATGCCACTACACTCCAGCCTGGGCGACAAAGTGAGACTGTGACACACTGACAGACAGACACACACACACACACACACACACACACACACACACTCTTATACACACACACGAAGGGGATCCAAAAATGGAATTAATTTATAAATAATTATGTATTTATTCTTACATATGTAAACTTCAGTCTCCTTCAAAGTATTCTCCATTTGATGCAATACAATACACCAATCAAGATGCTTTTTCCACTGCTCAGAAGTTTTTGAACTTGTCAATTTTGATGCCTTTTAGTGCTTCTGCCTTTTTTTGTTTCACCTCTTCCACATCTGCAAAACATTTCCCTTTGAGGACATTTTTCATTTGGAGAAACAAAAAGAAAAACATTGCTTGGAGCAAGATTGCATGAATAGAGGATGGGACAAGGGGATGATGCCATTTTTGGTCAATAACTGTGGAGCACTCAGCACAGTGTAGGCAGGTGCACTGTCATAGTGAAAGAACCACAACTTAGGATGTGTCTTCTGCAAATTGTGATGCCACCTTCTCAAAACTTCCAGATAAAATGTTGACTGTTTGATACAGAGGAACAAACAGTCCAAGTGTACTACAAGGAGCCCACTCTCCAAAAGATAATTCTGGCTTTTTCTGGGTCTCCCCTCATATAGATAAAGAGATCAACTGAGCGAGAAATAGAGAAAGACAAAGACAGACACTGACTGATTTATAAGTGAGACACTTCTGAGTTCAAATTCATGTTCCACTATTTACCACCACTGCAGCTTTGGGCAAATTATTTACCTTCTCTAACACTCAATTTTCTCACCCATAAAAAGGGGATACCAGCACCTACAAGTTGTATGGAATAAATGAGACACATCATGTATAAAAAACATATAACATGGTATACAATATATACCTTGCATTAAATATATAAACTTAGAAATGGTAAACAAAAAATATTTTAACTACAGGATACGGTAACTTACACTTCATTAAAACTTCATTAGATTTTGTGTGGGAAAGTAAAACAGGAAATTCACAGAAAGTTTTATAACAGTCAGCTTTTATACCATAAATTGAACCAAAAATGGATATTATACTGGATTCAGTGAAAATAAAGTCTATATAACACAGAAGCCCTACAAAGTCACAACATAATAATTTTGGCTGAATTACTTAACATTAAAAAGCAAGTGGCAGCTGGGCTCGGTGGCTCAGCCTGTAATCCCGCGCCTTTGGGAGGCTGAGGTGAGTGGATTGCCTGAGCCCGCGGGTTCGAGACCCGCCTGGGCAGCGAGACCTCATCTCTACAATAAATCAAAAAATCAGCCGGGCGTGGTAGCACATGCCTGTAATTCCGGCTACTCGGAAGGCGGAGGCGGAAGGATTGCCGGAGCCCAGCAGGCAAGGCTGTGGTGGCCGGAAGCGGCCACTGCACTCCAGTCTGGGCGACAGAGTGAGACTCCAACTCAAAAAAAAAAAAGCAAGTGGCAAACTCAATCCAAGGCACTGCCTCTCTAAGAAAAGATAAAAATCAAAAAGTATTCAATTATGTCTAAATAAATTTAGAAAATGTCTAAATATAATGAATCAAGAACTACCAATAAATGCAAAATATTTACAAATATGATGGTAAATCTGAAGGAGGAAGCTAAAATAGTTGAAGATATGGTTGAATGAAATGGAGTAGGGTTAAGAAACATTTTCTTTAAAAGCCTCATGATAGCATTGCTTTTTAAAATTATGTTCATGATTTAGTTGATGAAAATACAAACTGATTTTAAAAGAATGTTTATCACTAAAATTGTTTTATACCCAAGTCCACAGTTAAAGTGAGACAACAAATGCACCTATGGTAGAAAATTTTAGGAGGCACCAATCTCAAGGCGAAGTGCTTGCACATACTTGCCTGGCCCTGCAAGTCATCTCTTCTCCTGGCCCTGTTCACAGGGCTAGAATTTTAGGAACTCAACTCGAATGTCAAAAACTCAAACAACTGAGGGATACAGGCTGTTATAGTCAGTCATAGTGCAAAAGAAAAATATACTGTTCAATATATTAACAGTATAAAAGTTATGTATATAAAAGTTAATATAAAGCTTAATGTTATTCCTATATAAAGGTACACATAAGAAGAAATCTATAATTTTACTCCCACATATTAATGATACTTATTTTTACGTAAGTGAGATTTGGATATACCCACTATGCCAACAGATTTTTTAAACAATAGGTATATGCAATTATAATAAAAAGTAACAAAGTGAGTCTTTTAAAATAAAAAAAGATGCCTGGACACAGTGGCTCATACCTGTAATTCTAACACTTTGGGAGGCTGAGGCGAGGGGACAGCTTGAGCTCAGGAGTTCAAAACCAGCCTAGCAACATAGCGAAACTCCCACTCTGCAAACAAATTTTTTAAAAGTAGCCAGGTGTGGTGATGCATGCCAGTAGTTCCAGCTACTTGGGAGGATGAGGCAGAAGCATTGCCTGAGCCCAGGAGGTTGAGGCTGTGGTGTATCATGATCGTGCCACTGCCCTCCAGCATGGACAACAGAGGGAGACTCCAACTCTAAAAAAATAAATAAAATTTTTAAATGTTCAGCTTCCAACCCACCCCCATTATCAGCACACACATATCTGTACATTCTCCCATGACTACTTCAATGCCTTCGTCTACAACCTCTATGCCTAACTCTCTAGCCACCTACTCCCTCAACTTCCAGTTCCACATTGCCAATTGCCTCTTAGATGGCACCAAATGAATGTTTCACTGGCAAGTCAAACAAAGTAAGTCATATAGAAAGCATAATCTGTACACATACACTAGCTCATCCTCTTTATTTCCTAATGTGCATTAAGAATAATGCAGTAAGTCGCTTAGTTTTTAAAACCCAAGACTTATCTTTAACTTCCACTCTCCCCTACCCCATAGATAAAGTTACCAAGCCTTCATCGCGCCTCTGTAGTGCACTGGATATCTGATCTATCTGCATTCCCACAAACACCACATTAGTTTCAGTTTTCACAATTTAGGACCTGAAATACCACTAACAATCATAAATCAAGTAAAATATGAGACAACTTTATCCTTATTACAAAGCACAAAACATGGCAAAGAACAGGTAAACAAGAAATGTTTTTAATAAATAAATGGGGGGGATGGTCTTCCCAATTCCCATCTCTCCTACCTCCACCAAACTATTTTGCAGAGTTATTCAATCTTCCCAAAACATAGTTTTTATCAGTTCACAAGTCTTCACCTATCAGGGTCACATGAATGAAATATAAATTCCTCAGGTAGGCATTCAACATGAGGATTCCAAACCATTCCAATATGAGGATTCTTCTGTCTCCTCAGTCTTATCTCTCATAATTCTAATCCACTAGATATATGCTTTTCCCATCTCTGTCTTTGCTCATGGGGCACATGAGCAAAGACAAAGGTCCATTCTCCATAGTTTTACCTCTCAAAATTATTTCTATTCTTCAAAGTCCAGTGAAAATATCATCTTCTCCATCCCCACAAACCCAAAGCTGCACTTTCCTATCTTAGAACCCTCACAGAATTCTGTAAATTTCTTGTGTCACTTACTATATTCTAATCTGGAATTAAAATTATTTCTCAATATACTGTATTTGCTACCAAAAGAATTTTAAGCTCCTTGCAAATAAGGACCACAATTTTTAATTATTTATCATCCATTGCACCTATTATAATATGCAGCACAATAGAAAATGAGACCTGTGCATCAATAATAATAAAACACAACAGCAGAAGTAGCCAAATTTGAGAGCTTTATAAACATCAGACATTATTCTATGCACTACACATATGATTTCATTTATTCATCACAACAACTCTGTGAGCAAGGTACCATTATCTCTAATTTGAAGATAGGAAAAATGAGAGATAATTAACCTACTCAAAGTTTAACACTATTCTTCAACTGTATAAATAATTATTCAAATAACATTTATATATACATAATTTCTTATTTGGGACTATTTCATTAGACTCTAAAAATATAACATTCAGTCAAATAGTATAACTGTTCTTCTGATGGTTTTTCATATTTATCACTTAAATATTTTATGAAAGGATTAACCATTCTATGAAGCCACCAACAATGTAAGAATGTAACAATTTTACTGTCTCCTTATCAACTTGGTATTATCACCATTATTTTCCCATTCTCCTAGTTCAAGTACTCAAAGAATGATGTGCATGGTCTTACATAATAGTACCCTTAAGTTTTATGACCAGTGTTTTGGGGTGATTACTGCTATTGTTATAAACAATGTTTTAAGAGATACTATGTGATTTATTGGAAGTTATTTCATAGTATGTACACAGATAAAAGGAAATCAGACACTTAATCTACTCAGATATTCATTAAACCTGTGGAAATACTCCATCCATACATTTATTCAAGGGATATTATTCAATGGATTAGATATTCACTAAACCTTTAGTTAAAGTTCACTGGGATCAGGTACTATACTAGTCCCTGGGCATAAATCAAAAAAATGCAATCACTGCCTTCAAAGGGATCGCAGTTGTTATACATTAGACTCATCTTGAACTTGGGAGAGTTATTTCAAGGATCAGAAATTCATTTAATCCTTTGCACTCAGAGACATTTCACAGATCACCTACCTGCATCTCGACCGCATTTTTTAATGAAACAGTAAAAAATGAATCATTTCATATTAAATAGTATAGTGTTGGATCAATTATTTTATTGTAATGATATTTGGCTTATAATGGAATTTTGGACATTAAAGAACTTATTGTGACCAAAAATAATCCAAATTTATATCTTTATTTTTCTACCATGCGGTAACATGTGAAACAGTCACTGACATGCACTGCAGGTTCATTAATACATGCACAGTAGTAATTTGTTTGATGTCTTCTACTTGGTGTTTTTCTATTTGAGTCGACAATGCAGTTTCATTTTCTTCCTCCCACATTAATACGTCATTTATTATCCAGTCTGTGCATCACTGTGAAAGTACTTCACACATTCTCTTTCTACATAACGCTAGCTGATTTTTTTAACATATTTTTCAATATATAGTCCATCTCTGTATTTGTTTTTAATATCAAATTTGAATGGAAAACTTCTAGGAAACACACATTTTTGAAAAGTTTGCACTTTTACAAGTTTGTTGTGTATAATCACCAGCAATCATCCAAATGCAAAGGGTTAAAAAGAGGTCCCTCTCAGATCAGCTGCAAAACTGATTCCAACCAAAAGTGTTTCTATTTTATATAAACACCCAAATGTAGCAAAACAAATGAAGAGTCAAAGGAGTTCAACCGAAGTTTCATCAAACACTGGACTCTAAAAATAAAAGTCTTCAGTTAGAAAAGGTAGTAGCTGGTAAAAAATAATCCATAAAAGCATGGATGGTCCACAGACTTTACATCACCAAATTCACAAACATTAAATTAGTAGGATGCTTTGATGATAAATAAAAAAGGTAAGTTATATGTCCTATAGCATGAAATAAAATTATGAAAACCAATACTTCAAAATCCAACAAATAGACATATAATATGAACCAAAAAGATTCTGGAAAAAAACTGACAAAAAGTTATAAATAACTACTCAAAGAACCAGGGCAATACTTAACCTTTAAAGTATGATCAGAGACGAAAATCAAGCTCTCTCATAGCAATGGACATTTTTTACAGGTTGCTAGCGCCAATAGAATATTGGCATTAAATGACATTAAACCTTTAAATGACATGAAACCTTTGGTCTGATCCATTTTAGCAAGTTCTAATTCAACCCTCAGCTCAGTAGGCATTTCAAACTAGTTTTTCAGGGTAATCAATCATAATATTTGCCTATTTTCCTCTCAAACTCATTTCCACCATGAACCATGCTACTAAAGCAAGTCATTTAAAAGACTATGTACATCATAACATTAGTGTTTCCATTTATATCTTGATGGTAGCTGACTTTCTTTTTTTTCTTTTTTTTTTTAGATTTCTAAAGCTTTATTTTTTTTTCTTAATTTTAAAGATGTGGGGTACAAATCAGGTTTAGGTATACAAATATTCATTATGTAGGTACCCTTGTTGATAAGGTACACCCCTCAACTCCCCCAGCAGTTTCCCTCAACTGCCAATCCCTTTTTAGACTCATTTCAGCTGAAAGGCAGCATTTCCCATACTGAGTGCCCCCTTTTTCTCCTCAGTAGATCTACTTTCCACATTCTACTGTAAATACACCAAAGTGGTAATAAGTCTTGTTCATCGTCCCCCTACAGGCCCAGTCATCTTTTGTGCCTAGCAAATTGTTAATAATGCATATTACATGATTTAAAAGAGCAGTAAAATGCTTATTCCACAATTCTCAGAAGTAAAAAATTATCACACTCCCACATAAACTCTAATAATTAGCTCTAATAATAACTGGTACATGAATGAAGATAATATACTGAATTAGATAAGGAGAGTAATAGGCTTCCCTAATATAAATGATACAATCAAAATAGAATCATTCTAGAATTTATCAAAAACAGCACAACCCTAGGTTGAATACCAAGGATGTTTGTATACGAAAAACATAAATGATATGCAGACCCAGTTCCATTCATCACTCACAGCAGTGTATCAGGCAAGAAGTTGGCAGTCCTAAGACTTTAAACTGATTAATGTAAGTTCATTCTTATATTTGTCTCCTCATTCATTTATACTTCCTGTTTCATGACTTCAAAGTAACCTATGAGGCTTTTTTTTAAGGATTTTAAAGAGATCTCACAAACAACATACATCAAAGGAGGAGAAATAATGCAACTATTCTGACAATACTCCTTCTAGAATAAAAATGTATCAAATTTTACTAATCTGCTTTCAAAGAAATTTGTCTTTAAAAATCTGTTTATTTCATCTTCCAATTTTACATTAAAGGAAGAAAAAGATATTCATTTATAACATATAAAGGTATGGTACAGCAATTTTCCTCCATCTTCTGAAGGTCATTTTTCAAACATTTAAACACTGCAAAAATTATAAGTACAATTTTTGCATTCTAGTAAAAAATGCTTTTTATTTGGCCCTCATTTTGAGTACAGTATCATTTAAGATTTTTAAATTTACATATGATCAAAATCTAAGTGAAGATCGTTCTATGCTCCACTAACACCTCAACAACTGCCACACAAAACATCTTTATAAGTAGTGCTCTGCACCTCCATCACCCCTAGCCTCCTTTTACCTAAACCAACCAGAACATTTTCCTGTCTTTAGATTATTTCTTTTGTTGTGTTATTGTTGTTTATACTCTCTTCAGATTAATCATCCATATAAAACTCATAACACAGTGCCTGGAATGTAAGTTTTAACTCTGTTATCATTATTATTGGCTTCTCACAACCCCCATCAAAACTGCTGATGACTCAAGCTATGTTTAACTATGACCCAGTGGTTTGCTCTGCTAAATCTGTACTTAGCCATACCCTCGTGTACTCAGCCTTACTGAGTGCCTAACGCATACCAGGTACTATGCAAGACAGTATATAGTGAAAAAAGCAGGCACAGTCTCCGTTCCCATAAGGTTTGACAACCAGCACCTCTCTGACATGGTCATTTAACAAACCAAGAGAAAGAGATAACACAAGGCCACTCAGATTAGCTCTAATAATAACTGGTACATGAATGAAGATAATATACTGAATTAGATAAGGAGAGTAATAGACTTCCATAATATAAATGATACAATCAAAATAGAATCATTCTAGAATTTATCAAAAACAGCACAAAATTTCCTAGACAACCAATAATGAGTCAAGCAACTACATGGCAAGCTAAAAATATAAAGATACTACGGAGACACAAATTTTAAAAAACTTTAACTATTGATCAGTCTATAAGGTGAAAAGGATTTGATTTCGCTAGAAGGACAGCATATTCAGGAGAGAGTTTTAGCTTTTTAGGGAAAAAAATCATATGAAATTTTTATAAAGATACACATACACACACACACCTGAGTGAAAATGAACTCAGGACTCTCTCCCAAGATATTTCACATACTTATGAAAGGTACTCTGAACTAAAATTAGTATTGAAATTTTTATTACTAATAGATACTTAAGAAAAGAAATGCTGATGCCAGGTCACAACTGCAGACTACAAGCTAAGACACTGCTGCTGACTCACAGTCACGCACGCAAAGTGGTTTCCCAAAGCAGACTCATTTTCTACCCCATGAAAATCTATCCCAAACTGTTTTTCAATATGTGACATTCTTGAAAGGCTGCAATTCAAAAGTAAGAAAGATAGCCATAAACAAGATCAAATGCATTCATTCAAGAAATATGACTTACAAAAGTATTCAACCTCAAGCAACGGTGGCCATGCTTTTGCTAAGCTTTGGCTGGGCCATGCTTCTTTATAAGTTTTGGCCCCCTCCCTAACCTCAGGGAGGTAAATTCCCATTCATTTTCGTGCTCGCTCACTCTCTTTCTAAATAAATCATATTTTCCAACCAAAAGAAAAAAAAATGACTAAATAAGGAGGAAAATGGAATAATAGAAACATCTGATCTCCACCAAACCTCTTAGCCCTTTCACACACACACACACAAAAAAAGATTCTTTTTATGAAAATGCTAGAGGCAGCAATACTAGGAACAGCAATGCTGGTGGTACTCTGAAGTTCAGTATATCCAGGTCTAGACTCCTACTTTGCAACTTAACTGGTTGTTTGATGTGAATTAATGTCCCTTTTTAAGACTGTGATACCTCCTCTAAGAAACAGAAAAAATTTCTGTATTCTCTTATGCTTTTAATAAACAGGTGTAAGGAGAATGTAATCATTAACTGATGTAAGAATTTGATATTGGTGTCTATTTTCTCTAATTATCTTCTACCACTGAAACACAACCTCTGAAATTAATGAAGATATCTCATTTTACATATTGAATTACTACTGCAAGACTTATTATCCTGGAAAGTTGAACACTTTTATTTATTGATATTTACAGCTATAATAAATAAAGATAGAAATTTATCCACAACACTTAAAAAAATAATAATCAAGTTGAATCTGTAGGGAATTTTTTATAAACTATACTTTAAAAACTATGCTATTGCTGACTAACAAGAACAGTGAGGCTTCATTCCTGCCTCCTCCCACTATCAAAAGTGAAATCCCATACCTGTTTCTTTGTTTTGCTCTAAGGAAAATTCTCAATTTCTATCCTGTAGCAGAACTATTTCTGAAACTATCATAACCTTTTAAACTGTTGAATTTTTTAATACATTTACATTTCTGTTAACAGTTTCATAGTATTTTTAAATTCATTTTGAAGAGTTTTAGCTATTATGACATTAAAGAGAAAAGCAAGGAGGAAGGAAACTAGTTTATATGTCATACTGCATTCAATATTCAAAAACATCCCGTGGAAGCTTAGGTGCAAGTAGCTCACGCCTATAATCTCAGCACTTTGAGAGGCTGAGGTGGGAGACATGCTTGAGTCCAGGAGTTTGAGACCAGCCTATGCAACATAGTGAGACCTCGTCTCTACCAAAAAAAAAAATTTAGCCAGGCATGGTGGCACATACTTGTAGTCACAGCTACTCTGGAGGCTGAGGCAAAAGGACTGCCTGAGTCCAGGAAGTCAAGGCTGTGGTAAGCCGTGATCATGCCACTGCACTCCAGTCTGGACAACAAAGAAAGAATCTGACTCAAAAAATTTTTTTTTAAATATTTTTAATCCTATGGGAAGAGGAAAGTTACCTACACAAAGTCACACAGTCAAAAGCAGAGCAAGGATCTAAATTAAGGCAATATTGACCACAGACTATGCTACTACCTGTGATACTGGCTTAAAAAAAAAAAACCAAAAAAAAACTTGCTTCTTTTTCTGTTTACAAAAGTAATGCCTGTTCATTGCCAAGAGTCCAGAAAATACAGAAAAATACAAAGAAAATTATAACTATCTGTACCCCTACCTTTCAGAGATAACTATTGCTTGGTGAATTTTGTGTTTTACAATACAGAATCTGAGTTTCAAGGATTTTTTATTCTTTATTTTTCATTACAAATAATATATAAATATACTCTCACTGTTAAAATAGAGCCGGGCTCGGTGGCTCAGCCTGTAATCCCACACCTCTGGGAGGCTGAGGTGAATGGACTGCCTGAGTCCATGGGTTCGAGACCTGCCTGGGCAACTTGGTGAGACCTCATCTCTACAATAAGTCAAAAAATTAGCCGGGTGTGAGAGCACATGCCTGTAGTTCCAGCTACTTGGAAGGCTGAGGCAGAAGGATTGCCGGAGCCCAGCAGATTGAGGCTGCGGTGGCCAGGAACATACCACTGCACTCCAGTCTGGGCGACAGAGTGAGACTCCAACTCAAAAAAAAAAAAAAATTAAAATAGGACTTAAATTCAAGTAGGACTCAAATCTCCCCTCTCCAATTCCAGTGATTATTATTAATAATTTGGCTAAACAAGCCGGGCATGGTGGCACACGCTTGTAGTCCCAGCTACTTGGGAGGCTGTGGAAGAACCATCTGAGCCCAGGAGGTCGAGGCTGTGGTGAGCCGTGATTGTGCCACTGCAGTCCAGGCTGGGTGACAGAGTACGACTAAACTCAAAAAAAAAATTTGTTTTAAAAAAGAAAAAAATGTAATTTGACTTAACAGCCTTCTTCTGTGCATGCACATACCTATATAAAAATACAGTTCATTTAGTGTGTTTTCATAAATATCTTTTTTCTTTGCATGTATTCACATATATGTGTGAATATGCAAGTGTACAGTACACACATTTGTATATACATACTTAATTTAGGATATACATATGTGAATGTATTATTATTCTGTACTTACTTTTTTGTATTTGTATTTTTTGTATTTGTTTTTGTATTTTTTGTATTGGTGAATGTTTCAGGTTTGTGTGTGCAAGTATGACATATATATATATGTTGTGGGGTTTTTTTTGTTTTTTTTTTTTAGTTGGCGTCTCACTCTGTCGCCCAGACTGGAGTGCAGTGGCCGCTCCCGGCCACCGCAGCCTCGACCTGCTGGGCTCCGGCGATCCTTCCCCCTCAGCCTTCCAAGTAGCTGGAACTACAGGCGCACACTACCACACCCAGCTAATTTTTTTGATTTTTATTGTAGAGATGAGGTCTTGCCAAGTTGCCCAGACGAGTCTCAAACCCTCAGGCTCAGGCAATCCATTCACCTCGGCCTCCCAAGGCACGGGATTACAGGCTGAGCCACCAAGCCCGGCCTATATTTTTAACTACTACTGATTACTTGATAGAGTTCACCTTCTTATAGAGTTGTTCATACTTATTTAACTTTTATATCATGATGATTTTCCCTTGTTACTAAATAATCTTCAGAAATAAACTTAATAATGGCTAGGTAACATTCCTCTATATGGATATGCCATAATTAATTGTTTTCATCAGAGATTCTGATTTACCAAATTTTCTCCCTTATCTATAATAATACTACATTGAGTAGCTTTGGTTAAATCTCTTTGTACTTTTTTTTACTTCCTTAGGATCTTAGGACAAGATCTCCAAAGTGGAAATACTAGGTCAAAAGAGACAAAACTGTTGATACATACTCCTAAATTGCCCTTCAGAAAAATCACACCATTTAACATACCCAACAAGCAGTTGTGGTGTTATATTAAAATACATAAATTCCATTACATTATTTTTGTCTTTTAAATAGTTATTTAGGCCGGCCTTGGTGACTTAGCCTGTAATCCCAGCACTTTGGGAGGTTGAGGTAAGTGGATTGCCTGAGCCCGCGGGTTTGAGACCAGCCCAGGCAACTTGGCGAGACCTTGTCTCTACAATAAATAAAAAATTAGTCAGGTGTGGTAGCAAGCGCCTGCAGTTCTGGCTACTTGGAAGGCTGAGGCAGAAGGATCGCTGGAGCCTAGCAGGTCGACGCTGGGATGGCCATGAACATGCCATTGTACTCCAGCCTGGGCGATGGGAGTGAGACTCCAATTCAAATAAATAAATAAATAAATAAACAGTTACTTAAGCAAGTAACAAATGCTAAAAAGTTACACTGGATGATAAAACATAACCTGGAATTTGGCTTAGACTCAGAAAATACCTAAAAATTTAATAACTTTTAATAATTTAATCATCAAGTTGTGACTTCTTAGATATTGGTTAAGAGAATTCTAGAGCAGTAGACAAGAAAATAAACTGACCCTACTTTGATCAGACACCACTAAGTACCTCCAAAAGTGATGGTGATAAGGGACTAGGTTGGCAAAGATACCATGACCTTCATCTGGTTTACAGACTCTCCTTTCCTGAAGCATCTCTCCTTCAATGAAATATGTGCTCCAAAAACTAATTCTAGTAAATGAGTCATTTTCCATTAGTCAACAACACAAAATCTTAGAATTGTTTCACTAAGAAGAAAATGTTCCTCTGAATATAAAAAACATACAAAAAAAAGTAAACTTTTAATAATATGTGAACTATACAAATACATGAAAATGTATTCATGGGCCGGGCTCGGTGGCTCAGCCTGTAATCCTGCACTTTGGGAGGCAGAGATGAGTGAATTGCCTGAGTCCGCGGGTTCAAGACCCACCTGGGCAACTTGGCGAGACCTCGTCTCTACAAAAAATCAAAAAAATTAGTCAGGCGTGGTAGCACACGCCTGTAGTTCCAGTTAATTGGAAGGCTGAGGCGGAAGGATTGCCAGAGCCCAGCAGGTCGAGGCTGCGGTGGCCAGGAGAGGCCAATGCACTCCAGTCTGGGTGACTGAGTGAGACTCCAACTCAAAAAAGAAAAGAAAAGAAAATGTATTCATGAAAACACAGACAATTACACTGAATTTGCTTACGCTCAATGTTTAAATGCAGCCACACTTCAAAATGACATATTTGACAGCAATCTAATGATCACACTGAAACACATTAACAAAATTTGAATTACATATATTTTATAACCAAATATTATTGAAGAAATAGAGCAGAAAATATTGAAGGTTAAAAACAACAACAAAGTACCATTACCACAAATGAGCCAGCATGATTATGTACTTCAACCTTGGCGTGTACTACCACAGAAAAATGGAACAACTTACAGTTTAAAGCCAAGTCTAACCTAACTTTTGCTTTACATCTACAGTACACTTTTATCATCTATAATTCCTTTAACATCACTTACACCAATTGGTCTATTTCCAATTTAACAGCTTTACTCTCAGCTGTAGTCATGTCTAATATTTTATTAGCAATGAAAGTACATAACAAACTCTACAGGATCTACTCTCAAAAATCTGGTTAAGAGGCAAGAAGGGTCAGCTAATTAGTAGACTGTGCTTGTGCTAACTGTACTGTTTTCAGGATGGTACCTATGCCAATATTCCGCTTTCACTTAACACTTTAATTGGCAACTTCAGTCCTTGAAAGTGGATTCCAATTCATCAAAGATATTTGCTGAAATGGGCAAAATATTGATTATAATTAGTAATTAGCTATTTCTATTAATAAAACAAACACAGTAGAGTGAATCAAATAGTTCAGGAAAGCATCAACAGAAACAAGTAATTTAATATAAAGGACAGAACAGATCTTCAAAATGCAACTGTATAAGAGCAGCAAGGTTCAAGTATATTTGTATTTGCATACAATTGTTAGGTAACTTTGCAAGTAAGAATATAAGGCCATAATGTACTATGACTGATTTTACCAGCATGCATAGAGGTAAATGACTAACAAGCTTAAAAGAGCCACTGGGAGGCTGTCTCCTTGTTGTAATGATGCTGCAATGGTTTAAACCATAAAAGCCTTTGTAAATGCTACTCCCTCTACTCAACACACACTAGCCCCTTTCTGGCCAAACTAAACTCACCAAGGGAATACCACCTGGGGAAGCTTCCTGAATTCCCACACATACGCACCTTAGTAAAATTATTATGGCTTGAAGATAAAGAAAGAATCCACTGGAATAGGATATGTTTTGGGCAGAAAGAACAATAAAGAGGCTGCTACAATAACTGGAGGAGGAAGTATATCTTTGAGAATTAGGATAGTGACACTAGACAGAGAAAGGCAGATAAATGTGGGTGGTTTAATAGGTGTAAAAGTATAACTAAACAGATAAAATAAGTCCATATGTGCCCTGGGGCAGGACTGTCAGATAAAGATCCATTCCTCTCCCTCATCCCATTTACTACCTTGCTTTGCTTCTTAATCTGGAAGTTAGTGATATTTAAGTAGACAATTATGTCTATGAATAAAGACATACCCTTTGTTACCAAATATGGTAGGTACACGTATTCTTGCCATTTTTCAATCCAAGGAAAAAGAGTGATAGATAGGAAACAAGACATACAAGGAACAAGCAGTGTACGCTCATTTTAGATGTTCTTGTTTCCACAAGCACTCACAAACAGAGTTATAGTATATTCAGATAGAATATGCTTTGCAAGCCGGATTCGGTGGCTCTGCCTGTAATCCCATGCCTTTGGGAGGCTGAGGTGAATGGATTGCCTGAGCCCGCGGGTTTGAGACCCGCCTGGGCAACTTGGCGAGACCTCATCTCTACAATAAATTAAAAAATTAGCCGGGTGTGGTAGCTTGCGCCTGTAGTTCCAGCTACTTGGAAGGCTGAGGCGGAAGGATCGCCGGAGCCTAGCAGGTCGAGGCTGCAGGCCGGATTCGGTGGCTCCGCCTGTAATCCCAGTGCTTTGGGAGGCCGAGATTAATGGATTGCCTGAGCCCACAGGTTTGAGACCCACTTGGGCAACTTGGCGAGACTTCATCTCTACAATAAATCAAAAAATTAGCTGGGCATGGTAGCGCGCACCTGTAGTTCTGGCTACTTGGAAGGCTAAAGCGGAAGGATCACTGAAGCCCAGCAGGTCGAGGCTGCAGTGGCTGGGAGCATACCACTGCACTCCAGTCTGGGCGACAGAGTGAGACTCCAACTCAAAAAAAAAAAAAAAATTCATACAGACCATTTGCACACAGATCTCCTATTTTTAAAAGCAAAAGAAGTTCCCCAAAATTAGTAGAGTGATCATAATTTTCAATTTCCCAAGACAGTTCCAATTTTAAAGAATGTATCACGTATAGCGATGTGTCATATGGGAATTTGGAACACACGGTCATTGCATCCAGAAGGTTCCCTACTTCCCTTCCTTCTTCCTAGTCCCCAACCCCCAAATAAGTTACGAATGGTAACACCGAAAGATAAATAGTAACTATTTTACTTTAATTCCTTATGATTTCCCTCAATTGAAGCAATATGAAATGGAAGGAGAAAAGAAGGCAGGATATTGAGAAGAAACTTCTTCAGATTGACAATATCAGGATGTTACCAACAAAGATCACTGCCTTTAAATATTACGCACAGATGATTCATTCTTCCAGATGGATTCAGTCTTATTTTTATTTCACTATTCCTATTTCATCTTTTTGAAGCAAGCAAATTCCCAAACATGGTATCTACAGAGCTGATCACAGCGGTAAACAAAACAACTGATTACCCATAAATGAGAAAAGTTGTCGGTGCAATTAAATAGTTATATTTGAACTAAATATTTTATTACTACACACTTCAGTCAGTACTGATTTTTAAAGTGATATACTGTGTGTGCACCAAGAAATTCTTTTCTGTTTACTCAGTAAATCTGAAAATCCACTGAGATTAGAAGTTCTAACTGGGTTTCCTTGATGGTTAAGTGGATTAATGCCAGTATCTCAGTCAGCTGGTTGAGGGAGGTGTATGGTTGAAGTTAAGAAGCATACAAAATAAATATTAACTCTACCTAACCAGTTGACAATTCTCAACATTAGCTAAGGCCTTCTCAAAGAAGAACAAAGCTGGAAAACTTAATATTAACAATTAAGCAAACCTATTATAAGGTTATAATAATTATAACAGCATGGTATTTGCAAAAGAATAGAAATAAAACAGTGCAGAAACAACTAACACATATTTGGTTACCTGATTTATGACAAAGCTGGCAGTGCAATGCAGTGAAAAAGGTTTTTTTAAGCCGGGCTCGGTGGCTCAGCCTGTAATCCCGCGCCTTTGGGAGGCTGAGGTGAGTGGATTGTCTGAGCCCACGGGTTCGAGACCCGCCTGGGCAGCAAGACCTCATCTCTACAATAAATAAAAAAAATCAGTCGGGCATGGTAGCGCATGCCTGTAATTCCACCTACTTGGAAGGCTGAGGCGGAAGGATCACTGGAGCCCAGCAGGTCGAGGCTGCGGTGGCCGGGAGCGGCCACTGCACTCCAGTCTGGGCGACGGAGTGAGACTCCAACTCAAAAAAAAAAAAAGAAAAAGAAAAAGGTTTTTTTGTTTTGTTGTTTTTTTAAATAAATAGAGCTCATTCAACTAAAAACCATACAGGAAAAAAAGTGTATTGTGACCCCTACCTCACATCCTACACAAAAAGCAATTCTAGAAATAAATGTAGGCCTAAATGTAAAAGGCAAAACAAAAAGCCTTTATAAAACAAAATATAACAGGTCATCTTTGTGACATTAGAGAAGGCAAATATATTTTTAACGGTATCCAAGAAGTACTAACCATAAAGGAAAACATGATACATTGGACTATTTAAGACCTACTTCTCAAAAGATACAAGAATGAAAGAGTAACTTGGACAGTAGAAAAAGATATTCACAACACAGATGTCTGTAAGCATCCAGAATATAAAAAGGACTCTCACAAACAATAAGACAAAAAAAAAAAAACCCCAAAAGGAAAATGGGCAAAAGATATAAACAGGCATCTCACAACATATACACACATCAGAATGACTAGGTTAAAAACAATGACATCAAACACTTGTGAGAATAAAAGGAACTTAAACTCACCTTATGATCCAGCAATTCCAATCTAAAGTACATACTCAACAGAATGCTTACATCTCAAAAGACATGTGCTAGAATGTTCTCAATAGTAGTATTCATAACAGTTAAAACCAAAAACAATCCAAATGTCCACCAACAGTAGGTAAGCTAAAATACATTCACACAACAAAATACAGCAATGATAATAAATATAATTATACGTAACAATATAGGTAAATCTCACAGACAATGCTGAACAAAAGAAAGGACACAAAAGAGTATGTTCTGTATAATTCCATGTACATAAAGTACAAAAACAGGCAAAAACTAATCTATGCTGCTAGAAGTCTGGATAAAGATACTCCACAAGCACAATAAAGCCTCTTTGTCTCCTGATCAGATGCTAGTTACACAGATATGTTCAGTCTGTGGGAAGTCATAGAGCTGTGCATATATGATGTGCACCTGCCCTGCTGTATACTACAAATAAGCTTTAAAAAATTGAAAAAGGAAAAAAATCACCACAGTTATCCTTGCTATGGAGGGAGATCGGGTCAGTAGTCAAATTCCTATGCTTGACCAACCCAGATGACCCTAACTGTGCTATAACCACTTGGAAATTCTCTCCAATCAGAGAGGGTTCTATAGTTTCAATATAGATTATATAACTACATGAAGCCAGGGACTTGAAATAACAAAGAGGATGAAGTGATAGTGAGAAATGCTACAGACTACTTTTTAAGGGGGAAAACCCTCCAGCAATAACCAATATCTATCCAGCAGGTCCATTCAAATCTAAAAGAAATAATTCCAAAAATCCCCAGAATTTTTGGATTTGAAGTTAGATAAAATCTCTTATTGAACTATAATCGGAAGAATCCAAATCTTCTGAAAGTATGCCATAATGGGCACATAAATTGCTGTGTTAGTTAGGGATAATGTTTAAATGCATGTAAAATGAAGTCCAAATTATAGTGGCTTAAACAAGATAGGGGTGTACTCCCCTTATGAATGAAAGTTTTGGGAGAGGCACTTCCTGACACAGGTCTGGCAGTTCAAGGATATAAGGGCTAAGATCTCTGTAAATCTCTTGGCCTTTTTCTGAAGGTCTCTGGAATACTGCTATAGTTTGTCATCATGTTTAATTTCTAGGCAGGTGGAAAAAGAAACAAGCAAAAGGGCTCTCCCAAAAACTTTATCCAAAACGTTATCCTGCCCACATTTCACTGACCAGGACTATGTTACGTGAATACCCCAGCCAGAAGGGAAACTAAGAAATATACAGTTTTTTAGTAGGCACAAAAAAATCTTTTTGTGTTTTGCTTCACACAAAACTAAAGTTCTATTAGAAAGGAAAAGGGGCCGGGTATGGTGGTTTACACCTGTAATCCCCATACTTTGAGAGGCTAAGGTGCAAGAATCACTTGAGCCCAGGAGTTTTTAAGCTACAGTGACTCATGAGCATGCCACTTCACTCCAGTCTGGGTGACAGAACAAGACAATATCTCTTAAAGAAGGGAGAAGGGAAGGGGAGAAGTGCGGGGGTAGAAGGTAAGAGAGGAAGGGAGAGGGAGAGGGGAAGGAAAGCAGGGAGGGAGGGAAAAAAGGAGAAGGGGAGGGAAAAGGAGGGAAAGGAAGGGGAAGGGAGGGGACAGGAAGAGAAGGGAGGGAGAAGGGAGGGGATGGAAGGGGATGAATATTAGATAGTCAACTAGGAATTTCTGCCACAGCTCTGATGAGCACTTGATATGTTTACTAACATTGATTTTCTTTTTGATCTAGCAATTTACAAGTTTGTGACTAATGGCACTAGAAATAATTTTCTGTGGTACAAATCCAGCAATTATTTTTTCAAAGCATTTTTCATATTATTTACAATTTCACATTAATCAGGGGGAAAATGTAAAAGTTCAGGCACTATAATAACATTAAAAGGTCCAACACAGTCACTATTTCTCCAGCTAGCAGCTACAGATCAATGTCCTAATTGTTCTGCTTTCAGATTTCAATTTTAACCCTTTAAAAAATTATAGCCATGAGTCACGGCACGAATCTGTAGTCCCAGATACCAGGGAGGCTGTGGTGATGGATCACTCAAGTGCAGGAGTTTGAGGCCAAGCTGGGCAACACAGTGAGACCCCATCCCCTAAAAGTAAGTATTTCATTAATTTTAAAAATTATAGTATTTTTTCTAAAATACTCTGTTCTTACATGTGGTAAGTTACTAATGAATTGAAAAACAACAGAGCTTCTGAAATCCTAAAAAAAGTATTTCACGACCATTTTATTTTCAGAATGAACAATGAATTCTCAGTATACCCTTTTCTGACCCAAAGCATTATTCACTATTCATCCAAATTAATTTATCATTTGCCATTTCATAAAATCAAGAAAATATGGTGTTTTTCTGCTGATATATAGTTATTAAAAGAAAAATCTTTTTCTCTCAGTATAAAAGGTGTGAAAATTCATACTTACCCAGTATTTCCCACATTCTTCCGTCTTATTTTGTCTAAAACCATAATTTAACACTTTTTATGTTAGATTTTTTTAAAGGGAATATGTAATTCACTAATGTTATACAGCAACTCATAGCATTTTGACAAAAATATTCTATGCTACTGTTTGTTCATTCTCTCAGCAACTATCAAATTAAAATCCAAACCAAACTCAATCTATATTACAGGAAAGACTTTAATTAAAATAAACTAAAGCTAAAATTGAACAAACGATATATCGGTTAACCCAAGGTGGCTGAGTTTAACTTTTTTAAATCTGTGAGCCATTTAAGGGTTGTCTCCTCCACCAGATAAGGAGCATCTGATGCTTGCAAACCCTGGTTCTGATTCCATTCTCTTGTTTCCTTAGATTGAGATCTTAAAGGTGGTTTAACTGCAGCAGTAAGTACCTGCTGTTTCTCTTTTTATCCCTTTCCACCTCCTTGCTTCTGCTCTTTCAACCAACTTCCCTAACAGCCCAACTATTCCCTTTACAGTCACAGCCCCCTCTACTGCACGTCTCTGCCTCCACTGAGGAACTGGCCTCCCAGATAACCCACTCCCAGAGGCCCTACTTGTCTTAGGCATTAAAAACAGAAATTAAAGAACTTCTGTCAGTAAATTAATGTATTTCACAAGAATAGCTGATAACAAGACCAAAGCTAAACTTCCTCAGTAATTTTACATAGAAACATGGAGAGCAAAATTCTCCAAGTACCAACCTATTGAGAGTTTACGTTAAACTTTCTTTTAAAAAAAATTTTTTTATTTTAAAATTGTGGGGTACAGTTAAGGGTGAGGTATACACGTTAAACTTTTAATAAGTCAGAATTTTAATATCTACATCAACGCATTCAGAAAAGTTAATAAAAAGCCATCTTTCTTATCATAACTAGTATACTAATTTTTCCCACCCTACCCTTATCACTCACCAAGTCAATGCTGCTAATGAAGTCACACACTCAATCCCAATGACTCCAATTAAGCAATATGATCACAGATTTCTACAACCTACAGGCTAAACTATAGAGTGGCCACCAATCATAAAAAGAACTACCTTAAAGTATATGAAATGATATGCACAGATGCATTATTTATGAAAGGAGGAACCACTTCAAAGTACACAGGGAATTGGTGCACTAACTTCAAATACAAACATCTCACTTTATTAATCGTGGGTAAGGGAGATATGCAACAATATAAACCAGAGCCCTCTTTTCTCCAAAATGAAAAGATTAGCTGATTCCTCAGTCATTTCCAAAGACAACAAGTCTGAAATAAAGTCTCATTTGTACCCAGTGTGAACACTGGTTAATGTAAACAAGAGAAGATGCACAAAGGCTGAACTGAAATACTCTATATCTGCAAAAAAGTATACTGCATTTATGGTATTCTCATACTGAAAGAAATTACTAGATTTTTATTAACCACCTTAGGAGAAAAAAAAGATTACTGAAATGCCATTATTCCCACTTTCTCACACTAAATACACTCTTTCTGTGGATGTATTGCTTCAATCACTCACTTGACAAATACTTATGGGCTTCACTGTCTGAATAATGCCCAACATTTAAACAATGTAAAAAAAAGCCAAGGAATTAGTGCGCCCCAGATACAGAAGTACTTTTCAACCACTAAAACTGGAAGATAGCTTTTAATAGGAATATAATAAGAACTGCAGAGGAAGAAACCAGAAGCATTTACCAGTCTAGTCAATGCATAAAACGGCTAAGTAATTAATGTTGCCATTTTTGTAAGTAGAGACATTATTTTTAATGACTATTACTTTGGGATATGAATATCTAATTGGATTTTGCTGTGCAGACATGAGATTCTTCTGACACCAGTAAGAATTTCTTCCAATTAAGCTTTTTGGGGTTTTTTTGTTGTTGTTTTTTGTTTTTTTTGTTTTTCTGAAGTAGGGTCATTCAACAATTCTGCAGAAAACAAGTAGAAAGCATATCCCAAGTCTACTGGCAGCTTTTCCCATTCTCAAACAATCCCTTGTTCAGATGCACAGCCACATAAGTTCAAAGGTCACTGGCATCTTTGTATTCAGTTCCATGGTAGTTACAAACAAACTTTTGTCCCCATTCCTTCAATGAAATGGGCTGCAACAACTGAACTGATTGAACTTCTACATCTGAGGCCTGCATGAGCATTACTCAACTGAAGGGCCACAGTATTTAATTTATACTTCAAACATAAGTTATTCCATTTCTTTTGAAAAATAAAATAATTTGTTTATTTGGGCATAAAGGATTGCTAATTCTAGTCAAACATAAACAAAACATTGGCAGAAATGGTATTATGATTTCTTAGCATAATTATCATACTTTTAACATTGTTTGATGAGCTTTTGTTGGCTGTTTTTCATGGTTTTTTCATCCTTGTTGCCTTTCTCTATTTTAAAATCATACAAGACAAAAAATGAAGAAATGTATAATGGGCTTTTTATACAGAGTTAAAAATCTAAAAGTTGTTTCTTAAAATGTGATCATAAATATGTTCAGTTCTCTACATAGAGAATCCTGACCCCCATTTTGATTAGATTTAAATAAGATCTCAAAGTTATAAAATATATTTTAAAACAGAAAAGAGCCCAAAAAAGAAATCAGCTCCTCATTCTATAACCAGTAAACACCTTAGTATGATGATGTAGAACACAAGTAATATTGCCTTTATTTA
Source organism: Cephalopachus bancanus (assembly GCA_027257055.1). NCBI lineage: Eukaryota > Metazoa > Chordata > Mammalia > Primates > Tarsiidae > Cephalopachus > Cephalopachus bancanus. Next base: position 3,079,898 of record JAPVLO010000326.1, read on the forward strand.
TATACTTACATAATTCCTTTAAGTGCAAAACCCAAACATTTAATTGTTTAAGTTGTCTACATTAAAGCATACATTTTAAAAATAAATTCCTACTATTTCATGTGATAAAAGCAATCTCCAAAATCTGTTCTAGAACAATAAAATACTAGTATAGCTGAGTAATTAATCAAAAAATAATTACTCCTGAAAAAGGTTACATAAGTGCCTCTGAAACAATTTTTTAGCAGCCAAGCTGCAAACTCCTACATGGACACAAACCAACTGAATCATGATGCTAAAAGGATGAAAGGACTTTGCCAGAACAAAGATTAGAAATAGTTTCCTCCAAACAGAAAACTTTCCATAACTACTTCTAAATACGGCAAACACATCTAGAAAGCTGAAAATACTACTTAAAATGCACCGAGCCACCAACAGGGTGCTAAACACCACACTCCTCAGAGAAAATGAGCTCAGTCTCATATTTAAAAAAAATTTTAATGAGCTTAGAGTGGAGAGAAATGCAGCTAAAAGCAGCAAAAAGGGAAATAAAGATTACATAGCAAAAATAGGAGAGAGGTAGGAACAGGAAAAAAAAATACTGCTGAAATTGAATATAAGGTGACTCTGGATAAGGTCTAAAGTGAAAAAGGAAAAGTTATTCCAGATTTTGCTGCATAAAACTCATTAACCCAGAAATATTTCCAAATCACTGATACCTCTATAGATTCATTTAACAAAGTTTTTTCTGTTTCTTTCAAAATCCATAGTCCTAGAACACTAAGAATATTATAATATTTTACATACCACTAATCTGGCTGAGACTAACCTGAAGGACTGCCAGAACTTTTCTACTGTTTCAGATTTCCCTTCCTATTTTTCAAGTGGTCAGCTAACAGAAAACAGCTCCAGTTATATAAATTCAGTTCTCTACATGGAAAAGTCTGGCTCCCATTCTGATTAGGCTGAAATGCTAAAAGAAATAAAACCAGTAAAATCCAAGCATTTTTTTTTCCTGTTCCTACCTCTCTCCTATTTTAAGCAACCTGGTGCAGAGGAATTCACAAGATAGTTTTCAGGACTCTTAAGCAAATAAATGTATGAAAACTGCTTCCTATCAGAAGCAAAGAGCTGGAAAACCAATTTGTTCTGCTAATCAAAGTAATTTTGACTTTAAACATATCACTAAATGATCCCCAGAATATTACAATTTTTTTTTGTTTTTTAGTTGGAGTCACTCCGTCGCCCAGGCTGGAGTGCAGCAACATGTTCACGACCACCCCAGCGTTGACCTGCTGGGCTCCAGCGATCCTTCCGCCTCAGCCTTCCAAGTAGCCAGAACCACAAGTGCGCGTTACCACACCAGTTTAATTTTTTGATTTACTGTAGGGACAAGTTACCAACATGTTGCCCAGTCTGGTCTCCAACCAGCGAACTCAGGCAATCCTCTCACCTTGACCTCCCAAAGTGCTGGGATTACAGGCTTGAACCACCTGGCCATGTTGCAATTTTTTAAAAGGCAACCTAAACATATTAGAATCTTATTTGGCAACTAATTGCAATGGCATATACAGATCCCCTTTGTTGTAACACAGAAAAATCTTCAAACTCTGGTTATTTTTTATAACAAAACTCAGATATTTATGTTTTTGTTTTTGTTTTTTTTTTGAGTTGGAGTCTCACTCTGTCGCCCAGACTGGAGTGCAGTGGCCACTCCCGGCCACCGCGGCCTCAACCTGCTGGGCTCCGGTGATTCTTCCGCCTCAGCCTTCCCAGTAGCCGGAATTACAGGCATGCGCTACCACGCCCGGCTGATTTTTTGATTTATTGTAGAGTTGAGGTCTCGCTGCCCAGGTGGGTCTTGAACCCGCGGGCTCAGGCAATCCACTTACCTCAGTCTCCCAAAGGCGCAGGATTACAGGCTGAGCCACCGAGCCCGGCTGATATTTATGTTTATCCAATACCATATCACCAAATAATAAATGAAAATGTAGTTTTATATGCATAGAGAAATAATGTCTTCCCTTCACATGCAAATTAAGAGAAAATAGGAAAATATGACAAAATATTCACAAACAATATTTACTTATGAAAGAATAAACTGGGCATGCCAGACTAAAATAGAATTAAAACAGACCTTACAAATTTTTAATTTTTCCTCATCTTCAATTTCTTAATTTTTCCTCAATTATATTATCTTTAAATCATTCTAGCTCTCTTATAATTTTTAAAATCCTAACAACATGAATGGTATGAAGATCCTACTTTTTATCCCCTACGAAAGAAACCTCTTCCAATGAGTAGATAGTAAATAACTACCGAATTAATGTTGATATATTCATTTAACCTAACTTACAAATAAAGAGTTACAAAATGTAGGTAAAGCTACTATTTTAAAACTATTTCAAAATAGTTTTACATACTTTGGGAAGTTTTCAGAACATTAGGTTAGTATGTATCCCCAACAAGAGAGAACAGAACATATATACAGGGATATATTTTCTTACATGCATCAACAACAAAGGCAATGATTGTACATTTTTTTGTGTAATTTATTCAACTCTTCAATGAGGGGACCAAAATATAGTAAAATACATTTAAGAAACTGAGTATATTAGGCACTAAACAAGGAACAATATTGATAGCTTAGGTATAAAACTGTATACATTACTTCTTATATACACCAATAAAAAAGAGAGCACATAAAAGAATGCAAAGAACAAAATCAAAAATAAAAGTTTCCAACACTTGTATTACATATTGTGAATACTCCCAAAGAAAAGCATTTCTTATTATTGCTAAAATTTTAAAGATCACCAAGAACACCAATTTTTAAACATATTGGGCTCCAAAAAATTACTTAATTCCATTTCAAAGCGATTAAATGATAGTTATGGCTTTTTAAAAAACAGCAAATTTTATTGCAAATACAGGAAATTTATGAGACATTCCATTAGAAAAAATAAATATAAAAAATCAGAGTGGTTTTTTTCTTGAAGTCTTTTATCTAAGAATGCTGAAACCCAAAACTACTCTCTTCCATTATGAAGTTAACAAGTGCTGCTAAATTAAGACTAATCTCAAATAATGTAATTCTTACTTTAACTACAGGCTCACATCTGTAATCCCAGCACTTTGGGAGGTCAAGACAGGAGGACTGCTTAAGGTCAGGAGTTCAAGGTCAGCCTGGGCAACACAGCAAGACCCTGTCTCTACAAAAAAAAAAAATTGTAAAAATTAGCCAGATGTGGTGTTGTGTGCTTACAATCCCAGCTACTCCAGTGGCTGAGACCGGAGGATTGCTGAACCCAGGAGTTCAAGGCTGCAGTGAACTCTGATGGCAACACTGCACTCCAGCAGAGCAAGACTCTGTCACTAAAAAAAAATACATACATACACACATATACACACATAAATCTACAAAAATTCTGGGAAAAGACTGCAACACACATTAAAAAAAAAAAAACTTCACAATCCTAAAAACCTCCTTCATTTTATGGTATCAGATATAAATTACTTTAGGGTTAATGGATTTTTTTAAAAATATGTTAATCACAACTCAATGTCAATCACCTCATCTATAAAATTTGTATGAGTAAAAGTATATATGGTCCACAGGGATGCCAAGACAATTTAATTGGGAAAGGACGGTCTTCAACAAACAGTTCTGGGAAAACTGAGCATCCATGCATAAAATGAAATTAAACCTTGACGTTACATCAGATACAAAAAGTAACTCAAAATGGATCAATGATCTAAACATAAGAGCCAAAATTAAAAAACTTTTAGAAGGAAACATAAGGGGGAAAGGTCATAACACTGGATTTGACAATGATTTCTTAGATGTAGCACCAAAAAGCACAGGCAACAAGGGAAAACTAAACTAGACTACATAAAAATTAAAACTTTTGCCAGGCACGGTGGGTCACACCTGTAATCCTAGCTCTTTGGGAGGCTGAGGTGAGAAGAATGCCTGAGCCTACAAGTTCAAGACCAGCCTGGACAACTTGGCGAGACCTCATCGCTACAATAAATCAAGAAAAATTAGCCGGGTGTGATGGCGCATGACTGTAGATCCAGCTACTTGGAAGGCTGAGGCGGAAGGATCGCCTGAGTCCAGCAGATTGAGGTTGCTGTGGCCGTGAGCCTGGGTGGCAGAATGAGACTCCGACCCGAAAAAAAAAAAATTAAAACTTTTGTACATCAAAGTATACTACTAACAGAATGAAAAACAATCCACAGAATGGGAGAAAATATTTGCTATCATATATCTGATAAGGTATTGCTATCTAGAATATATAAATAACTACTACAAATCAACAGCAAAAAACTATGTAAAAAATGGGCAAAGGACGTTGAACACACATTTCTCCAAAGATGATATACAAATAGCCAGTAAGCATTTGAAAAAATGCTCAACATCACTATCATTAGGGAAAGGCAAATCAAATCACAATGAGATATCACTTCACACTTACTAGAATGGCTACTATCTAAAAAAGAGGAAAAAAAGAAAATAACAAGTGTTGGCAAGAATGTGGAGAAACTGAATCCTTTGAGCACTCTTCATGGGAACATAAAATGGTAAAGTTGCTTTGGAAAACAGTACAACTGTTTCTCAAAAAGTTAAAAATAAAATTACCATATGATCCAGTAATTCTACTCCTGGATGTATATCCAAAAAGAATTAAAAGCAGGACTTCACAGAGGTATTTACATACCTATGGTCATAGCAGCACTGTTCAAAATAGGGCCGGGCATGGTAGCTCACATCTGTAAGCCCAGTACTTTGGGAGGCCAAGGTAGGAGGATTGCTTTAGCTCAGGAGTTCAAGACCAAGCTGAGCAATATAGCAATAACCCATCTCTACAAAAAAAAAAAAAATCAAAAAATTAGTCTGCTATGGTGGTACACACCTGTAGTCCCAGTCTTGGGAGACTGAGATGGAAGGATCACCTGAGCCAAGGAGGTCAAAGCTGTAGTGAGCCATGATTGTGCCACTGCACTCTAGCCTAGGTGACAGAGTAAGACCCCCAACTCAAAAAAAAAAAAAAAAAAAAAAAGTCAAGAGGTGGAAGCAACCCAAGCATAAATGAATAAACAATATATGGCATGGATATACAAGGGAATATTATCAAATTAAGGAAGGAAATCCTTTCGCATGTTACAAGATGGATGATAATTGAGGTCATTACACTAAGTGAATTAAGCAAACGGTCACAAAAAGACAAAATACTTTATAGTATAATTCCATTTACATAAGTCATCTAAAGTAGATGACATAGAAACAGAAAGTAGATGGTGGTTACTGGAGTTGGTGGAAGGGAAATTGGAGAGCTGTAACATGGTCATATAGTTTTAGTTTTGCAAGATGAAATGTTCTGGATGGAAACTATTGCACAAAAATGTGAATGCAGTAATACTACTAAACTGTACACCTAAAAAATGGTTAGAATAGAAAATTTTATGTTATGCACATTTTACTACAATTAAAAAAAGTATTATAAGTAACTTTTTCATAGCATACTTGTGATGATTAAGCCAAATAACATATGATTTAAAAGATATCAATAACAGAAAATTCCTAGTATATCAGTAATAATTAAATGGTGTCAGCAATAGCAATAGTTATTGGTAATAATCAGACATATTTACCATTTAGTGAAACTGAATTCTGAATATAAGAGGAATCATAAAAAAATTCTCCTTGAAAATCAAGCAAGAGAGTTTAATAGTGCAGTTGGAAATGGAACTTCTGATGGTTTGTGAGGTTTAGAAACTTAAGTTTAAGGAGGCGGGTATGGTAATCTAGATCAAAGGGAAACAAAATCATGTCTGGGGAAGGATGAAATGAAGTTTGGAAAACTGCTCTTTGGTCATGCCTTGGAACTCAAAAACAGAGGAAAAGAGGACAAATCTGTATTAGAATACTGAGCAGCCATTCTTTCAAATCTGTGCTCAAACCAATAAATACCATTCTTCAAAGAGACAGGCTGGTTAGCAAGTCAACACATAAAAGCCAACTTAAATGCATATGTTTCACTATAGCTTTTTCTTATCAAGAGTTACAATAAAAATAATCATTAAAACATAAAAAGCCGGCTGGGTAACATAGCAAGATCCCAATTCTACTAAAAATTTTAAAAATAAGCCAAGTATGATGGTGTGACCTGTAGATCCAGCTACTCATGAGGCTGAGGCAGGAGGATCACTTGAGTCTATGAGTTCGAGACTGCAGTGAGCTATGATTGTGCCACTGCAGTTCAGTCTGGGTGACAGAGACAAAAAGCCTGATCTTTGCCAAACAGAGAGTATTTAGCATTAAATCCCTGATTCTCAAGAAACAACATAGAATTGAAGTGGATAAACATCATGCTCTAATCTCATTGTCAACCTGTTCCCAAATAAGGAGGAAGGCAGACAAATCAAGAATGTAAACTATGGAAGCACAAGGAGTTGAAATCTCTCATCCATTCTAATACCTGTCACCACAATACAGAGCTAAAAATGTAAACACACACACACACTCAAAGTAAAAGCTTGATTATTCAAAACTCTTAGAACAGGGTTTCTCAACCTTGGTACTACTGACATTTGTGACCAGACAATAATTTTCTGTTAGGGAAAGAAAAGGAGAGGTTGCCTTGTACATTAGTAAAATTAGAGAATTCATTATTCTAAATGTAAAACTATAAATCTGGAAAACACCCTTTCCCAACCCAAGTTAAATGTTTAGAAAGCACTTCACATTATTTATAAAGTAGTTCTAGGGAAAACAGGCAGTTTACGGCCCAAAAGACCTAGAACTGAATTCTGAATCAATCCACCATGTAGTTGTGTAAACCTGAGCAAGGTGACCACACTTTTCTGAGGCCCAGTTCCTGTCTATGATAATACTACTACCAAGATCGTTGTGAGGTTTACATAAAATAGCATCTGTAAAGAGTAGTACAAAGCAAGCACTAAATAAAAAGAGAAGGTTGGGAGCAGTGGCTCACGCCTGTAATCCCAACAATTAGGAAGGTGGAGGCGAAAGGATTGCCTGAACCCAGAGGCTCAAGACAAGCCTGCGCAACTTGGCAAGACCACATCTCTACAATAAATCAAAAAATTAGCCAGGTGTGGTGGTGCGCACCTGTAGTTTCAGCCATTTGAAAGGCTAAGATGGAAGGATTGCCTGAGCCCAGCAGGTCAAGGCTGCAGGAGCCTTGAGCATGCCACCACACTCCAGCCTGGGCAACAAAGTGAGACTCCAGCTCCAAAAACAAGAGAAATAAATTTAAACTTCAGTGCCAGAACTTTACTGTAACTATTTTACAAAAGAAATATTTCCAAAATACATGGCATACTTTGCTACCTTAATTTAGCCTTTTATAAATGAGTTGGAGGTGCCCATTTCAGACAAACATTACTATGATAACTAAATACCAGGGGTGTCAAAAAATATATATACATTTTAAGAGATATTATCTATGTATTACTTTTCGAAGTTAAACTATGGTAGCAATGTGTAGTATGACATTTGCTCAAAAGATGGCGCTAATAAAATGAATGTTAGCCTCACTATGTGACAGGCAGGACAGTCAAAGAATATGGCAGAAGCACAGTTGTTGTTCAAGGCATGCAAGACCATTTAAAAATGGTATTGAAATTTGAGAACGCTGTGGAAGTACAACAATAAATGGAGGCATGAGTATGCAACAGAACCTCTAACACACCTAACAATCGCACACATTCGTGATAAGTTTGAGACGCACGGTACTGTGTGTTATGTGCACAAGGGAAGATTGGGAAGCCTCGCACAGCAGCAAGTCCTGCAGTAGTTCACCATCATCAGAAATGTCTGGACGCTGATGGCAACCACTTTGAGTACCTCTTATAATTGCAGAAGTAACTTGTATCTATCTCTTGTTATCAGTATATATTATTACAATTTTAATACAGTTTTTTCCTTTCTTAAAATGTGTACACATTTTTTGGCACCCTCTGTATAACACTAATCTGGAGAAAAGAATTATCAAAATGGGTAACACAGAATCAAGTTTCACAAAGCTGGATCAATTGATTGAATATCATAAAAATAATTCTATTTAATAGGAATTAAATGTAAAGTTGAATATTTAGGCTAAAAAATCACAATAAAGGGACATGACATAACAGAATTTGAGAGAGAAAAATTCTAAAAAATGTAATTACCTACAAGTCCTAAATGAACCAGAGGTGATAAGTTGTCCCCCCCAAAAAAACATAAGGAACACAATTTGGGTTAGCAGAGAGAATATACCAAAATAAGAGAGAAGAATGAAGTTCTCATTTCAACTGGCCTACTTGAACAAGAATATACAGCTAAATAATTGACTTAACCTGGATCTATTTCCTCATTAATTTGAGGGGGCATAAAACCTACTTTAACACCCCTCAACATCATCAGGTGGACCAAATGATAATGTTCACAAAAAATGCTCTTAAAGCTGTTTGTGAAACACATGATACTAGTAGTAAACTAGTACTAGTACAGGCACCCTGGGGTAAATAGGTCATGCTACTGCTAGAGCCCAAAAGTGATCACCCTAGAAGCTCTTGCCACTCTGCCCCTGACAATCTTGAGAACTAAGGAAATTAGTATATCTGACCCATCCTATAACACATTCAGAGCACAGCCTGGCACACCAGTTAGGAAGCTCTAACTAAAATATCATGACTAAATTGGGGGACTAAAAGAGGGAATTTGACATTTACCACAATAGCCAACCATGGCAAACAGGACCAAGTCCAGAGTTTGACTAGCATAGAAATTACTGCCTTGGACCTAAGCATTGGCGACCCTTGTCCTGGGCCTCAAGTTTTAGAGGGCTATGCACTGGCCTTCCTCTAGCCATACTCCTGACTATGGGGCTTGTTGTTCTCAGGGCCTAAAGGACGTACCCTTCTACAGCCTACATGCTGCAGGCCCTCCTCTTAACCAGGACCCCAGAATGTCCCAACTGCTTCCAGGGTATGCGCAGGCCTCTTCCTTGATTTAGTTCTCCCAAGGGGAGACAACCTTTGGTGTATGGGGATATACGGACTTGAGTGTCCACATATGAGCAAGTGCAAAGTCCCTAGTGAAAGGAGGTTGGAGAAGAGAAGGGGATCTTGGGTTAGAAGCTGGCTCCGCAATTTATCATGTTCTAAAAACAAACTCAGAGGAATCTGAATTTTCTGTTTAACCCTGCTATAGGCCAGTATGAAGTTTTGTTAAGGTGTTTGGCAATGAAGCACTTATCAGTGAGCTTGATTTGCAAATTTTTAGACACACAGCATATCAACCCTGTCTTAGTCTTAGTGTTGCTATAAAGGAATACCTGAGACCGGGTAATTTATAAAAAAAAAAAAAAAAGGTTTATCTGCTTCATAATTCTGCTGGCTGGAAAACTGGTATCTAGGGAACGCCTCAGGCTGTTTCCACTCTAGCGGAAAGCAAAGCAGAGTCGACTTGTGCAGAGCTCACATGGCAAGGGGAGAAAGTAAAAGGGGGGTGCCAGGCTCTTTTTAACAACCAGCTCTCTCAGAAACTGACAGAGTGAAGACTCACTCAAGCCAGAGAAGCATTAATCTATCCATAACGGATCTGCCCCCATGACCCAAACACCTCTCAGTAGGCCCTACTTCCAACATTGAGGATCAAATGCCAACATGATGTTGGAGGTGTCACACATACAAACCACAGATCTTCATTTGTATTCTTGCCCCAAGTCCCAAAAATGCTAGAGATGGGCCTGGAAAAGGACCTTAAAACCTTGTCATACAAGAAACAGTCGAAGGAAATGCATACATTTAGTTTGAAAAGCGAAGGTAAAAGAACCAGTCGTTTTTCACATATCAGCTAAAGAGCTATCATATGAAAGTAAAGTAGATCCGTGTGGTGTTGGAAATGCAGGAAAGTAGTATTCTAATTTAATAGAATGAGCGATTTTAACAATAAGAACTTTTTAAAAAGTTGGTCTGTCATGTGAATAACTGAGTTTTGACACACTGAAAATATAGAAGTGGAGGGTAAGTAATCACCTCCCCAAAGAAAATGTAGAAAGAATTCTGATATTAGAAAAAGGTAGTGGCATATTCCCTGAAGGCCTATATAACTGCAGAATGAAGATACAGCTCTATATGCAGAGACAAGTGATATGAGACACTAGGCAAAATCAAAGTAACCTTTCTTTCTTAAAAAGTTCCTGTCAGATAACTCTTTTGTCATTTGCCTCCTCACAAAAATGAATGTGAGTCCTCCATTCTACAAAATTAATTACTAAATCAAAGACTGAAGCAGTCTTGTCTCAAGGGATTTTTTCTCCCACCATCCAGCAAATCATGACCTTCCTTATTGCTCCCAGTTGGATCCTGCAACTTGTCATTATCAATGAAAACTTTGTTCCATTCCTACAATAGACTCTAGCACCTCTCTGTCCATCAGCAAATATTTATGTATTAAGTAGGAATGCTAGAGATACAGCAGGTACCTAGACAGAGCTCTTGCCCTTTGAGTAGCTTATAGAGAGAGAGATTATGTAAACAAAGAAGCAAATAAAGAATAAACCAATATGAAGATAATTAAAATGGGATAATGTAAAAGAAAAAATAGGGGTGCTGCATATATTAACACATAGGTAATCATGAGCCTCTATGGGGAGGAAGAAGGCAGTCATGTAAAGATCTGAAAGAAGTACATTATGAGTAAAAGGTACAGCAAGTACAAATCCCCAAGAAAGCACATGCTTACCTTGTTCAAGAGTGAAAAAAGGATGTCATACACTACACACAATTACAATGGCCAAAATACACAATACCGACAATATCAAATGCTGAAGTAGATGTGGAGCATAGGAATTTTCATTCACTGCTGGTGGAAATACAAAATGGTAAAGCCAGGTGGGGAAGACAGTGTGGCAGTTTCTTGCAAAACTAAACATAGTCTTACCATATGATCCTGCAACCACGTCTCGGTATTTATCCAAAAGAGTTGAAAATGTATGAAAAAAAAAAAAACCTGCACATGGATGATTACATATATTTATTCTTAAGTCCCAAACTGTATTGATAAAAGTGCTTTATTCATAAGTGCCAAAACTTGGAAGCAACCAAAATGCCCTTCAGTAGATGAATGTTATAATAAACTGTGGTACATACAGACAATGGAATATGACTCAGCACTAAAAAGAAATGAGTTATCAAGCTATGAAAAGACGTGGAAGAAACTTAAATGCTAAGTGAAAGAAACCAGTCTGAAAAGGTTACGTATTATGATTCCAACTATATGACTTTCTGGAAAAAGTAAAACTATGGAGACAGTAGAAAGATCAGTGGTTGCCAGGGGTTCATGGAAGGGAAGGATTAATATATAGAGGACACAGGATTTGTAGGGCAGTGAAACTACTCTGTATGATACTATGAGGACTCATGCCATTATACATTTGTCCAAACACACAGAATGTACAACACCAAGATTAAGTCTTTTTTTTTCCTTCCAGGTGAGAAAATGGAATAAATCCTAATGTAATAACCTATGAACTTTGGGTAATAATGATGTGTCAACATAGGTTCATCAACTATAACACACGTACCCATTTGATGAGGGATGTTGATAATACATGAAGCTGTTTATGTGTGGTGGCAGGGAGCATAAGGCAAATCTCTGCACCTTTGGTTCAGTTTTGCCCTGAACCTAAAAAAGAAAAAAATGTCTACTAAAAACAAAACAAAACATCATTGTGCATTGTGACTTCAGCCAGTGAACAATGGAAGGAATAGCAGAAGATGTGGTTGGAGAAAAAAGCCAGGGGCCAAATCATGCACTATAGACAGTTTGGACCACATAACTTCTTAGGTGCTGTCCTGTGCATTACTGATGCTTTGCAGCAACTCTGGCCTCTACCCACTAGATGACAGTAGCAAGCCTTCCTAACATATGACAACCAAAAATGTCTCCAGACTTCCCTGAAGGGTAAAATCTCCCCTAGTTGAGAACCTCAGACATGAGGCCTCATAAGTGGCCAAAATGAAGGTTCCATTTCCATGATAAAATTTTAAGTTTTAGCATTAAATGTATTGGGAAGTAGGAAAGTGGTATGATCTGATTAACATTTAACATCATTTTGATGCCTATGGAAGCGGAAAATGAGAAGAATAAAAACAAGAAGTGACAGGGAAGTCTGTTGGCAGTGTGCCAGAAGAGGAAGGCTTCACATGGGTTTTTAACAGTGAAAAATGTGAGATGTAGTCAGGTCCAGTTTATATTCTGAAGGTGGAGCTGACCAGACTTAACATAAGATACAGAGAAAATTTTAAAACCCAAGAATGGGCCAGGCGTGGTGGCTCAAGCCTATAATCCCAGCACTTTGAGAGGCTGAGGCAGGAGGACTGCCTGAGCCTGTGGGTTTGAGACCAGCCTGGGCAACATGGTGAGACCTCATCTCTACAATAAACCAAAAAATTATCTGGGCGTGGTAGGGTGCACCTGTAGTTCTGGCTACTTAGAAGGCTGAGGTGGAAGGATGGCCTGAGCCCAGCAGGTAGAGGCTGTGGTGGCCGGATACACTCCATCCTGGGTGACAGAATGAGACTCCAACTCAAAAAAATAAATAAATAAATAAAACCCAAGAATGACTCCAGGGGTTTTGGCCTGCTCAAGTCGTAGCTTAGATGACGGTGCCACTTGTTGAGCGTGCCACTTGGGGGAGGCAGAGAAAGGATAACTTAAAGGAAGAGGAATTCATAGTAATAGTCCTCCTACCTTGAGGTGTCTATAGACATCCAAGCAGAGCCATGGTGTTAGATGAATCTAGAGCTCAAGGGGAAAAAAAATCAGTACTAGAAATAGGAATTTGAAGTGCATCAACATATAAATGAATTAAATCACATGAGAGCCCAAGGACATTCCAAATTTTCGAGTAGTGGTGGTGGGATGGGGTGCAAAGGTAAATTGGCAAAAGGATAAAGACACTGAAAAAGAGCTAAGAGGGCAGAGGAAGTAGTAAGTCACAGTCAGTCAATGTGAAATGCTGGTGAGAGGTCAGTAAGATGTAAGACGTTTGCACTGACCCCTAAAATTGGCAAGCTACAGGTCATTACAGCCTTGATTAAAAACAATTGCAGTTGTACAACAAAAGCTCAAGTGGATCAGACTAAGGAGAAAAATCAGGATGAGGAAGGAGAGACAGCAAACACAAACAACTCTTGAAAATTTCTGTTGTAAAAGGAAACACAAAAAATTGGACAATAGCTGAAAGGAATCCCAAGGTGAAGGAAATGGTGAATTAAGAGAGGTAATTTATTCAGTTAAAGTATCAGTAGACAAAAATATATAATTTTATTTCTCTCAGTTAACTACCCAGAGATAAATGAACAGCCCAAGGTTAGTAGGTAGCACTGCTCCACAAGATCACCTAAGGATCCATCTTATTGATCCATCTTCCCTTAAGGAGCTGCCCTCATAGACAAAGTTGAATAATATGCCCCAGTAATGTGTTACTATCCTATAATCTTTTCTACAAAAACAGGAGAGAGGAAGTAGAAGGCAATTAGCTTTCTTTCTATGACCCAGAAATCACACAAACCACTTCTGTCCACATCCATTTAGCCAGAATTTAGTCACGTGACTATACCCAGCTATAAGATTGAAGACAGAAAATGTAGTCTCCAGCTGGGCCACCATGTGCCCTGGTAAAATCTGAATGTCTTATTTACTAAAAAGAAGCCACATAGAATGACATTTGGTAGACAACTAGTTATCACTGCTGCAAGTAACAAAAGGTATGTATGCTTATTAAAAAAAAAAAAATAATTCAGTAAAGAGAGAATAATAATTTCGGCAAGAAAATAATTGCAGGAATGAAGGCCTTAAGAAGACAAGAAGAAATGAAATCCAGGGCACAAATGTATTGCCTCAGGAACAAGATCATTTTGGTCTTCTGTCACATCTCACATGACTGACTTTTCAGAAGAAAAGTTATTCTTTGAACACATTTCTAGTAAACTGAAATAACCCTCTCCTTCCATCTAACACAATTACACAGAATGAATGTAAAAATCTAGACTTGCTTGAGCAGTTTTTACTTGGGCTATCTACCACCAGGTTGATTCAGACCTGTTGCTTCTCTGTTAAAAAGAGAATGACTGGGCCGGGTTCGGTAGCTCAGCCTATAACCCCAGCGCTTTGGGAGGCCAAGGTGAGTGGATTGCCTGAGCCCGCGGGTTCGAGACCCGCCCGGGCAACTTGGCGAGACCTCATCTCTACAATAAATAAAAAATTAGCCGGGCTTGGTAGCGCACGCCTATAATTCTGGCTACTTAGAAGGCTGAGGCGGAAGGATCGCCGGAGCCCAGCAGGTCGAGGCTGTGGTGACCAGGAGCATGCCACTCCAGTCTGGGCAACAGAGTGAGACTCCAACACAAAAAAAAAAAAAAAAAAAAAAAAAGAGAATAACTGACCAGGCTCAATGGCTAAGCCTATAATCCCAGCACTTTGGGAGGCCGAGGCAAGCAGACTGCCTGAGCCCGTAGGTTTGAGATCAGCCCAGGCAACTTGTCGAGACCTCATTTCTACAATAAATAAAAAAAACTTAGCCAGGCGTAGGTCAATGCTGGGGTACCCATGAGTGTGCCTGAGCAACAGAGTGAGACTCCAACTCAAAAAAAAAAACAAAAACAAAAAGAGACATAGCCAAGTATGGTGGCATGCGCCTGTAGTTCTAGTTATCTGGAAGGCTGAGGCGGAAGGATGGCCAGAGCCCAGCAGGTCGACACTGGGGTGGCCATGAGCATGCCACTGCACTCCAGCCTGGGCTACAGAGTCAAAAAAAGCAAAGAAAAGAAATGAACACCTCCTTAGGGCAGTGATTCAATGACATCTTCTTTCATATCTACTGCATCTAGTATGATACAAGATACACAGATGTATTCAGTAGATACTTTTCAGTTCACTGATACAAAGAAATTTGTTTTGCCTCACCCCACTGGCTCCAGGATTACTACTGAATCTGGAGGACCACTGGATATAAAGCAAGGACAAGGCCTGTCAGGTCCTCCTTGGATTTCAATGGAACTGGGCAAGTACAAGATGATGATTCCTACTTTAAATTTAAAAAAAAAAAATCAGGGAATCACAGAATTCTGGAGCAAGAAGGGACCTTAGAGAACTGCAGTATGACCCCCCATTTTATATGAGGAAAATGAGGTTCAGAGAGATAAATTACTTGTCTCAAGTCACAGACTGTTTACAGCAGAGCCAAGACAAATACTAAGGCCCTCTGACTCCAGGTTCAAAACTCTTTTCCCTGTTAAAAATTACTTCACTTTATTGTCTGTGTTTAATATACTGGATAATTACTGAACTTCACATGATACATTCTTAAGATGCTATTAAGATGCTATTCATCTTAAGAGTCCTTCGACCGCATATTTCCCCAATGAAAAGAGAAAGCAGAAACTACTGTTTCCACCCTACACACAAGGGAATAAAAACAGTCCAAACAGCCTGCCCAACCAAGATCACAAGGCTGAAATTCAGATAATAACTCTAGATAATAAAGATTTTACTGTTTTAGGACAAACTGATAGAAATATCTACTTTAGAATTATCTTCTAGAGTACAATGACTAATAGTGACAAATGTACATATAACATTTCCACAATGGATGGGTCACACATGTTCTTCTTCTCAATGCTTTCCAGCTCTACGGTCTCCTATATTTAATGTATATTATAATCCACAATATAAAATAAGGTAGCAAATAGATAGCCATAAGCAAAATAATTGGCTATCTCTGATCACCACAGTTTTACTCTGAATATTCTAGTTCATGTTTTTCTCATAAGAAATTAAACTGCCGGGCTCGGTGGCTCAGCCTGTAATCCCGTGCCTTTGGGAGGCTGAGGTAAGTGGACTGCCTGAGCCCGCGGGTTCAAGACCCACCTGAGCAGGCAAGACCTCATCTCTACAATAAATCAAAAAAATTAGCCGGGTGTGGTAGCGTGCACCTGTAGTTCCAGCTACTAGGAAGGCTGAGGTGGAAGGATCGCTGGAGCCCAGTAGGTTGAGGCTGCGGTGGCTGGGAGCGGGCACTGCACTCCAGTCTGGGTGACAGTGAGACTCCAACTCAAAAAAAAAAACAAAAAAAAAATTAAACCAAACATCCTTTTACCTGCCCAAAAACAATCATCTTTAAATACTAGGGAAAATACCCCTTGTCCAGGTACACTGTGAAACTGTAGATATCTATGTTATCAAATTCTTATATTTTACTACCTTGGGGAATATTCCTGCTCAACCTTCACCTCTTCAAATAAGAAATATCTGGTTTTGTTTCCTTGTATTTTAGCCTCAAATGCAAATACTGTCTCATTGTAATAGTGGATCTTCTTTAGGTTCTCTACTTTTTCTGAGGTGCTACAATTAGAACCCTGCAGTTTTCCTAATGCTGCTGCTCAGTAGTTTGAAGAAGGGCCTCTCTGTCTCCATCTCACTGTTCCATCAAGGACAGTGTGGGAATATTAATGCCCTCCCATATCTCCCTTGGATCATCCCACTTTACTGAAGCATCATCCAAGGCCATGAAACTGCATAATTTGTAGAACTGTAAAAGCCACAGTGACCCCAATTCTATTTTGTTTTTTCAGTCAGAACACTGACCTTTTTTTATTTGCTCACTTTTAGTTTGAGATCAACATTAAAGAAACCAGCATTTGAAGTTGAGAAACAAACTAAATTTCTCAATTGTAAGGTAATTTAGACCACATATTTCAAAAAGCAGCTTAATATCAAAATCTCTAGATAATAAATTAGGTCTGTCTTTAGAAAAAAATTAACTTTTATTATTTCAACTCTGAGGAGGATATTATAAAGATGTTTATGCAAAGCATAAGGAAGAGAGTATAAAATACATTCAGGGAAAATTATCTAACCCTGGCCTAATTAAAACAGGTTTTTCTTATGCATCTTTCTAAAAAAATAAAAAATAAAAAAGCCAGTACCATAAGAGAAGTAGTATTTAAATCCAATTTGCATACATAAGAACATTACCAGGAACTTATCTAGAACGAAGATGTATGAAAAATAGAACAGAAGTACCTTTCCAGCCATTCATAATTATCTGAAATAAGCAAGTGATTAATAAAAATACACTACAGTATACAGTAAATTTCTCAACTTATTCCAATTATCAGCTGTTAACTAAGCTAATGGTTTCAGTAAGCGAGAAAATTTTATAACAAGTAGCATACCACTTAGGAGAACAACTCTGCAATCTGGGGGTGAAGGTAATATGTACTATTTTAGGCATACTTTTTAGACCAAAGTTCATAATCATCATCATCTATCACTTATTGAGTGTTTACTGTATGTCAGAGATTGTTAAACCTCGACATGTACCATTTCATTTAATCCTCACTTACAACCACCTAAGGAGGATACAAACTGGTATTCCCTGGTTACAAAGGAGGTACCTGGGATCCAATGATATGCAGTTTGTTCATGATCAAAGTTTATGAACACCATAACTGACATTAAGCCCAAGTCTATCTGGCTCCAAAACAAAAATTAACACCTTTCCAGGAGTCTTAACCTTATAAAGGCTATGTGCTATTTAAAATAAAAAATGTTAAGTCCTAAATCAGGGGTTTGCAAACTTTGATCAGATAATAAGTATCTTAGACCTTGCAGGACACACTGTCTCTGTTGAAAGTATTCAATTTTGCTGCTGCCAAAGCAGCCCACAGATAACATGTAAACAGGTAACTGTGCTCCAATAAAGCTTTATTTAAGGACACTGGCATTTGAGTTCCATGTCATTTTCACATGCCGTGAAATTTTATCGCTCTATTGATTTTATTCAACCATTTAAAAATTTAAAAATCAGTCGGGCTTGGTGGCTCAGCCTGTAATCCCGCGCCTTGGGAGGCTGAGGTTGAGTGGATTGCCTGAGCCCGCGGGTTTGAGACCCGCCTGGGCAACTTGGTGAGACCTCATCTATGCAATAAATCAAAAATTAGCCAGGCGTGGTAGCGTGCTCCTGTAATTCTGGCTACTCGGAAGGCTGAGGTGGAAGGATCCCCGGAGCCCAGCAGGTCGAGGCTGCAGTGGCAGGGAGCGGCCACTGCACTCCAGTCTGGGCGACAGAGCGAGAGGCCAACTCAAAAAAAAAAAAAAAATTTTTTTAAATCACTCAGTTTGTGGGCCATTCAAAACCAGGTGGCAGGCCAGATACAGCCTGCAGGCTACAGTTTGCCAACCTGTCCTAAATAACACAAACAAATACAAATATTTTTTACTATACAGTTCTTACAAATCCTAACTTGTACCTCCTTTGGTATTTTTAACTGACACTGTAAAGAAGTTCAGAGTCTCACCAGGAAAGTTGGTGCATACCTGTGAGTCCCAACTACTCAGAGACCGAGGTGGGAGGATGGCTAGAGTCCAGGAGATCAAGGCCAGCCTGGGCAAACTAACAAAGCCCTGATTCTATCAAAAAATTTTTTTAAAAAACAAATAAAAAACTCAAATAAACTCTTGATACGTCCTAGAACAATTAAATATTCCTGAGAGTTCAAAACTGCAGGTACTACATATAGATTTCATAAAAGCATAAGAAAGAATCACAAAATTTTGGAACTAGAAGAGATCTAACACATTCTCATTCCTTACCTGTATTTTTTTAAATTTCTGTTAAAATATTTAAAACAGTTTGCCAGGCCAATCTTCCAGGAAATATAGGTTTGTAACTAATACTAAGTTTATATGTAATGACAGTAATACCTTACACATATAAAAAGTATTGCAAAGCATTTTCAGACCCTTTCTATCATTTTATCCTTCATAACAACTCAGTAAGAAAGACAATGTAAGCCTTCTCATCTCCATTTTAATAAATAAGGGAAACAAGCTCAAAAATGTAAATAACTTGCCCAAGGAAGGAACAATCCCATATAGCTATTAAGTAGCAGGACTACAACCATGACCTGACTTCAAGTCTTGGCTGCCTCCTGACAAGTTCCATGGACATCAGATTTCACATTCATGAGTTAAATGCTAAAAAGTCTCAAGATATTAGTCTTAGTCTTTAAAAGTACAATTAAGTTTAGTTTGTTTTATTTCATTCTTCTTTTGTTACTATAGTCTTATGAAGAAAAGTTGCTAGTCCTTGACATCTATTAACTGCATCTACAGTCAACGGTGAATCTATACATACACTGCAGATATTGCACCCAGGTCACCTTGGGAAGGGAAAACACTGTTGAAAGAGAACAAGCAACAATAAAAACACCTTTCATACAGCACCACAAAAAAAGAGAGAAGTGGAGATGAATGCATTGCCATTAAAGTCTCAGCCCAACTTCAGAAAAGCTTCTGGTGATTGGAAAATGATGTGAAGTTGGGAAAGGAAAATAAAAGGAACATAAACTACTGGAATTGAAACCAACATCAAAGGCTCTAATGACAGTTAAGCCTGCCTTGCTAGTTCTTAGTCTCTCCCTAGAAAACAAAACAGTTACATAACTGGAGAAGGTTCTTCCAACTAACATTTCCTCTGTCCCACTTAAGTCTCTTCTCCCCGGCTATTACACCCTGTCACCCACCTCGACATGCAGGATCATATAGTAAACTGGGTTTCCACCCTTGCTATGTCCAGACAAGTCTCTGTCCAAAGTGCTGCTTTATCCCATGGACTGCTATAAGGGACTATGGTACAAAGACACTGGCTTAAATACAGTCCCAATTTGACACCATCAGAGATACTTGTTCTATAAAGCAACACCACATATTCAATTTCAGAAACAAATCAGACCCCAGACATTCCTGAAAATGGAAATCACAACATCATGATACATCATCTTCATAAATAGCCCTACTAAAAACAAAACACACCAATGAGTACTTGAAAAACTTAGAGGTCATGCTGTAGTCACAATTAAAGCTTCCTTCACACTCAAGTCCAAGGAACAAATACCAAGTCCGAGTTAGACTTCAATTTACCCAATAAGGAAAAGTATATTAATGAATTACAACCATCAATACCCAAAAATATTACAACAAATCCAATTACTGACTTGAACTAGCACATTTTGTGAACTCTAAGAGCCACTATACTACAGCACCATTTGTTTTTTCTTCTTCCAATAGAAATACAAATGCACACAATGTTTACAAAAGTAACCAGTGTATCAGAAAACTTATTCTCATTCAGACCGACTTAAAAGGCCTAAATCTGTGCCAAATAAAACTCTGAAAGAATGGAAAATAAAAGAGATGCTGACAACAATGCCACGGCCCAGCTGCCAGCTATCCGTGTAGCATCACGCAGTGCCTCAAGCATTTTAAAGCAGATTGTAATTCTACATTCAGATCAAAACTATAGTTATCTAAACTATATTTCCTAAAAGATGACTATTAAACTGCATCCTAAGAATCCTGTGGGTCTCCTCCTCCCTTCCACCTTCTTTAAGATTCAGCAACAGAAGGTGAAGCCATAAAGGGTCCAAGGTAGACTAAAACTAAGAAAGCAGGTCTGACACCCTCTCTCTACCGGTTCTTATGGTGATGTGGGAGAAAATATTTTACATAAATATTTATTAGAATCAACAAAATGAGGAAGGTACGATGTGGAGGTGGCGGGGGAGGCGAGGGGGGGAGGCACTAAGTCGCCACTGTCGTCCAACATGTAGCGGCAACTTCAGCCAATTGGAAAGATGAGAGGAAAAACTCCACGGGAGTCTCGGGGAGCAGAGACATCTTGCTGAGCCGGCCCCACGCACACCGGGGGGCGGGCCCCGCGATGTCGCCCGCGGGCAGCGGAGGGAACACTCCCGCCGAGGCTCCTCTGTGAGCGCCCGTGTCCCCAGAGCCCCCACTTGGCCATTCCCGGGAATCGCGGCGGCTGCCCGACTTCAGCCTCGGGCGGGGAGCACCGCAGCAGGCCAGAAGTCCGTCCGAACGCCTGGCTCGCCGAGGCCGTGGGACACGCGGGATGCCAGCGCAGGAGGCGGTGGGCCCGCAGCGCGTCGCCCCAGAGGCCGGGGGACGAGTCCCGGGGAGAGAGGGAGGGAAGCCCGGGGGGGATCCGCCAAGAACATTCGAGCCCGAACCTTTACTTTTCAGAGAAGGTTTTCTGGAAAAGAATCCAAGGCCCCCCGCAGCCTTCCCCGCGGCGCCTGCCCACGTCAGCGGCGCCCCCGGCCTCCCGCGCGCCCGCCTTACCGAGCCCCGCGGCCCCGCCGCGCCGCCGCGCCGCCGCTGCGCCCCGCTCGCCGCTCCGTGTCTGCCCTCCGCGGGCCGGGCCCGACGCCCTCCGCCCGCCGCCGTCGCCGAGCGCCGCCCGCGCCGCCGAGCCTAGCGCCTGGCCGCCGAGGGCAGCCGCGGGGGCTCGGCCGGGCGCCCCCAGCGCCAGCGCCTCATCCCGCCTCGCCGCCCCAGCAGGCTCGGGGGCGGGGGCGCCGGGCCGCGGCCTCAAAGTCCCCACCTCCGGCACGCACCGCGCTCGCCCTCCCGCGGCTGAGTCGGCCCCCGGGGACGCCGGTCCTCGGGCTCCGGAGCCCCTCACCCGGACGTCTCCGGGCCGCCCCCGCAGCGCCCCCGCCCAGCTGGCCGGCGCGCGCCCCCGCCGGAGCCCGCCGCCCGCCCAGCCTCCGCCTCCTCCGCTCCGCCTCCTTCTGCACCCGCGAAGCCCGCAGCGGGGAGAAGAGGCGCGCCGCCGCGGCCGCGGGCACGAGCACGCGCGAGGAGGGCGGGCGGGCGAGCGGAGCGCGCGCGCGCGCGGCGGCGGGGGCGAGGACGCGCCGAGGCCTCGCCTGCTGTTGTCCCGGGAGCGCACGTGCGCTGCGGGGGGGCGGCCAGGGCGCTCGGCTGGCCCTCCTGGGGGGCGGGGCAGCGGGCGGGGAGCGGGAAAGGGGTTGAGACCTAGTCTGTGGTCTCGGCGCCCGCATCGTGCTGCGGTGCAAAAATAAACCTGCCGCAGCAACAGTGGTAACACCAGAAAGAGGCATCCTCCGAGACTACAGCAGTAGCTGCTCTCCACTCCCCACTGACCCCAGAACACTGTCACCACGCAGAGGAGAGGAGGCCTTGCAGCGAGTCAGGAAGATCTTTGCGTCTCCATGCCTTGTGCATTTGGGTCTAGAATCAACTCGCCTCGGTTACTATTTGGAATCTGGGGCCTAAAAGTTCTTTCAGTTGGCTTCTTCATTCAGAGTTATGGATCAGAAAATTGAAAGTGGCATGGCAGGGGAGAGGAAGGACAAGGAAGGGTGAAAGTGTAGCAAACCTGAAGGTGCGTGGCTAGACTGAAAAGAGATTTTGAAAACAGGTGACAGCGCTCCCAGGGAACCCCTGCCTGTGGATGGCACTGCCCTTGGTGCTTCCCCTGTTCCTTTTGTTCATCCCCCAAAGGCTGTGCGGCACTTGCACTTGCAACAACTATCTGTGTGACAGAATACAGGAAAGATACCTTGGCATTCCACCGCTTTCCATTTTCTTTTTTTTTTCATGTATGTACCTTTGACTCCTGATTCATACTGTATCTAAATGTTATGAGGATTAATCTGTGTAACTTACTCTTATCCTTAAACCTTCTGATGCCAAATACTGCATCATCTAATGTCACTGCAGTGATTTGGGTCCACTCAGCATTTAATCACTTCAGTGGGAGTCACTGAATATAAAACACAGTCTTGACCACGATTAGCAGAATTTCAAGGGCATACATGAAGCAGGATTTCGCCACATCCTGGAGAGAAATTAGGGAGTGAACATGCACAGTAATCACTCCTCCGCCAGCTTCTGTATAATCAAAGTGACTTTAAAGCCCAAGAACCAGGGAAGTGAGAAGCATTGCATAGAGGCACAAACTAGGATGGGAAAATTTTAAGAAGCCAACTTTAACAAATGCATTACAGCCTCTACTGGAAATAGGTGCATATGGCATTCATAAGGGTCTTCGTGGATACTTCCTAAGTGCTGGAGAAACAGCAGGGTAAAGTATGCAACTAGAGAACTTCAACTTCAACATAGTAAGTCCATAGTTTTAAAAAATCATTCTTTCACCAAATTGCCACGGTTCCATGGGGTTCATCTTTGGGTCACAGAGAACCATCTCTGCCAGAGAGGGATAGGTATAGATTCAGTGGCTTTTGTTCTTGGGGGATTGGTGAGCATTAAACACAAACATCCTGTGATACCAAGATGAAGTCAGTGTGGAACAGAAAACCAAGTGACTCTGGGAAGCAGGTTTTGCTCAAGGCCCCAGTCTCTTAGTTACTCTCAACTAAAATAATGACATTCTGTATTATTTTCAGAAATCCTTCACATCCCAGAGTTTTGCCATCATACCCTGAAATTCACCCACAGTAACTGAATGTTAAATGCTTATGCTCAGATGGTGAAAGTGAGTAATATATAAAGTAGCTAGACTTTATGCATACGTTGGATGATAGAGATGTTTTACTTTAGAGCCTCAAAACATTTTGGTGACTTTTCTTCTGTTTGCATGATGTCTAGTTTAGAGAAAGAACAAATGGATTCCACACATGTTTTCCAAATGTCAGAGGTGTTTGAGCAAGTTCAAAGGTGCTGATGATATTTCTTCATCTTGCTCTGAATCAGCACTGCCCCTTCTGATCACACGGTCCAAATGTCCTATAAATGAAGAATAATTATTGCCAAACCTGCATATCATCTGAAGATTGTGATTGCTGGGCAACTTTGCAGCTATCTGAACTTGTTGCTTTCAGAGGTTTGTAATCAATTACCTCTGTCCTAATAACACTCTTGGTGATGAAATACATAAATCACAAAAATTGCAACATTTCCTAAAAAAGAAATAGTCTGTCCAATTGTAAAATAATGTTAAATAGCTGAATGTGTTGCTTATTTATGGCTCGATTCAGTAATAACAAGGTGAGGGGCAGGAGTGGGGGGAAAAACAAAAAATTCCTCCTTTCTCTGAAGCTGTTGGAGGTCTCAACCTGGCCTCCTTTCTGGGTCTTGGCAATAATTATTGTCTGCCAGGAGGTAGCATCTGGGCTCACTCCCTGCGTCTCAGATCTGTTGCATTGCAGTCCCCTCTAGGCACTGAAGCAACATCATGGTGCAGAAAGTAGAGCCAGTGAGGAGGACAACCACACAGAGGACTGCAACACTTAACCTCACCTTGAGTTTTAAAGAGAGCCTGGGAATTGAGCAAGGGAGAAAGAAGCTTATTTGCATTCCAAAATTGAGAATGCTCAACAGCTGGATTGAGAAAAGTGCATTGCTGAAAATAGGCCAGGTTTAATAGAGAATTTTCCCAAAGTGACAATTGATATTATCTTGCTTATTTATTTTTTTCCTAGCCAAACAGCCAACTCCATACTGTGTCCCCATTAAAAAGGGATTTTTGAAAAAGTTTTGTTGTCTATCTGTAGCATTCTCCTAGCTAATATTGATGCCATGAAATAGCCCCTCTACACACCAAAAACACCAAAAATGACCATGAGCAACATTTTAAGAAACATCAGTAGTCCTGTTCATTGAGATGTGACTAATCCCTGGTGTATTTCATTGAAATGATAAACTTTCTACCTTCTCTCCCCATAACATTTTGGTTCATGAACCTCTATCACAATAATTTAGAACTTTTATTCTCCAATGAAGGTTTTTTGTTGTTGTTGTTCTTTAAACCATAACACTGACTCATATCACCTTGTCCTCTTCCAGGATTCTAGATACTGACTGCTCCAGGGCTCTAACCTTGGGCCCCTCCTCCTTCTACACTCCCACCCTGGGCAGCCTCTTCCAGCCTAATGCTTTAAATAGCCTATATCTTTAACCCTGACCTCTTCCCAGCACTCCAGCCTCATATATCCTGCTGCCTACGTGACATCTCCACTTGGATATCTCAAACTTAATGTCTGAAACAGAACTTTTGGTTTTCCAAATTAAAAGCAGCGCCAAAAATTGGTTCATTCAAAGTCTTCCCCATCTCAAGGCAAACATGTTTCTCCCAACCACAATGTTCATTATAGCAGCAAATCCTTCCAGTTCTACGTTCAAAACATACTGAATCCAATCGCATCTCTCTCTCTTAACCACTAACACCCATGTGTGTCCCCACATGATCTCTCTCCTGGGTGACTGCAACAGACTCTGAATCGTTTTCCTGCTCCCCCTCTATCCTTTCTATGATCTACTCTCTACACAGCCACCAGAGAATTTATTTTAGAACATTAGTAAAATAATGTCATCATTCTTGCGCAAAATCCTGCTCTATGCTTCCAATCACAATACAATAAAATCCAAAGTCCTTTCCCAGCCTTTCAAATCCCTTCAGCACCCTCAGCTCACCTTTCCAGAAAATTTTACCTCTTGCCATTTACTCTGTTCCAGCCACAAGGACCTCCTGCTACTCCTCGAACCTGTAAGGGCCACTCTACCTTCCTGGCTTTTAAGTTAACATTACTGACTACTATCTAAAATAGTTCTGGCTTCTCTGTCCCCTTACTTTGCTTTTTTATTTTCTTATAATACGTATCACTATGTGATTATGTAGTGTAATCAGTGTCTTCCTAAAATGTAAGCACCATGAAGGCAGGGACTTTGTTTATTCACTGTTGTATCCATATTGTCAAATGAATGAATACATGGTACCATCAGGGTACAAAAGCTATATGTTCACTTCTTATCTGTTGTTGCTTATTGCTATGGATCTGTCTTTATACTTATCACTAATGGGAAATTATATCAGTATAATTATATCTATCCCTTAAATAGCCTATATCTTCAACCCTGAACTCTCCACCCCAGCACTCCAACCTCATATATCCCACAATAAAATTATATAATTTGCAATCCACTGCAAAGACAAACTATTCTGAAAATCTAAAAAAAATCAAGATTCAGCAAAGTACATATTAAATGAGAGATTTAATGCTCATAGGACAAAAATCCTTGCAATTAGGTTTTGATATATAGCAGTTAAAGGCACAGAAAAATTAAAGCCAAATTATATGATGTGCCTTCTCATTCTCAACTGAAATAAATCACCAAGTTGAAAAGGAATGTACATTTTAGGCGATGCAAGTTCTCCCTTGTATTTTTTATCTTGCCTATGTAACCTAAGGGCAATTAACATCTCTGTGTTTCCATCTGTAAAATGGGCTTGCCCACTTTCTTCGGAAGAATGATTTAATTATCATGAAAATACTTTGGAAGAAAAGAAATTTGAAAATTTAACAGTCATTTTGTTTCCACACTTCTTGATGTAATATTTTGAAAATGAGAAAGAAATTTATATTTTAAATGTATCTAAAGACTGATGAAAATTAGTATTCCTAAATCATTCAACATTTCTAAAATTATCAGAAAAAAGCTTTCTGAGGCAACAGAGCAACCTGTACAGTCACCCAAGTATGTGGCAAACCATGGGAGACTCTATATACTGTAGCATCATGTAATGCATTTTACAGTCAGATGTGAACTATGACTAGGAAGTGCAAGGAATAGCACTGAAATGTAAGCATTTGTATAAAGTATTAATTCCACTTATCAAGCAAAATTATGTGGAAGCTCATGAAAGAATGAATGGATAAAGAAGCAACTGTAACATTTCCATACATGAGATTCTCAAGGGGCAGCAAGATGTGTGGAAAGGAAATGGGATCTAGAGGACTTTTTGAAGCTGCATCCCCAGTAAGCATGCTGCTTTGTTTAGAGCGTATGTTTAATTGACGTGACATGGAGGAAGTAAATCTTTCATTGGTGCCTGTGACAATGGTGTGATTGCTACTCCTCAGAAACAAGCATGCATGTACACACACACACACACACACACACACACACACACACACACACACACACTTTACTGTAAACCCATTGAGTGTTCTACTCCTCCCTCTGAGTTTGACCTGAATCAGCACTCTACTCAATGATGCTCCCAACCCCAAAGGCTTTTATTAGATCTAAAGAACTGAAACCAGTGTTGAGGAAATGCATGGGAAAGTGACTTGGGAAAACTAGAGATCAAAGAGAGGTCATTCAACTCCAGGGTGGCAGCTTTCCCAGGGTGCTCCCTGCAATTCCCCTCCCACGATTTTCTTTTATGGCTTCCAGTTTCCAGAATTTAATGCATCTCAGAACGTCTAAAACATCTGTGTTTTTCTGCTATATTCAAAATACATGTTGGCTGAGGATTTACCTATGTTTCTGAAACTGAATGCAGTAGATGTGAGGTTTCCTGGGCAACTTGAGAACTGTAGTATATAATCCTATATGGCATTTTATTATTTTTAGAAATCACTTGTACTTGGCTTGGGAAGTTATTTTGTATTTAACTTTAAGCATAGATGATTTCTGGATATACTGAGGGCTAGGGGTCATAATATATCAGACAAAACAATAAAACTGCCCTATCAAAATATTATTCCCTTGTTCCCCACTCAATTTTTCTTCTTATGTATTTCATGTTGAAAACAAACAGCATTACTCCTCAGAGTGATATAAAAGGCCAGTTTCAAGCAGAGCTGATAACAGACTCAAACTTAATAGTTCACTCCTTCTTTCCTGGGTCATGGTCTAATTTTAAAAGTACTTCTTTGTAGTTCTTGACGGATTAAAAAAAGCCACAACCTTCTTACTCATGGTGATGGAATACTTTGTTCAAGAGCAGTGATAGGATAAAGCAGTTGAGAAGATTATCATTTAGGTATCAGAATTTTCTGTGCACCTTTCAACAGAAAACCTAATGCTTTATCAAGTATGGGGTACTATTAACTTTCAGAGCAATTGAGGCCACTTCAGTCTATACTTTATGATAATAAAATAAAGATATCTTTTTTATAAATATGTTTCAATGGCCAGGTCACATAAAACTGAACAATAATTTCCTTTTAGAGATGGGGATCAGATCTCACTATGATAGCTTGGCTGATCTCAAACTCCTGGGCTCAAGCAATCCTCCCACCTCAGTCCCCCCACTAGCTGGGGCTACAAACATGTACCACTGTGCTTGGCCTCAGAATGTTATTTAAGAATGATGTTAAGCCAAGTACAGTGGTGTGTGCCTGTAGTCCCAGCTAGTGGGGAGACTAAGGTGGGAGACTTTTCACTTGAACTCAGGAGTTTGATACAAGCCTGGGCAATACAGAGATCCTATCCCTAAACAAAATAACTAATTAATTAAATTTTTAAAATAATAGTATCTGTGCATTTCTCTATGTCCCAGGAGAAAATTCATCCAAAGAGAACAATTTCTTCCCATCCGCTTTCATGCCCTTTACTACTGGAGGGGAGAAGACAAAGTGTTTACATTTTCTTTTTTTTTTTTGAATTGGAGTATCACTCTGTCACCCAGACTGGAGTGCGGTGGCCGCTCCCGGCCACCACAGCCTCGACCTGCTGGGCTCTGGCGATCCTTCCACCTCAGCCTTCCAAGTGGCTGGAACTACAGGCGCACGCTGCCACGCCCATCTAATTTTTTGATTTATTGTGGAGATGAGGTCTTGCCAAGTTGCCCAGGCGGGTCTTGAACCCGCAGGCTCAGTCAATCCACTCACCTCAGCCTCCCAAAGCGCGGGATTACAGACTGAGCCACCAAGGCCGGCTACATTTTCACCATGAAAATTTACATTTCCGCCATGGCCTCCAGCTACCATGGCTATGACTTGTCCCATGACCACAAGAACACAGCATTAAAAACAAATCCACATTCAGGTACAGTGACTCAAGCTAAGCTGTGGTATATTGATTAGCCAAGACATTGGCATTTCACATGCCCAGTTTTTACTGTTCTTTGATGGGCAAGTACGCCTGAATAAGAGAGCAATTTTTCCATCTCAAACCATTCCATAATTACTAGTCCTGATCCTGGACTGACTCTCACATCTTATGCCTCCTTAAATCCTCTGGTGCAATTTCTTGGGAAAGACAAAACCTCTTCAATGCCACCACTTTTTGTTTGTTTGGGTTTTGTTTTATTGAGTCTCACTCTGTCACCCAAACTGAACTGAAGTGGAATGCTCATGACTAACTGCAGCCTCGGCCTTCTGGGTTCAGGTGCTTTCCTTCTGCCTTGAGTAGCTGGAATTACAGGCACCCACATCTGATTAATTTTGTTTCGATTTTTTTTAGCCACGAGATCTTGCTATGTTGCCTAGCCTGGTCTCGAACTCCTAGACTCAAGTAATCCTCTTGCCTCCTCGGCCTCCCAAAGTGCTGAGATTTCAGGCATGAGCCACCATGCCTGGTCCTTCACCTTGATACTAGCATGGTGTCTTTTGACAGGGGAAACAGAGTCAACCATCATGTTTTCTCCAAGCAGTTCAAGAAATTTTGACTTTTCTTTTTCCAAGAAAGGGAGATAAGGAGATGACTAAGTCTTACTCAGAAGTATCCTTCTTAATTCTCATCTGTATGGTACCATGCTGGGCAGGGATGCTGGGCAAAGGAAAGCGAATAGTGAGGCCCTTCCATTTCTCAATGCTTTGAGTTTAAGATAGATAAAACCAGCAAAAGCTAATCTATGGTTATGCAGACATCAAACAGCTGTGCAAACATTGTACAGATGCATAAATTAAATATAAAAGTAAATAAAGTATTTACATTATGTAAAAGTCATGCAGCTGCTGTTATTATTCTCCATGAAGGCTCTGGAGAGAAGGAGGGATGCTAGGCTGAGCAGATTGTATTTTTCTGTTGAGGATGGTGTCAGCAGGAAGAAGCAGAAAGGTCACACATGGCTCAAGGAACAAAGACAAACTGTTACATAAACTCTTGTCTGCTGGTGCAAGACCTCTAAACTTGGTCTTCAGAATGAAGCGACTTTGCTTCTCAGAAATAACTTTTATGTGTCAAACTATGCTTTTAGAAATCTGTGTCAGTAACTAATTTTAAAGTGTTAGAGATGGTCTCAGTGGCCAGCAACAGCAGGAACCCAATGAGGTGACCCGAGAGATCACAGGAACTGTCCTAGCTCAAATAATATCTTGATATTCCACATGTGTCCTGGGTGAAATAAAAGGAGCTACGTAACTTACTGCCATTGGAAGCTCGGCCTGGTATCCTGGCACCATGGAAATTTCCTCAGACTTCTTTATGGAGGAACTCAGGATGCAGCATAGCTTTATTTAGCCTAGATGCCTATACTCGACACCTGGAACATAGGACGCATGAATGATTGATGAATTGCTAAGCTGCTCATGAATCTCTCCTTACTTTAGGAGGTAAAAGGGAATATGGTCTTTTGAGTGTTTATTTTAAATGAAAATTATGTGTGGTATTAAATATTTGGAAAAAAGTAAAGATTTTAAAAGATAAAACAATGCAAGCTCCTTGTTTAAAAAAAAATTAGAGCCGGGCTCGGTGGCTCAGCCTGTAATCCCGCACCTTTGGGAGGCTGAGGTAAATGGATTGCCTGAGCCCACGGGTTCGGGACCCGCCTGGGCAACTTGGCGAGACCTCATCTCTACAATAAATCAAAAAATTAGCCGGGCGTGGTAGCACGTGCCTGTAGTTCCAGCTACTCGGAAGGCTGAGGCGGAAGGATCGCTGGAGCCCAGCAGGTTGAGGCTGCGGTGGCTGGGAGCGTGCCACTGCACTCCAGCCTGGGCGACAGAGTGAGACTCCAACTCAAAAAAAAAAAAAAATTAGAAATGGCAGTAAAATAGAAAAATTAACAATCACTGACTGGGCTCCATGGCTCAGCCTGTAATCCCAGTACTTTGGGAGGCCGAGACTAGTGGATTGCCTGAGCCCACAGGTTTGAGACCTGCCTAGGCAACCTTGCGAGACCTCGTCTCTACAATAAATCAAAAACTAGCTGGGCGTGGTAGCACGCCTGTAGTTCCGGCTACTTGAAAGGCTGAGGCGGAAGGATTGCTGGAGCCCAGCAGGTCGAGGCTACAGTGACTGGGAGTGTGCCACTGCACTCCAGTCTGGGTGACAAGAGTGAGATTCCAACTCAAAAAAAAACAAACAACAACAAAAATATCACAATTCAATGATAATCATGATTACTATTTTGGTACATATCGCCTACAGTATCTTTGTATACATAGCTATACATAGACAGATAGCTAGATAGATATAGATATAGATATAGATATTGATATTGATATACACACATATATAAAAGTTTAACAGAAACAGGATCATATTGAAAATAATTTGTGCAATCTGTTTTCTTCCCCTTAATATTTTTTAGCTTTTCATGTCAATATGCATTTATCTACAACACCATTTTTGTTTTTATTTTGTTATTTTTAAATTAGAGATGGGGGCCTCACTATGTTGTCTAGGCTGATCTCAAACTTCTGGCCTCCCGTGATCCTTCTATCTCAACCTCCCAAAGTGCTGGGATTACAGGTGTGGGCCACATAGTTTTTATATAATCATATGTCCATACCATACTTCCTATAATAGTCCCCTATTGGACATTTCTGACGTTGTTTTTTTTGTTGTTGTTGTTGGTCTAACTAGTAATGCCAATGGATCATTCTTGTTATTCAAGATGTGTGCACATCACAGACCTCTGTGAATCAGAAATCTTCCCTTACCTAATGGTTGATAGCTAGAATTCCAAGCTTCATGCCTCAGATCTTTGGCTTAAGACTTTGTTTAGTTAAAAAGTGAGGAGTGGGCACAGTGGCTTACGTCTAGAATCCCAGCACTCTGGGAGGCCAAGACAACATTACAAAATCCTGTCTTTACAAAAAAAAATTTTTTTTAATTACCTGGATGTGTGGATGTACACTTGTCATCTCAGCTTGGAAGACTGAGGCAGGAGGATCATATGAGTCCACAAGTTTGAGGCTGCAGTGAGCTATGACTGTGCTACTGCACTCCAGGCCTGCCAGACAGAGCAAGACACTATCTCAAAAAAAAAAAAAAAAAAGAGAGAGAGAGAGAGAGCCCCAAGAGAGATGTTTCTCAAAACACTATCTGATATTTATTTTCCATTTTTCCTTGGGAAGTTCCAAAAAGGGTCTCAAAGATTGGTTTTATGTTCAGGCCTTTGGCCCTGGACCTTAAATGATCAAATCAAAAAAGTCCTGAAGTTTACACACATTCTGGTAGACTGTTAAACTTTTATAATTGCTAAAATCCTTGAGCAGTTGGGAACACAATTAATGCTGGCTGGTACTAATTATTGCCTAAATTCAGTTTATTATAGGAAACAGGTTCAGTTCTCAGCATATTCCCTCAGGATCTGGTCCAGATATTAATTTTGCTCCCAAATACTTGGATCTTTTTTTTGGTTTTCTGTAAATATAAATATATTTACCTTATTATCTGTCTTCATTTCTGCATAGTCATTGAATTAACATTATTCAGACTTCAGTTTTTTATTTTGCTTCCAAGCAATAGAACTGTGATCAGTTATATCTCAGAATTCAGAGCTGGCATATTATAATCCCCATTGAGATGATATACTTTATACTTTAAAAAAATTTTTTATAATCTACAAATCCAGGACTTTTTTTTTTCCTCCTTGAGTTGGAGTCTCATTCTGTTGCCCAGGCTGGAGTGCAGTGGCACACTCACAGCTGCCACAGCTTCGACCTGCTGGGCTCAGGCAATGCTTCCACCTCAGCCTTCCAAGTAACTGGAACTACAGGCGCATGCTACCATGCCCAGCTAATTTTTTGATTTATTATAGAGACGTGCTCTTGCCATGTTGCTCAGGCTGGTCTTGAGTCCCTGAGCTCAGGCAATCCTCTCGCCTCCACCTCCCAAAGTGAAATTCAGGACTTTAATGAACCTAACAAACATGTCTTTGAGGTATATTATTACCATATACCGGTTACCCTGTGTAAAGCAGAGACTAAGAGAAGTGAGGGTTCTTGTTTCTATGCAATATGTGTGGAGGGGAGGGGAAGGGAGAGCAAGAGTGATTATTTTCTCTTGAGAATTTTACACCTCCAAGGACCAGGGGTCAGCAATGTCAAGTGCTGCCAGGTACTTAAGATGTGCTAATTGCATTATTTCTGAAGTCCAGTTTCTTCCAGAGATTCACAGAGCAACCTTGGGGAAATGATTGAATGCTTCCATTCCTCTAATCCCACACCTGAATACCAAGGATGATAACATTTTCCAACTTCTTCCCTTGCAAAGTCATGAGAGTGAATTAGTTTACAGTTGATGTTTTGAGATTCTGTGGGAACATTATTATTTCGTGCTATCTTTTTTTTTTTTTTTTTTTTTGAGTTGGAGTCGCCCAGACTGGAGTGCAGTGGCCGCTCCCGGCCACTGCAGCCTCGACCTGCTGGGCTCCGGTGATCCTTCCGCCTCAGCCTTCCAAGTAGCCAGAATTACAGGCATGCACTACCACGCTGGCTGATTTTTTTATTTATTGTAGAGATGAGGTCTCGCCTGCCCGGGTGGGTCTCGAACCCGCGGGCTCAGGCAATCCACTCACCTCAGCCTCCCAAAGGCGCGGGATTACAGGCTGAGCCACCGAGCCCGGCTCGTGCTACCTTTTATGTAGCATATATGTGCACTCAACCATTAAGGAGGGACAACTATGCTAGGGATGTTTGTTTTCTATACTGCTCTCTTGGGAAGAGTACCCAATTGCTGAAATTTAACAAGTATGAAAAATGAGAGAGAGAGACAGAGAGAGAGAGAGAGAGAGAGAAATCATAACCACCCACTCACATATATTTGGCATTTCCAGCTTTGAGCAATTAATAACCAACTCCTTGAGTTGGAAGCTGTCATGCTCACAATGCTGTTTCCACTGTTCTCACACCCCCCTGAGCACACCTTCCTTCCAGAAAAGGCTCACACAAATGCACTTTTCATCCTTGAAAGGCAAAAGAGTGGATTGAGCAAATATAAAGGCTTTCATAAAATGAAATAAGGACCAAAGGCTCTAACTCCAGAAGGTCAATATTTTAAAGCAGATATTCCACTTGTTTTCTGCTACTCTGTATTGTCTGTTCACAGGGAATTTGAGTGTGATTTGTCTAGATCCCTATCCTCTGACAAGGGATAAAGGACCTCATCGTGCCACTGAGAGTTCCGCGGGAAAGAAAATGAGTGAGGGAGAGTCATTTGTTTGTTTGCTTAATTTTAGAGCTGTGGGGTTCATGTGCAGATTCACTACATAAGTAAATTGCCAATGGTGTTTGGGCTTCTAGAGGGTCATCTGAGATAGAGTCTTATAAGAGACTATAGAGAATTGTGAGTTATGCCAAAATAGAGATAGACTGCAAGTTAAAAAGAGGCAAGCATCATGATCCAGCAAAGGCAGTCTGAGGGAGCCACCAAGTTGAGCAAAACCCCAGGTAAGGAAGAGAGAGAACAGCGCCAACAGGCAGAAACAATAAGACCAAGGCAGGGAACAGAGGGGTCAAAGGCAATAGGGGAGATTGGCCTGGGCAACCTTGGGACAAGGGCTACATCAGTTGGCTCTTCTTTATTTATAAGGCAGGGTGGAAGGTCTCACTATCGAGGGCTAAGGAGGAACAGGCTCTTAAGATGTAAACCAGGCTGATTTGTAGCCACTCAAGCGTCTCTATCAGCTGGACTTGGAGAATAGCATAGCATTATCCATAGCTAATAGCTAGGGATGGAAAATAATACATATTGGATATAGAATAGCAAATATAATCACATATATCAAACATTTTCTGCTTCTTGATAAACAGCTCACATTAATTACAAATATGTCACTTAATATTTACAACAACAGTTTCAAGTAGGTGTAATTATCCCTGCTTTGAAGCCCAGAAAATGGAGACACAGGCTAAATAATATGCCTAACATCACGCAGTAACCAGCAACACTAAGATTTAAACCTAGCTATTTGTGCTTTCAAAACCCCAGTTCTTCTCAAACTTGAGAGAATCAGATACACACATTCCTCCTCCCTCCCAAATATTCTGCTGTGGTAATTCTGGCAGGGCAGTGTGTTTGGCAGGGTAGGAGGTTCGCATTTTAACATGCATTCCTGGTGGTGTTGATATAGGCACTCAAGTCCCTGAACCAGACATACCAAAACACTATTCTATAGTCAGCAAAGGTCAGAAATAATCAGATAGAAAACAAGGGTAGAAATAATGTAGTCAGAAAAAATATAAAAGAGATTTCACCATAAAATCATACACCCTATAGTCTGTGATAGTCCTGATAGTCCACTTATTTTTCTCTCAAAACATTTGTTTCCGAAAGCTAAACCATCCAGTACCTAGAAGGATCACGTTTCCTTGCTAGCTTAGGTTCCAACAGATTCTACTTCTTGTTCAATCCTGCATTAAGACTAGACAGATCTCTGTTAAACATCCCTAGGACTATATCCTACAAAGTTCTCAGGGCAGGAACATTAGGAGCTGAGCCGTCACTTCTCAGATGTGAGAATCCCATTTCATTGGCTCTATCTAACCAGAGTAGAAGAGAGTAAGAACTTGTCTTTCCAGCTATTCCCAAAGACAACTTTTAAACAAAGGGACCAGTTCTCACAATTACCCACCAAACAAAGCACATTGATAAAAATCACTACTAGGTTTCCCAACATCATTATCATGCATTAACTGGCATTTCTCTTACTTTGGTTAAACTCTTGAATTACTGAATCAAGCTTCAGGGGAGAAATCCACCTTGCTCATGATATGTTTTCTCATCTCCTCAGGTCCCACTTTTAGGACTAATAGCTTTCTTTTTACCTAGATTTCCTTAAAGAGATTGGGAGACAGGATTCCAGTGAAACCACAGGAAGTCCTGATTAATTTATTTGCAATTTTCATTTTCCCAAATGAGACCAAAGGGGCCGTTTGAATAAATCATAATCTGTATCAGCTGGAAATGTTCTTGTTCCTTCTTCCTAAACTTTCCTCAGTCTTATCTTCCCTTTCTTTGCAGCCCTTCCACTCCAGTTTGTCTGTAAGCGCTTTTGTGGCCTCTACTGCAGGCCTCGGGCCAAGGCAAAAACGGATTCTTTTCATCTATTCAAGTGTGATCTGGGACAGACAAGCCTGCTCCACAGGCAAGAGGCACAGAAAAGTATTCTGTATTCAGTTTGCAGCTCCACAGAGTCTATAGTGAGGGCCCTGCCCTTGGCAAGGCCAAAGCAGTGACCAGGGCCATTTGGCAGAAAAAGGAATGCTGTTTGGCCCCTTCTTGTCACCTGGACAGGGCACCATGGTAGAAAGAGCTACAGGAATAGTGCATTCTGTTCCAACCACTTCCTCTAAGTTCACTTCCAATTTTAAAAAACACCTTCTTTTACCTCTAAAAGCAGCATTTTTTTTTTTTTTGAGATGCCAGGTAAATTCAGAGCAAATTCCAGTTGCTATATATGGAGATAAATTAATAGAATAATAACTAAATGACATGTTAGTATCAAACAGAGCTTCCTTCCTATCTTTAATGCTCAGAGGACTCATGGCTTGAGGTATGTTGGCAGGAGAAAGGAACTGAGTGAGCAATCTAAAGATACCTTTCTTTTGTGTCTAATTTTCTAAAAATATATTCACCATTTCCTCTATTGTTCAACACTGTTCTGAATGTACTTTATGAGAATAAAAAAGAATGATAAACATTGACAAAGAGACAGCCAAATCATCATTATTTGGTTATAATATTATTGTACATCTAGAAAAGCTTTAAAAAAAACTATTAGGAACAATCTGAAAATTCAGTAAGATGGCGGGCTATAGGATAAATACACAACCCAAAAAAACTTTCTTACACTCCAAAAAATAACCAATTGGAAAAATGAAAACAATTCCCATTAACGACATCAAAAAGATAAATTTTTCAAGAGTAAAGGAACAAAAAAATGTGTATTATCTAAATGAAGGTAACCAAGGAAGGGGAAAAAAAGACGTTAACTTGTGGGTAGTCAATCTCAGTATTATAAGGATGTCAATTCTCTCTAAATGAATCTATAAATGGAATTAATTCCAACCAAAATCTCAATAAGACATTTTTAGGAAAACGTGATCTATTAATGACTAATTCTCAAAAAGTAATATCATGACTATCCAGCAAATATTAAATGAGCTATGTCAAAAGTTTTACTTAACTCATTAATTAATGAGGAAACCAGTAAGATATTATTACTGATTCAGAGATCATTCAAAAATTCAGTGCATGTAAGCAATCTAACAAAGAAATGTTAGGCTAAGATTGCAAAACTTGATTTGAAAAAAAAAACTGACTGTTGCCCAACAGGTCATACATCTTTTTCATATGATAGAAGTTATTTGCATCTCTACCAGACAAAAGTCTACAACTTAGCAAGTAATGTTACTAAGTCTGGGACCTTTAATTAATAGTAAATAATCCTAAGGTGGCCTTTGTCCCCATATGATATTAAAAGGATGTGCTCCCCATCCTTGTCTTATTTCTAGGATTTGAATAATTTTTTTTGAAAAATTTTAAAAGTTCACTGAAAAAGATCAACTTGAGAGATGGTCATTTTTCAAAAACAAAAACCCAAAAGAAGAGAAACCTATGAGGTAGGTTAATTGTCATCCCCATTTTACAGATAAGGAAATTAGTACACAAAGTTTCTTTAACTCAAGCAAGGTCACACGCCTGGATTCTAACCAAAAGCTTCCTAGCTCTGTGTTATTAACTGCTACCCTCTACTTCCTACCATGGGCAAAATCAAGCTGCCTGAAAAAGTAGATGCTAAAACAGAACACATTTACACCTTCCCTCATTTCCCCAGGTAACAAAAAATAATATGTTCTTCCATGATTATAAAAAATAACTAATGAAGTTGCAAGAAAATATTTCCTGCTTTAGGTAACATGGACTATCAATAAACTAAGTTTAAGATAAGGTTAAGACAAATAGGGCCTTGCATCTAATTCAGAGGATATATGCATCCTGAATTTTGCAAAGACACAGATTGCACCTGAACAGAGAAAAGTAACTGCAGAATAAGTAGGATAGGTGGATCCTCCACCTAAGGTAGATCTCGGACTGTTTGTATCCTGCTAAGATTGTCCTTCAAGATATACAAGGTTGCACATGGACAGGATCTCTCTGTTTTTTGAACTTACAAGACTTCGATAAAAAGATTGTAATAGTGTCCACATACCTGTATTTTTATTTCCTAATTTACCACCTGTTTGGTGGTGCACATCTAAGAAAGTATGCATGGGAGATAAAGGGTTTCAGATCTAACGAGTTTGAAATGGCTTTATTCCACACTTACTTTTGAGGGCACAGAATTCCAAGAGGAATCATTTTCCCTTAGAATTTTTAAATTATTTATTTATTTATTTATTTATTTATTTATGAGTTGGAGTCTCATTCTGTCGCCCAGACTGGAGTGCAGTGGCCGCTCCCAGCCACCGCAGCCTCAACCTGCTGGGCTCCGAAGATCCTTCCGCCTCATCCTTCCAAGTAGCTGGAACTACAGGCTCGCACTACCACGCCCAGATAATTTTTTTGATTTATTGTAGAGATGAGGTCTCGCCAAGTTGCCCAGGAGGGTCTCGAACCTGCGGGCTCAGGCAATCCACTCACCTCAGCCTCGCAAGACGCGGGATCACAGGCTGAGCCACTGAGCTTGGATTATATTTTAAATTTATTTTAAAACTGCGGGGTACAGTTAAGGGTTAGGTATACAAATATTCACTGTGAAGGTACCCTTGTTGATGAGATGTGCCCCGCCCAGGCAGATATCAATTACCATTAATCCCAACTCCCTGCCTCCCCACCCCCCATAGTTTCCTGCCACTATCAATCTTTTTCCTATAGTATTACTGTAGTTGTTCAAGGTCCACTTATGAGTGAGAACTTGTGATACTCAGATCTTTGTTTCTGTGAAAGATCACTCAGTGTTATAAACTCTAATTCCATCCAGGTTGCTGCAAAATTCATGATTTTGTTCTTCCTTATGGCAACGTAAGGCATACACTATTGTCACCTAATTTTCAAGGTTACTGTTGAGAAATCTGATGCCATGTTCTTTTGTGATCTTTCATTTTCTCTCTCTAGAAACTTTTTAGGATCTCTTCTTTAAGCTTGATATTTTCATAATTCACAGTGATGTTCTTGAATGTAAGTTTTTCTCCAATTCATTTTGCTGGGCACTAAGTTTATCCTTTAAATCTGGAAACCTACATTTCCTTTTATGTTTGTAAGTTTTAGGGTTTGTTTTTTGTTTTTGCCTTTTCTAACTGTAGAGAATATTTATGTTGGGAAGGCAAGGGCTCAGAGAATTTGAGGAAGATGTCATGATGGAAGCGAAGAGTCTGAATTAAACATACGACTGAACAGGTAGAGAAGTGGGCATGCCAAATATACAGAGCCATGGGAACAGAAGCAGATGGTGAAGAATCAGCCAGGAAGGACAGTGAGGACGTTGTTAAAAATCAAGAGCACAGGGAGAAACAAGGAGGGGCATAGTAAGCCTAACTATGGATAGTCCAATGGCTGTACTGGTGTTTTCTGAGTGTGGGGTTTCTAATGCAGAATGAGTCTTCTGAATCTTCCACATCAACTGAAGTTTTCCTGCACATCTTACACGCAGAAGGGTTCTCACCTGTGTAAACTCGCTTTTGCTGAAGCAGGGTTATTTTCTGACTGAATGCCTTCCCTTACATTCAAAAGGCTTCTCTGCAGTGTAAATTCACTGATGCTGAGTCAAGGCTATGTTAAAGCTTAATTATTTCCCACACGCTTTACATTCATAAGTTTTTTTCCCAGTGTGCATTCGCTGATGGACTATGAAGCTTGGCTACAATTGAAAGTTTTCCAACATTAGTCGCATTCATAGTTTCTCCCCAGGGTGGAAGCTCCCATACTGAAGGAAGACTGAGTTGCTCCTGAGGCCTTGCCACACTCCTTACATTCATAGATTTTCCCCAGTGTGGATTCTTTGATGCTGAATCAAGGCTATGTCTGAATTTAAATATTTCCCACATTCTTTACATTTAAATGGTTTATTTCCAGTGTGAATTATCTGAAGCCTAAGAAGTAATAATTATATCTGAAATCTTTTCCACATTCTTTGCATCCAAGAATTTTCACCAGTGTGACATCTCTAATGTCAGTGAAAGTCTGTCATTCTACAGAAATATGTCACATTTCCACATTCGTAACTGACCACTAGGAACTGTCTAACTCATAGCAAGTTGTGTGTGGACACTAATATTCGTTCCTAATTTCCCACACTTTTTTTCCCCACTCTGCACAGCACAGAGCTCATGATGCCTGGATGACCCATCTATGAAATCTCCCTGCTTTGATTTTGTTATAACTATCCAGTGACCTTGGGGTCATTCTAGGCCGCTTCCAAGGGCAAGATGCTGCATGCTGAGGAGCATTCCCTGGCAGCCCTCCGGATGTCAGTCTGAGGAACTCTGGTTTTTGTTTTTTTGTTTTTTGAGTTGGAGTCTCACTGTTGCCTAGACTGGAGTGGAGTGGTCGCTCCCGGCCACCGCAGCCTCGACCTGCTGGGCTCTGGGGATCCTTCCGCCTCAACCTTCCAAGCAGCTGGAACTACAGGCAGATGCTACCACGCCCGGCTAATTTTTTTATTTATTGTAGAGATGAGGTCTCACCAAGTTGCCCAGGTGGATCTCGAACCCATGGGCTCAGGCAATCCACTCACCTCAGCCTCCCAAAGGCGCGGGATTACAGGCTGAGCCACCGAACCCAGCTGGAACTCTGGTTTTTTTGGAGTTAATCCTTCCATCTCATTTCGGCCTCGCCCCCTAGACAGACACATCCAAGGGCCTCCCTGCCCATGGGTTCTCAGAGATCATGGCCCCATGGCAGGTCCCTTGCACCAACTAGGGAGGCCAGAAAAGGACAGGTAAATGGAAAAGCCAGGGAAGCCACATTTCCATAATTCTCCAGCATCACCTCCATGAATGGGGCCCTCTGCACAGGGTCCAGGCTGGCCCATTCATTCTGAGTGGAGTACACAGGTACATCCTCAGAGGTCACTGGGCAAAGTGGTCTGGAGCATGGCTGATGTTCCCGCTTCACACAGTCCCTCGGAGTTTGGAGAAGTAAAACTGGACCCCAAGCCCCTTTCATAGCAACTGCTAGTTCAGGTGCAGAGAAAGCCCACTAAAGTCCTAATAATGTTTATGTTGTGACTCCTATTTAGCCTAGTTCTTTGACTTTATACACTATTGACCACAACCCTGAAGGCAGGGAGGAGTGAGTGACACATGATGCTTGTAAGTAGTCCTTCTTATCTCAGTGAGACTGTTGGGGAATATTCAGGCATTTCTGAAGTCATTTCTTCAATTTAGAGATCTGTAGAAAATTTCCTTCTGTTTTCCTTTGCTCCTAGGAGCAAATCATAACCATCATTGATACACAAAGTTGCAGTGTCTCCTCTCCCCCGTCATTTTCTTGATTGCTTTTGGGCAAATGGTGTAGGGGAAGAACACTGAAGCAAGAGAATCAGGAGATCTGACATTTCATCCAGAATCTGCCAGTAACAAGACCCTGGATGTGTTTTCTCATTAGTGAAATTTAAAGTGATTTGCCTCTTCAGATTCCTTTCCGCTCTGGTTCTGCGACGACTGTTCTTCAGTCACATGTTCTCCTGCGGTCTGAGCACTGCTAAGGAAAGCACATGATGTTCTCAAAAGCTCTTTTCTTTCCTACTCTTCTTGAACTTGTTTAATACTGGCAGTGTCACTACCCATTCTTGTTAACAATGTGTAGTTGTAATACACTGATATAAGATATTTTCTCTAATTATAACAAGTTAGAGATTTCCTCTTGGTCATTTGATATCTTCTTCAGGAAAAACAGCAACAACAACGAAGACCATATTTCTACTTCACCCAAATTTCTATGAAAAGTAAAAAATTTAATCATTTCCATTTTTGCCTGTGAACCTGAACCCATTCTGATGATTGGCTGAAATCTTTACTTTTCAAAAAGGGGTCCTTCCTGTGTAAGTTAGACAGAGCTGCAGTTCTTTTTTTTTTTGAGTTGGAGTCTCCTCTGTCGCCCAGACTGGAGTGCAGTGGGGCCGCTTCCGGCCACCGCAGCCTCAACCTGCTGGGCTCCGGCAATCCTTCTGCCCCAGCCTTCCAAGTAGCCGGAATTACAGGCATGCGCTAACACGCCCGGCTGATTTTTTGATTTATTATAGAGATGAGGTCTCGCTGCCCAGGCGGGTCTCAAACCCGCGGGCTCAGGCAATCCACTTACCTCAGCCTCCCAAAGGTGCAAGATTACAGGCTAAGCCACCGAGCCCGGCTGCTGCAGTTCTTTAGTTTAGAATTTACCATCTAAGTATCACTCCTGCCATGGCAGGAAAAGAGGCCAAGGAACAATTTAAAATGTATATGCATCTTGAAGTTTTGGACATAAATAATAAATATGCAGCCCATCTGTCCTGTAGTCTTTATCTGATCTAGAACACAGATTAATACCACCAGATTAGGTGCAACCTTTTATCTAGAGAAATATTAGAGTGTGTCCATGGAAATACAATACTTATTTGTAGAAAATAAAGTATTTATCCTTTGGTATCTTTTTTTTTTTGGGAGTTGGAGTCTCACTCTTCATCCAGGCTGGAGTGCAGTGGCATACTCAAAGCCACCCCAGCGTTGACCTGCTGGGCTCTAGCGATCCCTTCCGCCTCAGCCTTCCAAGTAGCCGGAACTACAGGCGCGCGCTACCACACCCAACTAATTTCTTTGATTTATTGTAGAGACGAGGTCTCACCAAGTTGCCCAGGGCCGGTCTTGAACCTGCAGGCTCAGGCAATCCACTCGCGTAGGCCTCCCAAGATGCTGGGATTACAGGCTGAGCCACTGAGCACGACCTGATATCTTCTTTTAATGCTATCGATTGTTCCTTAAAAACCTACAAATTATTTTGAAATATTTTAACTAGATGATAAAAGTTTAGGGCTATGTTTGACTCCACTTATTTTAATTCATGACTGTGGATTTTGTATATAATACTGATTTTTTTTTTAACAATCAGCTTTCCCTTACAAATACTTTTCAATGAGCTTAAAAACTGTTTTACAAGCTGGGCTCGGTGGCTCAGCCTGTAATCCCGCGCCTTGGGAGGATGAGGTGAGTGGATTGCCTGAGCCAGCGGGTTCGAGACCTACCTGGGCAACTTGGTGAGACCTCATCTCTACAATAAATAAAAAATTAGCTGAGCGTGGTAGCGCACGCCTGTAGTTCCAGTTACTTGGAAGGCTGAGGCGGAAGGATCGCCGGAGCCCCAGCAGGTCGAGGCTGCAGTGGCCGGGAGGGGCCACTGCACTCCAGACTGGGTGACAGAGTGAGACTCCAACTCAAAAAAAAAAAAAACCCAAAACAAAACAAAAAAACTGTTTTACAGCCGGGCTCAGTGGCTCAGTCTGTAATCCCGCACCTTTGGGAGGCTGAGGTGAGTGGATTGCCTGAGCCCGCAGGTTCGAGACCCACCTGGGCAACTTGGCGAGACCTCATATCTACAATAAATCAAAAATTAGCCGGGTGTGGTAGCGCGCCTGTAGTTCCAGCTACTTGGAAGGCTGGGGCGGAAGGATCACCGGAGCCCAGCAGGTCAAGGCTGCGGTGGCCGGGGGCGGTCACTGCACTCCAGTCTGGGTGACAGAGTGAGACTCCAACTCAAAATAAATAAATAAATAAATAAACAAACTTAAAAACAAAAAACTGTTTTACTATTTTTTAAAATAGCATACCATACAGTGGTTATTGTATTAAAATATGCAGTACTAAATGGGGAACACATTAAGCATGTAAAGCAGGAATCTCAGGATAAAGCCTAAACAATACTCCTTGCAGATTCAGACCTGTCTGGGCATGTTTGAATGGCCAGCCAAGCA
The DNA here is from genome assembly GCA_027257055.1 of Cephalopachus bancanus. Lineage (NCBI taxonomy): Eukaryota > Metazoa > Chordata > Mammalia > Primates > Tarsiidae > Cephalopachus > Cephalopachus bancanus. Next base: position 3,123,652 of record JAPVLO010000326.1, read on the forward strand.
GGCTGCCCAGAGATCCAACTGGCTAAGAAATTAAGGCACTTGATTTAAGGAAAGAGACCCAGAAATGCTGAAGTGGGAGGCCAGCCCTATTCTGACACCCCTGTAACCATTAGAGTTATTTCAAGTGCCCAAAACAGAATATTCTCAAAAGTGGTACAAACAGCAGCCAGATGTTCAAAGGCAGTTCGTGCCAGGGATGGGGATAGGACACGGAGGTTTGTCAGGGACCCGAGTGCTTCCCATTGATGTCTTACCATTTTCCCCATGTCACTGGACACAGATGACTCAGCATTTCTTTTTTTTTTTTTCTTTTTTTTTTGAGTTGGAGTCTCACTCTGTCACCCAGACTGGAATGCAGTGGCACGCTCCTGGCCACCGCAGCCTCTACCTGCTGGGCTCTGGCAATTCTTCCACCTCAGCCTTCCAAGTAGCCAGAACTACAAGCACGCACTACCATGTCCAGCTAATTTTTGATTTATTGTAGAGACGAGGTCTCGCCAAGTTGCCCAGGTGGGTCTTGAACCCGCGGGCTCAGGCAATCCACTTACCTCGGCCTCCCAAAGTGCTGGGATTACAGGCTGAGACTCAGCATTTCTAGGCATCATTTCCATTGAAGAAGAAAGGACATTTGTTTCCACATGTCCTTTTATATTAGTCTTTCCAGTCACCTTCCCTTCAGGTCTCTTGGGATAGGATTAAGTCACATGTTCATACTCTTAGTGTAAAGGAGACCAGGAAAGTAAGTATGTGTCATGGTCTACCTTTATCTTTGGAGGAAGTTTCCACCAACAAGGAAGAAAGAATCTGCCACAAACCTCTAAACCAAACGGTGATATTCTATATTACCCACAGAAAGTTCATAAGATAGAAGAGAGGCAGAATATACACGCTGGATAAATGAACACTACAGGTCTGAGCTAGAGAACACTGGACTCTCTAAGGATGATCAGATGATTTCTCTATCAGGCTGCCTTTGGATCCATGTGAGATTCGTTGGGAGAAGAGCTTTGTCAAAAGCAAACAAATGATAATCAAGATTTGTGTTTGACTACATGCAATAGATAATACACAAAAACAATGGGTGACATCATTAAAGGGTTTCTTTCTTTCTTTCTTTCTTTCTTTTTGAGAAAACAGGATTTATTGCGAGGACAGAGAAGCTCCTGCAGTGGGACGGGACCCAAAGGGGTTGCCCCTAAAGGATCTATTTCTTCTTACATTACAAAATACCTAAAAGATAGTCCAGGGTGGTTATGGTAGCTCTATGATGTCACTGGAACACCTTCATGACATCAGCATGGCACCTGTTCCACCCTCACCCCCAGGCGTCATGACCACATTCTAGGTAGGAAGAAGAAAAGACAAGGGCAACTGTGGGTGCCGACTGAGTTATTTCCCTTTAAAGAGCATTCCTGAAAATCTTACATAATAACTTTGGCTTTCATTTTAACGGCAATAACTGTCACATGAAACTCCAGCTGCCAAACAGACCGGGAAATGTAGTTTTATAGCTAGACCCATGCCATCCTGAATAATGTCCAAGTTCTGATTGTAAGAAAAATAAAAATGTGAATTTTGGTTAAGCAATTGGTAATATCTTTTACAATGTAGGGTTTTTTGTTTTTTGGGTTTTTTTTTTAGTTGGAGTCACCCAGACTGTAGTGCAGTGGCATGCTCCCAGCCACCGCAGCCTCGACCTGCTGGGCTCTGGTGATCCTTCCTCCTCAGCCTTCCAAGTAGCTGGAACTACAGGCGTGCGCTACCATGTCCGGCTAATTTTTGATTTATTGTAGAGATGAGGTCTTGCCAAGTTGCCCGGGCGGGTCTCGAACCTGTGGGTTCAGACAATCCACTTGCCTCGGCCTCCCAAAGTGCTGCGATTACAGACTGAACCACCAAACCCAGCCAACAATGTAGGGCTTTATATAAAAATGGACCATGCAAAATAGTATAATGTAACAGAGTGGTACAGAATATTTCTCCTGATTCATTTAATTTTGGTGACTGGATTATGAGAAAGAGATGGACAAAGAAAATCATTTTCTGCTAGGAACTCTGGTTGTTCAGGTAATGAGTAGGTGGTTGTTGAAAGATCAATGATGATAGCACCTACTGGGAGCAGGCTAAAGCTCAGCAGAGAGTTCCACAGATGTTTCTGGGCTCTACCTCATACTTTTAAACTCCACAAACTGAGTCAATAAAGATATATATAACCAGTAAGAAAGTGATTTTGCAAGACAGCCTGGTTATGTGCTTTGCAGATGTAATGCCAGTTACATATTTCTTTGATTAATGAAATCTTTCTGTAAAAAAAAAAGATTGACTTGAGGTGGTAGGTGAGTCTGCCTGGTCTACATATCTGATTTTCCCACAAGAGCTTGGAGAGTATAAGCTGATGAAGACTGTGGGCCAAAACTGGTTCTCTCCTGGGAGAACAAGGCTGACCAAACACTACACATTTCATTTGCCTGATTTTTCTTTTAGGAGACAACATAGACCACAATTAAATTTAATATGAACAAGTCCCCCAAATGTGACATATATAGTCAAATTGAAAAGAGGCAGGTGTAGGTTAGAGTAGGAACTAGGTGTAGGTTAGAGGAACTAGGTCTTAAATTGCCTCTCAATAAATAGGAAGAATTTGAATAATTAGGACAGAAATCAGGGAAATTATTCTGTTGAGGTGTGGTGAAAACTCTGATAAAAAGGTACAAAGCAGTTCAGGGGGAAGAATTAGAGGAAAAATTTCCTTCAGCAGGTTCCAAAACAATCTGAAGGGAATAAGGAACACAGGACAGGAAAGGAGAATGGGAGAGGTAAGTTATTGGGGAGGGGACCAGAAGAGTCATAACTCATCTAACTCATTCCTACCTTCCTATTGTTAATATTTCCAATTAACTGTACAACCATACAAAGACTTAAGGCAATTAATAAATCAAATAAAACTTTGGTGAGTAATATCAAGAATGTGGTATGTGTTGTTGGTGGGAGTGTAAACAGGTACAACTACTTGGAAAGCCATCTGGCAGTACTTAGTGAACTGAAAATACATATATTCCATGACACATCAATCTCACATATATTGTATATAGGACATATATAATATAGATGTACACAGAATAGTGAACACATATACACATATAATTATCCTGGCATCTCTAACGAGGGGAATGGATAAGTAAAGTGGCAAGAATGCATACTATGGAATAATATGCTGCAATTCAAAGCATTGAATTAGATACACATTTAGTGATCTGGATGGGTATTAAAAGCATACTTTTGAGGTTTTTTTTTTTTTCTTGTTTCTTTTTTTTTTTTTTTTTTGAGTTAGAGTCTCACTCACTCTGTCTCCCAGACTGGAGTGCAGTGGCCGCTTCCGGCCACTGCAGCCTCGACTGCTGGGCTCCGGCGATCCTTCCGCCTCAGCCTTCCAAGTAGCTGGAACTACAGGCGCACACTACCACACCCGGCTAATTTTTATTTATTGTAGAGATGAGGTCTCGCCAAGTTGCCCAGGCGCGTCTCGAACCCTCAGGCTCAGGCAATCCACTCACCTCAGCCTCCCAAAGTGCCGGGATTACAGGCTGAGCCACCGAGCCCGGCTTACTTTTGAGTTTAAGAAGTAAGAAAGAGAAGTAAGCACAATGTCATTTATGTAAGTCAAAACACAGAGAGAATATTAAATTTTCAAGGATCATGTACAAGAAATCATGGAAGAAGGTAATGAAAGTGAAGATTGGGGATGAAGACATCAATCCACCAATCAAAAGAGGAGCTCTAGCCGGGCTCGGTGGCTCAGCCTGTAATCCCGCGCTTTGGGAGGCTGAGGTGAGTGGATTGCCTGAGCCCGCGGGTTCGAGACCCGCCTGGGCAACTTGGCGAGACCTAATTTCTACAATAAATCAAAAATCAGCCGGGCGTGGTAGCGCGCACCTGTAATTACGGCTACTCGGATGGTTGAGGCGGAAGGATCACCAGAGCCCAGCAGGTCGAGTCTGCGGTGGCCGGGAGTGGCCACTGCACTCCAGTATGGGCGTCAGAGTGAGACTCTAACTCAAAAAAAAAAAAAAAAAAAGAGGAGCCTTCATACAGTGATGATAATGTGTATGCTATGAACTCACTTCTTTGTGCCTAAAGTTTGTCCCCAGCCCTTTTCTCACAAAATAAACTTTGGAAGGAAAACATTCTTAAATCTCCAAATATTTTTAAATGTGTGAGTAACACTAGAACATGTAATTATCTCACATGTAAGGTGGGGATAATAGTAGGAATCTCACTGGGACATCAAGAAAATTAAAAGAAATCATATATTAGATACTCAAATGGACACATACCCAGAAGCTAGGTGGTTGACTAGGATCACTACCTCAAAAGGTGACTTGCTATGAGCTTTATGACATTCTTACAGAGCTTGCATCCAATTCCTGTCTCAGCAAAATGATAAATCATTACATCAGGGACTTTCAGAAAACAGTCAAAATCATATACAGTGCGTTAAATCCTCAAATGCGAGAGTATACAGTTCGGCTCCCTGTTGACTTCAGACCGGCAGAGAAAATAATACATGTGTTGATTTCAGCTTAGAGTAGCTTATTACCACCAATATTCTTTCCTACAGTCAGTGCTAGCCCAATTTAACGCCTTTTTCTGACCATTATTCACCAGAGAAGGCAGTCCTGCCAACTCAGTGATTACCAGGCAGCAGGAGCTGGATGGTGAAGGCTAATGTAGCCAGCTGACACCATGGGGAGGAGGAGACCAGCCAAAGTATAATGACCTCAACTGGCATTTGGTCAGATCATGGGGATTTTCTGGCCCTTTGGTCAAAGGTCTGGCACCGTACACTTAGGTGTTTGAAGGAAAAATGTCATGCCATAGTATTATTTGAAAGAGTAATTTAAAACAACCTGTCGGGGACAACGTATTATTTGCAGCTAAACTTACAAAGAATAGAGGTCTGAGAAGCATTATAGTGATTTCTCTATTACAAGTACATTGTCAGCTAAAGGACACAATCCAAGGTCCCTTAAAATTGAAGTGAAATGTGACCAAAATGTTCTTTGCTGTAAAGCTACTGTCTATAAAAGAGGAAAGCACTTTATCTTTCCACGGTATGAAGAAACTTTTTGTATATCCTATCTATCCTGCTATGGTATATTATTCATAAAATCTCTTTATCATCTACTTCTGAGTCTCAAAAAGGTGGGGCATCTTAAAGGACTCGATAAACTAAAAGAATTCTCACCTAGGTCCTGTGAACAAAGTCTGGTTAAAGTTCAGGATTCCATCAGAGGATCCCTCAAGATCTCCTCCAAACCTAAGTGAGAAGATTATTTAGGATGTGAAATATGAAAAAATATATAATTCTGTAGCTCTGAGTTTCAAGAGATCTTAGAGGTCCTCTACTCTAACTTCTCCTTTTTGTCTTTGTAGTACTTGTGGCTCAGAGAGGATAACTCTCCCAGTGTTGAGTAGCTAACTCGTTTCCATTCAACACATGTTCATTCAATACCTACTACATTTCAGGTATCCTATAAAATACTGGAAATATGGCCAGGCACGGTGGTTCAAGCCTGTAATGCCAGCACTTTGGGAGGTCAAGGCAAGAGGATTGCCTGAGCCTAGGGGTTTGAGAACAGTCTGGGCAACTTGGTGAGACCTCGTCTCTTACAATATATCAAAAATTTAGCTGAGTGTGGTAGTGTGCACCTGTAGTTCTGACTACTTGGAAAGCTGAGGCGGAAGGATCAGCCGAACCCAGAAGGTCGACACTAAGGTGGCTGTGAACGTGCCACTGCACTCCAGCCTGGGCGACAGAGTGAGACTCTGACTCAAAAAATAAATAAATAAATAAAATATTGGGACTACAGAACAGAGTGAATAATAATAAAGTATGGAATATTAGTTAACTATGCACACTAGGGAAAGTTCTGCCTAGATTCAGTTTTAACATTACTAGTTACTAGCTGTGTGACCTTGGGTAAGTTACTTAATATCTCTGTGCTTCAGTTTCATCATCTTTAAAATAGGGCAATGATAGGTACATACTCAGGATTGACCTAAGACTTAGAAGAGTCAATATAGCCGGGCTTGGTGGCTCAGTCTGTAGTCCTGCGCCTTTGAGGTGAATGGATTGCCTGAATGGATTGAGGTGAATGGATTGCCTGAGCCTGCGGGTTCGAGACCTGCCTGGGCAGGCGAGACCTCATCTCTACAATAAATAAAAAAATTAGCTGGGTGTGGTAGCGCGCGCCTGTAGTTCCAGCTACGTGGAAGGCTGAGGAGGAAGGATCGCCGGAGCCCAGCAGGTCGAGGCTGCAGTGGCCGGGAGCGGTATGGGCAACAGTATGGGCAACAGAGTGAGACTCCAACTCAAAAAAAAAAAAAAAAAAAAGAGTCAATATACTCACTGCACATAGAACAGAACAGAACTGGCACATAGTAAGAGCTCTGTAAATATTTGCTAATTACAAAGCTAGGTTTCTGCTCTCTAGAAAATCTCTATTCTTTGCTTAGTCAGACAGCCCAGCACATTGGAGAAGGGATACACCAGCCAATGCAATTACGGTTATATGTGATTTGAGGCACAGACATGTTTAATTTGCCCATGGATTCTTCACTCCAACCCACAATGCAGAGTACAGTGACTGGTACATGATAGAGTCTATCACTCTTTGATGAATGAATGCATGAATGGACCACAAAATTAAAGGGTCAAGGAACAGGCATCCTAAGAAGTAAATATAGCCGGGCTCGGTGACTCAGCCTGTAATCCCGGCACTTTGGGAGGCTGAGGTGAGTGGATTGCCTGAGCCCGCGGGTTCGAGACCCGCCTGGGCAACTTGGCGAGACCTCATCTCTACAATAAAATCAAAAAAATCAGCCGGGCGTGGTAGTGCATGCCTGTAATTCCGGCTACTCGGAAGGCTGAGGCAGAAGGATTGCCGGGGCCCAGCAGGCGAGGCTGCAGTGGCCGGGAGCGGCCACTGCACTCCAGTCTGGGCGACGGAGTGAGACTCCAACTAAAAAAAAAAAGAAGTAAATATTTGAATAGTACCTTAAAGAATGAGCAAGAAGAGTAGCATTTCTTCAAATAGAGAAGGGACAAGGGATTCTAGGCAGTCGGAGCAACAAGAACATAGGCTTGGAAGTGCAAAGGTGACTGGCTTTTCCTGCTGTATACGCAGCCTACTCTTCTTACTTGCTTTATTTGAGGGATTTGGGAATTAGGCCTAGGTGTGCCTGGAATCTGCTGTGCTCAACTTCTGGCATATTATATAGCACCATTCTGATGAAAGCTGGTGCTAATTAAGATGCTTGAGGAGTTATCACTTGTTGTTTTCCTTTAGTATATGTTCATTCAGAAGGAGTTGGCTAATTTCAGAAATCCAGCAGCGATTAAAGCACTGAATGTGTATTTTCTTAGTCCATCTGTTCATTGTGAGAGTTTGATTACATTTTATTGTTGATGTAATAGATAGTTTCCTTTTGTTGGAACCTGCTCCATCAGGGACTGGACTGGGTTATTTACTTTTGAAAATTATAAATCACCTGGTGGTTCTCATGGCAGAGATATCTGGTTGTCCCCTGCTATCTATTCTTCTCTTCTTCTAGAGCAATAGCATCCCTGAGTTTATCTTAGCACATGGACACTAAGAATAAAGACAAAATTTCCCAGTCTCCCCTGCATCTATATGTGGCCAAGTGTCTAAATGGACTTGATATGTTCAACTTGCACAAAAATTCATTTTAAAAGAGTGACATTTTCTTCTTCTTGCTTTATATCCTTTCCTTGGAAGGAATATAGATGGCATGGCTTGTGTTAAAGTAACTATTTCAGATCTTGTTAGGTGATCTTGGGAATGGAAAAAAAATCCACAGAGAATAAGTAGAAGAAACCTGAGTCTCTGATACTCTAGGCAGTGCCATATGGGAGTGTCTACTTCCAGACTTTTATCTGAAAATGAAATAAGCTTCTGTCTTGTTTAAGCGACTGTAATTTTTTTTTTTTTTTGAGTTGAAGTCTCACTCTGTCGCCCAGACTGGAGTGCAGTGGCCGCTCCCGGCCACCACAGCCTCGACCTGCTGGGCTCCGGCGATCCTTCTGCCTCAGCCTTCCAAATAGCTGGAACTACAGGCACGCACTACCACGCCTGGCTAATTTTTGATTTATGGTAGAGATTAGGTCTCGCCAAGTTGCCCAGGCAGGTCTCGAACCCACAGGGTCAGGCAATCCACTCACCTCAGCCTCCCAAAGGCGCGGGATTACAGGCTGGCCACAGAGCCCGGCAAGCGACCGTAACTTTAAGTTCATTGTTTTTTTGTTGTTGTTTCTCATTGTCACACCTAATGCTAACTAAAATAGCTTCCTATCACTACCTACCCTGCTTTGCTAACTCCAAGTCAGTTTTACTACTCAGAGAAAAAAAATTAAAATTTACCAAGCAATAAAAATAATAATCATTATGAGGATGAATACATTGCACAAACTTTGCTTCTTCCTTCCCCATCCAAAATTACCATGTTGTGAATTTCATGACCACTTTTATTATTTTGGGATTATCTCATTTGCATTCTATGAGTGTAGATAATTAAGAGTCAGTCTGTGAGTAGGAGAAGAAGTGATAAAATATGTAGAAAAGAAGCAAAAATGTTACTGAAGTAATTTAGGTAGCAGAAGATAGTAGACTGTCCGACAGTATATAAATCATAGTGCTATCATTATGCAATGTTATGCAATGATTAATGATTGTGTCCTAAAGTAGTATTTATTGCTTTGGGAAAATAAGCAGAATACATTGTCAAAAAACAAAGTAGGTTACATAACAATATGCAAACATAAATATATATCCTTATGCATATATACACACATATATATTTTTATATACATAGAATAACATGATGTATAGATACCAAAATGTTGTCAATTGATGTCTCAGGCCAAGAGGATTATAGATTATTTTTGCTTTCCTTTTTTTATTTTTATTTACTTATAATTCATAATTGTCTATAATAAACACATATGATTTGCATGCATTTTAATTTATTTAAAAAGCAATTCTTTGGATACTGGCAAAAGCAGGAATAAATCTCTACACTTTGTTAAGCTTTTTATATTGCATTAGTCAGAACAATGTTAAGCTTTTCTGTGATAACAAAAAAACCCTACATATCCAGTGACTTAACACATCAAAGTTGTATTTCTGATTCATGTAAATTCCAATTTGAGTCAGTGGAGACATCCTTCCATCTGATAGCTCAGAGATCCACCTCAACATGTAGCTATCAAGGCCACTGCAGGGGAAGAGAGGAATGAAGAAGGTGCTTTCATTTGTAGTTTATTGATCAGAACTAGTGCATAGTCCTCACTATGCTGGGATGTGGGGGAGAGTGTACGGGGTATTTGGTGAGTACTGTCTCCGCCACATATACTTGTGGTGATTATGCTTTCTCAACCAAAAAAATCAAAATTTGCAGTAGGACAAGTAAACAATGGAATTCGGGACTGATTTTTAAAATAAGTACAAAACTGAATATATGGTTGCATGCCTGCTACGAGTTTTAACATAGTCAACTTGGTTGAGAGGAAGGAGGAGAAAATTGGGTGAAGATGAAGCCAAGGTATCTCGTTCTCCCTCCTAGCTCTTTAAATTAGAGAACTTACCCATGTATCATACTCCCCATTAATGCATAAAAGTAGGTCTCAAACCATAGTGGGGTTGAGGAGATGGAAGATGGACTGAGACATGACAAGGTCTGGCAAGGAAAAGGCATGAGGATTTCTGAAGGACCAGGAAGTACAACATAGATCCCTTCTTTGAGACAATGGGAATACCTGGAGGAAGGATAAGTCAGCTAGAAATCAGGGAAGAAAGGCAAGGTCCAAATAGGATTTTTTAAAAAAGGAAGAATGGCAGATTTGGGCAGTGCCAAATGCAGGAATTAAAGTCAGATAGCCAAGAATGGAGGGTGGGATGGGAATAGGATTTGAGCAGTTTGCTTCAAACCTGAGCTACCATTTGGGTCTTGCTCTCAAGAAACAGCAGGTTTAATGTGTAGTCAGTTTGATTTAAATAATTACGGGGTAAGACAGACAATAGAAAGCAACACATTACTACTATGGCCCACAGGAAGAGCCCACAGTCCAAATTGGGGACCAGGGTTGACCATGGAAAATCCCAGGCTGACTGTGCATCAATCCAGACATACGTTAGAGACAGGCTATGGAGACACAGGGAAGGTGATTGACATCAGAAAGGCAGCATTTATTCCTGGTGATGGGAATGATTGAACCAGGATCCAACAAGGAGCTGGGGATAGCAAAAGCAGAGTCCAGTGCCTCAGGTCAAGGATCTAGCAAGAGATACTGTGATTGGGGCCACACTAAGGGGCAGGACTTCACAACAGGTACCACCCTAGAAGAAGAATGGGTACCGCACTGAAGAAAACAAGAAAAATGCTAGTCATTTTAAGTAAGGACAAAGGAGGAAGGGAGACTGCAGCTTTGGGGATAAATGGTCACCCAGGGCCTCATTTCTGAGAATATGAATACCAGGACTAAGACAGAAAGATCGACAGTTTCCCTCTTGTACCTAACTTGGTCTGCTCTGGCTTGAGAATACAGCGGAGTTGGGCCTATAGATTGAAGGCACCAGTTCCTGGAGCCAAGCAGATTTGGTAAGAATGGATATAGATCTACTAACAGAAGATGTGCATCAGTTGAGAAAGGCTTTCCCAAGACAACACAGTCACATGGCTCTTCCATCTGCCCTCTCCTACCAGGAAAAGCGTGTCCAGGTGCCTAGGTAACACTAGTAACTGACACAGAAGTAAGAGAGGTGAAAACATCCAGGCTGGCCAATTTTTTTTTTTTTTAATTAGAGGCTCACTCTGTCGCCCAGACTGGAGTACAGTGGCCGCTCCCGGCCACCGCAACCTCGACTTGCTGGGCTCCGGCGGTCCTTCCACCTCAGCCTTCCGAGTAGCCGGAATTACAGGCATGCGCTACCACGCCCGGCTGATTTTTTGATTTATTGTAGAGATGAGGTCTCGCTGCCCAGGTGGATCTCGAACCTGTGGGCTCAGCAATCCACTCACCTCAGTCCCCCAATTTATCATCATTTATCAAGCTACTATTACTGGTTTATTGAGTATCTTGGGTGAAAACTCAAAACTCAATGTTTTGTCTCTTTGAAAATTATTTTAAACTGGGCTCAGTGGCTCAGCCTGTAATCCCGTGCTTTGGGAGGCTGAGGTGAGTGGATTGCCTGAGCCCGCGGGTTCGAGACCCGCCTGGGCAACTTGGCGAGACCTCATCTCTACAATAAATCAAAAATTAGCCGGGCATGGTAGCACGCGCCTGTAGTTCCAGCTACTTGGAAGGCTGAGGCGGAAGGATCACCGGAGCCCAGCAGGTCGAGGCTGCGGGTGGCCGGGAGCGGCCACTGTACTCCAGTCTGGGCGACAGAGTGAGACTCCAACTCAAAAAAAAAAAAAGTTATTTTAAAACACAAATCACTTTTTAAAATTCTTTAAAAGTTTGGAATGTTTACCTTTTAGCTAAATGCACAATCCCTTATTGCATGGATGCTGAGTTTGAGTGTTCTGGGGCAGCATGGTATGGAGGGAAAGCTCTAGACTAGGAGCCAAAGATTCCAAATTCTAATATGGCTTCACCGAGGCTGAAATAAAGCAGTTATTAGGAATGTGTTTTATAAACATCCCCAAAATAATTGAAAAATGAGAAGTGCATGCATATTCATCCATCTAGTAACTTTGCAGAGCTGGAATTAGGGTGAAGCAAACAAGGTGCCCAGGGTGTAAGATTGATGGTGGAGCTCACTCTCGGGATGGTGCCCTGGTCAGTGAGAATGAGAACTGTGCACAAGAAGGTCAGGATGCCTTTCAAAAGAGGTGTCCTTGTCTGGTTCTTGGAAAAGAAATGGGGTTGGGGATTGTCTTAGAAAGGCCAGATTTCTGAAAGTTTTCCTGCCAGAAGCTGCTGAGAAGTGAGGTGGTTGGAAGACTGTGAGAAGCTCATTGCCTGAGTCCCCATCATTTGGCCTCCTGGCAGCAGACTGAAATGCCAGTAAGGTTGGGAAATTCAGGGTTAGGAGCCGAGGTCTCACCCACCACTTTAGCCCAAGAAACCTCTCTCTGCATCTGAGCCACCCCACTGGCCTTAGGCGTGAACAGTACCACCTGCCTCCCACTCCCTTCCAATCTCATGTAAAATGTTTTCCATGGGCCTGCAAAGGGTCTTCATCTTTTGGAAGGCACTTTGCAGATGTGATAGGATGCCTGGCAAAACAAGTCAGGCTGGACCCTTAAGCCATTATCAGCAGACCCCTATCAGACCTGCCTTATTTATCCATTAACACCTCTGTAGTTCAATGTCAGCTGAGCATAAGAACAAGCCAGAAGAGTAAGAGGAAATAAGTGGAGGACAGTCCTCTGTAGTACAAGAGCATCACCTGTGCCTGGTGCAATTTTTCTCGTATTAGTCCTAAATATGCCACTGAAAGTAGCTCCCCCTCACCCTCCCAACCTAGTGAGGGCTAATTACCAAATGGTGTTATCTCATTGGCATTGTAATTTGTTGATGCCCTTAGTTACCCATTTGCTAAGAATTCCTGATCCGAAAAGGTATGCTAAAAATCAAGGCACTTATTACCTATCCTTATCCTCGGACTTCTGGGGACGTAGTATATGAATATCTATGTGCCTATCTACCTATCTATCTGAAGAAAAACACCTAAAGAGTTTACATTCTAGGATTCAGATTCAACCAATCTTTACCAAGCTTCTACTATGTGCCAAGTGTATAGTATATATTATCTTGTTTAGTCTCACAAAATCCCTGCAATATAAGTCTTATTATCCCAGTTTTGATTCCCAGGGCATTTGACTCCAAGCCCAATGCTGTTTCTACTAGGTTACAGGGGGGAAAAGGCAAATATAGGTGGTGCATAGAGTAAAATATATACACATACTCATGAGTCACCAACACAGTTTGAGTCAGCCATAATTAAGTGTCACATATTTAGGAAAAGGGTGCCAAAGGAAAAATCTGGGCACAAGGAATTGACTGGAGGAATGGGAGGATTCGAAGCAAGGGGAGCTGGCCTGAGGTTTCCCAGATGAGATGGGGGTTGGGCAGACGAGCCACAGGGAGAGACTGGTGTGGCGATGAAGTGGTAAGAGCAGGAACAGCCTGCTGTCTGAAATAACAGAGAGAGTGAGTCAGTCGATGACATCTTTTGCATATATGGTGAAGGGCTGGTGGCCCAGCCTCCTGGGTGCAGGTAACCAAGGGACACAACAGCAGGTAGAGCTGAACTGCACCAGGATCGGCCTCCACCAGCAAGGGTACTGAGTTGTGCAGCAATGGTGTGCTAATTCCAGCCCAGACTGGCAGACAGCAGGGGCTCTGTCTGGGGGAGGAAAGCACTAGAGCTGGGGACGACACATTCGGAAGGAGGGAAATAAGCTCTGAGCTATTTTTAGTGCTGCATCTCTGTGCACAGCGGACTTATGGCAAGCGCGTGCCTACGAATTCATCAGATGGGAATATAGGCATGCGTATCCTGCTAACTTCCTTTCTACCCCCCAATTTTTTTTTCTACAGCCTGACCTGTGGGGGCATTGTTTCCTACACACTGTCGTGCACTGATGTTCTGTTGGCCAGTTTTCTAAGACCACTATCGTCGTATAGCTGTTAGGCGATGACAACAGCAAAACTGTAGATGTGAAGGAATCAGCAGATTTTCTTTTTAATGGAAACATCTTAGACAAGGAATCAGCAGCTTTTGACATCAGAGGCAAGGAAGTTTCTGGATTCCTCAATTTTTAACAAGTGCCAAACACAAACTCAGCTTGGTTGGAAATATAAGCACAGAGGAATTCAGTCAAACCTTAAACGAAGCCACAGACAATTTTTCCTGAGCTACAGTGGAAATTCTACACCCTCACAATACCTAAGTGCTTTCCCACCAATAAAACTTGTTTTCAAAGCATTACATCATCAGAAAAAACTCTGATTGGTTGAGTTTATCCTCAAGGAAAGACTCATTTCTGGCAGCAAAACTTTTCCAAGAGCCTTTTTGGGTATCAGACACCATATTTAGTTTTCCCCTTTTAGTGCAATACTTTAGTACAATAATGGGCATGCAAGTCCTTTAGGAGGCTGCTTCTAGAATTTCTGCCCCAAACTCTGAGGTGGCTTATTCCTGAGTATCTTAGTACTCACCCTTGTGCTGGCAGTACCCTGCCTTGATAGGTGAGGAGACATGACAAGATTTAATGGGGAAACTATTACTCCTTCTGCCACTGGCTTTCAGATTAGACAGAGGGATGGTGATTTTGGGCAGCAGCCAAGGAATGTCATAACAGAGACTACTGTGAAACCAAATTACAGGAGCCCAGGGAGCAATGGAAAGTCTTCAAGTCAGAAATGTTTATTAATTGCTTATGTGTAATGTATTAGGCCAGGGAGGGGGCTCTTGCCCTCAAAGAAATTACAAACTTGGATTCAGGGTGTCTTGCCTGTGTTTTGACATTATATGAAGAAATACAAAGAAAATCTTGCAACACCGGGACAGCAGAGCAAGTAATACACTCTTCTTAATACCTGAAGGAAAGACGATCATGTAAAGTTTTACCAATTTGTCTTTGTCTGGAAAATTAGTAAAAGGAAGTGTAGCCAGGCTCGGTGGCTCAGCCTGTAATCCCAGCACTTTGGGAGGCCGAGGTGAGTGGATTGCCTGAGCCCGCGGGTTCGAGACCCGCCTGGGCAACTTGGCGAGACCTCATCTCTACAATAAATCAAAAATTAGCTGGGCGTGGTAGCGCACACCTGTAGTTCCAGCTACTTGGAAGGCTGAGGTGGAAGGATCGCCGGAGCCCCAGGTTGAGGTTGCGGTGGCCGGGAGTGGCCACTGCACTCCAGTCTGGGTGACAGAGTGAGACTCCAACTCAAAAAATAAAAAATAAAAAGGAAGTGTAACCCCACTTCTTCCACCATGATTCTAGCCCCTTTCCACTTTTCCTTGGTCCTATTTAGCTCCTGTTCCTGGTTCATCTATAACTATCTGACTCTGAGATGAAGGCTGCAGCTTTCCAGTCTAGGTAACATAGTGAAACTTCATCTCCACAAAAAAATTTAAAAATGAATTAGCCAGGCATGGTGGTGCATGCCTGTAGTCCCAGTTGCTCGGGAGGCTGAGGAGGAAGGATCACCTGAGCCCAGGGGGTAGAGGCTGCAGTGAGACGTGATCATGCTACTGCAATCTAGCCTGAGCGAAATAGAGCGAGACCCTCAACTAAAAACAAAAAAGAAAATTTTTTAAAAAGAAAGAAAGCTGCAAATTGAGAAAAGGTAGACAAGTTATAATCAAGGGGGTACTGCCACAACCACTGCCTTGTCACTATTGCTCTTCATTTCCCCTCCTTCCCCCTCACCTTCCTTCCTTCCCTCTCTCTCTCCCCCATCTTTCTCTCTCTCTCTCTCTCTCTCTCTCTCTGAAATGAAAATAGATCACTTTGGCTCTTCCTGAGAGATTATTTGAGAAGGAAGCTGGCAGCAGTAACTCCAATCTGGCACTCCAAGCCAACTGCTTCCCTCGTTTCTTTAGCTGAATTTCACCTGACTCAGGCTGTGGTCAAGAAAGGACTTTTCTAGGGGAGGTCTGTGCTTATTATTCCCGAATTAAAATATCTCATAGAAGTCTTGGGACCTGAAGTCAGTTAGACCCAGTTTTGCAGGACACCAATCAGTGGGTACTATTTTGCTCTGGATAGCACATTTTATCCAGGGCTGAGCTTGGGTCACTGCAGTGCCCTACTCAATAGGCCTTTCCACCAGGTTTTCTAACACTGAGTCTAAAAGAATAGGAGAGAAGGGGTTCTTAAATCTCTCCCAGGAAGTAGGAGTTGAATTAGATCACTGTGGGTAAAATGGGTGTAAAGTGTAGATTTAATATGGTTAAATCTTTGTGTCTTCAGTTTGGGTTTCAGAGTAATGGAAATAATAATAGAAGGATGCAAGTTTCCCATAAAAGAGAAAAATAGCTCTTGAGATGGGTAAAAATTTAAGGGATCACAGGGACAAACCAGACAGGGGCAGCTGCAGGAACACATGCATTCCAGGGGCTGAGAAGGCACCAGGCATAGCTGAAGTCAGGCCCAGACATCCGGAGAGAGGCTCTGAGGTTTCCGGGCTGGTCTTTTTCTTTTAAACTGAACCAACCATTCAAGATGACAGCAGAAATTGAGTCTTTGGTAAGAATGAACTGTCACCCAGGCTTGTTCCCACCTTCCTTTTGG
The DNA here is from genome assembly GCA_027257055.1 of Cephalopachus bancanus. Taxonomy (NCBI): domain Eukaryota; kingdom Metazoa; phylum Chordata; class Mammalia; order Primates; family Tarsiidae; genus Cephalopachus; species Cephalopachus bancanus. The sequence continues at coordinate 3,139,975 of JAPVLO010000326.1, forward strand.
GTCTTCTCTACCTTGGGACTTCCCATCTCCTCTCTCATTCCTGGTCCTCCAAGCTCCCACCCTCCATCTTCATATCCAGGTCCATTGCCATGATCTGTTTCTGCAGGACTGATCTCAATTTGCCACTGTTATCCCATGACTGGCCCTTTAAACACGGTCAGCTCAGCAGGCCCAGGCTGGCACAGAAAAGCCCATGGCAGACAATAGTGTTTATTCTAGGCAATTGTCCCAGACTGGTTACTCCCTACTTACTCCCCACCTGCTGCTCCCTGCTGAATTCATCCTCCCCAAGCGTTGGGTAAGAGATTCCCTCTCCCAGCCCTGCCCAGAATTACCCAAGGGTCTGAGCTCACCTTAGCCCTTCAGCTGGAGAAAGAGAAGGTTAACAGCAAGTCAGAGGTGTTTTGTAGTTTTGCTCTCATTCACTTCTGGCTGCTTCAGGTAACAACTGCTCTGGATCAGGGTACTCCACAGGGTTCCGCCCAGCACTAACCAGCTCTGCCAGGTTTACCTCAGCCCCTTCAGAAAGGATGGTGTGAGGAATGTCATGTCCTGCCCCAGAAGATGGATCAGTTCAGGAAGTAGAGGACAGGGGGCAAGACTTCAAAGCAGCACAGCAGCACAAGTCAAAACACTGGGGCTTCTGGCTGCTTCATAGAGGGAAAGAGAATGGGAAGAAGTAGTGCCACCATCCAATTCAGAGGCTCTTCCCATCTATAATCCCTTTGGCCCTGGAACTACACAGAGTTTCCTGATCCTGGAGAAAGAATCTGCCAGTGTGAATTTCCACGACAAGCTCTGGAAGCCACACAGTTGTTTGCCCCTTCAGAGTCTAAGCTGGGGTCTCCTTCTGCCTAGGTAGGGTTCCAGGGAACGAGGCCTCTGAGCACTCCACACTAGGCCAGCCACCCTACCCCCGCTTCCCCATTTCCCCATCCTCCCTACCCTTTATCTCATTGAAATCCCTTCCTTCCTGTCCCAGAGATGATTCTCTTTCACACATAGACAGAGATAAACGAGAAGTAAGGACAGAGAAGAACTTGAGGATTGAGATCGAAGGGCAGGGCTTAAGAAGATGGCAGCAACAGAGTGGAATGTCAGATGTCTTTAAACCTCCAGGACTGAGGGCACTTTTGGGGAGCAGAGGTCTCATTTCAATTTTTCTGTAAGTCTGATTATTTCCTATCCCACCCACAGCAAGATGGGAAGCTTCAGTTCTATACAGCGGTGGTGATGGGAAGGGGAGAAAGGCTAGGATTAGAGAATTCTTGCCACACTTTTACTGAGATTACATCTATCTTAAAAGGTGTGGATATCACATGTCTCATTTAAGCTTCCTGAGGGTACACAGTACATCTTGGAGATCCAGGAGGTGGGGTGGTGAAAATTTTTTTTTTTTTTTTTTTTTGAGTTGGAGTCTCACTCCATCGCCCAGACTGGAGTGCAGTGGCCGCTCCCGGTCACCGCAGCCTCGACCTGCTGGGCTCCGGTGATCCTTCTGCCTCAGCCTTCCAAGTAGCCGGAATTACAGGCATGCGCTACCACGCCCAGCTGATTTTTTGATTTATTGTAGAGATGAGGTCTTGCTGCCCAGGTGGGTCTCGAACCGTGGGCTCAGGCAATCCACTCACCTCAGCCTCCCAAAGGTGCGGGATTACAGGCTGAGCCACCGAGCCCGGCTTAGGGTGGTGAAATTTGACATAGTGTCTGCATGATGATAAGTCACTCAAGCTCAATGAATTTCAGTTTCTTCCTCTGTAAAGTACAAATAATAATAATAACCCTATTTTATAGAATTTTGAAGACTATTTTGACGAAACATCAAAATGCTGCCACATTGTAGATACTTAATAAAAAGTAGCTATCATGATCATGCTTTGATTTCCTCGTCCTGTAAAATAGGGATATTAAAATACTCATCTCAGCTAGGCTTGGTGGCTCAGCCTATAATCCTGTGCCTTTGGGAGGCTGAGGTGAGTGGATTGCCCGAGTCCGCGGGTTGAGACTCGCCTGGGCAACTTGGCGAGACCTCATCTCTGCAATGAATCAAAAAATCAGCCGGGTGTGGTAGCGCATGCCTGTAATTCCGGCTACTTGGAAGGCTGAGGTGGAAGGATCGGCGGAGCCCAGCAGGTCGAGGCTGCAGTGGCTGGGAGCGGCCACTGCATTCCAGTCTTGGCGACAGAGTGAGACTCCAACTCAAAAAAAAAACAAAACAAAAAACTCATCTCACTGAGTGGTTTTGAAGATTGACCAAGTTAATATTTATAAGGTTCTTAGAAAGGTGCCTAGCATACAGTAAGTTCTGTACAAGTACTATTAAATAAAATGAATCAACCTGTTATTTTCCATAATACCTGGACATTACCTTGCCCAGGCAGATGCTTTGTAATATTTGGTGTAATTGGTCTAATGCATACACCAGGGGCAAGAAAGAGATGAAGGTGTATACTCACAAGAGGAGGCTATTTGTTAGTCTGGGTAGCATACTTCTGTTCTTGCCTTCTCCTTGCTTGTTCTCCTACTACTGATTTTTCAGTTTAAGCCCCGCTATGGTTTGAATGGTTGTGTCCTCTCCAAAATTTATGTTGAACCTTAATCCCTAATGCAACAGTATTAAGAGGTGGAGCCTTTTGGAGGTGATTTTGCATGAGGAATCTGACCTCGTGAATTGAATTAGTCCCTCACAAAAGGGCTGGAGGGAATTAGCCCTTTTTGTCTTTCTGCCTTCAGTCATGTGAGGACGTTCCATAAGAATTAGCAACTAGCTGGGCTCGGTGGCTCAGCCTGTAATCCTGTGCCTTGGAAGGTTGAGGTGAGTGAATTGCCTGAGCCCGCGGGTTCAAGACCCTCCTGGGCAACTTGGCGAGCCCTAGTCTCTACAATAAATCAAAAAATTAGCCAGGCGTGGTAGCAAGCGCCTGTAGTTCCAGCTACTTGGAAGGCTGAGGCGGAAGGATCGCTGGAGCTCAGCAGGTTGAGGCTGCGGTGGCCGGGAGCGTGCCACTGCACTCTAGTCTGGGCGACGGAGTGAGACTCCAACTCAAAAAAAAAAAAAAAAAAAGAATTAGCAACAAGGCACCATCTTAGAAGCAGAGACCATGCCCTCACCTTCATTGCTGTCACTTTGATCTTGAACATTCCAGCCTCTAAGAATGTGAAATATAAGTTTCTGTTGTTAATAAGTTGCTCAGTCTCAGGTATTTTGTTATAGTAGCATGAATGAACCAATCCTCTCCATTCTCTCTGCTCAGTACTTCTTCCAAAAAAAGGACAGAAACTTATTCCCAAACTCCCCACATTTACTAAGAAAGCTTATGAATGGAAACAATAGCTCTGCCTGTGCCATTTGTGTTTCTCTCCTAGTGTCCAGCTTACATCTCAATTTCCTTTTGTTACCTCTAATTAAAAGATCCAAAGAGCCAAGTGTGGTAGTGCATGCTTATAGTCCCAGCTACCCAGAAGGCTGAGGTGGGAGGATATATTGAGCCCAGGAGTCCAAGACTGCAGTGAGCCCTGATTGTGGCTATGAATAGCTATTATACTCCAACCTGGGCAGCAAAGGGAGACCCTGTCTCAAACAAGCAAGCAAAGCAAACAAACAGAACAGAACAAACAAAAAGATCCAAAGGTTCCCTGAATGCAGTGTCTAATTCTAATTAAGTAGATATTTATTAATTTTTTTTATGAGGAATTCAAATGTATATTCCAGGGTATACAGTCTAGCAATGAAATAAATTCACCAGAAACGAGGTTAGAACAGTCTGTGTAGTCACTCCATTGACTCTCTTTCTTCTTAATTCATTCAGTGCCTTAATCATTTCAAGGTAACATATATTGTGTATTTACTATGTATTGATAAGCTCTTGCACGCTTCACCCTGCTACTGATTTCAACCTCAAATCACCTTTATAAGATAGCTATGATTAGCTGGGATCGGTGGCTCAGACTGTAATCCCACGCATTTGGGAGGCTGAGGTGAGTGGATTGCCTGAGCCCGCGGGTTTGAGACACGCCTGGGCAGCGAGACCTCATCTCTACAATAAATCAAAAAATCAGCTGGGCGTGGTAGCGCATGCCTGTAATTCCGGCTACTTGGAAGGCTGAGGCGGAAGGATGCCGGAGCCCAGCAGGTCGAGGCTGCGGTGGCCAGGAGCGGCCACTGCATTCCAGTCTGGGCGACAGAGTGAGACTCCAACTCAAAAAAAAGATAGCTATGATTATGTCTATTTTATAGGTGAGGAAACCAAAGGTTAGGTCAGTTAAGTAACTTAGCCTAGGATACACTAGTAAGTGGTAGAGTCAGTACTTAGCTCTGGCTCCAAATCTTATGTTCATTGTATTATATTCATAGGCAACAGCAAGTTCCCATAGAAGTTGGATTTGACTCTTCTCTTGGACTTCTCAAATCTACTCTTTAATATATAAGGTGTCTTTTCTGACATCTTTGGTTGGCAAATAAAATGTCGGTCTAACTTTCTTCTGATTAATGGGTCATTTGCATCACTCTTCTTTTTCCATCTAAAAGCATCTTTCCTGCTGACCCCTCTCACCAATGCCACCCCTTCCTACTTTCAGCTCCTCATCCTGTCACTGACTCTTGAGAGTTTTAACAAAAGAACTGGAAGAGGAAGGGTTTTAAAACCTGTCCCTTTCTTTAAATAATTAAAGAAGATGCTATCAGGGAGATCAAGTTTTTATTAGCTTTTCTCAAGTTCACTGTCACTTGTTCTCATCCAAGGCAGGATTGACGAGTGGGTGGACTGTGGATATAGAAAAGTGCTCTAATTTGGACAGCACCTTGGGGTTACTTTGTGGAGTCTGGCCATTCATCGCCCATCTGGACTTTGTTGCTGGAATAAAGAGTGAGCTTGAACGGCAGCTTAAGGTTCTTTAGAAACAAATTTAGAGGAAATGAATGAACGAAGTAATGAAAGAAATAATTGTTGAGCCTTGATAATAGTGGGTGTATCGTGGGCAGTGAAGCTTTGAGAACACTAGCTCCAGGCCCCTGGAGGGAGCAAAGCAACTAGACCAATGGAAAATAAGCATCAAGGAAAAAAAAATGTCTCAACTGGACTCGGGAACACAATTCCCATTCAAACATTTCATCCAAATTTCAGTCTCAGCAACATGTTCTTTGCAATTTTACTCTCTCAGTGGAATAAGCAGGCCAGGAGCCCACCCTACACAGCAGGGTGTCTCACAACAGCCTGTAGGGCAATAAGGAGGAAATTGGTTTTCCGGGAAGCAATTTCTCTATCAGCAGAGCAGCTCTGCATTGGCATAGAGGGGAGGTTAGGCTGACAGTTGGAAGGATTCCATCTGCTGCTTGGAGTCCTAATTTGGATAGTGCGGTGTTAAAAGGACACTATGAAATGCACTTTTTAATATGGGAAGGAGTGTTGATGTAGGGATTGGGTCTTCCAGGCCAAAGGATCTGGCTGGAAATGGACTCACCCTGAGCCCTTGAGCTGATTCTTTACTCTGTCGTCTCTTACTAAATATAAAATGAGGTCACACGGTGCATGAAGTTGGGGTTATGAGCAAATTGAAGATTTGATAATAAATATTTATGGTGCCAAGCTCATTACAGGGTTTATGTAGATCCTTTTAAAATACCTGTCAGTTTGACATGTTGCCTTGATTTACACTAGAATTTAGAATGCCAGAGGAGTTATTAGCTTATATCTTGTCATTTTAACATCCTGTTTCTGGGATGGGAGTGGGGGAGACTTAGAAAAAAAAAATCTTCTTTCCACAGAGTGCTACATTCCTGAAGAAAAAGTACTTGTAGTTCTCCAATTTCCTTTTTCCTAGCTGTACAGGTCTGCAAGAGCTCAAGACCCTGAGCTTTATCTGGCTTCAAATGTTGTTTCTCTGGTGTTTAGGGGACAGGCGCACCCATTCTGGATTGAAGCAGGCACTGTGGGGTTAGGTCAGTCCATCTGAGGGAAAGCAGCCTGGAACAATGGTCCCTTCTTGTCCTCCCCCACCCACACCCTGTTGACTCAACCTTCAGAGTTGAGAAAACAGAAAACATTTCTGCCTACGACCTCCGGCAAGTCATTTAGCCTCCTTGGACTTCAGCTGCCTCAACTATGAAATGAGGGGATTGGGCTGGATGATCTCTAACAGCCTCAGCCATAAATCCCCTTTTTCTGGGGCAGCACCAATTCAAATAATCTGTTCACTGTCCCTGAAAATGCACTTGGGGTTGTTGTTAGACTAAATGTCCTAGTTTTGGGTTCTGAAAATATGGTCAGTGTATTTATAAGATCACTTTCAGTACTGACATTCTATGCCACTAGGATTCTAAGTAGGTAATAGCCTTAAGTGACTGTTCTAATTACTAGTTGTATGACCTTGGGCAAGTTGATTAAACTCTTGGGGATTCAGGCCCTTATCTGTAAAATTAGGGGTAGTAAAAATCTTATCTCAAGGCAGGGAGCTGGACTAGATAGAGATCCCTCAAGCTAAAGACTTATGACTCTGTGACTTGGGGTCCATCTGCTCCAGGCAAAGGCAGTAGTAGCTGGACCCCTGGATATTTATTTATTTATTTATTTATTTGAGTTGGAGTCTCACTCTGTCGCCCAGACTGGAGTGCAGTGGCCGCTCCCGGTCACCGCAGCCTCGACCTGCTGGGCTCTGGCGATCCTTCCGCCTCAGCCTTCCAAGTAGCCGAAATTACAGGCATGCGCTACCACGCCCGGCTGATTTTTTGATTTATTGTAGAGATGAGGTCTCGCTGCTCAGGTGAGTCTCGAACCCGCGGGCTCAGGCAATCCACTCACTCAGCCTCCCAAAGGGGTGGGATTACAGGCTGAGCCACCGAGCCTGGCACCCCTGGATATTTAAAAGAGGCCTGCAGACTGTTCCCCAAATGGATGAGCAGAGGCAACAAAGGTGTCCCTGAGGGCAATGTCCCTTTGCGATCTGGAGAAAAACCAGGAAGCACTTTCCTAGTTGCCTGCTGTGAAGAAAGGAATTCTTACAGTGAAATGTCAGTGGCCTCTGAAGCAAAGCTTCCTGTGCAATTCTTCTTCTGGGAACAGAGAAATTCACTCAGAAATTCACTCTAAAGCCGGGCTTGGTGGCTCAGCCTGTAATCCCGCGCCTTTGGGAGGCTGAGGTGAGTGGATTGCCTGAGCCCGCGGGTTTGAGATCCGCCTGGGCAGGGAAACCTCATCTCTACAATAAATCAAAAAATCAGCTGGGCGTGGTAGCGCATGAAGGCTGAGGCGGAAGGATTGCCAGAGCCCAGCAGGTCAAGGCTGCGGTGGCCGGGAGCGGCCACTGCACTCCAGTCTGGGCGACAGAGTGAGACTCCAACTCAAAAAAAAAAAAAAAAAATTCACTCTAAGGTCCTAGGAATATTAAATAAAGTATTGCCTTGCCTTCCCTCCAGTATTTTGATTATTGAAGAAGATTCTAAAGAGGGAATATTGAGGAAATTTAAGGACAAGTAACAAGCTAGATAATGCTGACAGATCACCTAGTTTCCTTACATTAAATACTAGAATGTCTGACTATGTTGAGCTCCAAGATCTCCTATTTGGAGGTTTGATGGAATCTCAAATGGTGGATTTCATGCATCAACAGGGCAATATCTGGTGGCGGGGGGTGAGGGGGGTGGGTTACAGAGAATTCCTTTCCACTTCCAATCATAAGTAGACAACCATGTCTTTCATTGGCCTTCTAGGCTATCAGTGGAGTGGATTTTTTGAGACAAGCATTTTAATGTACCTTTACCCATGTCTGCAGCCATTACATCAAATTCCTAGCTTTGTGCCTGGCATACAACATATACCTCCTGGAAAATAATAATGCAATTCTTTGTAAATATTTTGTGTTGATTTTTCATTTGCCTTAAGCAAGTACTTTCTCCTTCATATGCTCCCCGACAATTTTTGCCCCTTTGGTAGAGTTAAGGCTGTTAGTAGTCCGCAGAATGCAATTTAGGTTGAAGAACTGTGAGCCAGGCAGACCATCCAGAAGGCTGCTACACTGATCCCATAAGAGACAAGGGAAGCAAGGGGTGGCATCCAACTGAGCACTACATTGACTTTTGGTTTGTCTTTCTCCCTTGGTCTTCAACCTTATTTAGTACTAGCCGCTGTGGGATCCCCTCCTGGGCTGTTCTCAAATCTGTTCACTTGTCTGCATCTTCCTCTGCCTACATTCAGGACACCAGGAGGGCTCCTCTGCATGGTTCATCTGCAATGGCCCCCTCCCAGCTCCACTGCATCTCATCTGCCCCCTTTGCAGTCCATTTTAAAACAATTATGGAATATTTTGAACACAGAGAATCATTTAGGAATAGTATTAAATCACTCAGAAGATATTAAGAGAGTATCACTCTAGAAATAAATGGCTTCAGCTCAAACCACTTTCTAGCCAGATAGCTGTGGGCAAGGTCCTTAATCTCTCTTTTCCTCAGTTCCCTCATTTGTAAAATGGAGGTGATGAGAGCAGTGCACAGACCTCTTAGGATTTTTGTGAGAATTAAATAAATTTACTCATTTAGGTGCTATATGTGTTAGTCTTCATTATTATTTTTTACTCTTCTCTCATCTTGTCAAGTTTAGACCAATCTATTCTGCATGCTTTCTAGAGAGAACTTTCAACAGTGCAATCTAATCTAATCCTGTCACACATTTTCCTAAATCTGCTAATGGCTCCTGGTTGCCCTCAGGACAAAATCCAAACTCCTTAACAGGACTCCTAGAGCCTTCAAGTCTGGCTCAGGTTATCACTCAATTTGCAGCAGAATGAGGCACCAGAAAGAAGGCATTCCAAGCTGGGGATGTTTTGTGAGCATGGGAAGTAGACGTGAGGCAGGGGGTTGCAGAATCTGATCTGCAGAGCCATGCAGGGTGGTGGCTGCAAGCGAGTCTTGGTACTGCAGCAGAACGCTGAGGGTTCTTGGCATGGCTCTGCCACTTATTCGCTGTGTGACCTTGGGCAAGTTATGGAACATCTCCATATCTCTGTTTTCCTGTTTGTAAACTTCTTAAAGAATGCACCTACTTCATGAGGTTGTGGGGAAGATTGAGTGAGCTAATATAAGTAAGGTGCTTAAAACAGCTCCATGCCTGTAACTGTATTCAATAACTGGCCATTCTTAAGAGTAGAGGTATATTGGTGCAGATTATGTGGTATCTGAAAGACAGACAGAGGAGATAGATTGGGTAGTGATAAGTCAGTAGTATGCAGAATAGAATTCAAGTTAAAGAAGCTGATCTGGCAGACAGCAAGAGGTAACTGCTGGGACTAGGGTAGTGAGGATGACAGTAGAAGGAAAAGATAAATCTGAGAATGGTCCCAAGACTGAGTGACAGGTTAGATGCGGGGTGAAAGAAAGCTCCCAGACAGCATTTGCTGGAACGCTGTGTACAGAAAGCACTCCATGAGAAGTATCCTTTCACCTAAATTTGAGAAATGTGTAAAGCCCGTGTATTATGGCCTGTGACTGTAGTTCCAGCTATGCAGAAGGCTCACTTGAGCACAGGAGTTCAAGGCCAGCCTGGACAACATAGTGGGATCCCATCTCCATTAAATAAATTTGGCAAATGATATTTATAGCTTTGGAAATTCACACTGTACACTAGCACTAGAAGGTCAAAGGAGCCTAGAAACCCTGCAGTAAAGAAACATTTACGATTTTGACGGATCCAGTGTTTCTGGAATAGTTTGGTCACAGGACATCCCTGCCCCTCCTCCCTCGTTAATAGCACAGACTCACGTCTTGAAGAACCTGTGTTCAGTAGAAACCCCTCTGGAATACATTGCCCTGAGGTAACACGTGCGAATTGTATAAACAGAGCTGGAGAGAGAAGAACACACACATACACAGCGCACAATGCGACTATTTTCCTTCCCTCTGTTCTCTGGTGGGCTCGAGCAGCGGGGAGCTCAGGAGGATGGCTTAAAATTAAATGCACATTTCCCTTTCCTTGCTTGGTGTGAATGTTGCCTCTCTCCCTCTCCCTCGTACCCACATCCTTCTCTGATAGAGTTTGCCTGCCCTAGAGATAGCCATCTGGAGAGTAATGTTGTAATATTGACTATTGCAAGGGACCTCCTTTTGGCATTCAGTCTAGTTCTTGGTGTTTTACTTTCATCTCTCTGTGCTAGAAAATCATCTGACTTCTCTAAATGGTTTCTTTGGGGTAATAACATTATTACAATTTTTCCTTTTCTCCCAAATCGAGGCTATTTTTCCCCCTCAAGGACTTCTTGGCATTTCCGTTAGGTTTATTATTCTGTTGTGCTTGAAGTATTGGCATCCTGTTTGTGCTACAAACAGTAAAATAAAATCTCCCCTCAGGATCACTAGCTGAGCCTCAGGGTCACTTCTGCCTCAGGAATCCCATCTGTCCTAGATCAGCATCCTGGCCCCTGAGACAGGGCTGGGATTGCCAGGGAAATTGACTTGCAGAGGCGCTATTGACATTTTAGGCTCATGTTTGAGTTGTGACCGCAAGTAAACGCCAGCAAGAGCATTGCAGACCGGGCTGGAGGTAATGGAATTCTGTTAACCATTGAGTGTCAGCAACTTAGAACGTGTGGATAGCACAGGCTGGTCCCCCTGCTCCTGAGTCGCATCAAGTTACTTTCATGCATAAAGAAAGGTCCCTGAGCCAGGCGCAATGGCTCATGTCTGTAATCCCAGCACTTTGGGAGGCCAAGGCGGGAGTACGCTTGAACCCAGGAGTATGAGACTAGCCTGGACAACTTAGCGAAACCTCATCTCTAAAAAACAAAATAAAATATTAGCCAGGTGTGGTGATGCACATCTATAGCTCCAGCTACTAAGAAGGCTGAGGTGGAAGAATGGCCTGAGTCCAGGATGTCAAGAGGTCAAGGCTGTAGAAAACCATGATTGTGTCACTGCACGCCAGCCTGGGTGATGGAATGAGACCCCGTCTCAAAAAATAAAATAAAAAAATAAAAATAAAGGCAGCCCTCTAAAGGCTTCCTCTAAAAATCAGTTCTCTTACCTCATGTGACTGAGCAGCCTGAGCACCTCAAATGGCAGCAGCCTCCTGGGACATGTTCTCTCATCAGTTCTGCCTTGATCAGAGTTTGGCCCTCACTAGTCTTCGACCTTCAAAACATGGTCTGTTCTCTTCATCTCCTCCCATAACCTTCTTTAGTAAAATGGGGTCATCAGCACATTTCTACTCATGTGACTGTTAAGAAGTGTACAAAAAAGGGAGGAATTTGGGGGTTATGCAGAGATCAGTGAGACTATACTTGGCTTGCAAATTGTCTAATATGTAGTGTAACACATATGGGTGCCTTTCTTACTTCCAAACTTTTCCTTCAAGATGCCAACATTCTGGATATCTGGTCCTTTAAAAAAGAAAGACAGAAAGAGAGAGACAGAGAGAGAGAGAGAGAGAGAGAGAGAGAGAGAGAGAGAGAGAGAGGCCAGCATTCTTGGCTCGGTTCTCTAGGGAAAATTAAGTCCTCTAGGCTTAGGATTCAGGTGCCATACCCAATTCCAGGTTAAAACTAACTATTCAGCCACTAAATTCTGAACCTGTTTTTCCACCCTCAAGGTCTCCTGATGGCCTCACCCACCAAGTAGCCTCCTACCCTGCACCAAGTTCCAAAACAGGCTTCCCCTCTAGCTGTTGATTGTAATTCTGTAGCTTGCTCTCTAAGGATTGTCATGGTTTTCTGTCCTTATGCCTCTTATTTCTCTTGTTGGCCAGATAAGAAGTCTATTTCCCAGGAAACTGAGAAATAACTGCAGAGACCCTTTAAAGAAGGTTAATTTCTGGAATTCAGGCATGAGGGAGGGTGCAAACCTTTTTTTAGTATATGAAAAAGTAAATTTAGTCGGGCATGGTGGCTCACACCTGGAATCACAGCACTTTGAGAAGCTGAGGGGAGTGGATCGCCTAAGCCTGGGAATTCGAGACCAGCTTGGGCAACTTGATGAGATCTCATCTCTACAGAAAATAAAAAAGTTAGTTGAGCGTGCTGGCATGTGCCTGTGTTTCTAACTGCTGGGAAGGCTGAGGCAGACTGATTGCCTGAACCCAGCAGATCAAGTCTGCAGAGGCCATGAGTGTACCACTGCACTCCAGCCTGGTTGACAGTTTGAGACTCTGACTCAAAAACAAAACAAAACAAAAAGTGAGTTTAATCTTATTTTGTTGTCATTAATTGATGAGGCCAGTGACATATTGAACTATTGATACCTGCTGATTTCTTTTTTTTGAGTTGGAGTCTCACTCTGTCGCTCAGACTGGAGTGCAGTGGCCGCTTCCGGTCACCACAGCCTCGACCTGCTGGGCTCCAGTGATCCTTCTGCCTCAGCTTTCCAAGTAGCCGGAATTACAGGCATACGCTCCCACGCCCGACTGATTTTTTGATTTTTGTAGAGATGAGGTCTCGCTGCCCAGGCAGGTCTCGAACCCGTGGGCTCAGGCAATCCACTCACCTCAGCCTCCCAAAGGGGCGGGATTACAGGCTGAGCGACCGAGCCCAGCTTGCTGATTTCTTTTTTTTCCAACTAAGACCATAACCTATTCAGCATTATGTCCCCAGAACCTAGCCTAGTGCTTGACCATAGGACGTGCTCAATGAATGTTACTGAATAAATTTCTCTCTTCCAATATAACTCCTCCAGATAGTTAACCTTTACTTAATCATCTTCAGAAAACAGCAAGCTTTTGACTCACAGGCTAGCCCAACTTTAATGTTTTGAGAGATTTTTCTTACAGGAAGTTGAAATCTGCTTTTCTGTAACTTTTAAATACTCTTCCCACTTCAGTCTCTGGGGTCAAAATAACAAATTAACTATGTCTTCCCATGTGATATTTGTTTTCCTGTCTCTTCTTTGTGTGTGTGTGTGTGTGTGTGTGTGTGTGTGTTGTGTGTGTTGGAGTCTCACTCTGTTGCCCAGGCCGGAGTGCAGTGGCAAGCTCATGGCCACCCCAGTGTGGACCTGCTGGGCTCCAGCTATCCTTCCGTCTCAGCCTTTCAAGTAGCTGGAACTATAGGCGTGCACAACTGCCTGGCTAATTTTTTGATTTATTGTAGAGATGAGGCCTCGCCAAGTTGCCCAGGTTGGTCTCGAACCTGTGGGCTCAGGCAATCCCCTCACCTTGGCCTCCCAAAGTGTTGGGATTACAGACTTGAGCCACTGCACCAGGCCCTATCTCTTCTTTGTTGCCATGTTAAACATTTATAATTACTTGAATTTTCTCTTAAATAACATTTTTTACTTAAATTTTTATTTTCATTGGACAAATGGTAATGTTATATATTTACAATGTGATGGTTTGATATATGTATACATTGTGGAAATATTGTATCTAGCTAATTAACATAGCCATCACCTTACATACTTATTTTTTTGCAGTGGGAACATTTAAAATCTATTCTTTTAGCAGTTAAGAAATATGCAATGTGTTATTATTAATTGTGGTCACTTTGCTGCACAATAGATTTTGAAAACCTATTCTGCCTAACTGGAACTTTGTACCCTTTGGTCAGCTTCTCCCATTCCCCATACCTCTTAATGTTCTCTTTAAACATTTGCTCATATTAATAAGCCCCTGTTAGAGTGTTCTCCCCTGAAGCCACTCCTATTTATTAACAATCACTTTGAGATGAGCTCCCGGAATTGCCCTTCACATTTCAGGGAGGTCTGCCCAGGACAGATCTTCTCCTTTGCTGTGTGCTATCTGTTTCTACTAAGGCACTGCAAGAGTACTTAGATTTTTAGAAGACCACCCTGATAGACTACAGATTCTCCGGAATGTAGCCCTTGGGAAATGGAGGAAGGACAGAACAACCTAACTTTGCTTAAAGTAGAATGGAGAAATACCTGGTGAACTGGAGGTCTTGGGGGAAAGCAAAGCTAGGTTGGAATAGGTGATGAAATGGGGAAAGGGAAGGAACCCTGATAGTGGAGGGGCAACATGAGACATGGGTACCTGGAGAGACAGTTAAAGAGAGCTTATTGGGAAGAAAAGCATGGGTGTGCCAAGAAGGAGAGGGCATGCAGGAGATCATCTTCCCAACTCAGAAGTTTTCCTCAGTTGATCCATAATCTAGTGCTTAAAAATTATTTGAAATAGCAGCTTCTAAACTAAATCTAAAACTCAAGTTTTGAATTCAGCTGTCAAAGAAAAATGATTCCATTTTAATTTCATTTTAATATGCTTCTGTTCCATGAATTTTGCCTCAAATGCTTCACATTGGCACTTATACAAATGTGTGATTAAATTCAGAATAAAAATGATACAGAGATATCTATCTTTTATTATGCCAGCCTATTAAGCAAATTCAGTTTTCTATTTAATTGAAACAGACAAGAATTTTCACTAGCAAAAAGCTGAAGCATCAAGAAATATGTGTTTTCACATCTATGTTTCTTTTCCAAGTCAGTTTGTAGTATAATTTGCTGTGAATTTGGTCTCATGATCAAGAGAAAGCAGTTAGGTTATAATTCCCTACCTGGCACTCTTTTTCTCTCCTTTCCCTTAAAAATTTTCCTTCAGAAAAATCTGTGTGGGATAGATTAGTAGAATCAGGCTGCCATAACTAGAGGAAATATCTTGGAGAGTATCGAGTTCAACCCTTATTTTATGCAGATAAAAGAACCAGAGAAGCTACTGATTTGCTTGCAGTCACACATTTATTTGCTGGCTAACTGTTAATCCCTTTAGAGAATGTTCTACTGCCAGTTCTTGGACTTCTGGACTTTATGTTTGAGTAATTTGCCTTCTGTGCCAGAAGACAGTCTTCCATCTCTCTTCCAGAGCTCCAGTGTGGCCTTGCCTAATTATCACAAATGTATATACCTTGATTGAATCTCAGATCTCTCTCTTCCATGAGAAATGTGAATATCACACAGAGCCAAGGTTTAGAGCCTATTTCTTACCTGTCTTCCAAATCAGGTGGGGAGTAGTAGTGTAGAGGATGCTTGAGAGAAAAATATCAGTATTGAGTAGCCTTGGTTAGCATCTGGGTATGCTTTATGTCTCTGGCTATTCTCTAGATATATCTATTTGATGTACACGTGTGGATAGGGAACTGGGAGAAGGGTTGGGTGAGACCCTTGTGTCTTTTATTTAATACCCTGGATGACTGGTAATGAATGTAGTGCTGGTCCCATCTACCCACAGTGTTCTCTGGAGAAGGGGCCTTTGGGAGTTTTGGCCTACCTTTAACGTAGTCTCCTTGGCGTGTTCTGGAATAACAGAAGTTAGCTTCCGGGACAGAAAAAGAAGCACGCATCCCTTAGTGATCATTAATAGTTCTTTCTTACTGAGGCCAGGTCTGGGTTGGATACACTGTGTTGGCCTAAATTCTGAGGCTTAGTATGGTGGCTGCCAGAGCCCTGCTGAGTGAACAAATACAGATTTAGGGAGAACAATTGCATAGTCCTAACCAGTTAGCATCGCTGTCCGGTACTATTTATCACTACAGAAAAGTATACCATGTGCTATATAGGCAAAGTAAAGAGCAGATTCTTTCCAGGGAGATCAAGAAAGTCTTAAGGAGGAGGTAACATTTGAGTTGAGTCTTGAAACAGGCTTGTCCTGCAGCAATCGGGGAGGGGGTGGGTGCAGAAGTAGATAATTCATGCAAAGAGAATATCACAGCATAGACAAGGACTCATAATAGAGAATAGCAGCCCATACTGAAGGCCTGTTTCCTAGGCTACACACAGCGAACTTGTTCCGTATCCTTCCACCTGAGGGAAAGTCCCTGGAACTTGGGCAAAGAGCGCCGTATTCATGCGCACGTGGATATCCCTGTTTTCCACTATAAAGTCTGCCAGAGAATGGGTGACTAGGGTACTACCCGTAGCCTAAATACTTGTATTTTTTTCTGATATTATCTTTAAAGCACAGAGTACAGGTATATATGTGGACAATGGTCTTCATAATTTGCTGAAAGCTGTTTTTATAGATATAAGGGTATATAGAAACACATATGTGTATGTGTGTGTGTGTATACACATGCCGATTTTCATGCACAGAGACAATGGTCTTTTGTGACTAGTTTGGAAGTCATCCTGCTTTTGGTCTTGCAAAACTCAGACTTGTATTGATTGTAGTGATCATAGACTTTCAGACCACAGAGATGACATAATCCAACAACTTCATTTATATAGCCAATAAGCCTGAGGCCCAGAGAATGACTTGCTTAGCATTGGTAAATCACCCACCAAACTGGGAGAACAAGGACAAGAATTTGGGTATCGGTATGGGCTGAGTTATGTCCCTCCAAAATTTATACGTTGAAGTCCTAAGCCCTAGTACCTCAGAATGTGATTGTATTTGAAGATAGGATGTTTTAAAAACAATAAAGTAAAAATAAGGTCATTAAGATGGGCTATAATCCAACCTGATTGATGTCCTTGTAAGAAGAGGAGATTGGTCACAGACAAGTACAGAAGGAAGATCATGGGACGACACAGAATGGAAATCTATATGCCAAGGAGAGAGGTCTCAGAAGAAACCAATCTCAATGACACTTTGCTCTTGGACATCTAGCCTCCAGAATTGTGAGAAAATAAATTTTTGTTTAGTCACCCAGTCCATGGTAGGTTGTAATGGCAGCCTGAGCAAACTGATAAAGGTGTCCTAAAAGGCCTGTGCTCTTGTAACTGATTTGGAAACCTACACAGCTGAGTAGGATGAGGCTGTGATGCAGGGCAGGAATTCTCTGCAAGTCCTCAGCTGGGGCCTGTGCTTGGTCACAGGGCATGGCCTCTGGTGCTGAAGTGCTTCTCCAGCCCTGGATGACTACCAGAATGAATATTACACCAGATTGTGTCCGTACAATTTACATCACACAATGAATTCATTTCCATTTACAAGACTCAGAAGAAATGCACCAAGGTTAACTGAATGAAAAGTCAATATCAATGGCATTTTGCAATGGAAAACGATGCTGCTGATGCTGCTTATGCTGCTGATAATTTAATTTGTGTATAGTGACTATCAGTAAATATTATTGGCTTATTTGCATGTCTTAATTCCCTGTTTTGATTGTAGTCTCATTGTGGGCAAGAAGTACAATAATGTACACATTTTTGTATCCTTTGCTGTTATTAAAAAAAATTCCTATTTGATAATGAGTAGAAAAATTATCAGCAATCATCCAAACAAACAGTTTCCCTGCTCTGGCATCAGCACAAGGTCATTTAATTGGGGCCCCTTAGAGACGCTCCATTAGACTCCCCATTGACATACTGCCATCTGGTGGAGCCGGGCCTGTGGATCCGCTTTCACAGTCTGATGTTGCCTGTGTCTTGACATATGTTTGTTCTGTTTCCTGGTGATTTTCCTGACAGCTGTCCAAATCCAGGGGTGAGCACCACGCAGGCCCAGGTCTTGGAAAATACTGAAAGAGGCAAACATTTTCTTCAGTTTTCTGCTGCTTTCCCTGTTAGTGATACTCACAGCCTGGTGTTCCTCCTCCTCTAGATAAAATCTTGAGTTCCAGTCCCCAAATTAGCATCTCTTTCCCTCCCCCAGATTTCTTTTATTTGCATAGTATTTACATTTACAAATTGCTTGAAAAACGCCTCTCTCATTTGATTCTCAAACAACTTTTTGAGTAGGCTGGACTTGAATTTTGACCTTATTCAACAAAAATTTGTTGAATATCAATAAGACTAGGGTCAAGTTAATCCACGGGTAGAGAAGGCCCAGTGCCTGGAGCCCAAATATTTTTAGGACCTCATGAAAATATTTAATTTTTTTTAAATAGAAGAAAAAATGAAATTTTAGGTGGGAAGAAATGAATCTTCATGCCAATGCAAATTTTTTGGTATAATTTTTAACATTTGAAAAATATAGCTTTTAGTATTTTTGTGGAGAAATAAGTCCATGAAGGCAAAATTACCTAAAATCCACAAAGATCATAAAGCAGTCCTGGAATAAAATTAGTCAGTTATGCATTTAAAAGTAATGTGGGACAATGAAGTGGGGAGAATTTTAGTTTATCTCGAAGCAGAATTGAAACATGTTTGACTGAACACATCAGGAAAGTCAGAAAATAGTTGTCTGGATGCTTAGGAAACTCCTGGGAGGAAATGAGAGCTATGGCCAGTCCTGGGGTTCAGAGGGACCAGGGGTATCTGGTAAATGGTGGTAATACTTGACAGAGTGACCCAGCAATACCCCTACTGGGAATATACCTGGAGAAACTCAAATCATTCTACAAAAAAGATAGCCGCACATGCATGTTTATTGTGGCACTGTCACAATAACGAAAACATGGAACCAACTGTGCTGCCCATCGAAACTGGACTGGATTTTTAAAATGTGGTACATACACACAATGGAATATTACACAGTCAAAAAGAAGGAAAAACATATGGGCTTCAGTGACTTGGACAGATTTACTGTCTATCATACTCAGAAACAAAGAACAGAGTACCACATATTCTCACTCATAAGTGAACCCTGAACATTTACCATAATACTATAAGAAAGGGATTGGCAGTAGAAGGGGACTGCCGGGGTGGGATTGGGGGAACACAATATCAATAAGGGTACCTGATCTCAAACCAGGCAAAGTGGGGACAAAAGGGAGGTCCAAACTTTAACTGCATGATGAACACTTGTATACTTAATCCTAAATTGTACCCCACATCTTTAAAATAAAAAAATAAAAATAATGACTTGACAGAGAGTCATTCCTCCAGGGATAGCATGCAGGGGTGTTATAAGGAGTTTCCTGAAAGGGATATCAGCCTAAGAAAGAAGCAAACAGCCACAACGTGCTTAATCCTGTAAGAAAACCTCATTTACCCTCCTAATGGGACAAATGATGTATAGGATGCCTGTGACTTGGATGGGTTTGTTGCCTGCCTAATTCCGTGAAGAGCATTAATGTGCTCTGCCAAAGCAGACTTATTTGTGAGGACTAGTGAGACTCCGTTAAAACTCTCAGGTCCACTTCCCTTAGGGAGGACATTGTAGGCTGGGGTGCCATCCTGGTGGTTTGAAGTGGTATCTCATTGTGGTTTTACTTGCTTTTCCCTAAAACTAATGATGTTGAGCATATTTTCATGTACTTATCTGTCATTCCTGTATTTTTTTTGGAAAAAAGTGTACTTAACTTTGCCTATTCTCTCTCTCTCTCTTTATCTCTCTTTTTTTCTCTTTCTTTCCTTTTTGAGGCAAGGCCTTGCTCTATCACCCAGGCTGGAGTGCAGATCATGGCTCACTGCAGCCTCAAACTCTTGGGTTCAAGCAATCCTTCTGTCTCAGTCACCTGAGTAGCTGGAAATACAGGTGCATACCACCAGGCCAATTTTTTATTTTTATTTATTTATTAAATCTAATTAATTAATTAATTAATTAATTTTTTGAGTTGGAGTCTCACTCTGTTGCCCAGACTGGAGTGCAGTGGCCGCTCCCGGCCACCGCAGCCTCAACCTGCTGGGCTCCAGCGATCCTTCCGCCTCAGCCTTCCAAGTAGCTGGAACTATAGGCGCGCGCTACCACGCCCGGCTCATTTTTTTGGATTTATTGTAGAGATGAGGGCTCGCCAAGTTGCCCAGGCGGGTCTCGAACCTGTGGGCTCAGGCAATCCACTCATCTCAGCCTCCCAAAGCGCGGGGATTACAGGCTGAGCCACCGAGCCCGGCCTTATTTAATTTATTTTTGAGGTGTAGTCTCACTTTGTCGCCCAGATTGGTGTGCAGTGGCACACTTAACGGCCACCGCAGCGTCAACCTACTGGGCACTGGCGATCCTTCCGCCTCAGCCTTCCAAGTAGCCGGAACTACAGGTGCGTGCAACCACACTCAACTAATTTATTTTATTTATTGTAGAGACAAAGTCTCACCAAGTTGCCAGGACTGGTCTTGAATCCGCGGGCTGGGGCAATCCACTTGCCTTGGCCTCCCAAAGTGCTGGGATTACAGGCTGAGCCACTGAACCTGGCCAGTTTTTTATTTTTTGTAGAGACGGGATCTCACTATGTTGACCAGACTGGTCTCAAACTCCTGGGCTCCAGTGATGCTCCTGCCTCACCCTCTCAATGTGCTGGGTTTTGGTGTGAGCTGTTGTGCCTGGGCCTTTGTGTATTTTTAAATCAAGTTGCCTTTTTATTTTTGAGTTGCAAGAGTTTTTAAAAATATATTCTGGATACAGTTCTTTTTTTATCGTCATCATTTTTTTTTTAGTTAGAATCTCACTCTGTTGCCTGGGCTGGAGTGCAGTGGCACACTCATAGCTACTATAGCCTCGACCTGCTGGACTCAGGCAATCCTTCTGCCTCAGTGTTTCAAGTAGCTGGAGCCACAGGTGTGCGTCACCACGCCCAGATAATTTTTTTTTTCAATTGTGGAGACGAAATCTTGGCAAGTTGTCCAGGCTGGTCTCAAACCCCTGGGCTCGCAAACCCATGAGCTCAGGAAACCCTCTTGACTCTACCTCCCAAAGTGCTGGGAATACAGGTGTGAGTCACTGTGCCTGGCTTGATACAAGTTATTTATATTATCTGCAAATTATTTTCTTCCATTCTTTGGGTTGCCTTTTCATTTTCTTGAAGATGTCCTTTGAAGCACAACAGTTTTAAATGTTGATGAGGTCCACTTTGTTTATTTTTTTCTTTTATTGCTCACACTCGGTGTTATAGATAAGAGTCTTTTGCCAAAACTAACGTGCTACAGTTTGAAAGCATCTCCCAAAATTCATGTATGGAAACTGAATCTCCAGTGCAACAGTGTTGAAAGGTGGGAGCTTTAAGAAGAGATTGGATCATGAGGGTTCTGCCCCCATGAATGGATTAATGCTGCTATGGTGGAAGTGAGTTTATTATCTCTGGAGCAGATTTGTTATAAAAGTGAATTTGGCTTCCTCTTTCTCTCAAGCACTCTTTTGCCCTTCCATCTTCCACCAAGGGATAATGCAGCAAAAAAACCCTGGCTAAATACAGCCCCTTGAACTTGGATTCTCCAGCCTCAGGAACTTTAAGAAATAAATCTCTGTTTGTTATGAATTACCCAGTTTTAGGTATTCTGCCATAGCAGCACAAAACAAACTAGGACACAAGGTCATGAAGATTTAGCCCTGTGTTTTCTTCTAAGAACTTTATGGTTTTAGCTCTAACATTTAGGACTTTGGTTCATTTTGCATTAATTTGTGTATATGGAGTAAGGTAAGAGTTCAACTTCATTCTTTTACATATAGCTATCCAGTTGTACCAGCATCATTATTTCCCCCAAGCATCATTTTTTGAAAAGACTATTCTTCTACTCTGGATAGTCTTGGCATCCTTGTTGCTAATCAGTTGCTCAGGGATGTGTGGGTTTATTTTTGGATTCTCAATTCTATTTCATTGATCTATATGTTTATAATTTTTGCCAGCACCACACTGTCTTGATTACTGTTGCTTTGTAGTATGTTTTAAAATTGTAAAGTGTGAGTTCTCCTACTTTGTTCTTTACAGGATTCTTTGGGCTATTCTGGGTGCCTTGTAATTTGATGTGAATTTTTAAATTACCTTGTCAGTTTCTACAAAGAAGTTAGCTGAAATACTGATGAAAATTATGTTAAACTACTGATCATTTGAGTGATATTGCTATCTTAATAATTAATTAATAGGTATTTGCATCTGTACATTTTCTTCTAATCACTGTTTTGACTACATCTCATAAATTTTGATGTCACGTGTCTTTATTTTTGCTTAACTCGTAGTATTTTCTGATTTTCTTTTTGATTTCTTCTTTGACCTACTGGTTATTTAGAAATGTGTTGTTTTAATATCCACTTATTTGTGAGTTTTCCAAACGTTTTCCTATTATTGATTTCTGATTTCTTTTTATTGTGTTCAGAGAACATTGTATTATTTTTATTCTTTTAAATGTAGTGAGGTTTGTTTTAGTGCTTGTTATTCCTGGGGAATGTTGTATGTGATCTTGAGAAAAGTGTATATGTTGTTTTTGCTGTTTGCAGTGTTCTGTAGGTGAGTGTTAGCTCTAGTTGGTTTGTAGTGTTGTTCAAATCTTCAGTTTCCTTGTGGATCATATGTCTAGTTGTTCCATACATTATTGGAAGTGGGGTACTGCGGCTTCCAAATTGTTGTTATTAGGTGCATATATATTTATTATTGCTATATCTTTCTGATAGATTGACTTTTTATTATTATAAACTATTTTTCTGCATGTCTAATGGCATTGTTTCAAAATTTATTTTGTCTTGTATTAATATAGGTACTTCAGCTTTCTTGTGGTTGTTGTTTGCATGATGTCTTTTTACCATCCTTTTACTTTCAATCTATTTGTATCTTTAGAACTAAAATGTGATTCCTGACTGGGCATGGTGACCCATGCTTGTAATCCTGGCACTTTGAAAGGCCAAGATGGGAGGATTGCTTGAGGCCAGGAATTGGAGACCAACTTGGACAACCTAGGGAGAATCCATCTCTACAAAAATTAAAAAGTATTAGTCAGGAATGGTGGCACATGCCTGTAGTCCTAACTGTTTGGGAGACTGTGGTGGGAGGATTGCTTGAACCCAGGAGTTTGAGGCTGTGGTGATCCATGATCACATCACTGCACTCCAGCTTGGGTGACAAAGTGAGATCCTGTCTCAAAGAAAAGGAAAAAAAGATGTGACTTCTGTAGACAGTATATAGTTGAATCATGTTTATCTATCCAATTTGAAAATCTGTCTTTTGATTAGATTGTTTAATCTATTCCCATTTAATGCTATTATTATTATTATTTATTTATTTATTTATTTTTTGAGTTGGAGTCTCACTCTGTCGCCAGATTGGAGTGCAGTGGCTGCTACCGGCCACCGCAGCCTCGACCCGCTGGGCTCCGACGATCCTTCCGCCTCAGCCTTCCGAGTAGCCGGAATTCCAGGCACGCGCTACCACGCCCAGCTGATTTTTTTGATTTATTGTAGAGATGAGGTCTCGCTGCCCAGGCAGTTCTCGAACCCGCGGGCTCAGGCAATCCACTCACCTCAGCCTCCCAAAGGCGCGGGATTACAGGCTGAGCCACCGAGCCCGGCTATTATTATTATTATTATTTTGAGTTGGAGTCTCACTCTGTCGCCCAGACTGGAGTGCAGTGGCCGCTCCCAGCCACCGCAGCCTCAACTTGCTGGGCTCCGGCGATCCTTCCGCCTCAGCCTTCCAAGTAGCTGGAATTACAGGCATGCACTACCACACCCGGCTGATTTTTTGATTTATTGTAGAGATGAGGTCTCGCTGTCCAGGCGGGTCTCGAACCTGCAGGCTCAGGCAATCCACTCACCTCAGCCTCCCAAAGGCGTGGGATTACAGGCTGAGCCACCGAGCCTGGCTCCATTTAATGCTATTATTGATGTAGTTGGATATATATCTGTCATTTTACTTGTTTTCTGTATGGCACATGCCTTTTTCCCCTTCTGTTCCAACTTTGCTGTTTTTTTTTTTTGCATTTAGTAAATATTTCCTAATGTAGCATTTTGATTTCTTTAATTTTTCTTTTACTGTATTTTAGGATAGAGTAGTTCCCCCTTATCTGCAGTTTCACTTGCCATAGTTTCAGTTACCTGCAGTCACTATGGTCCAAAACTATTAAATGAAAAATTTTAGAAATAATTCATAAGCTTTAAATTATGCATCATTCTGAGTAACATGGTGAAGTCTCACACCATTCTGATCCATCCTGCCCAGGATGTGAATCATCTTCTTGTCTATCATATCTACATTGTATATGCTCTCAGGAAATTATTGTATAGGAAAAAGCATTGTGTGTATAGGGTTCAGTATTATTCATAATTTCAGGCATCCACTGGGGGTCTTAGAACATATCCTCCATGGACAACAGGAAGATTACCGTACTTTTTTTTTAGTGGTTGCTCTAGGGTTCAGCATATATAACTTAGTTTATCAGAATCAGTCTTAGACTTTTATTAGCTTAATTATGGTATTATGTAGAAATGTAACTTCTGTATATCTGTATTTCCATTCCCTCTTTTTTGTGTTATTGTTATGCTTATTACATCTATTAACATTATAAATTTAACAGTGAACTGTTATAATTATTACTTTATCCTCTGTAGTCATTTTCTTTTCTTTTTTTTTTTTGAGTTGGAGTCTCACTCTGTCACCCAGACCGGAGTGCAGTGGCCGCTCCCGGCCACTGCAGCCTCGACCTGCTGGGCTCCGGTGATCCTTCCGCCTCAGCCTTCCAAGTAGCTGGAACTACAGGCGCGCGCTACCACGCCCGGCTGATTTTTTGATTTATTGCACAGATGAGGTCTCGCTGCCCAGGCAGGTCTCAAACCCACGGGCTCAGGCAATCCACTCACCCCAGCCTCCCAAAGGCGTGGGATTACAGGCTGAGCCACCGAGCCCGGCTATATATATATATATATATATTTTTTTTTTTTTTGAGTTGGAGTCTCACTCTGTCACCCAGGCTGGTGGGCAGTGGCATGCTCCCGGCCACCACAGCCTCTATCTGCTGGACTACTGTGATCCTTCCACCTCAGCCTTCCAAGTAGCCGGAACTACAGGCGCATGCTACCACGCCCAGCTAGTTTTTTATTTATTGTAGAAATGAGGTCTCACCAAGTTGCCCAGGTGGGTCTCGAACCCGCAGGCTCGGGCAATCCTCTCGCCTCGGCCTCCCAAAGTGCTGGGATTACAGGCTGAGCCACGGAGCCTGGCCCAATTGACAAATATATTACATATGTTACATTTCTAGACGTTGTAGGCCCAACAATACATTATTATATTCATATTAGTTTGTATAATTATTTTCAAAATCAGTTAAGAAAAGAAGAAAAACTATGCACTTTAACTTTTATAAATCCATAATTACTAAAAGAAAAATGTATTTCTACTCTCATGAAACATTTCTGACAGCAAATGTGTGAGTTTTCCATGCCAAGAAATTCTCCAGTTCTCTGGACACCAACTAGTGTCTTACAACTCAATTCTGATGCTAATTACCTGGAGTTAGTGCAAATGCCACAGGTTAAGTAATCAGTCCCTCATGACTGCACCTCACTTCAAATACCAAAGTCTGGGGCCCCTGTGTAGTCATCCTCCATGGGGAATTGGTTCCAGAAACTCCCATGGAAAGCAAACTCCACAGTTGCTCGTGTCCTCTACCTAAACGGTGTGGTATTTTCATATGACCTATAAACATCCTCTTGAAGACTTTAAATCATCTCTAGATTGTTTATAATACCTAATGCAATGTAAATGCTATGTAACTAGTTATATTATATCTTTAAGAATTATTTTTAAAAAATAAAAATTATTTTATTATTATTTTTATTGTTTCTTTTTCTTCCTCTATTTTTACAAACTTAAGGAGAATATATATATTTATCCTTGGTTGGTTGAATCTAAGAATGCAAAAACCAAGGATATGAAGGACTGACTGTACTTTTGACCAACTGGTTATAAATGAGGGGTTCCCACAATACCCCCCTCAGGCATGATAATTTGATAGAATGGTTCATAGAACTCAGGAAAACGGTTTACTTACTATTAGAGGTTTATTATAAAGGATATATATATTTTTTGAGTTGGAGTCTCACTCCATTGCCCAGGCTAGAGTGTAGTGGCGTGCTCACGGTCACCCCAGCGTCGACCTGCTGTGCTCCCGGGATCCTTCTGCCTCAGCCTTTCAAGTAGCTGGAACCTACAGGTGCACGCTGCCACACCCAGCTAATTTTTTTTTTTTTAATTGTAGAGACAAGGTCTCACCAAGTTGCCCAGTCTGCTCTCAAACCCGCAGATTCAGGCAATCCACTCGCCTCAGCCTCTCAAAGTGCTGGGATTACAGGCTGAGCCACCAAGCCTAGCCAAGGATATTTTAAAGAATACAAATGAACAGCCAGACGAAGTTCATGGGGTGAGGTCCAGAATCATCTTGAGCATAGGTGCTTCTGTCCCCAGGGAGTTGAGATGTGCCACCCTCCCAGCAGCACATGGATGCATTTATCAATCTAGAAGGTCTCTGAACACCATTGTTAGGGTTTTTATGGAGATTTCATTACATAGGCATGATCGAATATGTACTGACATGGGTGATTAACTCAATATCCTGTTCCTCTTCTCTTTCCAGAGGTGGGGGTTGGAACTTACCCTCTAATCACATGGTTGTTTCCTCCAGCCACCGACCTCATTCTGAAGCTATCTAGGGGCTTTAGCCACCAGTCATCTCATTAACACATAAAAAGACATTCTTTTTTTTTTTTTGAATCCGAGTCTCACTCTGCCACCCAGGCTAGAGTGCAATGGCACACTCACAACCACTGCAGCCTCGACTTGCTGAGCTCATGTGATTCTTCTGCCTCAGCCTTCCAAGTAGCTGGAACTACAGGTGTGCACCACCACGCTCAGCTAATTTTTTGATTTATTGTAGAGACGAAGTCTTGCCAAGTTCCCCAGGTTTGTCTTGAACCCATGGACTCAGGCATTCCTCTCGCCTCTGCCTCCCAAAGTGCTGGGATTACAGGTGTGACATTCTTATCATACCAAAGACTATAAGGCTCTTAGAAGCTCTGTGCCAGGAACCATGGTGGAGACCAGATAAGATCTTATTAGATCATAATATCACAATTACATTTGCTGATGCTTCTTGTTTTTTGTGTGAATTTGAATTGCTATCTGAGGTTACTAGCTTTCAACCAGAACAACTTTCTTTGGTATTTCTTTTTTTATGTCTATTTTTGGCATAAACAACAAGCGTTTATTTCTCATAGTTCCAGAGGCTGGGAAGTCCCAGATCAAGATGTCAGCAAATCTGTTGTCTGTTGAAGTCCAGCTTCCTGGTTTACAGATGACTGCTTTTTATTGCATCCTTACATGCTAATGAGCAGAGAGAGACAGAGATCTTGTGTCTTTTCCTCTTTTTTCCCCTTTTAAAAAATTGTGCTAAAGTACATAGAACATAAAATTAAATTCTTAATTATTTTAAAATGACAATTTAGTGATATTAAAAATACCTATATTGTGCAATCATTACCACCATCTATTTCCCAGAACTCTTTTTATTTTATAAAACTGAAATGCTTATTAAATAAAATCTATAGACTGGGCATGGTGACTCACAGCAGTAATCTCAGCACCTTGGGAGGTGGAGGCAAGAGGGTTGCCTAAGCCCAGTGGTTCGAGACTAACCCGGGCAATCTGACAAGTCCTGCTGTCTCCAATACATCAAAAAATTAACCAGATGTGGTGGGGCACACCTGTAGTTCCAGTTATTTGGAAGGTTGAGGCAGAAGGGTGACTGGAGCACAGCAGGTTGAGACTGTGGTAGCTGTTGAGTGTGCCACTACTCCAGCCTGGGCAACAAAATGGGATGGCATCTTGCTGCTCCAAGGAAAAGACATCTGACTAGCAGAAGGGGAGATTAAATCTTATGTTCTCTGTTCTCTACTGTAGCAGTCTGGAGTGGAGTCTCTGCCTCACTGAGCTGGGACTGGGGAGAGGTTCAAATGCCACAGACCCTTGCCTATCTTACTACATTTTCATGAATGGATATTTCTTCATTTGCTATTTGCCCTCAGGACCAAATCCAGGAAGATTTAAATAGCTGTTTCTTTTAACAGTTTGCACAAGTTCCCCTGGAGATTGAGTCACTGGATCTCCTCATGCTGAAGTGCCAGAAGTTGATCTCTAGATATAAAATTCATGGTTCACACATTGTTTCCTTGAGTTTCTTGAAAATGCTATTTACTGTTTTCCTTTGGATGTTGCTGCTGAGAAGTCTGATGCCAATTACTTTTCTCTACTTTTTAAGTAATTTTATCTTTTTGCCTGAAGATGTTCTCTGAGGATTTTAGTTTGTGCAGTAATTGTTTTACTAGGATGACATACCAGTCAGAGAAAAGGAACCAATAGTATATACATACACACACACACGTAGTCATATGTCACATAATGGCATTTTGGTCAATGATGAAACATATATATGATGGTGGTCCCACAAGATTATAATAGAGCTGAAAAATTTCTCTTGCTTAGTGACATCATAGCTGTTGTAACATCATAGTAAAAAACATCTCCCATGCAAATCTATGAAGAAAAAAAGAAACAACTGCTGTGGATATATTTCTGAAAAAAGTTCCACTTCCTCAAGAAAAGCCTCAGGCAGGTCTCCCAGGAGGTGTTCCAGAAGGAGTCATTGTTCTCAGAGGAGATGACAGCTCCAGGCATGCTACTGCCCCTCAAGACTTTCCAGTGGGCCAAGATGTGGAGGTGGAAGACAGTGGTATTAAGGACTCTAATCTGTGTAGGCCTAGGCTAATGCAAGTGTTTGTGTCTTCATTTTTAAGAAAAAAATTTAAGCAGTAAAAAAAAAAAAAAACTTCAAAAATAGAAAAGGCATATATATATATATATATATATATATATATATATATATAGAGAGAGAGAGAGAGAGAGAGAGAGAGAAAGAGAGAATATTTTTGTATAGCTGTACACTGTGTATTTTAAGCCAAGTATTATACAAAAGTTTAAAAATTTAAGTCTAGAAAGTAAAAAAGTTACGGTAAGCTAAGGTTAATTTATTATTGAAGAAAGATCATTATTTTGGTAAATTTAGTGTAACCTAGTTGCACAGTTTTTATGAGGTCTACAGTATTGTCCTAGTAATGTCCTAGGCCTTCACATTCACTCACCACTCATTCATTGACTCACCCAGAGCAACTTGCAGTCCTGGAAGCACTGTTCATGGTAAGTGCCCTATATAGTTGTACCATTTTAATCTTTTATATCATATTTTTACTGTATCTTTTCAATGTTTAGATATACAAATCCTTTGTGTTAAAAATTGCCTGCAGTATTCGGTACAATAACATGCTGTACAAGTTTGTAACCTAGGAGCAATAGGATACCTCATATAGCCTAGGTATGCAGTCTGCTATACCATCTAGGTTTGTGTAAGTACACTCTATGATGGCCACACAGTGATAAAATTGCCTAACGACTCCTTTCTTAGAACATTTCCGCAGTGTCAAGCAACACATGGCTGTGTGTTTGTGTGTGTGGAGAAAGAAGAGGGGTGAAGGGGTAAGAGAGAGAGAGAGAGAGAGAGATAGAGATTTGAAGTAATTGGCTTCTGTGATTGTGGGGGCTGACACATCAGAAATCTGTAGGACACATTGTGGGGCACATTGTGGGGGGAATCTAAGGCAAGAACTGAAGATTCAGTTTTGAGACAGAATTCCTATTTCTGGAAATTTCAGTTTTGGCTTGTAAAGCCTTCAACTATTTGGATGAGCTCACCTATATTATCAAGAGTAATCTACTTTACTTAAAGTCTACTGATTGTAGATATTAACCATATTTACAAAATACTTCCACAGCAAGACCAGATTAGTGTGTGATTAAATAACTGTGTACTATAGCCTAACCAAGCTGACTCAAAACTAGTAATCACTGCTCACCCCTTGGCAACTTTCCCATCTACTTAAACCAATAAAATAAAGACAGTGAGAAAGTCATTTTTCTACTTAACAGGATACAACTATCTTGTGAACAACACAAAATACACTAAGTTTTTTCCCAGAAGAGGATACAAAATCTTTGAGTGATGTTTAATTTTCTTCTTGATATTCTGTAACTTAACTATTATATTGTAAAGTTAACTATTATTTATATATCTGATGTGAGTTAGTATATATGTGGAGAAAGAGGTGGGGTCAAAGGGGTGGAGGGAGAGAGACAGAGAGAGAAAGAAAAGAGAGAGAGAGAGAAAGAGATTTGAAGGAATTTGAATGAATACATATGTATATATATAGACATATATGTATATATACATACAGATATAACTTGAAGGAATTTGAAGGAACGTGTGTGTGTGTGTGTGTGTGTGTGTGTGTGTGTGTGTATACCCAGAGTATACACACACACAAACATATTGATAACAAAATAAGGAAGAAATACTCAGAAAAATTATAGCCCTCTTATCTGCCACTGTTCACATGGTCATAACTAGTATTTATAACTACCTCTTTTCAGTACTGTTTTATATTTCCCTTGCCCTCAGCAAGCATCTCACCTGGTTTTAGTTTTTTGCCTAGTGGGGCAACCTAAACCTTCATTCCTGAAGGGTCTGAGACATTAGAGGTCCTGCCTGAATTGGGTTGTTGTAGTTTTCCATTAACATTAATCACAGGACACGGTAGTCCTAAGAGATGTCCTAAAGAATCTCTTGTATTCTAGACATACTCTTCCTTACCACCACTGTGTACTAGCAGCCCAATTCCCCCTTGGTAATCAAGATCAATCACCACAGTCAATACTGTAACTTCTTTCTTTGCCTGTTGATTCAATAGCAAGAGTCCAAAATGGCCAGGTGGCATTGTTGTGTCTCCTGGTGGAAACATTTCTCTCTTCGAAACTAAAATCTCTAGACCACCAGAGCATACATTCATGGAAACAGGAAGCAAAAATTTTGCTAGTGAATAATGAGGTAATAGTGAGAATTGCTACTCCTCTCTTCTCTTTCCTCCCCTTGATTCCTGGACCTGTGAATCCTGGCTATCAAAGAAACAGCACCAAATATTGAATGCTGAACTGTAGAATATACAGCCTCTTGAAGAACCTTGCCTCAGCCCTGCAAGGTATTGCCACGTGGTGGTACTATAGTTGAGCTTTTAGAAAGTCATTCTACTGTTCCATTAAGTCAGCTGCTTTAGGATGATGGGGAACATGGTAAGACCAATAAATTCCATGAACATGGTCCCATTGCAGCACTTTGTGTGCTGTAAAATGAGTTCTTGATCAGTGGGGAATACCACAGTGGTGGATAAAGCATTCTGTAAGGCCATGTGGCCATTTTTATGGAAGCATTGTGTGCAGAGAAGGTAAATTCATCTCCAGAGTAAGCATCTGCTTCAGGGTAAGAATCTGCTCCAGCACTGACCCCTCCATTATGGAAGTGGTGCAATGTAATCATCCTGCTAGATCAGCCAAGCTGACTACCCTGAGGAGTGGTGCCATACTGGGGACACAATGTTGTTTTCTGCTGCTCTGCTGGCAGATTAGGCATTTATTGGTGGCTGTATCCAGATCAGCCTTGGTGAGTGGAAGTCAATGTTGCTGAGCTCATGTGTATCCTTAATCCTTGCCACCATGGTCATTTTGTTCATAATCCTATGGAACAATGACAAGGATGGCTGGGGAATGAGGCTGACCACAGAGCAGGTCATCCTATTGACTTGGTTGTTAAAATTCTCCTCTGCTAAGTTTACCCCTTGGTGAGAATTCACGTGGGACACAAATATCTCTGGGTTTTGTTGCCCATTCAGAGAGATTCATACACATACCTCTTTATACCTTTTTGTCACCAGTTTTCTATTCTGAGCCTTCCATGTCTCCAACCATCAGTCAAACCATTGGTCACTGCTCACAAATTGGGATATGCTCATGCCTCTGACCATTTCTTTTTCCAAGCAAAATGAGCAACCAGATTCACTGCTCAAAAGTTCTGCCTACTAGGAGGATTTCCCTTACCACCATCCTTCAGAGATGTTCTAGAAAGGGGCTCTCATGCTATAGCTGTCCACTTTTGGGTGGTGCCCATATATTATGCAGAACTATCTATATATCAGGCCTGAGTTTCCTCTTCTTCAGTCAACATTGTAGGAAACTTTCCCCAAGGCCATAAGAGCAAGGCAGGAGAAAAAAAAAGGTAATGTAGCAGAAGAAGCGGCCATGGGCAATTGAGGCCAATTTTCTGGTGTAACCTGCTTTGTCTTCAGGGCCTGCTCAGGCGTGATCTCATGTATACCACTTTCATTTGGTGATGGAATATAGTTGTGCATGACCAGCTTTATAGCTTGCAGACAACATCCAGTTCATGATGGGCAGCTCAGGTCTCATGGTGACTTGGTAGCCCATGGTTAAGCATTTAATCTGTACTGCCTGGTAGCAAGCCTGGTATCAAACCCAAAGTTATTTCTCAGAAGGAGAGTAGTTAACATAGAGGATGGCAGGACTTGCTTCAAAATCCTAAGGATCTGTCCTGTGATTCATTTATAAGGGTCCTGTCAAAGTCTTCAAACAGCCTCCCTATCTGCCACTCACACTTCAAACATCATTGGATCTGCTGGATCAGATGGCCCAAGTCGGAGGGCAATTTGCATGGCAGCCTGGACCTTTTTCTAGACCCCCACTCAAATCTAACAGCTATTTGGGTGACTCAGTAAATGGGCCAGAGTAGCAAACCCATATGAGGAATATGTTGTCTCTAAAATCTAAAGAGGCATACTAAGCATTGTGCCCTTTTTTTTTTTTTTTTTTGAGTTGGAGTCTCACTCTGTCACCCAGACTGGAGTGCAGTGGCCACTCCTGGCCACTGCAGCCTTGACCTGCTGGGCTCCGGCGATCCTTCTGCCTCAGTCTTCCAAGTAACTGGAACTACAGGCGCGTGGTACCACGCCTGGCTCATTTTGATTTATTGTAGTGATGAGGTCTCGCCAAGTTGCCCAGGCGGGTCTCGAACCTGCGGGCTCAGGCAATCCAATCACCTCAGCCTCCCAAAGGCAGGGGATTACAGGCTGAGCCACCGAGCCCGGCTGCATTGTGCCCCCTTTTTTTTTGGTTGTAGGGAGGGTTCAGATACAATAACATAACTTTCATCATAGAAGGGCTACTTTGAAGTCCCCCTCACCCCAGGACGCCTAAAAATTTCACTGAGATAAAAGCCCCTGGATTTTTGTCAGATTTATTCCCCACCCTCTGACATGCAGATGTCAGTAGGTCTAGAATAGTTGTTATGACTTGCTCACTAGGTCTAGTCAGCATGATGTCATCACGGTAATGAACCAGTGTGATCTCTTCTGGAAAGGAAAGGTGGTCAAGATTCCTGCAAACTAAATTGTGACATAGAGCTGGAGAGTTGAAGTGCCCCTGGGGTAGAATATTGAAGGTGTATTGCTGGCCTTACTGCTTCTGGTGGTCTTTACTAAAAGGTATTGAAGAAGGATCATTTGCCCAATCAATGCTGCACACCAGACATAAGGAATGTGATAATCTCCTCAAAGAAACAATCTGTAATTGCCATTAAATTGGAGTCACTACCTAGTTAATTCAAGATTCCTCTATCTTCTGAATAAGGCCCAGTAGGCAAGTTGAGTGGAATTGTGGTAAGACTCACTACTACTGCATCTCTCAAGTCCTTGGTGGTAGTGTTAATTTCTGAAATTCTTCTAGGAATGTGATATTGCTTTTGGTTTATTGTTTTCCTAAGTAGAGGCCATTCTAGTGGCTTCCATTTGGGCTTTCCCACCATAATAGCTTTCACTGTAGGTCAGGGAATCAATGCAGGGGTTCTTTCAGTTGCTAAGCATGTCTTATTCCAATTATACATTCTGGAACTAGAGAAATAACCATAGGATGGGTTCTTGAACCCATGGTGACCATTATGAGACAGACCTCTGATCACTTGACCTCTTTAAGACCCTACTGTGACTGGTGAACCACAGTGATATTTTGGGTCTCTTGGAATTAATGTTAGTACAGAGGCAATGTACTGTAATCTCTGAAAAGTATGATTATTTCCTATTCCCCAATACACACTCACCCTGGTTAAAGGCCACAAGTCCCTTTGTGGAAGGCTGGGAGAAAAATGAACAGTATAAATTTTTTGCAGTGTGACAGGTCTTTCCCCATTCAAGGCATTCTGGGTCAGTAAATTGACTCAAATCTGGAAATTAACTGAAGGGGTGTGACTTTCTGTTTTGGTGATTTAAGTTAGACTTCTGTTCACTTGACCTAGAACTCTTTAGTTTACAGGTAATAATTTAGTAGACTATTTCTCTTCTAAAGACACCAATACATTAAGTCTCTAAGAATCAGCACTTGGCCCTGTAACCCTGTG
The DNA here is from genome assembly GCA_027257055.1 of Cephalopachus bancanus. Classification (NCBI taxonomy): domain Eukaryota; kingdom Metazoa; phylum Chordata; class Mammalia; order Primates; family Tarsiidae; genus Cephalopachus; species Cephalopachus bancanus. The sequence continues at coordinate 3,173,822 of JAPVLO010000326.1, forward strand.
ATCCAATTATCCCCTTTGTATTTAATGATTTCAGTTCTGCAATTTCTGACCTACAGAGAAAAACAAGTATAGAGCTCATCAACAATGCTGAGGCTCCTCTCACAAATTTATTTCTTACATTGTGGTGGAAGGCTTGTCCCGTGGATCTTGCCAGTGTGGGTGAGGAAGTCTTCTTTTTATTGTTATTTTTTATTTTTATGAGACAAGATCTCACTATGCTACCCAGGCTGGCCTTGAACTCTTGGGCTCAAATAATTCTTTTGCTTTGGCCTCCTGAGTAGCTGGGACTACAGGAATGAGCAACCATGTACAGCTAGGGGTGAGCTTCCATGTTAACATTCCAAAATCCTTGAGCCTTTGGATACTTTCCTCTACAATACAAGGTAGTTATAGCATTTAAACGTCATTGGTGTGTGCCCCAATTTGTTCTATGTTTTAGCCACCCAATAAAACAAATTGCTGAAGACCTTTCTGACTCCTCAAGCTACAACGTTGAATCCAGAATCTCAGCTTGAGGACTCATATCAATAAATCTTGCCTTTATAAGTTTTAAAAAGGAACTAGCTAACACAATTGTGAGGGGTCACAAGGGTGAGGGGCAGCTGGCAAGTTCAAAATTTGCAGAGCAGGTTTATAGGTTGGATGATTCAGGCAGGAGTTGATGCTACAGTCTTGAGGCAGAATTTATTTCATCTCCAGGAAATCTAAATTTTTGTTCTTTATGCCTGCAACTGGGCTTTTCCCCAAGTAAATAATGTTTAATTACTGCATATTTTTCAAATAAATAGATGTATCATAATGTACATATTATTTGATAGTTCACTGCCAGATCTTTTACAGTATGGAGCCTGATGGTGAAGGAAAAGGGCCATGAAAAGGACCATGGCCCATATGTCTCAGATGTGTGACTGAGACATCTGGGTCAACCTGGACAAAGCTGACAACTTTCAACCCCCAGTTTTCAGGATAATGGATTCGTCCTTTTACATACTTCAAAGGTAACTCATTAATTTTTTTAAAATATTGTTTCGAACTTATGGATTTAAACATATGTGAGGAGTTCCAAACACTTGCAATTATGTTTTTTCCTTTTGAAGTTCAAATTGTACCTTCTTTGACAAATAAAAACTTCTTCGGTTTGATTTCTGATTCTTTTTTGGAAAGATCCTAGTACTATTTGTTAGCTTTCTTGCTGTCAAACAAGATGCACTTTTCCTTTCCCAGACCTGGAATTCAGCCATTTCTCCAAGAAGTTCTAGTTTCTCTTATTGGGAAATGATGTTTCAAATTGAAATCTGATGCTAGGAAAGCTCATTGCTCCCTGTTTGGTGATGTTTCTAGCCTTCTTTAGTAGATAGAGCTAAGTAAACTGTATTCCACATTATACACTTTAAGGTTTCAGAATTACAACACTGAAACTTCCACCACATATATAATTACTAGAAAAAAAGTTAAAATTTTTCCCTTATGCTTTCCTTGGAAAAGGACTAGATTATACCACGAGCTTTTCAAGTTCTCTAGCTAGCAGATATTATATCGTGGGACTTTTCAGTCTCCATAATCATGGGAACCAATTCTCATGGTAAAATTCCCTCTTATATCTGTATAATCTATCTAGATATATCTGACTGGTGAACCCTGACTAATATAGCATATAACCATTACATATTATACTTTTCCTTTTAATCTTCATGTAGCCTTCATTTTATAGGTAAGTGTGTGCTTAATGTTCACCACCAGAATGTATATCCATGTTTCTCTAGTCTTGGGTACCTGAAATTAATTATCTTGCAAAGTTATCAAGGAGGGCCCATGAGAATGATATTCCCTGTGCAATTGAATGTTAATATCAGGAACATTGCAAAAGGGATGTTGTGTTCTTCTCATGGCATTTCATCAGGTAGCTCATGGTGTTGATTTGTTCTATCTCTGGTAATGTTACTTTGATCACTTGACTGAAGTGCTATCTACCAGGTTTCTCCACTCCAAAATTATGCTTTTCTCCCTCTGTACTTAATAATTATTTTATGGCGAGATGTTTTAAAACTATGTGAATATCTTTTTCCTCATTTACTTTTTTTTTTTTTTTTTGAGTTGGAGTCTCACTCTGTCGCCCAGACTGGAGTGCAGTGGCCGCTCCCGGCCACCGCAGCCTCGACCTGCTGGGCTCCGGCGATCCTTCCTCCTCAGCCTTCCGAGTAGCCGGAATTACAGGCATGCGCTACCACGCCCGGCTGATTTTTTGATTTATTGTAGAGATGAGGTCTCGCTGCCCAGGCGGGTCTCGAACCCGCGGGCTCAGACAATCCACTCACCTCAGCCTCCCAAAGGCGCGGGATTACAGGCTGAGCCACCGAGCCCGGCTCTCATTTACTTTTAATCCACTACTTTAGTATGTTTTGATGTTTCTTGCCTAAATTAATTATTACTGTGATGTTTCCCAAATGAGAATTTTCTTATTCCATCATTCCTTCTGTATTTACTACTTATATTTCTGTATTTGCACTTACTATAAGGATGGATTTTCTCTTCTCTTTATTTTTCATTTACATATTTATGTCAGTGTTGGCTCATGGGTTCTTTTTTTTCTTTTGAGTTGGAGTCTCACTCTGTTGCCCAGATTGGAGTGCAGTGGCTGCTCCCGGCCACTGCAGCCTCGACCTGCTGGGCTCCGGCGATCCTTCAGCCTCAGACTTCCGAGTAGCCGGAATTGCAGGCATGCGCTACTACGACTGGCTGATTTTTTTTATTTATTGTAGAGATGGGGTCTCGCTAAGTTGCCCAGGCAGGTCTCAAACCCACGGGCTCAGGCAATCTACTCACCTTAGCCTCCCAAAGCGTGGGATTACAGGCTGAGCCACCGAGCCCGGCTGGCTCATGGGTTCTTATTTCATGCTATAGGATATATAATTTGTTACTATTGTTATTTATTTTGTTTCTCAATTTGCCCCAGATTTGTTCAGTGGAAGCCCCTTTGTGCTGGTTTCTGTGCCCCTTTGATATACACCCTATCATTCTTTTAATCCCCTCACTTTGAAAGACAATAGGTTGTTCCAGATCCATCTCATACTTTCTCTGCCCCAGCACTAGAACTAGACCTTTCTCCTTTTAGTGGAGAATGGTATTTGGAAACCAAGGTCTGAATATACTTGGTGTGCCTACCATGATTGGCATGTTACTGCTTCCAAGTAGTCTTAGGAGACAGAGATAGGAAATGTACGTATATCTATAAACATGCACGTGCTTGCATGTGCATGTACATGGGTGCGCACACACACATACACACACACACACTCTCTATTTACTTATTCTCTATATATGGAAAACCAGAGGTTCACACCAATACTCCTAATTTCAGTCCAATAACAGAGTTTGCTTCTAGCTGTCCCTTGTTTCAAACTTACAGCTCTCTTCTCTGATAATAAAAATCTAGTTCCCCCTGTCTTTGGTCTTTTTGCTTGTAAACTCAATCACCCCATGTTACTAATCTTTTGGCTCCACTAGTCTCACTTGGCCATCTTCCCTCACTCTGACCCCAATTCCTGCCAAGCGATTTCTTTACTCAATCTCCTTTGCTCAGGCCTAACAGTTCTTTGCCTCAATTATTTAAGAAGAAAGGAAGCTTATATTATTTTTAAAATATCTTTTAACTTATTCTGAAATAGAAGTTTGCAATTTTGACTTCTACTGTAAATAAAATTTTGTCATGTTTTATTGTCTGTAAGAATGCCATTCTACTCCTTGTTCTTTTTGTTTTCCTTTGTAAGAACTTCCATGAGATTTGACCTTAATTATTTCCTGTTGTCAATTTTTATGTGAAATTAGTTTTCCTGAATTTTAAAAGGAAGCATCGTTCAGAGCGTCTCTTCTAACTTCACGGTAGTGTTCAGACATATGGTAACTTAGTTTCCTAGCTTTCCTTTCTTTCTTTCTTCCAACTTTGTGTAGCCTTTTCTTCCTTTGTCTTTATTATCCCTGTCCTGTGGATTTTGATTTCACTCTTGTGGCTTTCTCTCTTCAATGTGGGTCCAGTTCTGAAAGAGAGTCTTGGAGAGTTCATTTTGAGAGTGACAGATGTTAGGCTACTCTAGATCTTTTGGTCTTTATCTTGGACTTCTTCACTCACCTACCACTGTGTTAGGCAAAACCACTCTGTTTCAGCTGCTGTTCTCAAGTTAGCTTACCACACTTCGTGGGGGAATACCAGTTACTATTTTGGGGTTCATCTGTTCTTGGCTTGTCAGATACCCTGTTGCTTTCATCTGCATTCTCTCACACATATGCCAATACCATGCTGGTCTTGTGTCGTTGGTGGGTTCCTTATTGATTGCATTTTGTGGTTTATATAAATATCTTGTCACTTAGTTTCCCTGTAAATGCTGTCCATGGGTCTTGGCTTTTCTATTATTAACTCTTTCTGTTTTTATGTGGCAATTCAGAAAGAATTAAAAATTATGCAGTCACTACATGTAATCTTTTCTAGGTTTCTGTATCCTTTTCAAATTTTCCTGTTTGTTTGTGCCAGTCAGTTGAGTAGTTGAGAATGATTGTATGTTAGGGCAAACTTTACCAAGTAATAACGCCAATCGCAGCTGTGCTTTCAGGTAAGGCAACTTTGCTGGAGCAGATCAACATAGCCTTTGGTTTTAGTATATGACTATTGACTGAACACATTTTCTCCCCCACATTTCCACTCCTATCAAAAAAAGATACCAGAAGCAGTTTGCCTTCACATGACAGGAATAATAGTGTCACCTTTACTGTGTTAGAGCCATGTCAAGTCTTCTGCTCTCTAGCATAATATAGTCCGGAAGAACTTGATCATCCTACTTACTCTTCCACAAAACTTCCTGCTAGACCTTGACATTGATGACATTTTTCAAGTTGCATTTGAAAGAAGTAATTGGCAAGTATGCTGGGTGCCTTAGTAAGACCCATGTATGCTAGAGGGTGGGAGCTTGCTGCATCAGTGAAATTACTAGGACCTAGTGGCCTGGGCATATTGAGAGAACCACTTTTAAGTAAGACATAAGTTGCTGCACCTTGCACTACTCACCACATATAGATATGAGACTGTTTGAATTTTGGAGTATCATACATGACATTTGACTGTGTTGCTCTGACTCACGCACTGAGTCAACCATAAGGTTTCCAGATTTGAGTGGGACTCAGTACAAGAAATGTCTTGGCAGAGACCCAGGCTTTGTTTCCAACTGCCTCCACCAATTTCACTATAAAACTCGGCATACCTAAAATTATTTTAAGTATTACTGGCAGACAGAGATGCTGTATGCAACCTCTAGTAAGCTCCAATAGATCTCAGGGCATGCCCTCTTCTGTGGACAATTGTTTTTCCTATTTGAAAAAAAGCACTTGATCTGCTACTGGGCCCTGGAAGAGACTGCATGTCTGACTATTGGGTACCAAATGATTATACATACAACCTGAAAAACCTACCTTGCACTGAAGCTTAACTGATTCCCCCCCCCCCATTTTAATAGATAATTCATGCCGGGCTTGGTGGCTCAGACTATAATCCTAGCATTTCAGGAAGCTGTGACAGCAAGGAATCTTACTGTATTGCCCTGCACGGTCTAATATAAATTGGGCTCGATCCGCAGAGAACACCGCCACATGCCAGCAGAAGAAAATTAAACAGCTTTATTTAGACATAGAAATATATATTAGTAAAGGGGAAAAAGAAAAGAAAAGAGGGGAAAACACTTTACCACCGTCCTACGATCCTATCTCGGGGAAATTTTCATCACCCAGACCGGGACAGCATAGCAGACAGCATCGCCCAATCGAGAATCTCAGTCTCGGGTTCTCCCTTGCTGCCCTTTCCCATGCTATGTTCAGACAAAGAGGAGCCCCCCTTGCTAACAGAGCGGGCGTCAATTAATTAACTCAGTACTCATGAACTCGCACTTGGCTAGGGTCCGAGGCCAGTTTCCTGATAAGCGAAATGCTGGGCCGAAAAACACCTGGTTTACAGAACATTTGATTTACTTTCCTTGTCCCGTGCGGGTAGCCCAGCCGCCGGAGCCAAGGACGCCGCCCCGGGGTCATCCACCACTCATGCACACAGCATAACCCTTGTCAACTCTTACTCTATTTTCCTTACCCTTTCAGAGGTCGAGGCCAGTAGATTTCCTGAGCCCATGGGTTCGAGACTCACCCCGGCAAATTGGTGAGACCTTGTCTCTACAATAAATCAAAAATTAGCTGGGCGTAGTAATACACCGCACCCCTGTTATTCTGGCTACTCGGAAGGCTCAGACGGAAGGATCACTGGAGCCCAGCAGGGCGAGGCTGCGGTGTCTGGGAGCATGCCACTGCACTCCAGTCTGGGCGACAGAGTAAGACTCCAACTTAAAAAAAAAAAGAAAAGAAAAGAAAAAAAAGACAATTCATGTAACATGACACAAAATTTAAAATATATAAAAAATTATACATTGAAAAGTCACTCTCCTTCCTCCCTGTGTCCCTCAACTTTCTAATCTCAACCAACTCTAGAAGTAACCACAGTTTTTAGTGTATTTTTAATAAAGGGTTTGTAATTTTAGAAAGTAGTCTACTTCAGCAGTAAGTTTCAGTAAGGTAGGAATCATGCTTTTAGATTTGAAATAATTACAGATTCACAAAAAATTATAAGAATAGTACAGAGCTATTCTGTGTACCCCTCACCCAATTCCCCCCATTGGATATATTTATACAACTATAGTGCAATAGCAAAACCAGAAAATTGACTTCGGTGCTGCATGCATATAGTTTTTTGTTATTGCATTACATGCAGGTTCATGCAACCACCACGATACTAAAGGTAATTCGTAAGTATTTCATCACCCCTGTGCATATATAACTTATCACAGTCTAGAGGTACTGCCATTTTACCAGTTCAAGTGAAGTGCAGAAACCTCACCTTAATTTAAGTCTCTATTGTACCCTCCTCTATATATAGTATAGTTGTATTAAATATCTTTTCCACCTGCTTTGAGAGTCACATCAGACAATGTTATAAATTTGCTTAAACTGTCTAATAATTTAGAAAACTCAAGAGGAGAAGGGAAGTCTTCTTTATTGACTCATTTTTTAAAACTCTTTCTGCTGTTTTCTTTCTTCTTATTCTAAGATTTCTTGTCATTTCTTCATTTAGAAAAATTTCTGCAGTCATCCTTTTAAAATAGGTTTGCTGGCAACAAATTATCTTAGTTTTCTTGTCTGAGAATGTCTTGATTTTTCCTTCATCCCTGAGGGATATTTTTGTTGGATATAGGATTATGAGTTGATAATTTCTTTCTTTCAACACCTGAAAAATGTTGTAATACTTTCTTCAACTCTTGATTTCTGATGGGAACTCTATCATTTGAATTTTTTTCTCTATTGGTGTAAATTTGAATCTAAACTGCTTAACTAAACTATAATACTGGACTTGCAGTGTAGCATGTCATTGGAGGATGAAAAGAGTATTAATGAAGTCAAATCTGAACAGGCACAGAAGACAAAAGTGCCTCAGTTATTTATTGCTATGTGGCAAACCACCCCAGAACTTATTGGTTTAAACATCAATGTCTAAATGTTTCTCATGATTCTGTGGGTCTGAAGTTCAGGCAGGACTTCGTTGGGTGGTTAATCTGCTCCAGGTTAAGTTCTCGTGTTATAAGGTCACTAAGTTGGTTGGGCTGGATAGTCCAAAGGGGTTTCACTCACATCCCTAGTGCTCCATTACATGGTAACTCTCTCACCACATGGCTTGTTTGGGTCTCCTCATAGTATAGTGGTCTCTGATGGCAATTGGACAACTACATGGTGGCTGTCTTTCAAGAGAGAAAAATTAGACCTGCCAGTTCTCTTAATTGCTGGGTCTCAAACTACCATGGTGCTACTGCTGCCACATTCTACTGATTAAAGTGAGTCAAAAGGCCAACTCAGATTCATGGGAAGAAGAAAGTGAATTTCACTTCTTGAAAGAAGAGACAGTAAAGAATTTGTGGCCACAACAAGTAAATTATATGAACAGGTGGCTGGCTCAGATTGCCATGATTTTTTTATTACCAGCTATCACCACAATTAGCTTTTCAAAACTTAGTGACTTAAAACAATAATTATTTATGTAAACATAAATGACAGGCAAGTTGGCTAAGGGCTGACTGATTTTGGCTGGGTTTGGCTGGAATAATTTTGTTCTTCTCTGTGTGTTCCTTGTCCTCTTTCTGGGAGCAGTGACTTAGCCAGCCATATTCTTCTAATAGTGATATAAGAAGTGAAATGTACAAGTAGAAGTGAGGAAAGTCTCTTGCCTCCAGACAGACTCAGAACAGTCACATCATTACTTCTGCTTCATTCTATTGGCCAAATAAGTCACATTGCTGAGTGGAAATGTACTGAAAAATTATAAGACAAATGACATAAATACAGGGAGCAGTGAATAATGGGGGCCAATAATGCAATCTACAACAGCACTTGAAGAGAATAGTGGATAGAATGTGTGGTGGGAGATAAAACACAAACCAAATCATTTAGTGCCTAGGGAGTTTGGATATTATTCCATAAGGAGGGTTTAAGCAGGGGAGATCTGGACCCTAAAAACCTGACTGCCTTCTACTTTTTGCTCCTTAACAACACTTTTCACTTGATGCTCTATGCATATGGAACTTCTTGTTCAAACCAGGCTGAGGTAACTTACAAACTTTTATTTGTTCATTGACCTCAACTCAAAAGCTCTACTTTTCCAGGGGGAACTTTTCATGAATTCTCTAGAAGGATATAGGACTTTCTTTTCCCAATGCATTTTTTTCCATAAACCTCAATAGATATTATGAATGATAGACTCAACATAATTGAAGAGAGCATTAGAACTTTGGAAGATAGTATGGAAGAATTTACCTAGAAAATAGAACAAAAAGATAAAGAGATTCAAAAGTATGGAAAAAAGAGTTATAACACACAGTCACTACATATATAAGTGTCCATATTTTTTGACTCAAACAACAGACTTTTTTTTTTTTTTGAGTTGGAGTCTCACTCTGTCGCCCAGACTGGAGTGCAGTGGCCACTCCTGGCCACCACAGCCTCGACCTGCTGGACTCTGGCAATCCTTCTGCCTCAGCCTTCCAAGTAGCTGGAACTACAGGTGCGCGCTACCACACCCCGCTAATTTTTTGATTTATTGTAGAGATGAGGTCTTGCCAAGTTGCCCAGGCGGGTCTCAAACCTGTGGGCTCAGGCAATCCACTCACCTCAGCCTCCCAAAGCGCAGGATTACAGGCTGACCCACCAAGCCAGGCTACAACAGACTTTTTAAAAATTTTATTTTTATTTAGATTCAGAGGGTACATGTACAGGTTTAAAAGTTTTTTTTAATTTTGAAATTGTGAAGTACATGTGAGGATTTGTTACATAAGTATATTGCATGCAGGTGAGATTTGGGCTTCTGATGAGCGCTCTCCCACCTCCACTGCCAGCAGTGGACATGGTACCCAATGGATGGTTTTGCATCCCTTGTCCCTCCTCCTATCCTCTCTCTTTTAATAGTGCCTGATGCTTGTTGTTCCCATCATTGTGCCCATGTGTGCCCAACTTTAGCACCTACTTATGAACGAGAACATGAAATATTCAGTTTTTTGTTTCTGTGATAATTCACTTAGAATGATGGTCTCCAACTGCTTCTATGTTGTTGCAAAGGGCATGATTTTATTCTTATTTATGGCAACATAGTATTCCATCATCTATATGTACCACATTTTCTTTGTTAAGTTCACCTTTGATGAGCATCTGGGTTGGTTCCACATTTTTGCTATTGTAAATAGTGCTGTAATAAACATGCAGGTGTCTTTTTGGCAGAGTGATTTTTGGCAGAGTGATTTTGGCAGAGCTTCTTTGGGTATATTCCCAGGAGTAGGATTGCTGGGTCCAATAGTAGCTTGGTTTTTAGAACTTTGAGAAATCTCAGAACTGCTTTTCACAAAGATTGAACTAGCTTACATTCCCACCAAAAGTGTACAAGTGTTCCCCTTGCTCCACAGCCTTGCCAAACCTGTTGTGTTTAAACTTTTTAATAGTAGCCATGCTGATTGTGAGATGGCATATCAGTAGTTTTTATTTGCATTTCCCTGATGATTAGTGATGCTGAGCATTTGTTCATATGTTTGTTGGCTACTTGTATGTCTTCCTTTGAGAAATGTCTGTTCATATCCTTTGCCTACTTATCAATGGAGTTATTTGTTTTTTTTCTTTCAATTTGTTTGAACTCCTGGATAGTAGACCTTTGTTGAATGCATAGTTTGCAAATATTTTTTCTCAATCTGTGGACTGTCATATTACTCTCTTTATGGCTTCTTTTGCTGTACAGAAGGTTTTTAGCTTGATAAGGTTCCACCTGTTAATTTTAGTTTTTGACGCATTTGTTTTTGAGGCCTTGGTCATGAATTCACTGCCTAGGCTGATGTCCAGGAGGTTGTTCCCGGTTTTCTTCTAAGACTCTTATGGTTTGAGGTTTCACGTTTAAGTCTTTGATCCATTTTGAGTTAATTTTTGTATTTGATGATAGGTAGAAATCCAGGTATGTTTTCCTGTATGTGGTTAGCCAGCTTTACCAGCACCTTTTTCTTAAATAGGTTTTCCTTACCCCAGTGTTTGCTTTTGTGGGCTTTGTCAAAGATGAGTTGGTTGAAGGTCTGTGATATTATTTTCAGGTTCTATATACTGTTTCATGAGTCTATGTGTATATTTTTGTACCAGTACCATGCTGTTTTGGTTATTGTAGTCTTGTAGTAAAGCTGAAAGTCTGAGAATATGATGCCACCAGCTTTGTTCTTTTTGCTGAGGATTGCTTTAGCTATTTGGGCTTTTTAAAATTCCATATGAATTTAAATATTGTCTCTTCTAGGTCTGTGGAAAATATTGCTGGTAGTTTGATAGGGATTGTGTTGAATTTGTAGATTGCTTTGGGTAGAATGGACATTTTGATGATACTGATTCCTCCAATCCATGGGCATGAGATATTCTTCAATTTGTTTGTGTTATCTTTGATTTCTTTGAACAGTGTTTTGTAGTTCTCATTGTAAAGCTCTTTCTCCTCTTTGGTTAGAGGAATGCCAAGGTATTTTTTGTGTGGCTATTGTGAATGAGATTGTATTTTTTATCTGGTTCTCAGACTGTTTGTAGTTGGTGTATAGAAAGGCAACTAATTTTTGAACATTAATTTTATATCCTGAGACTTTACCCAAGTCATTTATCAGTGGTAGGAAATTTTCGGCAGTCTTTCTAGGAAATCTCAAGGATTTTTTAAGGAATAAAATTATATTATCTGTGAAAAGGGATAATTTAACTTCTTCTTTTTCTGTTTGGATACTTCTAATGTCTTTCTCCTGTCTGATTGCCCTAGACTTCCAGTACTATGCTAAATAGGTGTGGTGAGAGTAGACATCCATGTCTTGTTCCAGTTCTTAGGAGGAATACTTACAGCTTCTGTCTGTTAAATATGATGTTGGCAACTGGTTTGTCAGAAGTGGCTCTTATTATTTTGAGGAATGCTCCTTCAATGCCTAGGTGTTTGAAGGTTTTTATCAAGAAAGGATTGGATTTTATCAAATGCTTTTTCTGCATCTATTGAGATAGTCATATGATTCTTGATTTTACATTTGTTTATGTAAAGTATTCCATTTTTTTGATTTGTGCATGTCGAGTCAGCCTTGTATCCTGTGAATGAAGCCCATCGGGTCATGATGAGTGATCTTTGTAAAGTTCTGTTTGATGCAATTTGTTAGTATCTTGTTGAGAATTTTGGCAATCTGTGTTCATCAGGGAAATTGACTGCAGCTTTCTCTTTGTTGAGTCTATACCATTTGGGGGTTTCAGGATGATACTGGCTTCATAGAATAAGCTAAGGAAGATTCATTCCTTTTCAAATGCCTAGAATACTTCCAATAGGATTGGTGTCAGCTCTTCCTGTACATCTGGTAGAATTTAGCTGAGAAGCCATCTGAGGGCTTTTTTTGGTGGATAGGTTTCTAATTATTGAATCAATTTCTTTAATTGCTATTGGTCTGTTCCAGGTTTCAGTTTCTTCTTGTTTTAATCTTGGAAGGTTGTGTGTGGCCAGAAATTTCTCCATTTCCTCTAGATTTTCTAGCTTACATGCATACAGATGTTTACAGTAATTTCTGATAATCTTTTGTATTTCTTCAGGATCTGTTGTAACCTCGCCTTTCTCATTTCTGATTGTATTTGTTTGAATTTTCTTTCTTTTTCTCTCTCTTTTTGTTAATCTGGTCAGGAGTCTGTCAATTTTATGTATTTTTTCAAAGAACCAGCTTTTTGACTCATTGATCCTTTGTGTGATTTTTTGGTCTTTATTTCATTTAGCTCTAGATTTATTCTGATAATTTCTATTCCCCTACTACTTCGGGGATTGGATTGTACTTGTTTTTCCAGCTGCCTTAGGTACAATGCTAGAGTGTTTACTTGCTATCTCTCTATTTTCTTGACGTGTGCATGCAATACTGTAAACTTCCCTCTTGGCATTCTTTTCATGGTATCCCAGAGGTTTTAGTATGTTGTATCTTTGTGTTTGTTTCTAGGAATTTTTCTATTTCTGTTTTGATTTCTGTGTTAATCAAATAGTTATTCAGAAGCATGCTGTTTAATCTCCATGCGTTTGTAAAGTGTTTGAGAGGGTTATTTGTGATGATATATATTTTTTTCTGTTGTGGTCTGAGAAAATGTTGGTGTGATTTCAACCTTTTGAAATTTGCTCATGCTTGATTTATGGCTGAGTATATGGTTGATTTTAGAGTTTGTTCTTAGTGGTGATAAAAACAATGTATATTCTGTAGCTGCTGGGTGAAGTATTCTGTAGATGTCTAATTCTAATTGGTCCAATGTCAAGTTAAGAGTCCAAATTTCTTTGTTCATTTTCTGTCTCATTGATCTGTCTAAAGGTGTTAGCGGGGGTATTAAAGTCTTCAACTATCATTATATGGTTTTCACTGTCCTTTTTTAGATTAATTAGCAATTGTTTAACAAATCTGGGTGTACCTATACTGGGTGTTTATACATTCAAGATGGATATTTCTTGCTGGTGAATTGAGCCCTTTGGCATCATGTAGTGCCCTTTACTGTACTTTTTTACTTTCATTAGTTTAAAGTAGATTTTATATGATATAAGAATAACTACTCCTGCTCTTTTTTGTTTTTCATTTGCCTGAAAGATCTTTCTTCAGTCTTTTACTTTGAGCCTGTTGGTGTCATTTGCAGTGAGATAGCTTTTCTGAAGGCAGCAAAAGGATGGATCATGTTTCTTATCCAATTTGTCACTTTGTGCCTTTTGAGTGGCACATTCAGTCTGTTCGTGTTTAAGTTTATTACTGACATGTGGAAATTTTTTTTCCTGTAATATTTTTATTAAGAAGCTGCTTTGTGTTCTAGGCTTTGTGGTTGATTTCTATGGTTTTAAAACTCTGTGATTACTGATGCTTTTGTGATGGGTGAAAGTTCTTGCATTTCTATGCTTAGAGCCTTCTTAAGCATCTCCTGAAGTACTGGTCTGGAGGTGACATATTCTCTTAGGAATTGCATGCCTGAGAAGAATTTTAATTCTCTTTCATTAATGAAGTTTAGTTTTGGCTGGAATTTATTTCCTTCAAGAATATTAAAAATGGGTCCCAAGGTCCTTCTTGCTTCTAATGTTCCTGCTGAGAGGTCTGCTGCAATTCTGATAGGTCCCCCTTGGTAAGTAGTGTGTCCCTTCTTTCTAGTTGCCTTCAGAATTTTTTCTTTCATGCTTACCTTGGCAAGTCTTTATTATGTGCCTTGGGGATGATTTTCTCATGTAATACGTCCCAGAAGTTCTCTGAATTTCTTGGGTATGCACAGCTGCCTCTCTAGTGAGATAGGAGAAGCTTTCTTGGATGACATCTTGGAAGACTTTTTTCAGGGTATTCTCAGTTTTCCCTTCTACCTCAGGGATGCCAATCAGCCATAGATTTGATCTCTTTACATAATCTCAGACCTCTTGTAGGCTTTGACCATTTTTCCTAATTATTTTCTTTTTGTCAGACTGGGCTAATTCAATAATTTGATTTTTAAACTCTAGAATTATTTTCCTCTGCCTGGTTGGTTCTGATGTTAAGGTTTGCTGTTGTGTTTTGAACATCTAGGAGATAATTCTTAATTTCCAGAAATTCAGCTTGGTTCTTTCTTAGAATGACCAGGCCAGCTCTCACTTCTTATTGATTCAATAATAAGAAGCCTACCCACCAAAAAAAGCCCTCAGATGGCTTCTCCAGATGTACAGGATGAGTTGATACCAATCCTACTGGAAATATTCTAAATATTTGAAAAGAAATGAATCTTCCTTAGCTCATTCTATGAAGCCAATATCATCCTAAAACCCCCAAATGGTAAAGACTCAACAAAGAGAAAACTACAGCCAATTTCCCTGGTGAACATAGATGCAAAATTTTTCAACAAGATACTAACAAATTGCATCAAACAGAAATTTACAAAGATCACTCACGGCCTGGTCGATTTGGTTGTCTACTTTCTCCTGGATCTCTTTAAGTCTCTTTGCCATCCATAATCTGAATTCTATATCTGTCATCTGGGACAGGTCATTCTGAGTATGTCCCATTGCTTGGGATCTGAAAAGACCCTTTGTGTCAAATCATTATGGCTTTGGGGATTGCCATTGACTTTTCACTGGTTCTTCCTAATCTATGAAGGCATCTCTTCTCTTTTAATTTTATTATTATTATTATTTTTAATTTGTTGAAGTTGCTATTATGGGAGTGACAGTTTGTGTTGTTTTGTTACTTGACCTCCCTCCTCAGGCCCAAATGTGGAATAGATGTAGGTGACAGGTAGGATGGCAGTATTTCACTGGCACAGTCTAGCAGGGGCAGGGCAAGTCCTTTCTTCCAGATTAGATGATTTCCCCTTTCTCTGGCACAAGCACCAGGGGCACCAGCTGACCAGAAGCTCTTGCATCTCTCTCCCCAGTCTATGTATCTCATCTTCAGGATTGGCAGGTGGCTAGGAGAGGCCTCTTGGCTCAATTATGGCACAAATGTTCTGGAGTATATGAAGAGGTTTCCTTCTGTCTAACAAATCTGCTTCTTTTACCCAGGGGTAGACTGGAAGCCACCTTGCCAGGGGAAACTTAGCATTTCTCCCTCTGCCTTCAGGTGGGTGGAGATGCTGCCTTCCCAATGCATTTTGTAAGTGTTTGTCATCACTTGTTGATAATAGCTACCAATTGTTGAGTACCTTCATTGTACTTGATGTTTTACATATATAATTTCTTTCTTTCCTTCTTTTATGAGTTGGACTCACTCTGTCACTCGGGTTGGAGTGCAGTGGCATGCTCATGGCCACTGCAGCCTTGACCTGCTGGGCTCAGGTGATTTTTCCACCTCAGGCTTCCAAGTAGCTGGAATCGCAGTTGTGGTCCACCATGCCTGGCTAATTGTATTTTTGTTTATTGTAGGATTGAAGTCTTGCCAAGTTACCCAGGCTGGTCTTGGACCCCTGGGTTCAGGCAATCCTCTTGCTTCTGCCTCACAAAGTACTGGGATTATAGGCATAAGCAGCTACACCCAGCCCATATACAAAGCTGTAACCCTTTGACAAACTTGCTGTATTCATTTTCTTCTTATGCATAGCAAATTACTACAAACTAAACTGCCTAAGACAGAATTCATATACTGTATTAGCTTACAGTTCAATAGGTCAGAAGTCCAGCATGCCATGGCTGGCTTTTCTACTTAACATATTACAAGGCTGAAGTCAAGGTGGCAATGGAGTTATTATCTGGAGGCTCTGGTGAAGAATTTTCTTCCAAACTCAGTTATTCTTGTTGCTAGATCTCAGTTCCTTGAAGCTGTAGGGCTTTGGTCTCAACTTTCATGTTGATTTTCAGGCAGTGGTTGCTCACAGCCTGTAGAGGTTACTTGCATTCCTTGCTACATAGCCCTCTCAATCTTCAAGCCAGAAATGGGTAATGAACTTCTCTTGTGCTTCAAGTCTCTGTCTCTGACCTTTACATCCCACTTTAAAGGTTCATGCGACTCGGCCAGGACCACCCAGATTATCTTCTTATTTTAAGGTTAACTGATTGGTAATTTAATTACATCTGCAAAAACCCTTTTGCCATATAATCACAGAAGTAATAACCCCACTACAAGCACAGTGCCAGGCACACTACTGGATGTGTACAATAGGGGGCAGGAATATTGGAGACATCTTAGAATGTCTACAGCATCTGCCAAGGATTATTTTACTTTTTTTTGTGTCATCTAGAAAACTCCTGAATTTATATAATATGGGTCATTTGGTTCTTTCATTTTTCCCCATTCTATTTTTAGACTTCTCTGAATTGAGGACCTAACATTGTGGACAGTGATCATCAGCAAGGTCAACAGTAGACAAAATTGACATTGACTCTCCTTTCTAAGCTATTTTGCTCATTCTATAATTTGCTTCAATAAGCCAATCATTAACTTTTAAGGACATTAGAAAACATTAAAAAAAAAACTAAAGTATAGCACACGTAAGGTACACAAATCTTAGATGTATAGCTCCTTAAATTAAAAAAAAAAAAATCAGGCTGGGCTCAGTGGCTCAGCCTGTAATCCCAGCACTTTGGGAGAACGAGGCGAGTGGATTGCCTGAGCCCGCGGGTTTGAGACCTGCCTGGGCGACTTGGCGAGACCGCGTCTCTACACTAAATCTAAAGCTAGCCAGGGGTGGTAGCGTGCGCCTGTAGTTCCAGCTACCTGGAAGGCTGAGGTGGAAGGATCACCGGAGCCCAGCAGGTTGAGGCTGTGGTGGCTGGGAGCATGCCACTGCACTCCAGTCTGGACGACAGAGTGAAACTCCAACTCAAAAAAAAAAAAAAAAATCATTTAACTTCTATCTAAATCAGGGCATGAACATTTCCAGCATCTTAGAACTAGGCTCCCTTATGCACTTCCTAGGCAATACCATCTGCCAAAGATCAACACTATTGGGATTTATTTTACTATGGATCAATTTAGCCTGTTCTTAAAAATAATAGAGATGGAATCATGCTTTGTTACTCTATTGTGCCCAGCCTCTATTACTCAAAATTTTGGGTATGCAATTCATGCATATTGTTATTTCTAACAATTATATATACTTGCTGTGTAGTGTTCTACTGTATGAATGTAACACAATTTATATATTCATTCTCTGGTTGTCAAACATTAGATTTTTTCCCCCTACTTTTTACCTATTGTGAATGATGCTGCTATAAACAAGATTTTGTATCAGCATATGTTTTCAGTTCTTTTGGGTATATACTTAAAAGTGGAATCACTTGTTCATATGGTAACTCTCATGTTTAACTTTTCAAGGAATTGCAAAACTGTTTTCTACAGTGGCTATATCATTTTACTAGTAATGCATGGAGTTCCAGTTTCTTCACATTCTTCCCAATTCTTATTACTTTCTTCTTTTTTCTTTTAATATTATAGTCATCATAGTGGCTATGAAGTAGTACCTCCTCATTGTTGTTGCAGTATGCATTTCTCTAATGACTTATGATGTTAAACAGATTTCTCTGTGCTTATTGGCCATTTGCATATTTTAAACGAATAATTGTCTACTCACATTCTTTGCCCATGTACAAAACAGAATTTGTCTTTTATATTATTGAATTTTATTATTAGATTTAAATATTTTAATTCACATTTTTTGGTGGTAGAATAAGAAGACAGAAAAAGTAGGAATATAGATTTGAACAACACAACAAAAACCTAAGTACCTTGACCTAGTTTACTAGATAGAATAACGTTTTGCTAACTCTGTAAAGTACCAGATAGCAAATATTTGAAGCCTGGTATGGCACGCAGTTTATGTCATGTATTTTTCCCAATCAGTACAAAATCTTACAGCTTTTAACTCAATGTTCAATTTTCTTCCTTATGTGTTATTTTTGTCCTACGTTATTTTTTACTTATGCATATATGTTGAACCCATGACACATGATTATTGTCTTAAGCATTCCATATTTATTTATACTTATCTTTCCCTGTGCTGTTTCATCCTTCTTGAATGTTTGTGTTTCTTTTTTGATCATTTGATCTCTTCCTGGATAATTGATTTTAATATTTATTTTAATATAAGTATATTGACAGTGAAGGCTGCTGGCTTTGTTTTATAGAAAATGTCTTTATATTTCTCTCATTTTCAAAGAACATTTTAACATTAATTTTTAAAAATTTAAATTGACAAGTAGTAATTGTATGTATATAGTATACAGTGTAATGTTTTGATGTATGTATACATTATGAAATGACTAAACCAAGATAATTAATGTATCCATCATCTAATTTTTTTCCATGGTGCAAACATTTAAAATCTACTCTCTTGCTGGGCTTGGTGGTTCAGCCTGTAATCCCGTGCTTTGGGAGCCTGAGGTGAGTGCATTGCCTGAGCCTGAGCGTTCGAGACCCGCCTGGACAACTTGGCGAGCCCTCATCTCTACAATAAATCAAAAAATTAGCTGGGCGTGGTAGCGCACGCCTGTAGTTCCAGCTACTTGGAAGGCTGAGGCGGAAGGATCACCGGAGCCCAGCAGGTCGAGGCTGCAGTGGCCAGGAGCCGCCACTGCATTCCAGTCTGGGCGACAGAGTGAGACTCCAACTCAAAAAAAAAAAAAAAATCTACTCTCTTAGCAATTTTGAGATGCATGTTATGTCATTATTAAGTATAGTCACCATGCTGTGCAGATCTCAAAAACTTATTCTTCATGTCTAAAGAAGCTTTGTACCCTTTGACCAACATCTCCACTACCTCCTCACCCACCCTCCATCCTTCACTCACTCCTCATCCATCAGCCTCTGGTAACCACCAGTCAACTGCCTATTTCTATGTGTTTACCTTTGTAAGATTCCACATATAAGTGAGATCATTTGTCTTTCTGTACTGGGCTTATTTCACTTAGCTAAATGAACCTCCATGTTCATCCATGTTGTTGTGAATGGCCTTTAGCAAATCCTGTAACATCTGAAGAATATTTTTGCAGGATGGATCTTAGGTTGAAATTATTTCCTTTAACATTTTAAAGATGTCATTGCATTGTCTTTTGCCTTCCATAGTTTCTATTGAAAAGTTAGCTTTAGCCAATAGACACATGAAAAAGTGCTCAGCCTCACTCATCATCAGAGAAATGCAAATCAAAACCACATTGAAGCCGGGCTCGGTGGCTCAGCCTGTAATCCCGCACCTTTGGGAGGCTGAGGTGAGTGGATTGCCTGAGCCTGAGGGTTCGAGACCCGCCTGGGCAGGCGAGACCTCATCTCTACAATAAATCAAAAAAATTAGCTGCGTGTGGTAGCACGCGCCTGTAATTCCAGCTACTTGGAAGGCTGAGGCAGAAGGACCGCCGGAGCCCAGCAGGTCGAGGTTGCGGTGGCCGGGAGCAGCCACTGCACTCCAGTCTGAGCGACAGAGTGAGACTCCAACTCAAAAAAAAAAACAAAAAAACCCCAAAACCACATTGAGATACCACCTAACCCCAGTAAGAATGTCCATTATTAATAAAACAAATAACAGATGCTGGTAAGGATGTGGAGAAAAAGGAACGCTTCTACACTGCTGGTGGAAATGCAAACTAGTGCAACCTCTTTGGAAGACAGTGTGGCGATTTCTGAAAGAATCAGAAATTGACCTTCCATATGACCCAGCAATCTCCCTAATGGGAATAGACCCAGAACTCAAATCATTTCACAAAGAAGATACCTGCACATGTATGTTTGTTGCAGCTCTATTCACAATAGCAAAAACATGGAACCAACCATGTTGCCCACCAAAGCTAGACTGGATAAAGAAAATGCGTATATATGTAAAGGGCATTTGCACATATACACAATGGAATATTATGCAGCCATAAACAAGGACAAATACATGGATTTTGCAGCAACTTGAATGGATTTGGAGTCGATCATACTCAGTGATCTATCACAGAAACAAAGAACAGAGTACCATATGTTCTCACTCATAAGCGGAACTTGAACAATTATAATACTATAAGAAAGTGTTTGGCAGCAATGGGAAACTGTCAGGGGAGGGAGGTGGGATTGGCAGTTGAGGGAAGCTGCTAGGGGTGAGGGGTACACCTCATCAACAATGGTACCTGCATAATCAATGTTTGTGTACCTAACCCTGAATTGTACCCCATATCTTTATAATAAAAAAAGAAAAGTAAGCCTTGTCTCTTATTATTTAGAAGTTAGTCAATTTATTATTGTCCCTTGAAAGTAATAGATCTTTTCTACCTGACTGCTTTTAACATTTCTCTTTATTGTCATTATCTCAGGATTTCACTACCATATGCCTAGCTGTGGTTCTTTGTATTTATCTTCCTCTGAGTTTAGTGAGCTTCTTAAATTAGGGACATTATTTATGTCTTTCAATAATTTTGGAAAATTATTGGCCAGAATTTCTTTACATAATGTAGCTCCTGATTTGAGTATTTGGTTTTAAAATTCTATTTTTAGCTTTAAAAAGCATTTATTCTCTATTCTAGAGGTTTCAAGCATCAAGGAGAAGAAATGGAAGAGATTTTTTAGATTAAAGGGCATTTTCCTTCTTTTCCTTTAAGTTGTAGCTAATAGTGAGCTGCCAACTTTTTTCTCTCACTGGCTTTCTGTCTCTTGCTCTCAATAAGTAAGCTGGTTAGGTTTGTTTGATACATACAGCAGTTTTTTTTTGTTTTTTTTTTTTTGAAGGGTTAAAACCTAAGGGTTTCTAATTGGATACATCTTGGTCTTTAAGTATAAAGCAAATAGAGGCAGGATAGATTTTCTTTCTTATGTAAACCTCTGCAATTTGTTTTCTTTCTTTAAATATAAAGGAAATAATTACCTACAGTGACAAAAGATATGAAAAAGTCACACTTTCCCCCCTACCATATGCTTTTTTCTTTAAATTACTTAATTTTCAGATTTCTTTGGGGTTGTTTCTGCTTGCCCACCTCTTAAATATCAATAAAGTTTGAGATTCTCTTCTTGATTCTTCTATCTCTTTATTTTCATACCTCATAGATAATTCTGTCTACTCTCAGGGCTGTCATTACCATATACTTGCTGATGGTCTCTGAATTTTACGTCTAATTCAGATTTCTCTTCCAAATTTCAGACACATACAATCAACTGTTTACCATTTATGTCTGATGGACATCTCAAATTCAACATACCCAAATTGAACTTTTTGTATCCTCCTCAAGATGCTTACTTTCCCCTGTTATCTTGAGAGTCGTAGTCTGTCAACTTACTTACCAAGTCAGAAATCTGAATGCCATTTGTTTTTGTTGTTGCTGTTTTTTTTTTAACTTGAGTTAACGTAGAACATCGTAACTTCTTAGCTGGTTTCCCTGTTTCTATTTTGCTCTTATCTAATTCATACTCTCTAAACATTGTGACCAGGGCTTTCAAAAGCACATCTGATTATGTCACTCTTCTGCTAGAAATCCTTCAGTGATTCTCATCGCTTTCAGAATAAAATATAAATCAATATCATAATGTAAAACATGCTTTATGATCTGGCCCTTTTTTCTTCTCTCATTTTGTCTGGACACATTCCTCTTCACACCTATACTTCAGCCACACTCAACTACTGCAGGTCCCAGGACACAAGACACTTTCACTTGCCTTTAGGCCTTGGATATTTTTCTTGTGTGCCTTAAATGGTCTTAACATTTCTTTATCCTTTGCTAACTCATACTTTTCCTTCAGATCTTAATTTAGATGACAGTTCTTTTTGAAATCCTCTTCTTTCTTTTTTTTTTCTGATTCTTCTTACAATTGGACTACATGCCCCTTCTTTGGTGGTGTTATATTTACCAGTGCATCATCTTGGGTATACTTTCCTGTTTATTCATCTGTCTCTGCTATGGGTTTATTTCTCTGAGAAAAGGGAGTGTATTTCTTTGGACCAGCACAGTTCCTGGGACAAAATGGATGTTCAATAAATATCTGTCAGATAAATCATCTCTATATTCAGTTTGTATATACTTATCTCCACCACATATTTACAACACACTGCTACAATTAAGACAATGCATTGCAATACCAAGAAGAAAACACTGCCATTCAAGAAGGTGATATTAAATACCCGGAAATATAACAATGTCCTGTTTCCAAACTCAGTTATCTGACTGGTTAAATAGTAACTAGGAATGTAGGACCTCAGCCAACTTCTTAATTGTTATCCATAGTTTTGTGGTAGTTTTAGCCCCTCCCATGGATTGGAGGGTTTCTTTTTTTGGGAAGATTTGTTGGGGGAGAATTGGTTGTTGTAGTTATGAACACATTTGTTTTTCTTACCTGGCAACACTGATTCTGTATGCTCTATTGCAGGAAGGGGCAAAATAAGAAAGTATACTTTTTATGGAAAAATAGAAAAATCAGTGACTTTGGATTTGTAATTTATAGGGTCGGGGCTTTCTTTCATTGTAGGAAAAACAGTTCTTTGCATTTCTCTTCTTTTGTACTCATTCTGTTACGAACATTTTACCTCCTACATTTTCCATTATTAGCCAGACCCTCCATCCACTCCCTTTACTCAAGAAGCTACAACCTAAGGTAAAGGAGACCAGGTGTCATCTATATGTTCAGGGTACTGTGAGTGCACCCAATCCACATTAAAATATAATCTCAGTAGACAAACATATACTGGGGTTAATTCAAATGCAATGTATGTACATATTATTGATTATACTAGAGACCAACCACCATAAACTAATTAGATCTCTGAGACACACTCACTAAGGAAAGTTGGTCTCTTATTTATGGCTGACGTCCTCAAACATTAGTTGGACTGAGCTTCATTCTCTCTTAGACTATGCTACCAGGCATAGTCCTGCATCCTGTAGTTGTGTGCTACAGGCTTTCTACTTGTATTATGTGCTGCCTCCAAATCCTCCCTTGTTAAACGTCCTTATTAAATAGAAGTACCGCGAGGTCACGTAAAATTATTTTAGATAGAGAATTCAAATCCTTGATGGTGAGAATTATAAGAACTAAAACTAGAGTGTAGAATCAGCCAAGAGCCTTCCCTGTCAACTCTTCCCTGTCAAATCAGAATGTCCCTTGATCTGCATCCCCGTCTTAGGGAAGAATAGCTACCAGTGATGCCTCTGACAGCGCTGAGGTCAAGGAGCCCCCTGAGTGCATTTCCTCAGACTGTGCTCCCAGGCTACAGTAGCTAGAGCTGAGTCGGCACGTCACGGAAGCGCATCTTGGTTGTTGCACTATGTTCCTGCCAATAGAGGGAGACGTGATTCCACAGCACTGACGTCGCGCTCCCTTCTCATTCGGTAGAGGGCAGTGGCCGCCGCGCCGCAACCCTGAGGAACTGCGGCGACCTTAAGGATTCTTCCCGATTCTAGGCATGGTCAGGAGCCAAACCTGCTTTGGCGGCAAAGCTCAGTAGGACGCGGGGGCTTGACTGCTAGAAGGTGAACGTTTTACGAGTACTCAGAGCAATCCACTTGACAGTCCACATTCTACATAATTCGGCACATCAACCCATTTTCCTTGCTCGTGAAATTTGTGTTAACAGTTAACAGTGATTGGGACGGCCAGGATTAACTAAAGCTCATGACACATGAGATGGTTAACTTCAATATGTTTTCCTCTCAACCCTCTTAGTGTTCAGTTCATCTCAATTCTGTCAAGTGCTTAGCATTCTTTAAATAAGTGGAGTGGATACGTGAAAAATAGCGGATACGAAAAAAATAGGGATCGGTGAGGTAACATTGTCCTGTAGAAGGTATGGTGAACTTGGACTCAAAAGAGCTGGGTCTGAGACTTGGATCTGTAAGTGTAGGTTTAGGGGTGTGTGGGTAACTGCAAGTGAAACGCCTTTCCTCAGTTTCCTCATCTTTTCAATGGAATAATAAGACATGTTTTTAAAAATATGTAGGGCTGTATGAGTTTTACATGCAGCAGTGCATGTAACAATTTTCTGTAAATGGAAGTGTTATGCAAATGTAAGATGCTGAAATGCGCTTTATATTTTTTAATTTGATCATATTTTGGAACTTAAATACTATGATTCTTGGGGAAAAAAGACAAATGTTGATTGTAAAACAGTGAACACTATATTCAAAATTACAAAGAGGAAAAATAAGTCCCTCAAAATTTCACTATCAAGAAATCATCACTGGGTCAGGTGCCATGGCTCACACCTGTAATTCCAGCACTTTGAAAGGCTGAGTCTGGAGGATGGCTTGAGGCTAAGAGTTCGAGATCAAGCCTAGACAACTTAGTGAGACTCCCCCCTACTCCCTTGGCCCTTGGTCCTTGCCCTACTCCAGTCTCTTAAAAAGAAAGGAAAGAAATTATCACTGTTAATATTTAAACATGCTTCCAGACATCTGTGTGTGTATCCATGTTTTTATAAACAATGTTTCAAAAACTGATGGCGCTATGTAATCTAATATTTAAATGGTTTTCCCCCCACTCAACATTGAAGTAATAGTAGTCAACATTGATCTTTAACTATGTGTCAGTCATTGTCTAAGACAATTAGTGAATCTTACTATTTAGTTTTATAAGAGTGCCATTGGGTATGTACTTTTATAGTGAAGACAAGGAAACTGAGGTTCGGAGAGGTGAAATGACAGATTTTCCAATTTTCTGCAATTTTAAGGAATCTTACAACTACTTATTTCTTTCTTCTTACAGACTTTCCTGCTTCTATTATAATCTCTTTGGCAACCTGTTTGTTAAGCAGTGGTAAAAAAGGGTTGCTGGTTTTAAAATGTCATTTCTCACACCTACACATTTCTGCGGGGAGAAACCTAGGAACTGGCAGTTTTTGCAGCCCTCGTAGTAGATTATGCGCACAATCATATTTGAGAACCACAACTTTGGTTTCAATTCCTAGACTGGGATTGCTGGTTCAATTTTACATTTGAGACATAATGCCAAACTGCCCTCCAGAAATACACTACAGTTTACATTCCCACAAACAGTGAGAATGTAAACTGTGACTAATTCTGGCTCTTTTAAGTGGCTGTTTGTGTTCCAAAATACATATTATCTT
The DNA here is from genome assembly GCA_027257055.1 of Cephalopachus bancanus. NCBI lineage: Eukaryota > Metazoa > Chordata > Mammalia > Primates > Tarsiidae > Cephalopachus > Cephalopachus bancanus. The sequence goes on from JAPVLO010000326.1 coordinate 3,198,896, forward strand.
GTAAGTGACTTCTTCGTTTGTCATCAGGACAGTAACCTACTTGTAGGCTATGTAGCCTGCGTGTATGCAGTCTGTGTGTATTCCAAAGTTTGAAAAGAAGTTGGACACTTTTCTTGCTGTGTGTTAATAATTTTGAGTTTCTCAGGAGCCTCAGAATCTGCACTTTCTGTTCAATGACATACTTTTTATCTCCTCTTCATGCCCTACCCTTCTCTTTATGCCATTGTCTTCAGGGAAGTAAAACCTGTATTTCTAAAATTGTACTGGCTAAACAAGGGCATAAACTCTTCATAATCAGTTCTTGCAGAGGGAAAACAAATTCTAGTTCCGTCCACAAAATGTTAACTATGGTCTACATCCCCAGCCTCCCATTAGATCACCCTAGTTTATCCTATTCTTAGTCCAGGATTCTTCTGCCTAATTCTCCAAAAAGTCTTGTTCCTATCAACTTCCAATTTGCCCGTATCAGTACTAAAATTCTGCCTCTTGGCTACCTGAACATCATTCTTTTATTGGACCCCAAATTCTACCCTTCAGCCTAATTGAGCTATTAGTAAAATTTCTGTTTATTCATAAAGCAAGTGTCTATTTCTACAGAGATCCTAAATAATTTTTTTCTCTTTTTAAAAAAATTGTTTTTCTCCTACTTAGAAAACTGAGTTTCTTTTAATTTCTTTTTAAAAAAACAAATAGCCATTTTCTCCTTTAAAGAAAATAGACATTTTTTTGTGTGCTAATTCATTAACAATTACCCTTAACAATTAAGCTATGGCATTTAACAAGATATACACAGACATTAGACCAAGAGATTATGTACTCTGAAATATTCAGGAGGAGGGTGAGTCACTTCAGATGTTAATATAAAATTTATATTATTCCATTATGGCAATAATTGTTCCTAATTTTCTCTGGCCTTTTAAAACAAAATTCAGATCTATACACAGAGAGCAAAGGCATGTAAAGTTAGACATGGGTAATTTATCTATACTTTACATTGCCCCAAATGAATATGAAGCCGTTTTCTTCTTCCAGTAAGGTTATTCAAGTAAGAGCTTGTATTCTAATACAGATTTCTGAATGAAATAATTTTTTTAGAATGTTTCAGATCAGAAGATTTTTGACACATGATTGAATATGTCAGTACGAAAGTAAAAATGGGGTCCTAGCAGCAGAATGCTGGGCTGGGCCTCAAAATCTCCCTTCTCTGAGCATTAATTTATCTTTGAGGCTGTTATTGTAATGTCCATAAGATAATTTGAAATTCCACATATCCATTGAAGATACCAGATAAATACTGAGTAAATAAAAGGACTATATTATTTTAACTTCATAGAGTGGCATTTTGTGCCATAAAAGGTTCCAGTGAAAAACGGTATATTCATCTGTATTGGTAATTTACATCATGTGTCAGATTTTACTAAAGTGAGGACACAGGCACGGGAATGCCAGTGGGTTCCAGGGGAAAATCACTATTCTGTGATTTCTAGTACAGCTACTTTTATTTTTCAACATTTAGCAAACAGCAATTGACTTGATTCTGGCTTGGTCCCAACCTTGAGAACATAGAATTCAAATGAGCACAGAATTGTCTCAGAGACATGGCTAAGTCATCTTCACACTCATTACATCTTGGACTGAAGATCTGTCAGAACACCTCCCAAACATTAACTGATAAAAACTACAACCTCCTTCAGGAACTATGAACATTTTCTGGTTTCAGAAGAGAAAACCAAAACTTTTTGCGCAATATTCACTTACTGCCTACCCAGAGAAAATAACCCATTTCTGCCTATACAAATGAGTAGTCTGACTAATTTTTTTTCTCCTGACTTGGCAGAATCTTTTATTGAACTGATTGAAATGACCAGATGTTTTGGCAGCTTCTGTAGACATAATCTAAGAGACTCAATAATTGACTTAAGTAAACGTATCAGGATGTGGACTGGCAATGGAATTGGGGATTCTGTTCTGTGATGATTTGAAATTCCATTTAAAAAGGCAGGCTGCTTGCGTAATTGAAATGCAGAGAGACTGGCACTGTCTCATTCATTTACTTTAGTAATTTATAGCCTATTTAGATCTGGGGATCACTGTGACTTTTGAAAGTAGCGAAGGAAAAGTCACAGCATTGGAGATCTAGAAAAATTATCCTTCAGCTATCTGCTCAAAGTGAAGTAAAATATTTCTCTGTATAAAAATCCCCAGATGGAAAAACAAGCAAAAATTCATTTGACTCAGATTATCCAGAAAGCAATACTTTCGCATTTTCTTAAATCTTTGAATGTTTCATATGAGAATGTTCAATAGCAGAATTCTCCATATTTTTTTTGTTTCTATATTTTCCTGTGTTGTAATTTCTACTGATGATTAAAAGTATTCTGTATAAATAGCTCGCCTAGGCCAACTTTCTCTTAAAAGTCTATGATGGTAAAAAATATTCCAAATTGTGGAATATTTCTTAGAAAAGGAAACAGTCTACATTTTTTTGCAAGTATAAAAGTCTGCTAATGTGGGCTTAGCATAGGAAAGAAAGATACTACAAATGTGAAACCTTAGGAAGGAACCTCAGCTTCCTTTTTATATTTTTCCTCTTTAAGATTGAGACTTTCAAATGATTAAAAAAAAATGTTTTCAAATGTCTCTCCAGCCCCTTTGAAAAAATTCCTTTTCCCCTTTCTTCATTCCTTTACACAAAAAAAGATAGAAAAGTTTACAGAGTGTGGGCACAGGCATACATGTGCAGGCACACAGGGACGGACACGGACACACACACACACACAACACAAACACACACACCCTTCACACTTAGATCTGAGTAGGTGATTAGCACCTGTGTTCAGGAGTCTGTACAAGTTTCCTCTTTCTTAAGGACCTGGAGTGCAGAGACCATTACATTCTCTGATTGGCATATTGCACCCAGTGTTCTTAGTAAATATTGTTCTGTATTAGCATAGTAACAATCATGCCAGCAGATTTCCTTAATCATCCAAAGCTCTCTGTGACTGTTGTTTTTCCTTCATGTGTTCAGCAGGCAGACTGGCTCCACAAGTCTTTCCCTGTGTTAGCTGACACAGGAGCCTTCTCGTCCTTGATAACTGGCAATGCTAATGATTGACTGACTGGTTGTTCGCTTTGAAATCCTGCCTTTCTGGGTTGGAGAAGACTACAGAGGATTCACACGAAAACTAAGCAGAGACTGCTTGAGGCCAAAGAGAGAATACAATTATTTCATGAGATGATTTGCATGAGATGTCATCCACTGGGTGCAGGATCATGGCATCTTTTGGCAGACAAAAATCATCAGAACTATAAATGACCCAGTCTCCTGCAGATGTGCTGTGGGACCAGATGCGAAGTAGCACTTAGGGACTCTTGGCGGCCTGGGCCATTTCCTTTAGTTAACTACAGTCCTGCTCCCCCACCTTTTATTTCTTGGTTGATCCTGGGTTTTGAACATGGAGAAAACCAACCCTCAAGCACATGTGACACGCAGAGGCAGGTTCTGGTGCATTTTTATTGTTGTTTTGTTTTGTTTTTGAGTTGGAGTCTCACTCTGTCGCCCAGACTGGAGTGCAGTGGCCGCTCCCGGCCACCGCAGCCTCGACCTGCTGGGCTCCGGTGATCCTTCCGCCTCAGCCTTCCAAGTAGCTGGAACTACAGGCGCGCACTACCATACCTGGCTAATTTTTTGATTTATTGTAGAGATGACATCTCACCAAGTTGCCCAGGCAGGTCTCGAACCCGTGGGCTCAGGCAATCCACTCACCTCAACCTCCCAAAGTGCTGGGATTACAGGCTAAGCCACCGAGCCCGGCTTCTGGTACTTTTTAAAATGCAGCTTTATTTTATGATAGTTTTGGATAGTAAATTACTTATTTTATTGAAATGGGTGGTGGGGAGACTGGCATTTTATGAGTTAGTGTCATGCACAGTCTCCCGTGAAATAAACTCTGAGTTGGCTATCATTAGCCACTTATTATGGTTGATGACCAGAAATCAGGGAAGTGACTAAGTGACTGGAATGTGAATGGAACACAGGTCTGCCTTCCTCTTATCCCAAACAGCTAGGATTGTTGGATCACATATTCAAAAGTGCTCTTTCTCTTTTGTTGCAGCTTTCTCACTAGCAAAGAGATGTCTGGTGAAAGAAAGAGAGAGAGAGAGAGAGAAAACCAGTGATGCCCTAGATTTTTATATTTATTTCCACAATATTATGACAAAATTAGGAGAGATTAAATTTTATTTTTCTGGCTATATCAGTTGATATAATTGAGACACATGGGGTATGCACAATTTAAAAAGAAATAATCAGCAAATTTTAATATGTATCCTAAGTTTCAAACAATTTGGAAGCATCTGGATGATTTATTGCATTTTTGCTCTTTATGTAAATGTTTGGTGCTCTGTAGATATAGCCATTGTCTTATTTTTTCTCAATTTAAACTTTTTCTCCAGAAAGATGTTTTGAGAAAGAACAGAAGAATCTGTTTAGTCCTTTCCAAGCCCATTTGTCAAGTGAATCACATTTGTGCCCTCACTTAAAAAGATGGTTTGCAGGGTGAGAGCAGTTTTTGTAAATTAATATCATCATTAAAACTAAGCTGGCCTCCACATACACCTCCTTGAACTTGTTATTCAAGGCTGCCATGCTGGGCTCCACAGACGGCAGTTTTGGCATGGCCCTGGGGCCCAGGGGAATATTAACTTACAAAGCTTTCCCTATTTTGCTTTTACATGTCTGAAACTATTTCAAAACTCAGCAACTGAAATACAGGTTATTAAATACACTTTACTAGAATGTAAGAAGTGTTTTTGACCCCCCCATCTCCTACCCTTTGGAGAAAAGATGGTTGGGAAATGAACTAGTATACTTGCAAGACTTAATATACTAATTACTTCTGAACATCTATATCAACATATAGCCTGGGATTATAAGAGGGTAGTTAAACTGAAAATCAATTTAAGTTTCACCCTAGGATTTAAAAGAATATATTTTGTTTTATTCAATGTCAAGAGTTCTAGCTGAGTAGTCGACTGGGTGTGAGGTGAAATGGTAAAGAGGAATTTTATAGTTTCCAATTGACAGAGCCTCTGGCCAACTTTGCAAAGGTGTCCTTGTCCCCTTCTCTCTGGCTGGGCTCTGTCCCCAGGACAGGTGCCAGATGGGGTGATCCCCTGGAGGGGGTGATCCCCCAAAGGGTGTGAATGTTTATTCATTTTCCATGCCTGCCTAAGTATGGCTCAATACATACCCGCCTATTCCCCTCTGTGTGTGTTCCTCCCCACGGTGCAGGAGCAGACACTGCTTGGGCACAGTCACAGGAGGCTGGGAAGTATCTGTGGGTCTCTAGCAGCTGGAAAAGGTTTGAGTCCCTTTGGCAGATGTTTGCTGTTCCAGCCACTTCATTAATGTTCGAAACAAAACCCCCGACTATTCTGACCAAAGCCCAGCTTTGTGATTGACAGCTAGGGTGTGCTTCCTGTCACAGAAGGGCTTTAAAGTCTGAGAGCAGGAGAGAGGGAGTAAGAAACAGGAAGGTGGGAGCAAAAAGGGAATTGGGCTAGATGCTGTTGCTAAAAATCCAAAATGATCAAGGGAAGAGAGAGAGACTCATTTAAAGAGGACAACTTTAGTACAACTAATTAAGATTTGATGTCCCATCTAACATGCTATATAATTTAATTTTCCCTGTGTTCTTGCATTTGTTTATTTATGACACATTCACTGAGAACCTACTATGTGCCGGATGCTATGTGGGTATTTATGATACGAGATGAATAATGTTGCTTAGGGTGTTGGTCCACCAGGAGTTCATTGTCCAGTGCGTGAAATAAGCATGCAAAAGACAATAGAGTAAAGGAAATGCCATCAGAGAGACAGGAAGAGTAGTTGACAGCCTTGGGGAGCAGGGAACGCTTCACAAGGGAGGTGACATCTGGAATGAGTCTGGAACTAGTTTTTCTGGGCAGGGAAAGAGGGAGGGGGTGGGATGGGGAGGGCATTCCAATGAAAGGGAACAAGATTGTATGAAAGCATGGATTATTGAAGCCCAACCTTGTGGAGTAGGTTTTATGTTTACCATTTACAGGTGAAAAAACAGGCTCAGTTTTGGTTGTGACAAGATCGCAGGTCCCCAGACTCCAAGATCTGGAACCTCTCCCTCTCCAGCTGCACGTGGGCACTTGTGCCCGCACACCGGCCTCGGAGATTTCTTGCCACTGTAGCAGAAAACCAAAGGAAAAAAAAAAAAAAAGTCATATCCAAAGAGCTGAATCGGAACGCTTCACTTCTTTAGCTACTGAATCGCCGCAGATTTAAAATCGAAGGATGAGGCTTGCGGGAGAGTCTGGGTGGATTTTGTGCCGGTGGCCGAGTGGAAACGGGACAGAGTAAGAGCGCAGGGGACGCGGCCAGCCCAGGCAAGGCTGGTCCGAGACTGTTCCCAGGGTCCTCCGGAGCTGCCCCCGGGGAGCAGCATGCAGCCGTCCGCGTGGCAGCGCCGCACACCAGCTCAAGACTAGACCCGGGTTTGGAAAGAGGGAAGAAGGAGAGGAGGAGGGGGAAGAATAAAAGGGGAAACAAGGGTGAACGATGGGGAGAAGGAAAAAGAGGGCAGAAGAGAGAAAGGAGAAACAGAAAATTCGACCGAGGAGAGGAGGCCAAAAATGTGGGCAACGAGGGAAAGGGAGAAACGGGAGGGAAAAGAAGAAAGGAACTAGTAGCGGGGGGAGGAATGGGAAGAGAGGAGAGAAGTAAAAAGGTTGACGAAAAGGCGAGCAGTGTTCAGAGAAGACCCCGAAGAGTGGCCCGGGGTGCGCGCATTCCGTGTGCACACGCCAGGGCTTGACACAAGTCTAAACGCGCGCCCCTCGGCCCCTCGCGGGCGTCAGGTCGCCGTGCTGTGGCCCAGGTGCCAGACCCGAGTGCTCCAAGCCCGCCTCGTGGTGGGTACTGCTCGTGGGGTGGCCCCCACGCGGCGAGCCCTCGGACCCAGCTAAACACTCAGTTTACCGGCTGCGGTTGTAGCTCTGCACTTTCCTGCGGGCGCAGAGAGCACCCCGTCCAGCATTGCCCCGAGGCTGGGTAAAGATAGCAGCAATCGGACAATAAATATCATTTTCCCCTTCAAATAGTATTTCTGTCCTTGGGCTCCCGGCTATTGCGCAGCGGGTCCCAGCTCCGCCCACGCCCAAAAAAGAACCCCTGGGTCGTGGCGTCGCGCGGTGGCTCCCGGGCTGAGCGGTGAGCCTTGTGCAGCGCCTGGACAGCGGACTGCCGCAGGGTCCTGCCGCCAGAACAGGGGGCGCGCCAGGGCCCAGTGAGGCGACCCCAGGGCCCTACAGTGGGACACACGCCACCGCCGGGACACTGGGCGCTAGTTTTTCCCAGTCCATGAGCAACCTCTGCGTGGAGAAAAAGAATAAACGAAAACCATTGTAAATGGTGGGGAGGGGAGGGGAGTCAATTTACAAACACTTCGGGGAGGAAGTTCCTCAAAGATGCGGTGCGGGCCATGTCTCATGCTAGGCGACGACAGGGTCTATTAACATCTATTTTCTCTAAGAGCCTAATTATTAGTTCTCCAGGTGGGCTCCTCCTCCTGAGTTTAACCGCCGGCCCAGGCGCGCGCATTGACTTGCTTCCCCGGCTCCCTGGGTCCCCCAGGGCAAACAGCTCCTCAGGGAGCCCGCCGGCACTCGGGGCTGCTCCAAGGTTGCGAGCTGCGAGGAAATGTCACCGGCCCCAAACTCGGCCTTAAACAAGGCCGTCCGCGTCTATAACTCCCAGTCTCTATCGTGTGTTTTTCTTCCAACCCCCACGCACACCAGTTCCGACACGAAGTGGTGGAAACCAGCGCGCCCCGGGCTGTTCCCGCTGACCGCCGGGCGCAGCGCAGGTAGCGGGAGCCGTCCCGGACACCGAGGCTTGGCAATGAAAAACAAAATTTCGTACAGAGAGTGATCGGAACAGACTCAGGGACTAGGAACCTAGAAGGAAGAAGGCAAACCACCCAATAAACCTGTGTCGTCGCAGCTCCCGGGTCCTATCGCGTCGCAGGTGGACCCGGGGACGGAAAGCCGCGTTGTCGCGCCTGCCCGAGGGCGCGCCAGCTCCCTGGGAGCTCTCTGCGCTGGCCATTTCCTGCGAGGAAGAATGTTTTATAAAGAGTTTAAACGTTTTTAAAAATCTGCATGTTTTTATTTACTTATTTGCGGTTTATTATTGGGGTAACGGACGGGGCCAGGATCATTTGTGGCTTGGGATCTGGATGGGGCAGTCAAGTTTGTAACTTTGGCGCAAACGCTCCATGCTTGGAGCGCGCGGGCTCAGCGCCGGCTGCGGGGCCGCGAACGGAGAAGGAAGCAAGCCGCGGTCTTCGAGAAACGGTCCCCACAGGAGGGAGAAGAGCTAGGTGGTCCCCAGGGCCGCCGGCGCCGTGGCCCAAAGCCCAGGGAACCTCGGCGAGGACTCGACTTCTTTCTAGTAGGAGACCTGGCCATGCCTCCCGCCGGGTTGCCGGCGTAGAGAGCAGGCGGGTGGCAGGACCGGCGCAAAGGTGTGCGTGGGGGACACCACCCCGAAGAGCGGTCGACCGAGGCCTTGGCTGCGCGGGCGGCGCGCGCTCCCCGCACCGCGCGCGCACACACGCGCACACTCCTGCATACACACCTGGAGCTCGTCCCAGGAGGGGGGCGGGGAGGAGAGCCAAAGCGAGTGTCTTAAAATAGAGAGCCAGGCAGAGCAGCGCGAGACACTGAGAGCGGGAGGAGGCGAGGGAGAGCGGCGGGGCACGAAGCGCGCAGGTTGGCGTCGGAGTCGCACGGGCGGGTAGGGGCGGGGGTGGGCGCCGACGCCCCTCCGCACACAGTCCGCACCCGGCCCTGCAGGAAGCGCGCGCTGATTGACAGCTGCGTTGTCCCAAAAAAAGACTCCGACGAAGATGCTGATCTGCGGGTGGGTCTAGACGCGCAGCAGGCGCGCCGGGTGCCCGCTCCCCTCCGCGCGCCCGCAGAGGCCCGCCGCCTCCCCTGCTGCGGAGGAGAGGGGCTGAGGCCCCCGCCGGCGCGCCAGCCCCCGCGGCCCCGGCCGGCCGGGCACCCGCTGCCGCGCTCGGGCCGCCGGGCGCTCGCCCCGGCTCACCATGCACTGCCACGCCGAGCTGAGGCTGAGCTCGCCCGGCCAGCTCAAAGCAGCCAGGCGGCGCTACAAGACTTTCATGATCGATGAGATCCTCTCCAAGGAGACCTGCGACTACTTTGAGAAACTTTCCCTCTACTCCGTGTGCCCGTCACTGGTCGTGCGACCCAAGCCCCTGCATTCCTGTACGGGTAAGACGCTCCGCTGGGGGATAAGTGGGGTGCGGTGGCTTTCCGACCCCAGGGAGGGAGGAAGGGGTTAAGGGATTCGATTCCTGCTCTCCTGCAAGCGGTGAGCATTGCAAAGGCATCTGCAACCCGGCCGGAAGGGCCCAAGGTGTTGCTCGTTGGAAATAAAATAAAGGCACATGGCCCTGGGAGTGGACCACTCGTACAACGTCTGATTGCCCTGCCTGGAGGAGAACGCTTCCTCCTTTCTAGCACTGCTGTGGTATTCAGTGAGAAAGTTCAAACACTTGACCTGGTTGAGTACCTAAATCATTGTTTCAGGAAGCTGTGTGGTGGGTTTCAACTTGATCTTGGTGGCCTTGCTTCTCACCTCAGTTAACTTGTCTAACCTCCTCCTGTCTCCACTGGGTACTTTTCAAGTAAATCAGTATCGCTGGATTCTCAACAAAATCCTGAATTCCCTAAACTTTACTTAAAATGATCTCCCTCTGGGAAAGTAGTTTTACAGTATGTTATGTTTGTGACACAAGCTGAAGAGGTCAACCCCCGCTTAAGTACTAAAAACAGTGATAACAATAAAAACATTCTTCAATTTTAGTTTCCTCTCTCTCCACAAGAGCTAATACCAATAGGAAAGATAAGGGGAACTCAATACATATACTGAAAAGTCATAGGTTTAAATAGAAAATAAATCAGAAGTATTTTTAAAACCTTGAGCACATTAAAAAGAAGCTTCAAGTTTCAAAATGCCCTGGCATTATTAGGATTTAGGCTATGGAAACGGGGGTATGGCACAAAGAACAAGAAGTTGAAGCGATTTTTACCAAAAAAGTTATTGATCATTCCCTCCACTAAAATGTACTTCAAAATCAAAATAATCTTTGAGGTTATGTTTGTTGCATGAGTGGCATGAAATAAATTAAATTATACTTACATTGATGAAATGAAGAACCAGCAGTGGTCTTGAAAGACATTTTTGGAACATTCAGATCACAAGCTGTTAGTGCACATGCTTGGAATCCTGTATTTTCTCTTGGCTCCAATGATAGTTCCTATGAGGCAACCAGTAAATATATACTAAATGCACACAGTGAAGCTCTTTTAAAATCAAATTATTTGGATAACTACATGTATCTGGATATAAAATGAATTCTATATTCAGTTACACCTTCACCTTTTGAAAGTTAATTTGTCTGTAAGGTATAGTTAGTCCTGATATTGTATAACAAGGGTTTGTAGTACTGAATTTTTAAAATGCAGAATATATGAGGCAAGAAACAAAAAATTTTAGAAACAAGATAGATTTCCTCAATGTTGATATTTTTACATTTGTGTGCTGGCTGTTGTGTGGATGCATGGATGAATAGTATATATGTATATTGAATAGGAGAAGTAGGCTGAATCTTGTTTTGAGCACAAATAATCATTTACTATAATTCAAATCCTGTTAAGGAAAAAGACAGGATCGGCTTTAGTCACAAACATTGCATATGGGAGGTTCCTAGGACAAAACGGAATAACTTCTCCTAAGTACCTAGATAGAGCCTAGAGCAGGCAGAATTTTCAATGACTTTGGGTCCTGTGTAAACTTGAAGGCAGCTTTTCCTGGCTTCTAGGTGTCATAAAATTGGATTATAAGCAAAACATGCCAGGAAAGGAGTAATAAATAGCTTCAAAAAATAGTCACCCAGTCAAAGTTAGCTGAGTAAGTTTTATGTTTTATTGAGCCTTGTGTGGGAAATCAGAGAAAAATAAAATTCATAAATAGTTTTGTGTGTTACAAGTGAATTACACATATATCACAGACTAAAGTTTTGCTCAATTTTGTGCTTTTAGAAATTCATTGGTGGTTTGTGGCAGAGGGTGGTTGTTGGCGTTGGTTTTCTGACCCTATTATTTCAGTGCTTTATTCCTTTAGATTGGTCTTTTGAAAATGTGTCATGATTTTGCTCTAGTTGAGAATTAAAATATAGAAACTGGGATTTGCTGGTGGAATTAAACCCATAAAAACTGGCTACAGTAGTCCATACTTTCAGATCATAAGCCTTCAGTAGGTTTATGATTACAGTTAAAGCCTTACATGTATTAGATCATGGGAATCCCATTAGTGACTTCTCAGGGGCTTTGCAAATACCATACTTTCAAAGCATTTTTGTTGATTTTAACTGTTAAGTTCAGGGTCAAAAATCTTAGATCGGATGAACATAATCTTTTTTTATTAATTAAAAAAAGACAGTACATTGCACCCATAATGAAACTATATTATATTTTTTATTTTTTGCTGGATATAGCTAAATGTTTAGCACTTGTGGTGGAACCAACACAAAAAAGTTCAAATTAAGTGAAAGGTATAACTTGAAATTACAGTTACTGAACTTTTTCAATCTTTTGTTTGCTGATTTAAGGTTTAATTAACTATTACAGAAGCGAACTGTGTCAGGTCATATAATACAAATTAAGATAAAAAATATCTTCAAAATTTAAAAGTTACCAGCATGCACAATAAGTACATAAAATTGGTATAGGAAGAAAGCTCCGGTGTTTAAAAAAACCTCCTCAAGTGAAAGCCGTCCATACTGTTTAGATTTAGTAATCTAAAGGCCAGTTTATGATATTGAATCTCCTCAGGCAGAAGAGCATGTATTCAAATAAACTGAGAAGTGAAAATATTTTTCATCAGGCAGATAATCACCTGACAGGAATTTTTTGTTAGACACTCTAACCTTGATGGAATCTTCACCTTCAAAAATTATTGTTTATTTTAACAGGCCCTTTCTTATTATAAACGCAGTATTTTTAGTCCTAGGAAGCTGTCTTTACATTTCTCTAGGTTTTCTAGTAGATCTCATAAATCATCTTAATATACATTGAGAAAGAATCCTTTCCTGCTATGGCCAACTATAGGAAAGTTTATAATTAAATTTACAATAAAGTTTTAAAAAAACTAAGCCCAAAGAATGCCTCTATTTGAAGAAAGTTTTGTTGTTCAGGCCATTGATAAAGGGTGGAATATGTTTAAAATTAACTTATTATATGAGAAGTTGGTCTTATTTTTAAACCTGATAACAGAAATCCCCGTTCAGAATGGAAATGTATTGCCATTCAGAAATCAGTAATGATCTCTCATAAACATTAGAATGTTGACAGCAATGGAAAAAGCCAAAAATGAGGTGCATGGTAGGATATCATAAATATGATTTAACTTTAGGGTGCATTGCTTTCTTTTTCTGTGATTGTGGTTAGTGTTTCTTGGTGGAAAGTCACTTGAAGAAAGCTGGTTTCTCAGAGTCGAATGGATTGCGGAGGCATCGGCACAGTCATTTTTGAAGGCTCTGCCTTTCAGTCTGGTCTTCAGAAGCAGGCGGAGTTTAAATTTGAGGAGTGTTTGGGAAAAAATGAGAAACTTGTTTCACACAAACAAGGATGTAATAATTTACCCTAAGAGTTTTCATATGAGGATACTGGCAAACAAACCTATGGTACTAATTACTTATTTATTATAATTATTTATACTTAGAATCTAGAATTATCTTTCATTTGCACACATGCATTTGGGGGGAGGTGAGTATAGGTACTTGAACATTTTACAACTGGTAACCAGTACAAGACTTTAAATGATTACATTAAAACCTATAGTCTAATTTCCTTCTAAGGCAGAATGACTCTGTTGAACCTCTCACCTCTTTCTGCCCTTCGGTGGTCAGTCCTAAAGAGGTGACAGTTGACTTACCAAACTGGAAGAGGTCAGAGATATTATAGACCAATCTCTCCAAGCAGGAGATTCTTTTTGCCAAGCGCTAAGGTCATATCAGTGCTTCAGCACATTTTCAGTCCTCACTATACCATCGTCCTCCTTGTCAGAGTACTCAGAAATCAGGAAGACTTTTTTCCAATTTGGTTACACACCCAGGATAAACCCGTGCAGTCACACCCAGGGGACAGTCAACCAGCCAATTATAAGGGGTATTTGGGGAAGGGTGTTTATCTTAGGAGGTGACACTGAGAACATTTTATCCTTTGGTGGGTCCGAGAGAAGCAAATTCTTTGGGGTGGTGTTCTTGGGTGCGTTTTTATCACAAATATTGGGTGTCATCCCACTGAAAAATGAAATGCGGTACAGACATGTATAATGACTTGTTTGGGAGTTAGGGAGCCGGCTACTGCCTATTGGAGTTGGCTCCGGTGATTCTCCAAATCTCAGCTCCGTCTTTAGTCTTTTAGTCAGAGACCCAGTCCCGTAGGATCTTAAGAACCTGAGAGTTGGACACTGGAATGTTAATGGAGAAACATAAACCAGGGTCTGGGAAAATGATCATTATCAACAAGCATTTGTGTTTCTGCCAGAGGCACATAGGCTTTTATTAGCAATTACTCATAGCTGCTTCTCCTGTTCCCATTCTAAGGGTAAATAAATCGAGGGATATTCTGGATCTAGGAGTCATCCAGGTTCAGAATAAATTTGGAGCTGAGCTCTTATTTAATTATTCCTTAATTTGTACAACTCCTTTGTTAAATAGAGATGCCAAGAGTTTCCTTAGGAGTCAGTTTTAACTCATGAATTGTTCATTAACAGTGTCTTCTGTGGCTCCGGTTTTTCTAATAGCAAATGGGAAAATGATTAGAAATTTTGTTTACAAGCTTGAACGCTACTTCAGATGTCTGTAATCTTTTGTATCATTTTATTCTATAGTTTACATCAATAAATATTCATGTTTATTCAGTGATGACATTATCTTTGAGTTCATTATTCTTTTTTTTTTTTTTTTTTTTTGAGTCCATTATTCTTAAGCTTATTCTGAATCTTGACTAGCAGTTAGGGTGTTTTTAAAATCTCTTTAAACTACTTGTAGAGCCACTGCCAAGCCCTTCTTTGTTGTTCTCTAGAGTATGTGATAGGCAGTTTGGAATTGGGATAGGGGAACATTTTGACAATTGAGTACTTTTGCTTACCATGTGGAGTTTTCTCTTTGAACTCCACCTAAAGGGTATTATCTTCAGCAAAGCTGTCAAATTAACTTTATTAAATACAACTCAAATGAAACTGTAAATATGTTAGCTGTTTTATGAGGCCTATTTCCTACAGGTACGCTGGTGGTCTTGCTGGTTGTATTTCTGGATTGAAGACTGACTTGGTGATACAAACGTGACAGTAAAAAGTTGTTAGTTTTAGCACACCCCAGAAATCAGAATGAAAAGATTGTTAAGTTTAACATATCCCAAGAATCTACAGGAAAAGGAGGAAGGACTGTCAAAGGATATTTAAGTTGTACAGAGAGATTAAAAGAAAAAAAAGAAGGGACAGGAAAGAGAGAAAAGAGTATGTTTCTTTCAAATTCGTGAGGCCGCTCAGATTCTGCCTTGTGACACAGTGTCCCTCAGAATGGTTGTACAGGCAAAACAAAGGTACTTCTGAAATTCTTCTGTCAGTCCACGGATAGGAAGTGGAGAAAGTTGATTCTACATAGACACATGCAAGGGCCCTTTAAGGCATGAGACCCAGCATTTAGCACTCTAGAAGATGAGCAAAGAAGCATTTTTAGATATCATTTGCACTTAGTTTTGAGGTCAGGCAGGAGGAACAACCGAGATGAAAAACTAGATAGATCAGATGTTCTGAGGCTCCCTCACTGGAGTAAAGCTTGTGAACGTTTGTGAGTGTTGTGGAGGACAAGGGCCATTCTTGTCAAGTGTCCTGCTCCTGAGTGAAGTTAATGGACGTAAAGTTGATAAGATCACGGCTAAGCCTGCTGACCAGCTCTTAGCTGGAATATGGTTAAAGGGCTGCAAGGACTTGGATGGGATGCTTTGATTTAGGCCTTGTTTTGCATCCTCTGTTGGGGAGGCAATCCTGTTTTACACTCCATGCTTATGGAGTTGGTGTTTCTAGTGTGGCTCTAAGTTGGACTCACAGAGAACTTGCTGAAGCCCACAGGTGCTCACAGGATGGTCATGGACCACTCTGCTGCAGGCAGCACTTTCTCCTGGAAGTAGCATGACAAAGAGAAAAAGAGAAGGATTGAGAGTGTTCACGTGAAGACTCTACTCGTGGAGCAACCCACTGGGCCTGCCTTTCGGGCACCTGCCTTCATTTTAGCTCCCTGAGAGGTTGGAATGGTGGTCTTTTCCTCCATAATGTGGATGACAGAATTAGAATTAACATTAAGATTTATTAATAATAGGGTTCAGACCGGGACTTTGTACAAACTTAGTAGCATTAACAAAGAAAATCATCTCAAGGAAGAAAGGTGTTTTGTTTGTTTGATTTTTAACCAGAAAACCTTTGCAAACCCTCAGGACTTAATTTATTTTTATTACGGTTTAATAACAGTTACAAAAAGAAAAGTCTTGCTATGCTCTAAATAAAAACAGTTAATTTTCCATTACAGTGTCTAATTACTCATCATCACCAGGGCATTTTATATGGCAATTTAACTTCTTGAAAGTGGAAACTTGGCACACATTTAAGGAAGAAAGTCATGCACCTAGATAGATATCAGAAGATGGTCTAATTATATTTGGGCTCGAGTTAAATCTTACCTATGATTGCTCTGAAGAAGAGAGGACACAAGGCCCCTGTTCTTAGTCACTAACGAGAGTCTCTGGTTTCTTTAGTGCCGGTTGAAATTGAATATGGAGGGAGATAATTCTGAACATTAGTTGATGTTCAAGTACATCTGAAAGGGGCCTTGCCAGTCATCTGTTAAAGCTGATGTCAGGACTACTTGAGGGCAGCTATGTGTACTTCCTGCCTCCACTGGCAGGGTTCACAAAGATGAGCATACCCTTCCTCCATGAAAGGTCAAGAGGCGACTGAAGAGAAGCCAATCTGGGAGGATCTCAGCACCAAACTAAACACACTGTGAGTCCAAGCAGAGGTGCTTATGGGATTTCTTTGCATTGCATCTTTTCAGCTCACCAATAAGTGCTTAGGAATATGTTCTTCTGGATATTGAGCATAGAGAAATCTTTTCATATTGTGTATTGAAATGGATTGGCTGCCACTTAGGTGACATCAGGTACTTTTGGTCATTATTTTTAAAAACCCTACTTATGCATTTGAAAACTGATATGATGATTGTCCTTTGGCTTTTCTTACTCAAGGATCACTTATAACCTTTGGAGAAATGGAGTGGTCTTGGACCTGGTAGAATTTCAGGAAGTCATGCCAGTATTTCCATGCTGGCAAGTACCTGGTAATGCCAGGTCCTGATACTGATTAACCTGCCAGCCTCTACCACCTACCTCTCTCTTTCCCAGAGTCCTTTTCACTCTGTGACTTAACCATTGCTGAGACTCTGAATAATGGTCATTTCACAAATGAGGTCACAGTCAGGTGTGGGTTGTAGAAAATGTAACTTAGATGTTTAGTTTAAGCAATATCTAGGGGAGTCAACTTTGCACATTTCCCTAATAGTAACTTATAAACATAAACAATGGGATGAGGGATATTGTGTTTTCTTACCTTGGGGAAACATGTTGAACAGGGGGATTTGCTGAGACTCTCTGAGTCCTGTAGTATTTATCCAAAGAAAGCCATGAACTTGGGAGAAATGCTGAAAAAAATACTTTATACCCTGAACCTTATTCATAAGCATAACAATAAAAGTAATAGTGACTTTTGTTTTGATTGCTAGCATGTAATAGGCACTGGACTAAGTGCTTTTTGATCAGCTTCAAAACATTCCTAGGAGATAGGTTTATTATCTCCATTTTACTAATGGGAAACCCAAGAAGTTAAGTAACTTTCCCAAAGTCACAGAATGTAAAGGGATCTCTTACGAAGCAATAAGGAAAAAGGCAAGAAGAAAAATGAGCAAAAGCTACAATCAGGCAATTCATGGAAATGACGATCTAGATGGCCAATAAACATGAAAGAAGGCTCAGCCTCACTGGTAATCAGGAAAACCCAAATTAAAATGAGATACCATTGCATACTCATCAGATAGGCAAAAGTTAAAGAATCTGACAATATCAGTTGATGACAAAGATGTGGAGCAACAGACATTCTCAAACACTGATGATGGGAGTGTGCCTTGGTCCGATTACTTTGGAGAGTGATTTGGCAACACCTGGTGATGCTGCGGATGCACATACTTTGCATCTCAGCAGTTCCACTCGTGTGTGTCCCTGCAGAAACCATCACATGTGTGAAGCCATCGCACATACAAGTGAAAAACCGAAAGCAATCTAACTGCCCTTTTAGAAGGAGAAAAGGTAAAATAATATGTGCAGATGCACAATGAAACGGAGGTGATTAAAATAAAGGAAACATATGTATTTGTATTAAAATAGATAAATTTTAGAAATATGATGCTGAGAAAAAAATAAGTGATAGGTTGATATACACAGTCTAATACTACTTATAAAAATGGCTGAAAACATGCAAACTGCTGCTACATATTGTTTAGAGAGGCAGGGGCATGAGATTGGGGAGCACTAACCGCAGGTTTTTATTTTCCTAGTTAATAATTTTTTTCTATTAAGAAGAAAAGGCTTAATGAAAATGTGGCAAAGCATTACAATGTGACAAAACTAGTCATGAGTACACAGATGTTCCTGGCATTATTCTTTGTACTTTTCTGTTTATTTGAAATTTTTCATAACATAAACATTGAAAAGTGTTAGTATAAGAGACCACACATCTCCACAGAAGTTTAATCTTGTGGAACTTTTGAGGGCTTTCTTAATAGTGTTTCTATCCTGAAAAAGAAGTTTTTAAATGAGAGCTTGTTGTACACAGTCTCACAGTGGAGAAATGAGAACACAATAATTCGATGCATGTACAACTCACACTAAAACAACCACTGCTTCTGAGATTGACTTATGGATCTTACTAACCTCCTCTGACTGGTTGGGGGTATTATTTATCACCAAGATTACTACTCTTCCCCCAGTAAAGTGTTGGCCTATGCGTAAATAGCTCTGAGATGAGCCCTTGTTCTTGAGGGAATTACTGGTGAAGTGTTTGGTTTTTGTACTCCCCAAATACACATCAATAATCATGCAAGAAAACATCATTAGGGGTGTATTCACCCTTCTTCTTAATTATGTTTTAAATAATAATTAACTGCCTTTGATTGTTTCTTGCTTTTGTAAGAATATGCTGATATGACTTTCCACCATGGCCCATTGGTATTGATGATTTTGCTTACAGAAATTGTCAAGGGATAGCCGTAATTGATTACAACTAATCTAAAAATGTAGCTTCTTAGTAGGAAAGAATAATGTTGATATTGGCATTTTCTCTGAGTTCTCTTTATATTCTGTAATCATGACTTGATTTAAAAACTTTGTTCAATGTGTGGTATCAGGGATTGTTGGGAGGGATGAGCTGTTACCATGCTAATCCCACAGAGAGATGTCTATTACCAGTAATAAGTGGTCGTCCTTGTTGTTTGGACAAGTTAACTTTGACCGCATTACTCCCTAATGACAACTGTAGTGGCAGATGCTTTATTCAGCTGATATTAACAGCAAAGACATTTTTCTTTTCTTGGCAAAGTAGTCCCAATTTAGAAATGTTGCTTTTAGACATTTTGGCAAAAACATGGCCTTTTGGGAGTTCTGTCTTTCTGTATCCTTCCAGAAGGAAGGTACTTCTCAGTGTGGAGGAAGCAGTTTATACAATCAAGAGTTTGCCAAAGCATTTTCCCTTCCTTGACTGCTCCTCCCTGCCAAATAAATATATAGGTAAAGAAACAAATCAAAGCACTCGCAAGCACATCTCACTCACATGATCCGTGGCCAGTATCACTGTACTTCTTTGGTACTTGGCTGTGCAGCCACAGTAAGCAGGAATGAATGATCACATCTAGAGGTCAAACTGGATGTGACTGAAAGGATGGTGGATCTGTCAGATTTGTTGCCAGTGTAGTTTTCATGGGTTGCAGGAGAAGGTCCTTCTGCATTTTATCTTACTCAGATAGTTGTTACACACAATGGCTGAGGTCAATTAAAACAAACTGAGACCTTCACTTGTACCTTTCCCCCTCACTCATGACCTTCTGGAGCTCTCCAGTGAAACCTTATTCCTGGTAAAATGAACTAGCCAGGCTCGGGACTGTGAATGGAGGAAACATTGTCAAGAAAGATATTCCAGAGAGCTGCCATGCAACTATATACGTGAGGAAAAAAGCAGAGAACTTCCTCCTGCAACCTGTGAAAGTCTACTCATTGGCAACAAATCTGACAGGTCCACTTTGGAATCCTCTCTCTGGAACTACTTGGGAAAAGACAAGTAAGGATTTAGGATATTTAGGGTAAATTTTAGTCACATTTCACTGAGAGTGAGAGAGGAAGATATTTTAATATGGTGCCAATCTAAGTTCCTTCTTTTTCACGACTAAAAATTTAACTGAAATAATTGGTAAATCACCCCAGAGGAGATCTTTTGGGAGGGTGTTGTTAATTTTGTTATCCCTGGATATCATGGTAACGCATTACTGCTCTTAGCACGTTAAACAGCTGTGTCTATTGGAAGCATGTTTTCAATTGTCAGTTTAGAGCACAGCATAAAGGAACATCCTATTGGAATGCTAGCTATTTGTTTTTTTACTGGGAGATTGGGCCTTTGGAGGTTAGAACAATCAGCTGCCAAAACAGAATGTGTTTCACTTCTTAGAGAGCTGCAAAATAGAAATAACAATAATAATACTTGGTAACTATGTGTCCGGCACTACACTAGGTGCTTGCATACATAAACGTTTTTAAACTACATGGAGGTTCTATATGAAGTACTTATTATTTCCATTGCTGAGAAAAGTGAAACTCTGGAAGGTTAAGAAATGTCAACAAGGTCCCATGAGTAAAGGGCAGAGTTGAGATTGGGACTCATGTATGTCTCTTTCAGCTTCAAGTTCTATGTTGTATATGATTATACGAAAGTGTATAAATTAAAACTCATGTCTGTCCCTTTACCTATAGGTTCCATACTATATAGTGTGCATATATAGTATTGTGTGTGTGTGTGTGCGTGCACACACGTGCACACAGAGGGGTAGAGAGAGAGAGAGAGAGAGAGAGAGAGAAATGAAGGAGAGAGGGAGAGAAGGAAGGAGGGAGAAAGAGCTAATTAGTGTGTCAGCTCCGTAGGAATTTATTTTGGACTTGCTAAGTCTTTTACACATATTTATAATCATTTAATGTGTGCCAGTGACTCTCAGCTCAGCTCATCACTCTAGATGTCAATGTCCTTGTCTGGTAGCATTCACTGAGGCCTTTTTAGTCACTGTGCTTCTGTGAGCTGTGATTTTTTGAATAAAGCTTTTCTAGGGGGGTTAAGGGTGGAATTCCCATTCATTCATTATTATGAACTAGAGAGAAAATACTTAACAACTAAAAGCCAACCAAATGCTTTGAGAGTTAACACTGCAAATATTTTTCATGGAATACTCATTAAATTCAGTTTAAAAAAGGTCTGGCCATTTGATTGGCATCACTTAAAACAATAAGAGACTAATATTTCACATTATATGTTCAGCTGTGGTGGGTTCTGGGAATATTTCTCTCTCTCTCTTTTTGCTTCAATAGCTTTGAGGGGTACAAATAGTTTTTGAACTGGGCTTTTTTTTTTTGAGTTGGAGTCTCACTCTGTCACCCAGACTGGAGTGCAGTGGCCACTCCTGGCCATCACAGCCTTGACCTGCTGGGCTCCGGCGATCCTTCCGCCTCAGCCTTCCAAGTAGCTGGAACTACAGGCACGCGATACCACACCCGGCTAATTTTTTGATTTATTGTAGAGATGAGGTCTCGTCAAGTTGCCCAGGCGGATCTTGAACCCGCGGGCTCAGGCAATCCACTCACCTCAGCCTCCCAAAGGTGCAGGATTACAGGCTGAGCCACCGAGCCCGGCTGAACTGGGCTTTAAATGTTCCCACCAACTCCACCTGTGTACATCGTACCCTATAGATGACTTTTGGTCCCTCTACCCCTTCCCACCTCCCCTTCAGAGTCTCCAGGGTCCATTATACCATTCTCTATGTTTTTGCATATCTTTAGTTTAGCTCCCACTTATGAGAACATAACGTGTTAGGTTTTCTGTCCCTGAGTTAGTTCACTTAGGACGATGTTCTCCAAATCCATCCATGTTGCTGCAAAAGACATTCTTTCATTCTTTTTGATAGCTGAATAGTATTTCATAGTGAATATATACCTGGTTTTCATTAGCTACTGATCGGATGATGAGCATTTAGCTTGATTCCATGTCTTTGCACATTGATTACAATGAAAAGTCAGTTTTGGACATGATTATAATGTGGACAACAACTTAAAGATGAGATTGATGTAATCTACACCCCATGACTCAAATATATGAAACTATTTAGTGAGGTGATACTACTGTGTGGATTTTGAGTCAGGCAGCCCTGGGTTTGTCTGTATTTTATTGTCTGTGTGACCTTTGGTAAGTCGCTTAACCTCTATGACACTCAATTTCCTCATCTGTAAAATGAAGATAATAATAACTGCATAATAGGGTTAATTGTGTAGGCTCAGTGAGATAATGTATACAAAGCTCTTATCATAGTCCTGGCAACAAAGTGCTCAGCAATTGATAGCTTCTATTAAAAATTGTTATCTCACAATAATAACCTCATTGTAGTTGACTGAAGCATAGCCCTTTAGAGAAAGATTACCATTAATGGTAAATTAAACCCAAGAAAAATTAAAACTTAAAAAAAAAAACCAACCCTTTTCTTCAGGGCATTCTTCTGGGTTATGGTTACACTAGCTGCCATTTAAGACCTCTTGAAACCTGGGTGGTCTGTGAGTTGTTTGAGTTCAAGTCTTACAAGTAGGTATGTTTTAGTCCTCCCACCTTTCTGTTTTATAATATAAACTCAGAATTTTGTAAATTCATAAGCGAGTGGCACAAATCGGTTAACACTACAGCATCACAAAATGTGCTTTGTTATTTTATTTTTTACAAGAGATGCTCAGCATTAATTGCCCCTAGGAAATGTTTCATCATACAGCTGTAAGATTCTCAACAGCTATCCTAGGAAAATGGCAGCTTTTTAACAAGTTTGATTTCTTTTCTTCTTTAAAAAAGAGAGCTAGGGATAGTCTTTTAGAAGAGAATAAGAGTATTCTTTTTCTCTTATTTCAGAGCACTAAGAGAGAAAAATAACTCCACTAAGACTTTTGTTTCCGATTAGATGGTATGAAAAAGATAGCAATTTGAGAGCTAATAGTTTTTCTAGTATATTATTGGGTTTTTTTTATTATTAAGAGTGAGTTTCAAGTGTTACAGCTTTTAAATTGCTGGTGGGGCCAGCTTATTATCACATTCCAAGTGGTAACGATGGATAAATGTTGTGTACAGGAGCTGCGTAAATAAGATTTCTGCCTGAATTTTTCTGGAATTGTGTTTCTCAGCTGATCACTGGTCTCTTGTAAAGTCTAGTATCTGCTAGTGAAATACTTTAATTGGTGAATCCCCTCCCCAGAGTGAGACAAATTTTCTTGATGAGGAGTTCTCGCCTTCTATGGTGTGAAGTCTCAGTGAACAGGGCGGTACCTCTGTCCAACCATTTCTGATGATGATTCTGATAGGCAATTTTAGTGATCTCATCCAGGTTCAGTGGTGGGTAGGTGCCAGGTGGAGGAAAGCAGGTGGAATAAGACATCTGGATGTGTCATCATGGCTATGGGGGAGTGGTATGTAAAAGAGAGCGGAGACTGACTTAGTCCCCCATGGTCCTCAGTCAGAGATATGGATCTTTGGCAGCTCGTGGAGAATATTGTTAAACCTTTGGCTTAAAAAAACCTCAAAATGTAAGTGTTTGTGTTCAGGTAGGAGGGGAGTAGGCAGGAATGGGGTGGGGGTAGAAAAGGAGTGTTGGCAAATGGAGAAGGAAGAATCAGGGTAAGGAAACAAGTTCGTCAACTGAAACACAGATCCTCAGTTGCTTGCTCAGCATTTGTTATCCCAGGAGAAAAACAAATTAAAAAATGAGAACAGAACACTTCATTTGGAAATGACCCTGTGAGTACGTGCTTATTTTCAGAGGCGTTCCTCATAACTGACAGCAGTCGATGACTTCTGATTGGGCAATGGCCTGCCCAGCCACACATGTAGCCCAATTATCATATATATATGTATGTGTGTGTGTGTGTGTGTATATATATATATATATATATATATGATGCATTAAAACATTTCATCATCCTAAGTCACAAAAGATCATTATGACTGTATTATAATACAGTAACGGTATTCACACAGGGCCACATAGGAAATTGTGTGTACTTGATGTGGAGGCAGTGTGAAAGTAGTGTTCAAAGTGGAAATCCTGTCAAAGGAACCTCTTTTGGGGCCTTTCACTGACTTATTCTGTAATGTTTCCATGCCTCAGTTTCTGCTATTGATAAAACACATCCTACTTTCCTGGTGTGTTGGGGAGGAATGACTGATTCAGGAGTATTAATTCACTACTTTGAGAAGATAAAAATATAATGAACATGTAGAGACTTACTGGAAGGGACGCTGTGCCATCTCTTGGGGAATTATTGCATATTACTATGTTTTTCTAGACAACAAGACCAAGGGTTGACCAAATCTGGCCCACTACCTGTTTTTCTATTGCCACAAGCTAAGAATGGTTTTACATTTGTAAGTGGTTGAAAAGAAATCAAAATAATATTTTGTGACCTGTGAAAATTATGTGAAATTTAAATATCAGTGTCTATACATAAAAATTTTATTGGAACACAGCCAGGAGCACTGGTTTGTGTATTGTCTGTGGCAGCTTTCGTTCTGTAACAGCAGAGGAAAAAGTTATGACAGAGAAAGTATAGCCCATAAAGGCTAAAATATTTATTCTCCAGCCCTTTACAGGAAAAATTTGCCAACCCTTCAAGTAGACTATTGGAAGTAGGGTTCCCCAGTTATAAAATAAGGTTATTACTGATCCACAGCATATGATGTCATTACAGACCACAAAAATACCTCCTTTGATCCATCACACACCAGGGTTTTGTTGTCATCTTGTGATGTGTGAAAGGCCTGACATGGAAGTTTAGTGGGGAATCTTGCAAGGACTGTCTTAAATTGAGATCAGGCTTTTGGCTCTAAGGACAAAAAATTTCCAAGCCTTTCTAGAAATAACACAAGGTTTTTCTTCTCTGAGAGTGGGGTCAAAAATATTTACAATAAAGTGGGTAGAATTCAATAAAGTGGTTTTGGGGGTTTTCTCTTTGCTGTTACAACTGTCACTGGTTTTTCTAGAAGGAATCTGAGGATGAAAACTGAGGAGCATCTGGAAGTATCAAAGTTACATTTTTCAGTTGGAGATTTGGATGACAGTTTTTAATGCTTCTTAATTGACTTTAACTTGTTGCCCATCCCTTATGCTCAAAAATAATAGTAATAATAATAAAAGTTGTGCAGTCACATCACCACAGCCCTACCTGGAAGGGATTGCATAGCTGGATAAATCATTTAATTGTGATCATCCATGCTGCTGCAAAAATGCCTGAAACTATGTGCCTTTGAAATTTTCAACTACTCCGTGTCAGGAGCTACTAGACCTTTCAGGAAGGGTGAAGTACGACTCTCTGGTTGCTGTCTTATTTACATCTGGGCAGTTAGGCCTGGGGGAGGCTCTGCGTCTTTAAGGCAGCCTTTGAGTTAATGAAGCCTATTGGGCAGTGAGAGATGTGAAATTAATCTGACTTGGCTACAACTTCCCATGCATTGTTGGTTTTACCCAGGCAGTAGGCTTAGAACCCTTTAGATGTGGCCCTTACTCCTAAAATGGAGTTAGAGAGGAGTGTGCACAATGCGAGGTCAATTAATTTCAGAGGAGGAAGTTATTGAGATTGGTAGGTAAAATTTTATCTCAAAGGGAAGTATGTGGTACATGGTACAGTGGATTTTCTTATTCCAAATAAAAAATAAAATAAAAATGATGTTGGCAAAACCATAAAAATAACAAAAATAAATACATAAAATGGCAAACACTTGTATAATACTATATACCATGAATGCCTAACATGAATTAATTTATCTAATTCTACCACAATCATGTAAGGAAATAGTATTATTCTTCTCATTTGATAGGTGAGGAGACAGAGAGGTAGAGAGATGGACCGCTTCTTGGGAGGGATAGTATGGAAGAGGAAAGGAGATAACATTTTGGGTTATATAGAGATTAACTATATTGAAGGATAATATCTGGTCTCACAGTGCTAATGCAGAAAAAAAACTCTGCTCAAAAAATATGGGGGGAGCAGCCCCCTCAGGTCCCCTCCCACTCTGGGGGCTTTTCTATCCTCTCAATAAATCCTGCTTTCAAAAAAAAAAAAAAAAAAAAAAAAAAAAATATATATATATATATATATATATATGAGGGAGCAGAAGATCAATCCAGACCATGTTGCCTAATTTGGAGCTTGGTCTCAAGAATTTCCTGTTTTAAAAAGTTTGGTGCTGGGTATAGAGTAGATCCTCAGCAATATTTTTTAAAACATAAATATTTAAGCCGGGCTCGGTGGCTCAGCCTGTAATCCCGCGCCTTTGGGAGGCTGAGGTGAGTGGATTGCCTGAGCCCGCGGGTTCAAGACCCGCCCGGGCAACTTGGTGAGACCTCATCTCTACAATAAATCAAAAAATTAGCCAGGTGTGGTAGTGCGCACCTGTAGTTCCAGCTACTTGGAAGGCTGAGGTGGAAAGATCGCTGGAGCCCAGTAGATTGAGGCTGCGGTAGCGAGGAGCGGCCACTGCACTCCAGTCTGGGCGACAGAGTGAGACTCCAACTCAAAAAATAAAACAAACAAACAAACAAAATATAAATATTTAATTTAAAATATTTTCTGGTTTTCTTATATTACTGGTTTGATTTTCCTTATCTAGTTCTTTATTTCTAGGTCATATAAAACTATTCCTAGAATGATTGGAACATCTTTTTTTTTTTTTCTGGAGCCATAAAGTTCTTACATAGCTGAATGAGATGGATTTTCCATGAGAAGTATACTTCTATCGTTTAATGAAAATTATAATATCTTTGCCTTGAACTAATCGATGTAGTTTTTATTTTGGGTCACACACTGCCTATCAAATAAGTTTTAGTTGCTTTTCTGGCTATTTTTTCTGGAGTTCAACAGTGCTTTATTTTAATTTCTAAAGCAAATCAAGGCATTTATTGTAAAATTCATTGGAAAATAAGTCTTCTCAATTTAACAGTAATGGTTTTATAAATATTTAAACAAAACCAATGTTAAAGTATTAAATAATTTTAGAATGTGAAGTACTTTCTTCTCTAAATTAAATATTAAATAAGTTTTTTCATCCAGAACTACAGAAAATATTACATTATATAGGCAAGATGGTCTTTACCCTGCTCACAATTATTTGTAGACTGGAAAAGAAATTTTTATTTCTTAACATTTTTTAGATTTAAAAGATCTTAAAAACCTTTTGAAACAATCTACAGAGTTGTGTAAAGGCACAGAGATTTGGGACAGGCAAGAATCTACAATCCACTCAGCTTTTCTTTTCTTTTTTTTTTTTTTGACTGAAAAGGAAACCAAAGCACAGAGTAATGGAATTGCTTAAGTAAGATCACACTGAAGCCCATTACGCTTTTTAAATATAACTTCTCTAAAATGGCTATATGGTTGGGCACAGTAACTCATGCCTATAATCCCAGCACTTTGAGAGGTCCAGGTGGGCAGATTGCTAGAGCCCGGGAGTTTGAGATCAGCCTGGGCAACATAGGAGACCTTGTCTCTACAAAAAAAATAATAATTTTAAAAAAATAGCTGGGCATGGTGGCATGTACTGTAGTCCTAGTTCTTAGGATGCTGAGGTGGATAGATTGCCTGAGCCCAGGAGGTTCTAGGTTACTATGAGCATGTTCATGCCACTGCACTCTATCCTGGGTGACGGAGTGAGACTGCGACTCAAAAAAAAAAAAGCTATGTGAATCTATGTTTTATTATAAGCCATGAGTTCCTTTTCATAATAACATTTTTTGCTTCAGTGCATCTTAATTTAAATTTTTAATATGACTAAAAAAAACAAAATCACATAAAATCTATAATGACAGTTTGAGATTTGATTTCTAAAAATGCTTTTCTCCACCCTGTTGACTGTGCTGAGTCTAGAGAGATTTTATTTAGTTCCCATAGCATGGTTTCTGGCATTGACAATATTTCCATTGTCTTACAGCTTGGTTGTTGCCAGTGGTGTTTGAAGACCAGCACTAAACTTGAAGGACCCTACTGTTGTGTCAACAAATAATGGCACAGGCCACTCTCTGACAGCTTCTCCATAAACTGTCTTGGGGCTTTCCCTCTAAAGGAAGCGGCAGCTTTGCAAGAGAGATCTTAATGAGGTCATTTGGATTAGCCCCCGTTAGTGGGCAGTGAGTTCTGTGCATTTAGGTTGGGTGTGAGGCTTTTCATGCTCTTGGAATCTCCCCCGGGCCTCCCGGTCTGACCCTCCTAGCGCCATGTCCAGCCCTCTCTCCCTCTGCCCCATCCTGAAATAACCATGGTTCAGCATGGAAGAAATGTACTTCTCTAATCCCTCAGAGCTGGTCCGTGCTGCATCTGCCTGGGAGTGGGCTTTGACTTTCTTCTCCATAAGGAGTATCTCTGAATGCTTAAAATTTGTTTTAAGACTATGGTATAGGAATGCAGTAGAACTTGGACCTAGATGGCACAGATTGAGCTTCCAGGTCTGCTTCTGGTGCTTCCAGGTCTGCTTTTGGTGACTTGGGCAGGCTGCTTCTGGCAGGTGACTTGGACAGGTTCTGTCTTCCACTGTGAAGCAGGTATAATAACATGTGTGCTCCTGGGCTTGCTGTAGAGATTGAATTAGCTCAATCTTCTTAATCTTCTGTGGACAAAACATCCCATCTCTTAAAGTGAGAATCCTAGATGTTTCTTTGTGTTTCTACATCAGAAAGCCAGGGAGCACAGTCTGTAAGAAGCTAGAGGTAACAGTGATCTCTGGATGCATACCCCAGCTGCCTTCTTGCTTTTGTGCTCTGGCAGCACTGAGTTGTTTAATTTACTATAGTGACTGTTTCTCCTGTGGGCTCTGAACTTCCTTCAGGCAAGAATTATACCTCCTTCACTTTCATGTCCCTTGTAAAAGCATTTGGCCCTTAGTAGGTGCTAAAAACAGTGTTGTTTTGAACCTTGTTAACTGCTTGGTGCTTCTTTACATAACTTTTCTTACTGTAGGCAATGTTTCCTCTTACTTTATGTCTCCCTGCTTTCTCCTCACAGTTGAGCTTTCTCCTGTCTAGGGAGTACCCTGGCCCCACACCTGCAGTTCTTGGATATTGCTGTTCCACCCCCACCCACTTTTTTTGGGTCTAAGTATTTATAATACGTAGCTTGTCACACTTAGCTAATAGACTATATAATATGGAATGATCTGTTCCAGCTTGAGACTTCTTAAATTTAAGGCCTCATTTGTAGATAGTAGTGTCTGCTTTATTTTTTTTTAATTCTCTTAAATTCATGTTGATTATACTTCATCATGAGGATAACGGTTCATTTCAAGTTAATCTACAAGACTAAAGTGTAACCCATTTGGATGGGGGGACAGGGCTGAGATGGCAGCTGTTAAACAGTGCATAGCAACTCTTCACAACAGTTTAGACATGAAAAAGAAATTGGAGTAACAGAATATGCTGGAATTTGATGAGGACACTGAGAGCTACAGGACATGGGATTTGAACTTGCAGTTGTAGACAATGACTGTGTCTCCTAAGACCAGAACTCCTGAACTCTTAGCCCCACGATGCCCCAGAAGAAAGACTGGTGGAATTACCAGAAGGAATGCACCCAGTTTGTGGTGTTTAACACCCTGTTGGCGCACATAAATATGCTTCCAGAAAGTAGAGGCAGAGTAGTTCTTGCCACCTTAGAGTTCCATAAAGTTAATGATAAGAATAATGACAAAACCTTTAAAATTTTTCAGAGATGAAAGGCGCTAAGACAAAAAGAATTAAGTCACCAAACTCGCATAACTGGTATTAGCATATTTTCATGAAAGAATGTGGCCTGTGCTAGTAGATATTGGAAAATGCTCTACAAATATTTATAGCGTTAAGAGTGCTGATGCATTTGGAAATAAAATCATTAATGAGCTTGCCTGCTTCTTTTTGTGCACAGGAAATTGTATAGTGGCTGTGTTTGTTTTTTTGTTTTTTTTTTATTTTATACAAAACTGGATTTTAAGCAATTTTATCAAAAATGTATAGTATTTACATTAAAACCTTAGTGAGTTAAATTTAAAATGATACAATGGCTCGCACTAAACTTTTTGATTAAAACAAAGAAAAGTTAATAGTACTCATTGTTTCAGTTGGAGTTTATTTTATAAAAAAATTTTGAGTACTTACTCCCCAGGCACTGCACTAGGACTGGAGAGATGGGGGGCATGTGAGCATCAAAGCCCCTGCCCTGGTGCTTATGGTAGACACAGATGAGTAAATATACGGTTACCAGTACAAAACCATGACAAATTCTTTGATGGAGGCAGATGGATGTGTTGAGGGGCACCTCGCCCAGACTGAGACTTGGCATAGCAGTTAGGGAGGGTCCAGGGAAGGCAACCTCTAAGCTGAGACTTGCAGGCTGAGCAGACCAGCTGAGGAATGATCTAGCAGAAGCAGAACATTTCTACATTTGATCTTAGCCAAAAGACTGAGAAGCGATAGCAAAACATTTCTAAAATTCCTTTTCCTGAATGCCATAATGAATGCAGATGAATATTTTTTGATGGCTAAGGCTCTCATGACCTTCAGGGTAATTATTTTTGTCACTAGTCTTTATATAATGTTGCAGACTTCATTATATAAAATGTAGAAGACTATTAATGATAACACACTCTTAAATCCATCTTTAGAAGTTATGTTCTCAAAATAAGCCTGCATAAATTTAACCTAATACTTGTATAATGGAAGCACAGTGCTGACTTTTATGGTGAGTTGTGTGTTTTTGTAGTTCTGGGCTTATTGTTGCTTCATAAATTCTTACCTTAAATTTTTCTTTTCCTTGTCATCATTGATGCCCTGGAGAGTCATGATATTATTCATGTCTCTTGATGAAATTAAGGCTTTATATTTTACCAGGAGTAGAGGTTCATTTGATGTACAGAGTTTACTTCTAATTTTGTAATGAGCCCTTAGAGTGGCATGGGTAAGTTATTTCCCTTCTTTTGAACTATTTTTCTCTTTTCGATCGGAGATATTGTGCTCATTGGTGAAGTACTTGAAGAGCCTTAAATATGAAATAGGAAACTTAGGAAAACACTAAATATAATTAGGTGTGAATATTTGCCTGTTCCAAGCAATTGCTCAATAAATGTTTGCTGAAGTAAATTTAATTGAGAGTTTAAACATTCACCATTCACAGCAAAGCATTAGAATAGTTGTAACAGGTGAACTAAAAAAAGAAAAAAAATCTCATTTCTGTTCGCATTGAAGTTTTAGAGCTCCATGTTTGAGTATTTTTTATTCTGGTTAACCTATCATTTGGTTAACTAAATTTATCAAAATTCTGCATGGGAGGTCAGGAACTGTGTTAATTCACTTTGTATAGAACACAGTTCAGCACCATTGGTAGAAGCTGAGTTTGATTTCAATTCTACTAGTTGGCTTTATGAAAGCTTAAGAGAACAAACTAGCTGTGGCAGGATAGTGAGAGAAAGGGGACTATTATATAGCTATGTGTTTGCTTGGCCTCAAAAGGCTTAGGATAACTGTGTTTTGGTCCTATATAATACCGCGGCTCAGAGAAAAATCATGCTGTATTTTTTACCCCCTTAAGTTATCATTGTGGGATCACAATTCAGCTCTAGGGATATTTCCAGAAAGGGAAAAGAATAACCACTCTTTCTCAATAGTTGTTTAAGAAACATCATAACAGACTGCATATATGGTGGTCCCCAGATCCACTCAGGTCTGCCCAGTAGATTAACTCACTGGTAGAGTATTGTATTCATAACATACAGTGCTTCAACTCTCTGGGACTGTATTTAATTAGACAGCTTATTATTTGGATACTGTTCTCATGGGAAGACCTTCACATTGACCAGAGGGGCAAAGTGGGATGACATGTGATCTGACTTTAAACCAGGTGCTGCTTCTCTTGAATCTAGAGAGCTGGTTTTTTGTTGAGAACCATAGACCTTAAGAGCCAAAGGGTATAACTGCTCATGTAGTAAGCACTGTCATTGGATAGAGGAGAAGCAGAGGTTTAAGTCAGCTTCAAAAACCTTCAGTGAGGGCCTACTCTTTGCCAAGTTGAGGGAGCAGCTATAATGATGAATTATCTTCTCAAAGAGTTTACTGAGTAGTAAAAGGATACAAGCATATTAGGAGTCATTGTAAATAGCCTGGATAGGGCTGTGAAAAAGGGAATGACATGGATACACTGTGGGAGTACAAAGGAAGGGATTCAGCCCAGTCTGTGGAGGAGGCAGTGGGAAGAGGCTAGGGAAGTTTTTCTGGATGAGAAAACTTGAGCTGAATCTTAAAGGTTGAATGAGAATTACCCAGGGGAACGAGACTTCTGAGGTGAGACTGGCAACAATCTGAGAAGAGGGGAAAATGTGACCAAAGATAAAATGCCTGGAAACAGATAGTATATATCTGGGAACTAAGAGCAGGCCAATATTTATAGAATGTGAAGTATAAAAAGGAAATGTTGAGAGGTGGAATTGGAAAGGATAGGGCCCGTGCTATGGAGATTTTATTCTGTATGCTCTGGGGAATCACTGGATGGGTTTAAACAAGGGAATAACAATTGGATTTGGGTTTGGGGAGAATCATTGTGGAGGATGACTTTGACAGGGACAAAACTAAAGGCAAGAGGTCCACTGGGAGTCTCTTGCTGTCATCTAGGCAAGAGATAATGACCCAGGGCCGTGGGAGGAGTGGGCCAAAGATGAAGCCTGGGAAATGCTAACATTCATTGAATAGGAGAGAATTAGGAGTCTCAGCAAAACCCTACTAAGAAAGACAAAAAAAAATCAGAAAAGAGTGTCAAGTGGAGAGTTCCAAAGGAATGAGTGATCAATGGTGTTAAGTGCAATTGAGGAATCCAATTGAATAAAGACTGAAAAGTGTTCAGAGCAGTGCTACTTAAAGTATGGCCCATGGGCAGCAATGCCAGCAGTATCTGGGAGCTTGTTAGGAGTGCAAATTCATGCTCCACACTTAGAGACATAGTCTGAATGTAGAAAAGGCTCTTGATGACTTTGACAAATCAATTTTATTGGAGTGATTGAGACAAAACCAACATTGCAGTAACTTTAGGAGTCAATGGGAAATAAGAAAGTAGAAATAATATAGTCTTGCAAGAAACTTGGCTAAGGTAGGAAAGAGAGAAATTGGTAGAAATGGAAATAAGTCAAGAAAGCATGTTTTTAGTATGACAGAGACTTGAGCATCGGGTTTTTTTGTTTGTTTGTTTGTTTTAGGTGGAGGCTTAAGGGAAAGTATAGCGAGATTGACATTTATGAGGAAGTTGGATAATGGCTGATAGTGGGTCCCGGAGGAGACCAGAGAGATTGAAAAGAAGGTTACAATATAGTGGATTTATTTCTTTAAATTATTAAAAAATATTTTAGACTTTAATAATGTGATCAGGCAGTTTTGTGGTTAGAAAGACATTTTATTGATTATAGATAGATATGTACAGACAAGATAAGAAAGAGCAACTAACTCTAACTTGCAGTTTATACACAGTGGTAAATGCAAGATTCTTCCATTTGGCCAAAATTAGCCAGGGCACCTTGTAGATAAGTCTTGTGATAAGTGGATCAAGCGTTTAAAGAAATAAAGGCAAATTTTTATCATATGTGGTTAACTGTTTTTTAAAAGAAAAAAATATATGCAAAAGACAAATATCTTTACATAGAAGTATATGTACAAATATAAATAATTGTAGTGTGGGATGATGTAAAATGCCTACTGCTCCAGAAGCATGTAACTTGATTTTTCGATCCTGGTGTTGTGTCCCAGGGTTACTTTGGTAGAAGCCTAGACCTTTGAAGCCACAGACCTGTCTTGAAGTCTCAGTCCCTCACTTCTTAGCATGTTAGCTCCGGCAAATTACTTAGACACTCTGAGAGTTTGTTTCCTTGCCCCAACAAAGGTATACTAATACTACACAGGATTGTCCTGGCAATTCAATGAGCAAATGTGTGTAACCTATTAGTGGTACCATGCTAGGATGGACATGGTAAGCATTAAACAGCTGCTTGAATGAATGAGTGAATGAATAAAAAAGTCGGTGGATGACTAGGCAGACCATTTAATATTGAAATGTCACAATTTCTCCATCTGTTTAAAAGGGTTAATAATGATGCCCTTTCATGTACGTGGTTTTATAAAGAGAAAAATGAGCAGCTTATGGAAATACTTTGTTTAAATTTATTTTTTTGAATCGGGGTCTTACTCGGTCTGGAGTACAGTAGCATGATCACAGCTCACTCCAGCCTGGTTTGCCTGGGCTCAGGTGATCCTTCCACCTCTGCCTCCGGTGTAGCTGGAACTATAGGCACACACCACCAACGCCTGGCTAATTTTTGGAGATGAGATCTTGCTATGTTGCCGAGCTACAAGCAATCCTCCCGCCTTGGCCACCCAAAATGCTGGAATTACAGGTATGAACCATCGCTCCCGGCCTTTATGAGACTTAATATTTCAGAAGTTAAAGCAATTATTTCACTATGTTTGTACATACTGAGAAGACTTCAGTGGCCAGAGTTAACTGGTTGGTTAACTCCCTTAGTCTCAGGTTCCCAGCAGATCCTTTAAAGGAGAAATCAATTAATCACTGAATCAACAACGGCTAATTGAATGCCTAAAGTGTGGAAGATACCACTGTAGACACTGAGGGAGATTCAAAACAAACAACAGCGACAAAAACCCTATGAGTCAAGTCTTTGTCCTCAAGTAGCTTAAAGTCTATCAGAAGATAAGACATTCCAGGAAGGAAGTAATTCGGGTCAAGTGAGGAGCCAAACACTACACAATAAAGAAGTTGTTCAGGGAAGGAGAGTAGCATTTGTAAATCACTTCTATATGCAAATATATCCTTGGAGAAATTGGCATGTCATGAGATCAAGGTGGAATGCTATTGGTGTCCTAAAGGAAGGCACAGCTGTCCTTGTTTTGAAATGGCTTCACCTGCAGCTCTGCTGCTTTATGGAGCTCAAGGGTTTTTTTAGCCACTTTAAATTTCTCAGTCAGGAGTTAGCTGTTTGGAATGGTGGTCACTGTCAGTCATTTACTTAAATATTATTTCTTCCTTTCCACTCCTTCTTGCCTACAAAATATGTATTGGAAGAAGCAGAAGTGAATATTGTGGGGGCAGGGTTGCAACCTTAATTTTTACCATGGGAATTGGGTGATCCACATTGGGTCATATTTAAAGGCTTGTGTGAAATCTGGATCCCTCTCTGAATGTTATTCTCAGTTTCTCCAGGAGGCCACCACTGGTGTTTCAGCCTTCAAGAGAAGCAGGTTTTGATCTTAGACCACCACTTCTCAACATGTCCTACTGCCTTGGGCCACAGTCACCACTCACACACTCTGGGAATGTCTCTCTGGCCAGTGGTAGTGGTGCCGGGCATACTCTGCTTCCTCATCTGACTGTCCACTGTATGCTTACCAGACAACTGACTGGCGTTTCCTGCTGTAGATTCTATGTGGGATTGCCAGTGCTTGGATGGGAAAGCAGTAACTTAGCCTCCGCCCTGTTTCTTGCTGAGAAACAGGTCTTTGGTTGCTTCCATTGCAGCTGGAGTTTGGATCAGATGACATCTTGTACTTTTCTGAAGTCACAGAAAGGTCAGTAGGTACAAGGATAGCAACAGAACAAAGTCTGGGGTCGTGTACCAGAAACCTTCTCTGAATAATGATTTGATCCAAGATTCCATAAAAGATAATCCAATATCCATTTTGCCCTGAGATTTCCAAAATGGTCACTATTGAGACCCACAGCTACACATACTGCTTCGTGGCCATTTTTGCTACAGTTCTGATTGCTATTGCCACATCTTGGAGAAAACCCCAGTCAACTTGGAGAGGGCAGCGAGGGAGGCCGCAGGGTGATGGGGTGAACAATGCTCCATTCACAGGTTACAAGGGCATGCCTGTCCCAGGTGCCAACCAAAATGGTGCTGGGAATCAATGTCTCTCCAGAGTGACATTTAATCACTTTGCTGCAGGTGATTAGAACCAATTAATAGGGTGACACATAGAAGAGACGGAGAAAGAAAACACAGAGAGAGAGTGTCTTTTTTTTTTTCCCTTAGCCCAAGAAAGAAAGCAAGTGTTTGCCATCTGTTTACTTCCTAAGCCCACTTACAAATTGCTGGATAACCTTCAGTTTGTCAGTTGACCTTTCTGGGCTTTGTTCCCCCTCCCACTGGGTTCCTAAAACAACAGTGATGTTACCTGCTCTGTGAGAATAATGTAGTCTTAATAAACTGGTGGGAAATGCTTTTCTTTTCCGAGGGTGTCACTGTTATTTTACATTTCATTCCCAGGAAAACAAAATGCCCATCCATTTGGTGTGAGCAGTGAAAGGAGGATTCCGACAGGTGCCATTGCAAGCTTCCTGGTGGAAAAACCGTTCCGAGGGCATCAGTCTTGTTTTGATCTTTCCTCAGATGGAAAGATTGAATGGAGTACTCTCTCAGACTGGCTAGGAGACTCTTTGATCTCTCTGTGCCTAATAGGCAGGACTCTCTTCTCTGTTTCCTCTAAGGACAAAAATAAACAGAGAAGCTGAGGTTGTGAACAGCTGCATAAACAATGCAATTTGGAAGTATGTGAAAAATATGTGAGTTATATATACATTCATACATATATCCTCTTGATCCATCCCACATCCTTGTGACCACCGCTTGATCTGAGAGGGATTTCCATCTGATGCAATGAAATCCAGTCCCTTTTAATGCTCTGAGGGGTTTCAGGCCTCAGAGCATTTGGACAGAAGCATTTCTTTTTCCTGAACGTGGGTCAATTCTGAGCCATCTCAACTACAGTAGAACAAATGTACTTACTATGTCCTTAATAGGCCAAGGATAGGCTACTCACACTCCAGAGGGAAGGTAATTTGAGTTGGCTTTCCAGTAGAGGTGATGAGATTATACTTGTATGATAGAACTTGCAAGTCTGAAACCAAACTTATTGTCTTTCTTCTACCACTCCCTCCCAAGGACCCTTTTCTTTTAACGTCCATCATTTATTTAATGGGCTCACCATTTGCTTCTCACATAGACATGAACCTCTGAGAACGCTTTGTCTTTACTCCTCACCTCTCACCTCTGATCAGTCTCCATAAATGTATAGTTGTTCTTTTATTGTCTGTCTCTTCATTGACACTCTTAGTTCAGGTCATTATTTCTATGACTAATAGTAAAACAGTGGCCTAATAATATAACTTTCCATTTAAAGATGATAGATAAAATTAGATTGTTTTGGGAATACATATGACTGGAATGGAGATTGCAGCTGTATCCTTTAGACTTTCAGGAGAATGTAGGAGAAATAGTGACTTTCCATA
The DNA here is from genome assembly GCA_027257055.1 of Cephalopachus bancanus. Classification (NCBI taxonomy): domain Eukaryota; kingdom Metazoa; phylum Chordata; class Mammalia; order Primates; family Tarsiidae; genus Cephalopachus; species Cephalopachus bancanus. Next base: position 3,235,766 of record JAPVLO010000326.1, read on the forward strand.
GGCAACAGTCATAGGTTTAAAGATTAGAAATTCTGTTCCACATTCTGATGCCTGTCTCTGTGTATCTCCCATGAGTTTTCTTTCCTAATCTATGGTGCATGATTCTGTATTTGTCTCTTTCTCAATGTCCCCTCTTCCTAGAAGGCTTATGTTCCTTTCTAATGCCCATCAATGTCCTCTTTGTAATTGAGTCCAGTTCACTGGTTATCTCCTTCCCTGAACATTCCAAGCAAAAGTGTTTTCTCCTTCTGCTGAATTTATATTCTTTTTTTGAGCTGGAGTTTCACTCTGTCGCCCAGACTGGAGTGCAGTGGCCGCTCCCGGCCACCGCAGCCTCGACCTGCTGGGCTCCGGCGATCCTTCTGCCTCAGCCTTCTGAGTAGCTGGAACTACAGGCATGCGTTACCACGCCCGGCTAATTTTTGATTTATTGTAGAGATGAGGTCTCGCCAAGTTGCCCAGGTGGGCCTCGAACCCGCGGGCTCAGGCAATCCACTCACCTCAGCCTCCCAAAGGCACGGGATTACAGGCTGAGCCACCAAGCCCGGCTTGAATTTATATTCTTTAGTCCTCCTTAGTGACTGCCTTGCTTTAGAGGTACCTATGTATATTGCTTATCTATATCCTTATTAGATTATGATGAATTCCTGGAAAAAGAGGTGGTTTTTTTTTTGTTTGTTTGTTTTTGTAAGCACTTTGTTACCTACAGAGGATAGCATAATGCCTTGCATATGATAACTCTAAGTCAGTACTTTAAAACATAAATGGATGCTATTAAACCTTGATAACCACACATTTATCTAAAATTCCTTGTGCCTGTTATTTTAAGCAGATGTTTAAGGAGCTCGTCATTAATAAAAATCACATAAATCTCATTTAATTCTCACAGTAATCCTATGGCACAATTATTACTTTTGTCTTAATTTCACAGTTTAGAAAAATAGGACTTTAAATAGACTAATTTCTTCAAGGATACCCAACTTGGCCATGGCAGAGTCTGAACTCTAATTCGGGCCTGACTCCGAAATGCATGTTCACATTCCCAGGTTATATTGCCCCTCAAGTGATTTATCTGGGGATAGAAGGTGGATAAAGCACAGTTCCAGCTTCCAAGGAGCCTCAGGCTGGTGGGGGAGACGTGTTCGAGCAACAGTTTCATTGCAGTGACATACCTCTGTAGGAGAGGTGGCTGCTGGAAGAGTGCTTGGAGATGGAAGGAAAAGAGGATACGGCAGTGCACCTCCCAAGGGTGAATTAGATCTGACAAGGGACTCTGAAGAGGGTGGACACATAGATTTTCCCTGGGCTGCGCTAACCAGCCTCCACAGTGATTGAGCCTGTAACTGTCCCGTCTCATCCTTAGGTCAGGTGACCCGCATTTCATGGCATATGTTGACCCTCAGTTTTTGGATTCACATAAAATAGTGGATGTTGATGATGATGATGATGAGCGAGAGAGGGAGCAAAGGGCAGAGAGACCCCTGAAGAGATTACAGAAGTAGTTTTTACAGGCATATTTTAAAACTCAGGTAAGAAAATGCAACTGTCAGTTCATTTTGTTTTCAAGTATCCAAGCTGTGTAGAGAAACCAAGAAGGTACTGATGGGGCATCTAATGAGCAAGACTGACAATGGTCTACAAAAATGATGTTTTTGTTCTCACATCTCTGTTTTTGCATATATTCTAGTATAGCCTCTCTAAATCCTGGGACTTCCTTCCTGGGACCTGAGAAATCACTTGGTTTAATAAACCAAGGTTGTTCCAGCCTCTGCTTGAACATGGCCAGTGGGGAAGAAGACAGCTTCCTTATACCTCATCTCAGCCTCATCAGACCAAACTCCTACATCTTCATTTAACACATCTGAGAAACCTAAGTCAAGTACCGACCTGGTGTATGATGCAATTTACTAGGCATACAAGAACTCATAGATTAGTTTTGTCAGCAATTTCTGAAACGTCATTGTTTCTAAACCTCTCCCTGTTTTCAACACCTTTTCTGCAGAGTCAAGACACATTTAAATCTTGCTTTTAATAATTGAACTCAACAGTCTCTGCATGGTCTATGTTTTGCACTTCCGTTAACATAGCCTTAGCTTTGGTTGGCTCTTCTTGAACTGTGATCAGCCCAAATCTCACCTTTCATCCTTCCCCACTCCAGCTGTGAAATCAGATGTTTTTCATGTTGTACATTCAGTAAACCTTGAGTATCCACTAAATATTCAGCACTTTGCTCAATGCTGTTTCCAAAATACAGTTCTAGACTAAGATACTGTTTTTGGACTCAAGTTCAGTTTAGTAAGACAGACATACATAAACAGAAATCACCAATATAGTGCAGTAAGAGCTGTGATAGAAATGCACTCAAGATGTTCTACAATCACAAGGAGGGGCACTTACCCCTCACCCGCAATGGAAGAGGACATGGAGAGGATCAGAAAAGCATTCCTGGAGGATTTGGTACCTTTGTTAAAGCTTGGAGCACAAATAAAAGCTAACCAGGTGAAGAAGGAGAACCAGGCAAACAGAATAATCTTTGCAAGAGTATAGGGCATGAAAAGGTCTGGGGTATTTGGAGGGTTGAAAATAGGACTAGAACAGTAGGTTCAATGATGAGCAAAGAAGCAAAAGAGATAGGATTCTACCCCAAAAGCCAAAGGAGGATATATTTAGATCTGTTGATTTTAGCACATTCCAAGCTTTAAAAATTCTGATTATGTCACGTGATACTTTACTTTTTTGTGATGTGAGAAGATTTGATATGAAAACCTTTTCTGTTTCTGGAAAAATTTAAGATAAAAACTTTGAAAAAGGAATTACAAAACAAGGTCCAAGGCTGATAATATGCCCGGGAAGATAGCCATTAATCAACCTCAACATAGATGGTCAGTGTGTAGTGTATAGGTCTTGACCCTGCATGATCCTGTGCGACCTGTCACTGCCTGTCTCTCCAAACTCCTGTTGTCCTTCATCCACATTCTCTTGCTGTTCCTAGAGCATACTAAGCTTTTCCCTGTTTCTGATCCTTTATATATACTCTTCCACTATCTGGAGCAGTCTTTCTTCAGCTATTGCTTTTCAACCTTCAGATTCCTTCCAAAATGTCCTTTTCAGTGATTCTATCTATCCCAGTTTTCTCACTCCCTAAACCTCAGTCAGATATTCTGTGTCACCCAACACTGTTCATTTCTCTTTTTTTTTGAGTTGGAATCTCACACTGTCGCCCAGACTAGAGTGCAGTGGCAGCTCCCGGCCACCGCAGCTTCAACCTGCTGGGCTCCGGCGATCCTTCCGCCTCAGCTTTCCAAGTAGCGCTACCATGCCCGGCTAGTTTTTGATTTATTGTAGAGATGAGGTCTCACCAAGTTGCCCAGGCGGGTCTCAAACCCTTGGGCTCAGGCAGTCCACTCCCTCAGCCTCCCAAAGTGTGGGATTACAGGCTGAGCCACCGAGCCCGGCTAACACTGTTCATTTCTTTCATGGTCCAGTACTTATCCCCAGCTGTGACGAAATATTTGTTTATATACTTGTTTATTGGATTCTTTATTTTCTCTCTTTTTCTATACTTTTAGCTCCTTGAGAAGAGAGGCCATGTTTATCTTGTCTACCACAGATGCTCAATAAATATTCTTGGCTGTTTATTCCATGTACACATTAATTGAATATGATTGAACATGAACCCTAAGAGTTGGACAGTGGGCTTTGCTGCCCTCAAGCTGGTCAAAGGGGAGTGGGATGCACCATCCGGAATCTGGAGTGACTTGGACCTTGGGGGCCAGGACATACTGGTGTGATGACATAAGAGCTCTCAGAAGTCAGGGAAGTGTCGGGTGACTTCTCTCTCCCTTTCTTGATTTACTTTCAAAGTATAGTGGAGTAACTGCCCTACATTTCAAAGGACAATGTGCTCTGGAATTTAATGTTTTCTTTAAGGATTCATGTTTTCTACCCTTCCACCTTTCTCTGTCTTGTGTTTAAGGATATGAGAGATAGTTTATATATTCTATCTACTAGTCTAGGATACTACTAAAAAGTATAGAAACTGAGCATTTGCTTTTAGTGAATTCTTCAGTTTTTTTTCAAGGACTCAAGTCTTTTTTTTTTTTTTGAGTCAGAGTTTCACTCTGTCACCCAGGCACATTGTGCAGTGGCACAATCATGGCTCACTGCAGCCTCAACCTCCTGGGCTCAAGCAATCCTTCTATCTCAACCTCTCGAGTAGCTGGGACTACAGGCACATGCTACTATGCCTGGCTAAATATATATATATATATATATGTATTAAATAGAGATGGAGTCTTACTATGTTATCCAGGCTGGTCTTGAACTCCTAGGCTCAAGCAATCTACCCACCTTGGCTTCCCAAAGTGCTGGGATTACAGGTATGAGACACTGTACCCAGCCAGTTTTTTAAACTGTCTGTTCTAGGAGCTCTACCTCCCCTACAATTTACACAGTCTAGGGGTTTGGTAGCCAAACTGACTAATAGACTTGTTTTTGTTTTTTTAGTTGCTGCAGTGACAAGTGAATATATTTGATGGAATAGTTGCTGTCCACTCACCAATTTTTAGAATTGATAACTTTGGGAGATCTGGTAAAGGTGAAGTTCTGCCTTAGACTAACTTTTACCAGTAATTGTGTTCTTTTATTATGCTTTTATTAATGTATGTATGTGCATGTGGTCTGATTTGGTTTTTCCCCTCCCTCTTAGGACTTTATTTCTATCCTCGGTTTTCAGCAATTTTAGAATAATCATGCAGTCTTTTTTCATTTGTTAGGATAGTAGATGCGTTTAATTCATCTTTAATTTCAAAATATCTTATTATACTCTTTTATAAGTTCCTCCATTCTTTTTCTTTTTTTCTCATTTTTGGAACGACTGCTAATTAGATATTGCAAGTCCTGAGGTGATTTTTGTCTTTCTCTTCACATTTCTGTACTTTGTGTCCTGACTCTGTGTCCTATCTTAGAACCTTAGATAAAGTATCTAACTTATATGGGCCTTAATAACCTCATCTATAAAATGGAATTATTTGATGGTACCTTATTTTTATTTTTTTTTTTTTTGAGTTGGAGTCTCACTCTGTCGCCCAGACTGGAGTGCAGTGGCCGCTTCCGGCCACCGCAGCCTCTCCTGCTGGGCTCCGGCGATCCTTCCGCCTCCGCCTTCCGAGTAGCCGGAATTACAGGCATGCGCTACCATGCCCGGCTGATTTTTTGATTTATTGTAGAGATGAGGTCTCGCTGCCCAGGCGGGTCTCGAACCCGCGGGCTCAGGCAATCCACTCACCTCAGCCTCCCAAAGGCGCGGGATTACAGGCTGAGCCACCGAGCCCGGCTTGATGGTACCTTATTACAAGGATCAAATATAAATCTACATTTACAAAAAAGTATAAAATGTTTATAGAACAGTACATGATAGTGTTGTTAATGTTATTTGCAAGTTTTTCTGCTCCTTAGATTGCCTCTGATTATGCCAAGTTCCTTTTTTCCACTTGATTTCTGACTTTCATGTTTGAGACTTTCCTCAAATGTTTAGTGAGTTGGGCTGTCTCTGTCTCTTCGGCCACAGGAATGAAACCCTAAGCCATTGAGTGGGAGGGGTGTGGGCATGGGTGTATATGAATGAATGTGTACTTCACCGTGGGAGTCCAGGCAGGGAGTGAACTGTTTAGTTGCGGTACCTATAAATGCCAGTGCCAGTGAGTCTTTTGCTGTGGCCATTTGGTTTCTCTGGGGAAGAATTCCCCCAGTGTTGTGCTTGCAGGTGAGGTGAAGATACATGTCTCCTTTGGGGACTGAACAGCAGCAGGGTCAACTTCACAGTTCTGTACACAGATGTTCATTTAACTCCTCTGCCCTGTGCTGTGCCTCATCCTGCCTAGTTCAGGGCCTCTTTAGATCCTTAACCGTTGAAATCATTCTCTTGTCACTGTATATTCTGTACAGCCACATTATAGCCAAGCCTGAATTATAACAGGATTCTTTCCAAGTACATTCTTAGACAGGCTTGAAATAGGTCTATATTGCATAGATATCACAGTCTCTCTGTTGGTGCTATGGTGACAATCCATGTGAAGTGGAGCATCTAAAGAATAGCAGAGTGTGTATCACTGAGAATAATTTGGACATGATGAAGTTATGCTCAGCAAATAGCATTTTCAGTCTTTGGGAAGTTGTGCTTATGTGGCAGTTCTATCTGATTTGTAAGCCAGCAGACTAGGCAGAATCAGGAAAGAGAACAGTAGGAATTTGGATAAAGGAAAGTTTAGAGAAACTAAGAGAAAGGAAGACTGGGATGCTTCCTTACAGTCTACAAACTTGCCAATCAATAAACCAACAAGAATTGGTTGACTTAAATTTGTGCTTGCTGATGAGTTACTTCTCAACTCTTGCTGCGTAATAGAATCACCAGGTCCCACCACAAGCCAGTTAAATCAGAACCTCTGGGAGTGGGGGCTGGGAATTAATATTTTTTAAAAAAGCTCCCAAGGCCTTTTGATTTGCAGCTGGGATGAGACTCATAGGAGTGGAGTCTCTGTGGAAGATAAGCAGATATAAAATAGGACTCATGTTCTTTGAGGTGCTTGGCTGGATTTGAAATTTATTGGGCAACCCCTTCAGGTCCCCTCCCACTGTGGGAGTTTTTCTGTCCTCTCAATAAATTCTGCTTTCTAAAAAAAAAAAGGAAATTTGTCACCCAAATTTAAGTGACAATATAAGGTGTTTATAAGTTCCAAATAAATAGTTTATAAAAATTGTGTAGATGAGCTTGTAATAGAGAGAGATTTTGGTGCTTGGGATAGTTAGGGTGTACTAATTGAATGCCTATTATGTGTGTAGCCCTGAGGTAAATTCTGAAGGGGATACAGAGGCTAATAATACATTGTGTTCTCAGGAAACTTAAATTTTTGGTAGAGGAAAACAAAAATAAAAAGTTGTTTGTTTTTTTTAAAAAAAAACAACAATTTGCTGCTAAATTATGTTTGGAAAATTTTTTTTAAAGTGCAGAGGAGTTTGAAGAGATATTCTTAGGTGTATTTGGAGAAGGTTTCCAGTTGCAGGTGGAATTTGAGTTTTTCCTTAAAACTACACAGAATTAATTTAATTTAATAATTTAAAAAGTGAGCAATGAGTACTTGCCATTTCCTGGGCACAATGCTAAGTATTTACATGGGTTATCTCATTTAATTCTCACAGTATACTTATGAGCTATGCATTATCTCTGTTTTGCAGGTGGAAAAACCAAGGCTTTATTAAGGTTAATAAAATTTGTCAAAGGCCATACAGGTTATTAAGTGGTGGAGCTAAGCTGACAAGCAGCTGTATGACTCTTGAGCTGAGCGTGTAACCATCATCCATAGGACCAGAGAGAGAGGCCAGAGTGGGTAAAGTGTATTTCTTGCATATTGAGTAAGTGGCAAGTAATATTGAGTAAATATTTGGTTGGAAAGTGATTTGGGGCTCAGTTCAGTTAGTCAGGGTTTTGACTGCCTTACAAAATTTAACTTTATTTTCTGAACACTGGGGAATCCTTGAGGGTTTTTTGAGGCAGGGAGTACAATGATGGAAAGTATTTTTTAGGAAGAACATAAAGCTTGGAAATATGAGACCAGGGAAAACAGTGTCTCAGTGGTCAGGGCATGAAAGCTGAGGGCCCTGAGCAAGGTGTCTGGAACAGGAAAGAATGGGAACAGTGTCAGTACCTTGGAGAAGAATGTTCTTCAAGTCCAGAGAAAGCAGGGCGTATGGGAATGAACCACACGTTAGGGGTTATTTAGGATTGATAGCAGTTTGAACTTGCATTATAGTAAGTAAATGAGATTTTGGAGTTGAAAATATGTATTTGTCAGAGACTTTTGAGAAAAAGGCAAATGGTGATTTTTCTGAAATGGCTTAAGTTCTAGGCTTGTAAGAATTGTATGACCTTTGATTCAGTTCATTTCTGGATATAATTTAATTTAGGCCCTGTGACTAAGCTATTTTATATGGCTTATCTAAGAGCTACTGAGATAAAGGAATTACATAAGTAAAATTTTTAATTTTAATATTGGACTCTGGTAATAGTTCTCAACAAGCCACTAAGCCTTATTTCTCATTCTCCTGATTTCATTAGTTTTAATTATGGTTACAAGGTTGGGTGCAGATCTTTTTTTTAACAACTTGAAACCTTTCTCTACTGAACAAGACCTTCTCCAAGTCTTGGGTGAGAAACTGCCATAAATCCTTTTCTTAGGCTTCTGTAATGCTGTAGTTATATCTAACCCACATCTTCAGATCCCATGGTAGTGTGACATGCAAGTGGGAAGAAGCAGGGAGTGAATCAGAGCCTGTTTATTGCTCTGTTGTGACTGTAGTCATGTGCTCACTTAAGAAAGACCTTGTGCCTTGATTGTGACTAGTATCAAAGGTATGTGAAGATACTACCTGAGCTAGGTGTGAGAAATCCAAATACATTATTACTAATGATTTTCATAAGGGCTAAAGAGTTTAGGCCAAAAATAATTAAAGTGAACAATAGTACTGTCAACAAAGCTCCCAAATAATTAGATAGCAATTAATGGATGAATGGGCTCATTGTTCTTTTTGGCTCTAGGCATTAAACATCTCATTTTTTAAAGTCATGCAATGTTGCTCATTTATGTCTTTGTTTAATACTGTTATTTTTATTTATTTCTCTTTTTTATTTAATCTTAAATATTTTATTTTAATTTAAAAATCAAATGATTCCTCTCTCCACCCCATTATAAACTTTATGAGCACGAGTGTTTTTGGTGCTTTGTAACTTTCTCAGTTCACTCCCTATGATAAGCCCTATAATTAGTCTCTTAATGCATGTTTTAATGGTGTTATTGATGATAATGATGAGTTTTAAGTGTGCTTGTATTGCCTAATAAGACAGACTTTGGCGTTTTCCATGACTTCATCATGTGAGGTCAGCCTCACCAGTTGTTCTCCTCATGGCCCTTTTCCCGTTTTAGCCCTAGAAGCATCAGGAAAAGTCTTTCACCTTATTTTTTCAGTAAAGCCTGCAGCATGTCATGGGACATGCTCTTACAGAACTATTCCAGGCAGTAAACTTTCTTTCCTATGGCTGTTCAGAAATTTTGGACTATTAAATACATCTCCCATTACCTTCACCTTCTCTCCCTTCTCCTTGAGAAAGACCAAATGCTTGCAAACTGCTTCCCAGATCACAGATCATTGAGTCCTGGAACCTTGGGGCTCCTTCTTAGGGTTAAATTATTCAGAGTCATAAGCTGAGGAATGAATATGCCCATTGCACAAAATATATTTAGACATTTATCAAGACTTGATGTAATCAATCTCCCCCCTCACCCGACTTTTATTTATACCCCTTCTCCTGCAGAGAAGGGGCCGACATCCCATTTTAAGTTTTTCCTAAAGCTATAGATGATCTTACATGTTTTTGAAGAAAATTGGTGGCTTCAGTCTCACTAATTTTCCTATATCTTCCAAATGATACTATTTCCTTTGGTCCTTATTTTTGTATCAACCATAACCTGGGCTTTTAGCCCCCCTTTTAAAACCTATGCCCAGAAAGACTTACCCAATTTCAGAGATGTGGATTCTTTTAGAAATTCTGTCTCTTGTTTTACCTTGATGTTTTGTTGGAAGGACTGGATTGGTTGGACTGGCTTCTCTCTGTGTAGGCACTTGGAATGCCTTTGGTCTGTAGCTGTGCTCAGGACCAGGGGCTGGTACATAGAGTAAGTCTGAATGTACTTTTAAAATCCTCATTCTGTCACTCTTGAGTTTTGCCATTTCTCTTGTGGTGTTTGAAAATAGGGATCCTAGATTGTTTACTCAGCCTCGGCACTCAGTGGTTGTTGAGACAGTAGGGTGTGATTGAGAAAGACTAGCAAATGTTAGTGTGTTGAGAAGTAGGAGGAACGGTGGGCATGGAAAAGTCTGGCAACACAGCCTCTTCCTACAGAAACTTTCTTAGAAATTTTTCAAGAGAAATGAGTTGACTCTGTGTCTCCAATGAACTATCTTTGGCTTTGAGCCCAAAGAATTTTGAAACTAAGGCCTGTATAGCTTTTTGCTGGTTCAGATATTAAGAAATAGTGGAGTCCATTAAAAAAAATGCTTGGAGTTGGTTGATGTGTTAAGGCTGATAATTTCCCCCTTGAAGTCTTACCAGCCAGAAGCCCTAACCAGTGAGTGGGCTAACAAGTTGTTACCATTAGCTTATATTTAATCACTACCTTAGAGAAGCGACAACTTGAACCTGATTCTTAAGAACTTCATTGTAGACCTCAAGATGTAAACGACTGGAATGAATGGTTTCTACTGAGATTTTGGCATGGTGTCATTCGCTGCTGCTTGAGGCTATCTTTGGAGGCTTTTGGAGTATCCTAGGAATATATCCATCCAATGTCTTTATTTTTACTTTAAAGGCCATCACAGCAGTCCTGGCTTCTGCCAGTCCTTTGCTGAGTTGTGGGATAATAAAATGGACACAGCCAGATGGGAGAGGGACATTGCTTTGCCCTAACTCTTTCAGCTCTGTCGTTTTCCAGGACAGAGAGGACACTTTCGATGAATAATTTGTACCTCCTGCTCTCAAACGTATGATGAGAGAAGGAAGGCAGGATCTGTGCTGAGAGGATTGAGTGGCAGCTGGATAGAGCACTGTGAACGTGAACCACTGAAAGAAAGCCATAGCCCAATTAAAGGAACATGCACCTTCAGGGCAAACTGCATGTTTAAACTCCTCTCTTTTGGAGCCTAAAAGTTTTTTTCTATGCCTTCTAAAAATCCTCTTTTCTGTGCTGGACCTGAATAGCAGAGATGAATACACACTGCAGTTGTTGGAGGGACGTGGCTCTGTTACAGAATCAGAGTCCATACTGGTAACTATTCTTATTTTATTTTTTGAGTTAGGGTCTCACTCTAATACATAGGCTGGAGTGCAGTGGCATGATCATGGTCCTCTGCAACCTTCACCTCTTGGGCTTAAACCATCTTTCCACCTCAGCCTCCCGAGTAGCTGGTACTACAGGCACATGCCACTATACCCAGTAAATTTTATTTTTTGTTGCCCAGGTTGGTCTTGAACTGGTTCAAGCAATCCTTCTGCCTTGGCTTCCCAAAGTGCTGGGATTATAGGCATGAGCTACAGTGTCCGGTCTGGTAACTATTCTTGAATGGGTTCTCTAATGTTGACAGCAAGAAGGGAGATGTCTGGGGAAGGATTGTGGTAGTTCAGAGGTCCTCTGTCAGATAATAATAATAGTCTACATTTGTATGGCTCTTTGCATTTTACAATAGTGCCTATAAAGTAAAATATGTCAAGTATCACATTGTTACTTTCATAATTTTCCATTTTCTGATAAAATTTCAGACTCTTGCTCTGATATTCATCATTAGTAAGTAGGCAGTACTTACAAATATTCAAATATATGTACTTATTTTAAAACTCTGTGCTTTGATACAATCTTGGTAAAATTCTACATTGCAATTTATTAACCTTATTTTTCTTTTTTTCTATTTAGAGAATGACAATGTTTGGGCCTATAATCCTGAGCTTAGAATTTAGTGAGAAGAGGAAGCATTTGTTTTCACACTTACTTTCCTACAGCATTTGGTAACTTGTTACCAGCTGAGGAAGTAAATTTGACTAATTAAGGGAAATCCAAAGCAACATTAATATGTATATCTAGGAATAATAGGTGGAAGTTCTATACAGATGCCTCTCAATTCCTCATGTGGTCAGTAGGGAAATGCCTCATGGAGAAAGAGAAAGTACCTGAGCAACTGGCTGCCAACCTTAGTTCTTTGTCCATGCGTGTGGCTTGGCTTAGTTCATTGGACTTGGTAATGGGGTCGTTATTTCTGTGTGAGATGAGTTTCAGAATGTCATGTTATTTCAACCCAAGCTGTTCCCCAGGAAACATAACTATTTGCCCTCTTCTTCCTACCTGGACTGAAGCCAGAGTGCCATCTTTCTCCCAGACAGGGCAGAGTTTCCCCAAATAGAGCTTCCTTTCTCTTGTAAAATCTGTGAACTTCACTACTTTTTCTGTATGTGGAAATATAGATAACTTTTTTTTTTTTGGTGTATATATTTCTGTAGTTTTAAATTTTCTGCATTGAAACATTGTTTCCTATTGGGAAAAAGTTACTGTGATCTAAGAGAAATGAAAATATATTCCTTATACTTCTTCTTTCTTTTGAAAATTGTTCACCATGTCATGAAGATTATAAGTGCCTTGAAATAAATATGAACTATTCTTATGTAATATAGTCAGCACCTGGCATAGCTCATTAACACACCCTGGAAGAAGCCAAAGGTTTTAACTATGTCTGAATGTATATCTACTGCCTTGAACAATAGGATATCAGAAAGCAAAGTCCCTGGTAGGTAGGACAGAAGATCCTCAGATAATGTCATTTCATTCGATGCCCTTTTTTTTTGAGTTGGAGTCTCCCTCTTGTCACCCAGGCTGGAGTGCAGTGGCACACTCACAGCTACTGCAGCCTCGACCTGCTGGGTTTAGGCAATCCTTCCACCTCAGCCTTCCAGTAGCTTGAACTACAGGCATGCTTGATGTCATTTTCTTGTGTTAGTGAGATAAAAAAAATAGATTCTTGACTGAGCCACTGTCTGTGGAGTTTCATGTTCTCCCCATGTCTACGTGGATTTTCTCTGGGTACTCTGGGTTCCTCCCACATCCTAAAGATGGGCATGCGAGGTGAATTTGTGTGTAGATTGTTCCCGTGTGAGTGAGGGTAGGTGGGTGTTAATGTGCCTTGTAATGGGATGGTGTTCTGTTCAGGACTGGCTCCTGCCTGGTGCCCTGAGCTGCTGGGACTGGAATTACTGCATAAATACTTGTCTTACTTGATTTTATTAATCTTTCTTAAATGTATATATAGCTCACACTTGTTTCAATGTTTAATATTAGAACTGTTTTGGTCCTTATTTAGAAGTTTAATGTCTTTGTGACCAGAAATGTGCTGTAGGAACTTAACTCTTGTTTATGTCAATTAGTCTATGGTAAAATTGGTTTCTGCATGATGTTTTGCTTAAAGTCGCAGTTTTCAAGAACCTATCTATGATGTTAGGTGAGGACTGACTGCCTTTTAGTATTCTAGAAGGCAGCATGATGTTATTTATTTATTTATTTATTTATTTTGAGTTGGAGTCTCACTCGGTCGCCCACACTGGAGTGCAGTGGCTGCTCCCGGCCACCGCAGCCTCGCCTGCTGGGCTCCGGCAATCCTTCCGCCTCAGCCTTCCCAGTAGCAGGAATTACAGGCATGCGCTACCATGCCCGGCTGATTTTTTGATTTATTGTAGAGATGAGGTCTCGCTGCCCAGGCGGGTCTCGAACCCGCAGGCTCAGGCAATCCACTCACCTCAGCCTCCCAAAGGCACGGGATTACAGGTTGAGCCACCGAGCCCGGCTAGCATGATGTTATTAAATGAGGATGATCACAAATCAAACAGACGTCAGTTTGAACCCCAAATATATGACCTAGTCATTGGACAATTTTTCTGAGGAGTGAATGAGATATGCACATGCATTCTAGCTCATGGTGGTACTCAGTAAGTTTTCCTCACGTTGCCTCCTCCCTCTGTCTATTGCCTTCAGATTGTGGGTGGAATTTAAGAGATATGAGACAATGGCTTATTGAGCCTTTTCTCTCTCTCTCTCTCTCTCTTTCCTGAGGAAATTGACCTTTCCTGAGGTCCTTACAACAGATTGTGTTACCATTATTATTTTTCAGTAAACAAACCAGTGCCAATGTTGTGGGCCTATGTATGGGTTGTAATGCAACCAAAGGTCTACCCTTACTTTCTTCTTCTCCTAAACAGGTATTAGCCCAACTTAGGAGAAATTTCCAAGAAGAAGCTTTTGGGATTGACAGGTAATCTATCACATTATTAGCTGTGGATTTCTGACATATTCAAGCTTCCCTTAAAAATAAACCATATGAAGGAGGAAAATAAGTGTCTGAGGCCTTACAGTACTCAGTATTTTGGTGGCTCTTTCCTAGAAAGGCAATATAGTGGTGTGAACACTTGTTCTTTCTTCTGGAGGTCTGAGCTCTGCTCCTAGTTCAGACATCAGCTTTCTTCTCTGTGACTTTGTTTAATGCCCTCTGTCTCATCCAGCAGAAGACACCGTCTTTTTTGTTATTCAGTGTGTCATTAGCTGTAAATCACAGAGCCTCAAAGTCTTAATTGTGCATGGTGAGAATTATGCAAATATAATATTTTGCCTTTAGTAGTTACAGTCTGGATCACCTATGGGGATATCAGATTAGCAAATAGTTTATCACTTTACTTCCTTGTGAACTGAGAAGATTTAGTAGTACTGGAGAGGCTTGTATGCATGTACTCATATTCTTGTTCTTTGTACATATGTTTAATTTAGCTAATATTTTTTCAGTTAATATCTCATGCAAAGTATGGGAAGAACACTGTGGGAGATAGAAGAAGTAAAAGGCAAAGACTTTAAATGGAGTTAAGAAATATTAGAGCAACATATTGTCTCTTAGTGTGATAATTCTCATAAAGTCATTGCATCTTGGTATCAAAAAGGGACCTTAAAAATTAACTAAACTCAAATGTGCAGAAAGGAAAAAAACAAACAGTCCCATTACAAAGTGGGCAAAAGATATGAATAGACACTTCTCAAAAGAAGACATACGAGCAGCCAACAGATACATGAAAAAATGCTCAGCCTCACTAGTCATCAAATAAATGCAAATTAAAACCACACTGAGATACCACCTAACTCCAGTCAGGATGGCCATCATCAGTAACTCAAAAAACAACAGATGCCAGAGAAGATGCGGGGAAAAGGGAACACTTCTACACTGTTGGTAGAAGTGTAAAGTAGTACAACCTCTGTGGGAAACAGTTTAGCAATTCCTAAAAAATTTTAAAATCGACCTTTCATATGACCCCGCAATTCTTCTACTGGGAATATACCTGGAGGAACTCACATCACTCTATGAAAAAGATACCTGCACATGCATGTTTATTGCAGCATTATTCACAATAGCAGAAACATGGAACCAACCATGCTGCCCATCGAAAGAGTACTGGATTAAAAAAATGTGGTACATATACACAATGAATATTATGCAGCCATAAAGAAGGACAAAATTATGAACTTCTTAGCAACTTGGATGAACTTAGAGTCTATAATACTGAATGATCTATCACAGAAACAGAGAACCGAGTATCATGTTCTCACTCGTAAGTGGACCTTGAACGACTATTGTAATACTGTAAGAAAGGGATGGGCAGTAGTGGAAAACTGCTGAGGGGGAGGGGCATACCTCATCAACAAGGGTACCTGTGTAATGAACATTTGTATACCTAACCCTGAGTTGTACCCTACATATTTAAAACAAAACAATTTAAAAAAATCATTGAACTCCTTCATTTACAGAAGAGGAATATTCAGAGAAAGAGATCTCACTGTGGACTGAAGGCTGAGTGAGCTTAATGGAGTTGTCGGGGCTAGAGTTCGATCTTCGTAGGCAGGATGTGGCTCAGTACAGGAGTTGGGCAAGGCCTTCTTGCTGTGGGGAGCAACTGTCTTTGCTCTTAGTTGGCTGGTTAGGTTACCATCGTTTGCAGGATTGATGTTCATTATTGGCAAAATCTTATTGCTGTTACTCCTACTGTTACCTCTTCTTACAGTAGTGCCTTCAAGAGTGAGACTCAAGTATAAGTAAATATTTATATCTCGTGTAAAATTTGCTCATGACTGCTTGGGGATACACTGGCTGCCATTTATCTTAACAGCTTGAATAAAAGAAAAAGAGAGAGGAACTCATTCTATCCAACAAGATTCTTCTTCCATCAAACAGAACTTCTCTTTCCTCCTCACTTCAGTGGGGTAGATTCCTCTACAGTTTGAGTTCTTTTTGCAATGTAGTTTCATGTCCCCTGAGGGCATTAGGTGCAGAGCCTCTAAGGGTATACTTCCATCAAAAAATAATGGAATACCAGAAAGAGAAAATAAGTGAGTCCATAGAAATCCTGACAGACTGTATGACATCAAAACTTCCTGATGGAAATGCTTATATGATGCCAGTCATCATAGCAATGAGAAACCTTCTGATCATTGACTCTGTTTGGGGGCTCTACCAGACACTGGCTTTTTTGAATGCTTCAGGTTCATGACTTACCTTCATGTTTCAGCAGAGAGTTCTTCCCACTTTACCCCCCTTAGCGGAGCCAGTTTCAACATCAGAATTAAGTATTCGTTGGTAATTCTTCAGTAAAAGGTACAGATGCCTTTTCTCCAGTGAGTTTTTTGCTTTTTGTGTTTTTTTGACAATTACAATTTGGCAAATTTGTATACTTTCATGCTGGCATCTCTTAAGCTTTTATCTGTGCCTTTTTATTCTCCACCATTTGTCTCAGATAGAACCTCAGCCAACCTTATCCTTAGAATCTGTGAAATGCACACCTCATCAACAAGGGTACCTGCACAATGCATATTTGTATACCTAACCCTTAACCGTACCCCACAATTTTAAAATAAAAACATGTTGAAAAAAAGAATCTGTGAAATGCCATTCTTTCAAGGGAGTCTTGACAGCCTATATGTGGTTAGTTCCTCCTGCTTAATACTATTTCTAGAACCCCAAACCACTACCTTTTTAATCATCTGCCATCCGGACTAGACTCTAGATTGGGCAAGAACCTGCTTTAAGTATTGTTTTACCCCCAGTTAACATAGATCTCTAGCATCTACACTAGGTATTACATTGTTCATTGAGTTGAATGAAATTTTATTCTCTTTTATTCCATTTTGTTTCTCATTTTTTCCAACTAAGACAAGCCATAGAGATATTTAAACCAGGATTAGAATGTATAGGGAAAAGAATGAAATCAGGTTTCGATTTTAAAAATTACATTTTGGCATAAGATGTTATGAGTTTGGTAGATGTATTATCCTTTGATGTAATCAGGAGCTTGCCTGTGGACCCATGGGGCCTATGCAGAAAGGTAATCTCCAGTGACTTTTTCTGGAAACTTTGCCTAGTACCCTGACATTATCTACATCTTCCCAGCTTGCCTGGTGGAGATTCCTAAACCATGAGTACAAGTCCTAAAAGTGTCAGAGAAGGGGAGGAAGTTTCAAAACTCATATCTAAACATTTATTAATGAGTAACTTTGTTGAAACTTTCATTTTTGACATTCTCTTTAAGCATTTTCAATGACCCTATACTCTTGGCTTGTGCTACTGCCTCTGATATCTTTCATTGTTTCTATTTTCTTTTCCAGCTCTATTGATGAAGATGTACCCCAAGGCCTAGCCCTTTATCTTCTGTAGTTCTTAAGTCTTTCTTCTTGGGGGATGAATTTTACTTTCAACCCTTTAACTCTGTGTAAAATCTTACGTATTCCATCTCAGAGCTCTTCTGGGGAACACCAGTTTGTGTCTGTCCCTGACACTTTGGTGTCTGATTATCACTTCAGACTGTAAGGCTCATCTTTTCTCCCCAAACATTCTCACATTTCAGGCTTCAGATTCCTTTCAATGGTGCTCCAGATCACCTTTTCCCAACCCGGGCAGGTGGTTTCCCAGATCATGCTGGGTTGTCCTTGATGGTACTGCTGGAATCCATTCCTTCCTTTTCCCTTGATAACCCAACTCCTGCTCTTTCAGGAGTCAGGCACCATGCTCTCTAGAACTCATCAGTCTGTCCTGAGTTCCTGTGGTTCCTATGCCACAGCATTTGCCAATGCATCTTTGTTTTTCTGTTTACCTTTTAGTTTAATTTCTCGAGGGCAGAGATCAGGAATTGCTTCTCTTCTTGTCTAAACCAGTTAATACAGAGCTGAGTAGTTGTTTAGTAGGTTCTCTGGTGGTGATGACAGCAAACTTTAGGTTTCCTCCTAGTAAACTTCGTGTAGACTGCCTCTGCGAATGCCAGGAACTTAGTTAAAACTGATTGAGCTCAAGATATGAGGCAGAGGAATGGATTAGGTGAACACACGAAGGCAGTGTTATTTCTTAGTGAATAGAAGCATCTCTAAAATTTGGAACAAGAATTGAGTTTGCTAAATTAGGTATTTGGAAAATTAGTGCCCTTTTTTGTAATAGTTCATCACTGTCTTTTCATATTCATTGTTTGATGTTATTTTCCAACTAGCTTGTAGAGAAGTATTATTATTGGCATTTTGTAGAAGGCATTTTGCCCTAAAGAAGTTTGTTATCTCATGAGAAACAGGTGAGAGTGCAGTGGCATGATCACAGCTCACTGCAGCCTTAACCTCCTGGGAGCATGCATTTCTCCTACCTCAACCTTCTGAGTAGCCAGGACTATAGGTGTATACCAGTCCATCCACCTAATTTTTTGATTTTTTTGTGGAGATGAAATTTTGCTTTGTTGCCTAGGCTGGTCTTGAACTCCTGGTCTCACGCAGTCCTCCTGCTGCAGTCTCCCAAAGTGTTGAGATTACAGGCGTAAGCTACCATACCCTGCCAACAAAACAGAATTTTTGAAGTATGACTTGACCAATACCATAGAACCCAAAGGTGTCAAGAACCTGCATCTCTATTTCTTATTTCCTGCTTCCAGGTAAAAATCCATCCAATAAAGCATGGAGTTAAGCACTAGGAAGATGAATTTTTTTTTATTTTGCCCTAAAGAAGTTTGTAATCTCATGAGAAACAGGTGGGTAAATAACTCTTAATTCAAGGTTTGAATTAAGTGAGGGTGAATAAGGACAAAAACAAAATGTGTGGGTACCTGAAGGTAGGAGTGATCAATTCTTTGTACTAAATAACAGCTGCTCCAGGCAGCTTTCCGTCAGTGCATGCTTGTGAGGTATGGGTGAAGGCAGGTGTGGATGTATATAGATAACAGCATGGCTAGGAGAAGAAAGACCATGCCCTTTCCATGTGTCCCTTGGTTGAGAGATGAGAGGTAGTGGAGGCATCATATGGATGATGCCCATATTTGTTGGTATATTTAGGCAGCATGGGAAGGTCTAGAAACCTACCTGCTGGGCTAACTTAACTGTTCTCACTTAGCTCCCTGTATAGTAGCCCAGTGCTTTTTGGGGCGTCTACAGTTCTGATGGCATTGCAAGTTGAATGTGGTAAGACTGAGCTTGCCTTTTGGCAAATAATCTGAAAAAATGGTGTGATGTGCCTACCTGATTAGCTCTGATATCCTCTGGTCTACTTATTTTCCAAACTTTCTTCCTTTTTCCAAATTCTCCTCCCCATTTTTTCTCCTCATTCTATTGTCATTTATTTTAAACCTTTGTAACCTTCTTATGCTTTTAACAAAATGGTTACTGCAGAGTCTACATCATGGTAATCTCATGTGGATTTTGAATAAATTTATTCCATGTTTCTAATTTGTTTACACTTAACTCATCACAATGTTTTCCCTTTTTAAAATGAAGTAGTTAATAATTAAGACGTTTTGTCAGCCTATGGAATGGTCTCTTAAAACATTTTCTGTTTTCTTCAGTCACACAAAGCCAAAACCTGTAGAGAGTGCATTTGTTTTATGCACTTTTGGTGGTATCACGAAATTAAAAGGTAGCTCAGAGTCTCTTTGTTATTTCTTTTCTCCCTCTTTCCTGCTCTCTTTCATGGTTACAGATTATGCGTGTGGCACACAATCACTGAACTTTCATGTCCGGTTACCACTGACTCTCAGTTCAGATTTTCCTCAGCTCACTCTCAGCACAAGATAGGGCAAAGTAACTTTAACCACCCAGTATCCTTTTGCTTTGTTTGTAGAAATTGACTGTGGTTCTGTCTTGTGTCCCTCTAATTCTTTCCTTCCTTGTCTGTTACTAACCTTGAAAAGAGCTGTTCCTTGGGACTCCTAAACTGTGTGTGTGTGTGTGTGTGTGTGTGTGTGTGTGTGTGTGTGTGTTTATAGGTCTGTAAAACCAAAGTAAATCTTTGTTGGGGTTGTTTTAGGAGGATATCTGGCCAGGTTAACACTTCCACTGATTTCTTTTACCTCTCTTGTTACCTCTCTTGTTACTGTCAGTACATGGCTAAGAGAATTGGAAGACCTCCACGAGGCGAAAAGAAACTGGCTGGCTGGTATTGCTGAATCTTGCTTTGCATATGAATACATAGACGATAAGAAGATGCATATGCATACTTCATAAGTAGGTCTGTTTTCTTGATAAAAAAATTAAATCTACTTCAATCACCGAGCATCATGAAACTAAGTGAAGGAAGGAGAAATAAAGGGAACTAATAGCAATTAAGTGCCCCTCGACACTTCACATACATTAATGCATTTAATCCTCACAACAGTCTAGTCTAGGAAGGCGAACTGTTAATGGTGTGCTTTTATAGACGAGGGCGTTGGCACTAGAAAAGTTTGGTAACTTGCTCAAGGTGACTCTGTGAATCAGGGGTAGAGGTCCTGTTTTTCCCAGTACCCCAAATTACCAGCCAGTTGATCGGAAAGGGAGCCTATGGGAATAATTTGGTGTGGGTGCCTTTATGTCTTTTCCTGTGAAACTCAGCTATTGCTACCCAGTTGTTCTATGGAGTCCCTCTTTCAGGTTATCTGAATACATCTGTACCCATGTCTGTGTGTGTGTGATGCTTGTGTCCCTCTGAAGCTTTCTGTGCATATATAGGTCACACATTCCTGGAACATAAATCAGTCAAACAGGCAGCTTAGAGATTCTTATTCACTCAGACCTTTGGCCCTTGCTTGTGTCAACCGGAAATGTGGGTGTGGAGATACAATTTGGGGACTGGTATGTAGGAGGAGTGGATGGGTGTGTGAGAACAGAAATTATTCTTTGGGGATTTTGCTCTGAGGTTCAAGTTCAGCCATAACTGGTGGGATCTGCCTCCTGCCATGAAGGAGAACTTATATTGAGGGGACATGCCAGGAATCAGCAACCCTGGACTGTGTGTATGCCTGGCCTGAGCACGTTCACATGCATTAGCTTACAGACAACTTTCAGAATCAGCACGACTGAAAATCCTGTGTTTAGCCTACCAAGTGTTCCATATCTCCCCAAACTCCCTGAATGTCCCTCCGTATTAGCTAACCATGAATGTATTCCCATTTTCTAATCCAAAAACAGATTCTCAAAAACGCCAAACATTTGGTGGGGAAGTATTTCTAGGTATATGAAACACACAGTTATGTGATATCCATTCTGTAGAGAAACATTGGTTAAGGAGATTGGTTGGAGAAAAACAACTATTAGAAAATACATTCAACACAGTCATGTTTACACTGCTTTTGTCAACTAAAAATGTGTTTGTTTAAACAGTGCCTTTGGTTTATGACAGTCAAGGCTCCCTCTCAGTAGCAGATAATGTGCTTGAATTGCACAAGTGTATGTATATGACCCAGGGTGGCAGGGCAGCTGTCTTTAGTCAACATTTTCACATAGTGACAATTCTCAGGAAAAGAGACACACTTAGGGTTATATATTATCTGCCTTCTCACTGAACAAACTGCTTCCTAATGTATGCCTTAGTTTATAATTCTGTCCTATTTTTAAAACCTGAATTTGATTTTTAGTCAAAATATAGATTTATAGCTGGACTATGTCACAGTACTTTTGAGAGAGCATAAAATGGTGGTATGCAGGCATTTTGTGAAATTAAAGCTCTGGGTCAATGCTATTTCGTTGGAAATCAGGTCATATATTAAAACTAGAAAAGACAGCAAGCAGCTGGCTAAAGTATATTTTGTATCACTTTTCTGCTCCCCCTGGGTTTGCTTTCAGGAGAGTCAGTGCTTTGTTGCACACACATGACCCACCAACTCCCATTCCAGCCGTGCTTGTTCCTTCCGAACTTTAGAGACACGTATCAAATACCAAGAACTCAAGACAGTGCCTCACTGCAATTCTATTTACAATGGTGGTCCTCCTAGGACCTCGAAATGTCTCTCAGCATCACTGTGGCTTTTTGTGTGTGTGCCCTAACTTAAGTAGGGTAGTCTCAGCCCTGTGGGGGAGAGGGCAATTTTGTTGCTGAAATTGCTCCAGAGCATTTAATTAATAGTTTAAAAACTATAGACTTTGGCGATGTTGCCTTAAATCATGATCATTCATCAGAAGTCGAGTTTTTATTTTTTTCTTGAAGGTTTTCATTAAGTCTAAGCTTTATGGAACCAAACTGGATAAATATCCAAAAGACATTTTAAAATAATCGGCAATTGCTTTCACCCTACCAGATGACAAGATCATCAACAGAATAATCTTTTCATGAATTAATCTATAAGGCTAGTATGCTTCTAATCAAATTTTTTGTGGGACTTGCTTTTTTTTTTTTTTAGAGCCTAACAGGTTGATTCTAAAGTTCAACTGGAAAAATAAATTAATGTCAATAGCCAAGAAAAATATGTAAAAAGAATAAAGAGGGGTTCTTGTTCTGCCAGGTAGCAAAACTCCCTAAAAACTCACAATAATTAAACTAGAGTGTTCCTATAATAGGATCCCATATAAGTTCAGTAGAATAGAACAGAGGAATAGACCCACGTGTACATAAGAACCCAACCATTTCTAGGACCCCATATGGCCCAGCAGATATATAACAAAAATCTGACTATTGAAGCCTTGAACATGAAGATCTTTATTTTAGTTTTTTTCTTAAAGAAGTGTATTCATAGATTTTATATAGTATACCCCCTAAAATATTTTCCAGAAATTCTCTCTCTAAATAGTTTCCAAAGGTGCAGAGTCATGACAGTATCTAATAATGTGCCTCTCCCACCCTGGTCCCGTGGTTTACTCTCTCCTCCGGCACCCACTCTTCCCCCCTTACACATTATGCTTTCATTTGTGATCATCTCCAGAGGGGGCAGCCCTTAGGAAGGGTAGTTCTTTTTCCAGTTTCGCTGCATTTCTTGAGAGCGGAAGATTCTCAGAATTCTACTGATGAAAATTCCCCAGCAGACTCCCAGAATTCTAATAAACAAAAACTCCCAACTTAACTTCTTTGGAAAATTACTATTTCTTAAACCCAGCATTTTAAGTAACTGGACTAATCAAATATGGTGTTAGAGATGTTGGCTATCAATTTATAAAAATTAATGTGACACATATTGTATAAAATAAACATAACCATGTTTCAGTAGATTAACACACATATTAATAGTTTTGGATCATATGTATGTTTGTGTCTACATAGGAACAGTTCTGTAAGCTTATCTCTAAGATTTGGGGCTAAAAGCAATGAGGGGAGTCTTCTACTTTAGGTATTTTTGAATCATTTAAAATTTCTTATGTATCAAGTGTGTGTAGCTGGTTTTTATTTGCATTTAGTAAAAAATTTAGTAGTTTAGTGTAAGGATGCGTTTAAGCAAATGCAAGAAGTTGTATAATCACCACCACAATCAAGACACAAAACAATCTCAGCACCTGCTTCCTATCCTTTCCCCCAGTTCCCTGTGTTACCTCTTTGTCTTTAAATTCTTCCCCCATCCTTAACCTGTGATAATTTGTTCTCCATCCTTATGCCTTTCCCAAAATGCCATATAAATGGAATCATACAGCCTTTTGAATATGACTTCCTTCACTTAGTATAATCACTTGAGATCATCTATGATGTTGTGTGCATTGATAGTTTTATCCCCATTTTTTTGAGTGGTATTTCATTGTATGTCTGTACAGCAGGTTGTTTATCTATCACCAGCTGAAGGACATCTGATGGTTTTCAGTTTTTGATAATTACCAGTAATGCTGCTATAAACATTTACATACAGGTTTTTGTGTGTGTGTGTGTGTGTTTTTTTTTTTTTCCACTTGGGGTAATTCCTAGGAGTGGGTTTTGTTAGGTTGTATGGTAACCGTTTGTTTAACTTCATTAGAAACTGCTAACTTTCTTTCCAAAAAGGCTGTATCTGTATCATTCTGCATTCTCACCAGTTTGTAGAAGAGTTCCAGTTGCTCTCCATCCTTGTGAGCACTTGGTATTGTCAGTTCATAAAATTTTTACCATTCTAGCAGATGTATTATGGTATCTCATTGTGGTTTTAGTTTGTATTTCCCTCATGACTAAGCATAATTTTATGTGTCTATTATATATATATACATATATAGTTCTCACCGCATGTTCTCACTCATATTTGGGAGCTAAATATCACAAAGATGGAAATAATGGACACCGGGGACACCGATAAGGAGAGAGGAAGATTAGGGCTCAGAAACTACCTATAGGGGCACAATGTTCACTGTCTGGGAAATGGGCCACCTAAGACCCAATCCCCACCACTATACAACATGTCCATGTAACGAATACACATGTATACCCCCTGAATCTAAAATTTTAAAAAATATTAAAAAATAAAAATACTTTATGAGGCACAGGTCAAGGTTCCTTTTTTGCTTATGAATGTTTGATTGTTCCAGCACCAATTGTGTCGAAGACTATTATTTCTCCACACTAAACACGATTTATCTTAAAAGAATGAATATGATTTTACCTAGTATGAGAACTCAAACATCTTCTAACATACAAGGAGAAAATTTCTTAGACTCTGATCCTAAGTGGGCAAAGCAAGTCTCTTTGCCCAAGAGAACACCCACAATGTTTGTTTTTTTAGAAGTATCATAAAGCTAAACATATTTTATACTTAATTTCTGGGATTTCTAGTTTGGTTTTCTTTGCCCAGCTTTTATGAGATGTCTTAAGTATTCATAGGTTCAAGGGTCAATAAATGACCATTCTTTGTTGACAAATTGAACATCTTCAGAATGAGAATGAAACTTAAGGCTTATTTGATCTAACTTTCCTTTTTTAAAACACTGCAAAAATAATACATGTATCTGCAAAATGCAAATAATTCAGAAATATCATCTAGGTATTGGGATACTATGAGATACTGGTTTTTCTACTGATTCTATGTTTTCTCCCCAGTCTCTTTGGGTGGTTCTTCTTTCTCTGTAATGACCTCAGATGTTGATGTTCCCCAGGGCTCCATCCTTGGATTTCATTGTTTTTTTTATTCCACTCAGTGTCTTGGTGATCTCATGCAATACCATGGCCTGAAATGCCACATATACTCCCATGAGTCAAAGTTGTGTCTCCAACCCCATATATTCCCTAATTTCCAGACTGGTTTATCCAACTGCTTCCTCAACACGTGCAAGATGTCTAACAGCAACTTGACATCTAGCATGACAATCTTGGTTTCTCGCCCAGTCATACGCTTTGCCCAATCTTACTCATCTTAGTAAAAACCCAGATATCATCACCTGGAATATCTCTCTCCCTCTCCCTCTCTCACCAGATTCTCATCCTGGGCCTTCTCAAGGCTGTCTTCACATGAGGGCATTTAGCTGCAGAGAGGTCACCTCCCCATAGCTGCCTCCCTTGACTCCGAGTCTCAGATACCTGCCTTTCTGCCTTCCCGCCTCATCTTCACTCTGCTTTATATTTTTCTTTGTAGAATTTTTCACTCCCTGGTATTACGTAACATATCTATTTGTTTGCTCTCTGCTTTCCCTGCTGAAATGCAAACTTCATGAGGGTGGGACTTTATAGTACTCATTGCTTTATCTGCAGGTTCCAGAGCATAGTGTAGTCCATGGTTGATGCTCCATGATATTTATGGAAGAATTGAATATGGGATTAGAGGAGTACATATAGATCCTTTCCACTCTGCTTCACTCCCACTGCTTTCCCAGAGTTTATCACTGTACTAGTTTGGTAACTAGTTTTCTGGACTTTAAAAAAAATGCATTTATAAGTGCAGACAACACACAGATTTTTATGATAATGCAAACTATTTTATAGCATACTTTTCTCTCTTAATAATATATTTTATATATATTCTCAGATCAGGTTCAATATAGTTTATTCATCTATCTGTCTATATCAGTTTATATAGACAGTTCTTTTTAAAGGTTACATTGTAGTTCATACTATAGATGTGCCACAATTTATTTAATCATTTTCCTACTCAGAGTTATGTGGGTTATTTCCCTCATTCACTGTTATAAACATGTCTGCAGTGGATATGCTTGTACATAAATCTTTGTACACATAGGCCTCAAATTGTGGCACTGTCTGTCAGTAACGTGGTGGATACTACTTAGCTACTTAGTTTAGCCTTTTAAGAGATTATATTGTTTTACACTCTATCCAACACGATATGAGTACCTTTCTCCCCATATCCTTACCAACATTAGACATTGCCACCCTTTCAAAATAGTATTCAGTATTAGGCCAAAAAATTTTTAACTCTCTTACAAAAGAGACAGGTGATAAAAAGTCTTGCTTACATGTGGGTAATTAGTCATTTCCTATACTGGTAAGATCCTGGGTTTCTAGATTATGAATTAGCCTGCTAAAGAAAGATAGTCTCTTTTGAAAGAAAAGGCAGAATTAAAGGAGTAAAGTGACTTGAGATGAGAGATATCTCATGCCTGTTTAAGAAACTTTCAGATTCTTTTTCAAGAAGTATTATTTCATGATGTGTGTTAGGCGATCCAAACCACAAGTTCAGGTACCCTAATTTTCTTGTTATAAAATTTCATTTCCAGGTGATTTCTTTTCCAAAAAGAATCCATAGCACAAAACTTCAAGTGTTAGAGTTGGCTGTAGTGAAGTTGTAGCACTTGGTGATTTATCATTATTTAACAACTTTGTGGTTTCTGTTAGGTCTTGCTGAAAGTATTCTCAAAGAACAAGAGAAATTATTTGTTTTAATAACTATGACTAAGGTCCAAAACAGAGGCATGGGAAGGAGTAAGAAGGGAAATACCAGCCCAGAGAAAGAGACCACAAGTGGTATCTGGGTGCTTCTGTGATGTTAGGTTTAACTCAGAACTACTCTTAGGTTTAATTCAGCTACTCTTACTCACTGAGAGATAAAAAGATTTACATAGGTAACGATGCTACTGAATAATGAAAGGAAAAAACTCTTTACTTGAACTTGAAAAATTTAACAGGTTGTTGGACAGAAAAGTACCTTTGAAATTCATAGAGCAAGAGGAGATATGACTGACATATATGTCACTATACCCAGCTTCCCCTATGCCATGACAGACATTGTTTTTGTTTGTTTGTTTGATAAATAGAGATAGAGTCTTGCTATGTTGCCCAAGCTGGTCTCAAACTCCTGGGCTCAAGAGATCTTCCTGCCTTGGCCTCCCAAAGTGCTAGGATTACAGGCACCCAGCCAGCAGACATTGTTAATCAGCCTCAGCGTTCTCTCCTCAACCACACTCTGACCCAGCCTGAGAATCCTCCTTAACACAGTGCTGTAGGTGCCTGTCATAACCAACCTGAGTTTCCATCAGAATCAAAACCAATCTGTCCCCCTTTTATAAATGAGATATGAATGTGATTCATAATGTGATGATAAAAGCACTGGACTTCAAGCCAGAACTTGGTTTGACTCATGAATTTGCTTTTCCCTAGCTATGTGATCTTAGGCAATCCACTTAACCTTTCTGGGACTATTCATGCATCTCTGAAAGAAGGGAGTTGAATTAAATAATTCTGAAGCATCCTGCCAGCTCTGAAAAATGCTATGATGCAAGGTACATAGATTTCTTAGGAGGAATTCATAGTTACTAAGCGTGTCTTTTTATAAAGACCACAGGTGGTTCTCAGGAAGTTTGCATATTACAAATCTATTTTAGATTTCTCAAATATGTGTTTCTAGCTTTTTCTGACTACTTCTTTTCATCTTCTTGGCCTCGTTGACCAAGAATTTAGGGATTCAGAAGGGAGAGAGGGGAAGATTCACTTAAAGCCAGAGGACTTACAGGAAACTCTTCTTAGCTGTGGGGGCTTGAACATCCTCACACACCAAGTTGAGCAAATCTCCATGTTGCCTTGTCGTCCTGCAGTTGTAGGTCTCAAGTTGCTTTTCCCTTTCCTTACTCCATTTGTACCTCCTTATGAGCAGGAGGACCTGCTAGCCAGACAGGTCTCAGAAACTAGTCCTCTGTGGGCTCCTGTCCTCCTTCCCCCCTACTCCCTGTGCTGACCTGCCCCCTGTTTGTCTTGCAGGCTCCCCTTCCCTTCGGGCATATCCTCTCCTCTCGGTGATTACCCGGCAGCCCACGGTCATCTCTCACCTGGTTCCTGCCAGCTCGGGAATTGCCCAGGCCTTGTCCTGCCACCCGGTCACTGAGGCTGTTTCTGCTGAGGCCCCGGGTGGTGAGACTCTAGCCAGCAGTGAGTCGGAGACAGAGCAACCCACGCCCCGGCAGAAAAAACCTCGCCGGAGTCGCACCATCTTCACCGAGCTGCAGCTCATGGGCCTGGAGAAGAAATTCCAGAAGCAGAAGTACTTGTCCACTCCAGACAGGTAAGGACACAGGGAGGGGACTCTCTGCAGTTAGGGCCTTTCAGAAGGGAAGACCCCTTTTGCCCTTAGTGTGGGCCCTGGAGCTAGAGAGGACTGTTTCAGTGATGTGCAACACTGTGGCAGGAATCTACTCCTCGGCTCAAGTTATTTCAGCCTTGGCTTAACAGAATCCAGTCCACGTGAATCTATCACACAGCCCTAGTGCCTGTCTGTGACCAAACTTTACTCTTCACTCTATCTCCATATGTTAAGTATTTCAGTACAACAAGGTCCAGTTGAACAGGGAAGCAGGCTTGGTTTTTAAAGCCATTCACACTTAGGTTCAGATGCAGCGGAGGTCCGGTGGAGCTGGGAAACAGGCTTGATTTTTAAAGCCACTCACACTTAGCAGTAGATCTAGATCTGAAATTGGGATCCATGATCTTCTCCCTAGCCTCCTAACTCCCAGATGATTCAGTTTACTGGCCTGGTTCTTGCTTGGAAAGGGCTGGATTGATCCGGTTGAGGAGGTTAGACGTGTTAATGAATTTTATGAATATCAAGTCAGAACCATTTGGCTGAAGCCCAAGAGAACCTGGATAAGAGCCCTTTCCTTTAGCCCCTTTGAGATCCAGGTGAGGGAGGTCATGACCCTTGCTTTCCTTTGAGGTTTTAATACCTTCCTTTAATTTACTATCTTGCCTGCAAAATATGCAAGAGTGTATGCCTGATCTTGTTCCTTCAAATTCACTCTGGAGATGGCTGAGCTAACGTATGATCCTATTTACTGGGGAGATTTCCTGGTCCTTTTTCTTTCTTTTGCCTATTGCCTTGTCCATACCAGGTTTGACTCAATCCTATCAAAGAGAAGGGGAAGAAAACTCAAATGAATCTC
Organism: Cephalopachus bancanus; assembly: GCA_027257055.1. NCBI lineage: Eukaryota > Metazoa > Chordata > Mammalia > Primates > Tarsiidae > Cephalopachus > Cephalopachus bancanus. Next base: position 3,264,925 of record JAPVLO010000326.1, read on the forward strand.
TTAAGCTCTTTAGTAGCTCTCTGATCCAAATTTAAGTGAGAGAGGAATCTGCAAATCACTGACTCAAAGGGAATTTGGCTCCTAATTCAATTAACCAGGTACCATCAACTGTTTGCAGCATATCTTCTGAGTGCTGGGCACTGTGGCCAGGATTACAGGTCCAGAAAGTAGTAGAGGGAGGAGATCATGAGGAAGGAATGGCTGTAATAATTATGACACAGTGAACTGGGTGCTGGTGCCTGCATGGTGCTGAGCACTGCAGGAATACAAGATATGACTGACTGCATCAGAGGAGGTTATAGAGGGCTTCTCAGAGGAGGTGACATTTAAGAAGAGCTTTGATTCCAGGAGGAACAGGGCATCCCACATTGAGGCAATGGCACTGGCAAGGCACAGAAGCAGTCTCACTGGGCATGTAGAGGGAACTACAAGTGACTGGGGCTTCTTCAGGTGTGAATGGGACATGGTGAAGATGAGTTGAAAGGTGGGAAGGACCTCGTGTCCTGGAAGTGACATGAGCAGACTTAGATTTTAGAACTGTCTCTATGGTGACCCCATAAATGGTGAATTAGAGAGGCAAGAGATGGGACAGGAAAACCAGTCAGGGGAGAATCCAGGGATAGCCACCAAACCCCTGAATTAAGTTGGTGGCAGCGGGAATGGGGAGGTGAGAACAGATGGGACAACAATTTTGAAAATAGAACTGGCAGAATTGACACTGGGCTGGGGGCATGGGTAGAGAAGAGAGTTGAGAATTCTGTGGCTTCTGACTGGTCCTCAGGTAAATAGGGTTACCATGAACTGAAGTTGGAAGGCAGAGGACAGAATGGGTCTGGTGGAGAAAGTGAGTTCTGGTTTGGACCTGTGCATTTGGGGTGCTTTCAGATAGGCAGTGGAGACAGGTCTGTGAACTGGGTACTCAGAGATGGCATCTGCAGGCATTAAAGTGTTGTTCTGATGCCTGTGTCACATACTTGGGAGCTTCATGTACTTGGCAACTAGGTGGAGTGGGCACTGTTTCTTATGCGTTGTGGGGTAGAGTGTCGAAAGGGCTTCAGCACACATGGATACAATTTGAGGCTTATTTTTCAGAAGCTAGAGAATTTTTTTATAGGAATGTTAGTTCTTAAGAAACCTCCTGGAGCTTCCTGATACCAGTCCAGGCATCTCTCAGGTGACCTACACAGGATTGATTCACTTGCCTGCGGAGGACACCATCTGGCTAGCATTGAAGCTGCCGCCTTAACCCGCCCTCTCAGATGTTCCTTGCCTCCCTACGTGACCAGAGCCATGAGCACTCCCTCCTCCCACAGCTTACACCCTCCTCCTCTGTGTTTGTTTCTCCAGTTTCCTAGGTGACCCCATTTAAGCGAATATGCAGGGAAGTGAGAATTTGTAACGGTGGCAGGTAATGAGAGAAAGCTGATGACAGTGAAGCATGTTTCTGTAGCCAGAGTGAGTCAGCGCTGCATTTTTCCCAAATGAGCTAACACCATTTGCTAATGCAGTAGCAGAGCTGTGAACTGAACCTTCCACTGACTAACGCACCTGATGGCCTCAGGTGAACTGGGCTTGGGAAGGCACTGCAGAGCCCACAGAGGCCTTGTCTTCAGGGAGGCCTGGGAGGCCAGAAGTCTGTGCAGCAGCCCCCTGGGTTCTTGGTTCTCAATGAATGACTGCTTGGGAAGCAGTGCTTTGTTAGTGGAAAGAGCCAAGTGCAGTTGGTGCTGGGAATTTGTTTTAACCTGTTAATCACTTTCATTAAAACTGCCAGCTTCCAGTAGCCCTTCTTCAGGGATGACGAGATATATGCAAATGCAGATTTAAGACAGGTTCTGAAGTCCCTCAAAAGAAGATTCTGCTTATTATTAGGAATTTAAGTTGTGCACTTTGGTCAAAGCACGGGAGTGGGCACCTGCACCTGGGAGTGGCAGGGGTTAGCACCTGGAGCCATCAGAGCTGGTACCGGGTCTTCCTAATGGTTACATCTCTTCAAGTGGAGAGAGCTACAGATGAGAACTCACATCTGAGATGTTCTGTGGCTTAAACTTGTGACTGCATAGGCTTGTGTGAGATTGTGGGCCTTAGATCCACAAATGGCAATCATCAGAAACCCTTTTGGGGACCTTTAAAAAGTGGGGAAAACTGCCCAAGCTCTGTCAAAGATGGCCATCTCAAGTTGTGGTGTTAGAAGTCCACACTGCTTCATTGAGCAGGGTTGGAGTTGCAGGGAGGCAGTTAGTATTTAATTAAGAGGTGGCCCTCCAGTTGGTGCTTAGGCAGACCTAGGGTTCTTATCCATTTAGGTCAACAGTTATAGTCTTGAGGACTGAGGTTGGAAGCCCAGACTTCCCTTTCTTATTCCATTGGCTCTACTTGGGTTATTTGCTACTCCCTGGGATGTAGCATCCTACATTTCCTTTTGTCAGATATATTGTGGATGGGGATGACCCCAGTACTGGAGGTAGCCTACAGGTCATATATAAGTGGATTTAAATCCTGACCCCACCTCTTACTCTAGAATCATCTACTAGGGATCAGCAAAGGTTTTCAGGATAGGACCAGAGAGTAAATATTTTAGGTTTTGTGGGCTATATGGTCTGTCACAGCTACTTAACTCTAATGTTGTGGCACAGAGGCAGCTGTGGACAATATGTAAACAGATAAATGTGGCTGTGTTTCAATAAAACTTTATTTACAAAACCAAACAGCAGGCAAGATTTGGCCATAGTTGCTAAGAAATTCTAATTCTCCAATTCTTGAATCTTTTATCTGTAAAATGGAAATAATTATACCTATGTCACAGTGTTGTGAAAGGAGTAGATAAGATAGCCCATGTCAGGGGCTTAGCAAGTAGCCTGAGATGCTGTGGTGCTCAGGAAACGGTTGCTGCGTTGTTGAAATTAGCTCCAGGAATGGCTTTGACTTTCAGGACTTTTCAGAAGACTACAGAGAAATGTAGAACCATGGTTAGCAATAGAATGGAAAGAAGGAGGGGGGCTATTGATTTAATGCTTCTTTTGGAATTTTGCAACATTTAATCATTTATAACATTTCGATCGTCATACCAATTTTGAGCAGCTATAACGAATGAATCAATCTATGAGAAAGTATTTTTGAGCCCTGGTTCTGGATTTAGCAATGTGATAGGGACTTTCCTGGATATAAAAGAAGTGGAAGACATACGTCACTCTTGCTGTTGAGATAGGGAGGCAGAAATAACGCATTCGAAGTGATTAGAGGACAGTCGAGAATGTGGGACCATCTGGGTGAATGCTGGCCTGTGGGAGGATGCAGAGGAGATGAACTGTGGGAGTTGGGAGGCTCACCTGCAGGAGGTGGGACTGGAACTGGATCTGCAGTGATGAGTGAGATTCCCATAAGGGACATATGGCTTTACTTTTTGTTTTCAGTTTGGGCTTTGGGTCAGAGTCTTCATTTCATAGAGGATCAGAGTGAAGACTGTCAGATCAGGAAAATGACTGTGTAATGAAGGCTCAGACATCCTTCAGGCCCATGACAGACAGTGAATGTTTCCAGGATGGGGATTGGCCCGGTGTCTTTGAGCATGGGGGGGGGGCATGTGTTTCTTAATTTTCCAAAGTTTCCTCCCTAGGATTCTTGGGAGGAAAGACAAGCCCTTTGGGGAAGCACTTGTTTAATGGAGGAAGTCTCTTCTGAGCTTTGGTAGTGAGTGCTGGAGCCAGTCATCAAGACCGAATCTCTCCAGCTCCTCCATATCTTCCTGATCCTTCCTTTCTATCTTGTGCCTTCCAGGTTGGATTTGGCACAGTCTCTGGGACTCACTCAGCTGCAGGTGAAGACTTGGTATCAGAATCGCAGGATGAAATGGAAGAAAATGGTAAGAAAGGAGTGAGTCTGACCACATGCCCATTCTGATGAAAAGAATTCTCACTCTCGGGCTATTGGGAGGCAGGCAGGACTATGTGGCAGCTGGAGCTGCAGGGATGGGAAGGTCTTCTGTGGTGCTGGCTGGAGGGGGGCTGTTTGAACCACAGGCTGAGCTGTTCCTCTTGACCTGGATTTCCTAACCAAAGGGATATTCTTTTTCACAGTTTCCTTAGAAATCAAAGCAAAAGAAAGCCTATAGGCTTCCTAGTTGCTAGTTTTAACCCCACCTGCTACCCTTTTCAAAGAACTTCCTTCCCCCTCCCACCAAAAGCCAAGAATAGAAGTCAGTACTCTTTGTTTATAATGACTTAGAGGACACATCTGTTCTTTTAGCTGTTTATGCTCTAACCCAGGGATCCTCAAACTTTGGTGGGCATCAGAGTCACCTGGGTAACAGGTTAAATGCAGAACTCTAGGCCCTCTGTAATACTGCTCTAGTGCCTAGCTAATATTTCCATCTTTGATTTTTAAGTGTGATTATTAGAATAAATATCCTCACATTTTGAGGAGCTCGGTTTCATTATCATTTATCCTTTTGCTAAAATTTTTAAAGCCCTGTTAAGTCTGATTTTTCCAAAGTAGTTGAGTGTTTCATTTCTCAGATTTGTAAACCACAGAGACAAGGTCAGAGCCCAGAAAAAAAAGGAGGGGTGGTGATGTGGGAAGAAGCCCTGTTCTGTTCTCTAGAGATCAGGTGCCACCATATTATCTGACATGGGTCTGTCACAACCTCATTGAATTTTACTGGCTCTTTCTCCTCTTGAATAGATCAGGCGTTCCATGCCTTCCTGATGACATTCTAACTTGCTAACTCATCTGGCTACAAGCCATACTTCCTGGTATTTCAAGGGCTAGAAATATGATGTTGTTCACAATAATCAAATAACTAAGGTATCCCCCTACCCCAGTTTTCAGGGAAAAAAAATAAGAGAATAGATAGATAGTTTCTCAATTTTGTGGTTTTGCCCAGTAATTTTTTAAACCTTTAATTTTTGCTGTTTCTTGCTATTGTTTGTAAGCAATGAGAATAAAAAACAAAACAAATAAATTACAAATGAATACCAATAGGAAAATTAGGGGGGAAAAGTCATCAAGCAGCAATTATTATATCCTAAAGAGTAATTCCTGGGGAAGTCTCATAATTTTCTCTGGGGAGACCTGACCCTGAAAGGAAAGGGCTTCCAAATGGAAGTGATTTGGCTTGTAAAGTGCTCACAAAGTGAGACAGAGATGTCAGTTGCATGTTCAAACACATACACTGTATATTGTATGAATCAACAAGTGTGTATTGGTGTCTCTTGTGAACCATACCTTGTCCTAGGTACTACAGGAAATAATGAAATAAAATATACCCCTGGCTTCTTCTATGATCTCGCCAGACAAACAAGACCCAGGAAGCAACTAGGGAGCACATTACCATTAAGTGCCGGTTGTTTTTTATGGATTTATAAGCCTATCAGAATTCAGTGTAGTGGAGAAGGTTGCAGTTGAAACAGAAGGATGAATGGATTCAGTTAAACAGTCATTTCAAAAACCCTAAGACCCACATGAAACTTTTAGGGGATTGGTCTCTAAAAGAAGCAGATTTGGGAGTGAGAAGCATTGGGCCATGTTCCCAGGCCTGCCCCTCCCTGGTTGATTCTGGGCAAGTCCCTTCATTGCTTTCTGTGCAAGATCCACCACCCACCTCCTTCCTCGTCAATCATCGGCATCGAAATCAATGTCTCCTGAGTAGCAGAGGCATTGTTTAAATTGGTTATCAGCAATCTTTTCATGAGTCAGATGATTAAGGAATTGACAGCCAGCCTCCTCTGCCAGCACCGCCCAGTACCCGTGGGACGACGCGTGTGCCTTTGCTTCTGACATCACTTGTTTTTCACCAGCCACTGTGCTCCTGGCATGGTTGCGGGCCGGTGAGCGATGGTTATCAATGCCATATAAACCAAAATGTAAGTAACTCAGCAGATTTAACCTCAGAGAACATTCTGCAGGCCAACCAAGTGCAGATCCCTTCAGGAAACAAGAGGGCCAACCTTTTAGTTCCCTTTCACAGTAATTTATTGAGCACTTACTTTAATCAAACAATGAGATGCAAAGATAAGATATGAGCCAGTTCATTTTTAAAAAATTATATACAGGTGCTCAGTCAAGTGGGGGAGACATACTGCAAACTTAGTAGTAGTAGTAGTAGTAGTATTCAGAGTGATGGGGCAGCAACAGGAGGATTTACGAGGGTTCCAAATCAGTGCAGAGAAGGGAGTGCTTCATGGAAGATTCCATATAAATTGGGTTTAGTGGCTGAATTGAAATGTGCCAAGTGAGGGAAGAAAGGGTATTGCAGGCAGAAGGAAGAGACAGAGTCTTTGGGGGCGCTTAAGTACCTAAAAATGACGAGAGCTAAAATGTGAGGAATCATGTTCAGTTGTGGGTCTGAATTCTGACTCCCTGGGAACAGCAAGGCATTGTTGGGATTCTGATTGCTTCATATATTTTCCCGGTAAAACTCTTTCAAGACTATCTCTTCAGGTACTGGGGAGGAAAAGAAAAAGATAATTGGGTAATAAAGATGTCTCAAGGCTAGTAACCTAATTGGAACTGGAAAAAGATTAGCACTTGATTCTCAGACTTACCCACAAGGCTGCCAAGGGCAGCCTTGCCAGAACCAAGATAGCATCTGTAACGAGTTCTGACCGGTCAGCGCTAGTAACCTATAGCGGGTTGGGTAAATTTAATCTTGCACATTAGATGGGACATGCACCCTCTATTCCATGTTTATTGACTCTAGTTCCAGTAGGACCCACAGTGTTTTGCCACAGGCTGAAAGGGCTTCATTAGTTTGAGATCTTTTTCAGCTCTAAAATGCAATTCTGTTCCATGAGAGGATCCAAACGGATACCACCTTTCTCCCCAAGTCACAGAAGTGGGTGGACCCCACACCATGCACCATCATTATCTTTCTTTCTGAAACTTCCCAGATGGTCAACAACTCCGTGAAACTGTAACCAGCTGCTATCTATATCATCTTGGGCAGGTTACTTAACCTCTGTGTGCCTGTTTCCTCACCGTAAAAGGCCTAACGTGTACCTTCTAGGGCTGTAGTATTAACTGATCTAATCTCTGTAAAATGCTTAGGAAGAGGTATTAGCTGCCATTCTTATGATTATGATTATTTACCTGTCCACAAAATCCATGTCTTCAGAAGATTCAAACTTGTAAGGCCAGGATAGATAAACCAAAAGTGAATTCTCCAAGTTTCTCAGACTCTGAGAAGTCCTGGGTATTTGTCCTTTCTCATCCCCTACTTACCAGCCATCTCCCATCAGTGTCTTAGCATTTGGGGCCCTCTTTGAGGTATTGTGGAACATTCCATCTTCAGGCCGAGAAAGTCAGCTCATGTGATCAACAGTGTTTTGGGAGGAGATTAATGCTGGAGAATCCAGACTTGTTTCTGAGCTTCATAGAAACAGTCCTGGAGTCTGCTGGGAGGCTGGGTAGCTACAAATAACTACCAGACACAGAACAGTGGCACATTTTACATATCCCTTGCACATTATGCTGAATAACATACTGCTAAGAGTGTTAGATCTGAATGGTCCAGGGTTTTGTGTCCCAATCCCAGCTATGCCTTTGCCTTGCTCTTGACCCTGACAGATTCTTTATGTCAGCTCAGTTTCCTGTCTGAAAAGTGAGGGCAGGAGAAGGTTCCTCCCTGTACTGACAACCCCTGTATCCCACCCAAGCTCCTCAGGAAGGAAGCAGAGGCCTAATCTTGACATCCTCAGCAATAGAATATCTGAATACTTCATTTTAGAGTTTGGAGGAGGGCTTTCGGCAGACATGGCTAATAAAAATGATGGTGTACTAGGTATTCTTCCAAGTAGCAGAGAGGTATGTGACCTCTTGTACAGCGGGCGGTCTGGCTTCTCTGGACCAAGGGGACTAACTTGGCTTTAGGAATAATTGGGAAGGAGGGCTCCAGGGAGGAAGGCCACAGGGTGCATGTGAATGGGCAGCTCCTGGTGGATGGTGGTTTTGAGATAATTGCGTGTCTCAGGTGTGCTGGAAGGCAGGGGGCCAGAGGTCGAGTGCAGAAAGCAGCGAGAGGGTAGTTATCTCCTAATTATTGCTTGCACTGGAATGTTTTATTCCATTTAGAAAATGGTCTAATTGTTTTGATTTTTTTTTCATGCTGTAGGAAAACAGCCAGGTGGGGTCTATCCAAGCTGTGTGGGTGGTGTTCTCTAATTGCTGGGCTGGACTTTCTTTTGCCAATTAGGTGGCTTCCTTAGACCTGCCCTTTTCTAGCTTGATTACTACATGGGGCAACTTTTGTATAACCTCTTTCATACCGAGTAGAGCTGCTTTCAACATGTAAATTCCATCTTGGCACAATTAAGTGCTTTCAAAAGCCTGCGCTCAGACTGAAATCAAAATCAGATAATGACTTACGTGAAAAGGAATACAGGGACGTCTTCTCCCCAGAGGTGGTTTCTGTCAGCAACTCTAGCTCATTAAATGTCCCCTTCACATCCATGTGCTAGCTGGTCGGGTGGAAAGTACTATGGTTGGGCAGATTTTCAGTTAAAAGGAGGTGATTATTAAGAACTTATTGTTTTTTCACACCATGCACAGAAATTAACTCAAAATGAACCACAGACCTAAATATAAGAGCTAAAACTATAAATCTCTTATAAGAAAATATAGGAGTAAATATTCATGACCCTGGATTAGGCAAAACCTTAGATATGACAACAAAAGCACAAGCAACGAAAGAAAAATTGGGCTTCACGAAAATTTAAAACTTTTGTGCTGTGAAGGACATCATTAAAAAAGACAATCCAGCCGGGCTCGGTGGCTCAGCCTGTAATCCCGCGCCTTGGGAGGCTGAGGTGAGTGGATTGCCTGAGCCCGCGGGTTCAAGACCCGTCTGGGCAACTTGGCAAGACCTCATCTCTACAATAAATCAAAATTTAGCCAGGCGTGGTAGCGCGCGCCTGTAGTTCCAGCTACTTGGAAGGCTGAGGCGGAAGGATCGCCGGAGCCCAGCAGGTCGAGGCTGCAGTGGCCGGGAGCAGCCATTGCACTCCATTCTGGGCGACAGAGTGAGACTCCAACTCAAAAAAAAAAAAAAGACAATCCACAGAAAGGGAGAAAATATTTGCTAAGCTTATATCTGATAAGGAACTGTATTCAGAATATTTAAAGAACTCTTCATCATAAAAAGACAATCAAATTTTAAAATGGGCAAGGGATTTGAATAGATGTTTCTCCAAAGAAGAGATGCAACTGGCTATAAGCACATGAAAAGATGCTAACTTCACTAGTCATCATGGAAATGCAAATCAAAACCACAGTGAGATGCTGCTTCGCTCCCACTAGGATGGCTGTCATCAGAAAGACAGCAACAAGTGTTGGTGAGAATTTGGAGAATTGGAAATTCACATACTGTTGGTTGGAATGCAAAATAGTGCAGCTGCTTTGGAAAACAGTTCTCAAAATGTTAAACATAGAGTTACCATATGACCCAGTAATTCCATTTCTGGGTCTATACCCAAAAGCAGTGAAAGCAGGGACTCTAGCAGATATTTGTCTACCCATGTTCACAGCAGCGTGAGTCACAATAGCCAAAAGTGTCCATCAGCTGATGAGTGAGTAAACAAGATGTAGTATATCCATCAAATGGAATATTATTTACCGACACATGCTAAACATGAATGAACCTTAAGGACATTATGCTAAATGAAAGAAGCCAGTCACAAAAGTCCACATAGTAAATGGTTCTGTTTACATGAAATGTCCAGAATAGGCGAATCTGTAGAGAGAAAAGTCAGATTAATGGTTGCCTAGGGCTCAGGGTGGAGGGGGTGGGAGCTGGAGGAAAATGGGGAGTGACTGCTAATGGGTATGGGGCTTCTTTTTGGGGTAATGTCAGTGTCCTAAAATTGCATTGTGGTGATAGTTGTACAACTCTGCATGATACAACTCTGGTGATAGTTGTACAAACTATCTTGTATATCTGTGACTATACTTAAAATGTTATAATATGTGAATTACCATATCACATGTGAATCATATAATATGTGAATTATATCTCAAAGCTGTTTAAAAAAAGAACTTATAGTTTGATGCGTCACTACATTCATTGTTAAAATTAATCACCTGGAGGTCCAGATGTTCTTGACATAATCAGTGTTTAGTGACTGCATAGAAAGTTAGTTGAAAGTTAGATTCTTGGAGCACGGAGAAAAGAAGAGAGGCAGGATTTATGACTAAGCACAGTGTCTCACACCTGTAGTCCCAGCACTTTGGGAGGCCAAGGTCGAAGGATCACTTGAGCCCAGGAGTTTGAGACTAACCTGGCCAATATAGTGAGGCATCATCTCAAAAAAAAAAAATTGAAAAAGTAGCCAGGTGTGGTGGCACACACCTGTAGTTCCAGCTACTCAGGAGGCTGAAGTGGAAAGATTGCCTGAGCTCAGGAGTTGGAGGTTGCGTTGAGCCATGATTGTGCCACTGCACTCCAGTCTGGGTGACAGAGTGACACCCTGACTCGGGGTGGGGGGGAGAGAAAGAGAGAGAGAGACAGAGAGAGATTGTTTCAGGATTGACCTTCAAGGAGCTTATGTGCAAATGGGAAAGATAAGCTTAAGTTAGCTATATAGGTAACAAAAATATCTCCTACCTCTGATTATCTGTGCTAATCCAGGTCCTCCCAAAGCACGTCTCACTAGCTGCCCAGAAAATTGAAGATTATATACCAAGCCAACTGAGGAAGGGATGTCTGTTACATTTTAGAGTAAAGTTATATTTTAAGAGTTATCCCTGCCAATCTCATGGGACTTTGTATAGATCACAAATTGGGGTCATAAGTGTACAAGTCCTTTGAAGTTGGCAAAGCCATTTGAGGTATAATTATTTTGCTTGCTTTATATCTTTCTGCAGCTCTATCTATGGAAAGCGTTACTGAGAAAGGCTAATTCATTTGGTAACTGTTGTCAAATGCCAGCTACGTGCAGGGATTGAGTGGGAGAGGCGGACAAGTAAGCATCAGGGACAGTTGTTCCTCAAAAGTGCTCTGATGGGGAGAATGCAGGGGAAAGCGGAGGTCATTTACCTTAGACCTGAGGGCTCAAGGAAGGCTTCCAGGAGAAGTCAGTCAGGCAAGAAGGGTGGGAGGCATATTCTAGGCAGAGGAAACCTATCATTCAGGAACAGTTCTGGTCCTTTTATACACATTATCTGTTGGTCACCTTCACCGTCACCCTGTGAGAGAAGGTATTATCCCCATTTTAAAGATTAGAAAAATGAGACTCACAATCTTTAAAGGACTTTCCCTAGGCTGCTAAGTGGCAGATTTGGAATTTAACCTAGTTTTCCTACCCTGAAAGCTAGAACCCTTTCTACTATGCCCTACTACTTCTTTGGGCAATACAAACCTGTAAGTTTTGTTTTTGACTTGAAGTCTTACTCTGTCACCCAGGCTGGAGTGCAGTGGCATTATCATGACTCACCACTGACTCAACCTCCTGGGCTCAGGTGATCCTTCTGCTTTAGCCCTCCCGCGTAGCTGGGACTACAGGCTTATGCCACCATGACCGGCTAATTTTTCTTTTCTTTTCTTTTCTTTTTTTTTTGTAGAGATGAGGTCTCACTATGTTACACAGCCTGGTCTCCAACTCCTGGGCTCAAGCAATCCTGTCACCTTGGCCTCCCAAAGTGCTGGGATTACAGGGATGAGCCTCTGCACCTGGCCAAGGCAATATGTTTTATGACATAGTTTTTCTGGTTACAGAAATACTTATATATGATCATTGTTTAAAATTTAGAAAATACAGGAAAAACATTAAGAAGACTAAAAATTGTCCTTGATCCTGACACTGTAAACAAGGTGGTGCATAGTTAGACAACCTGGATTATGCTAATAATCTGTTTTTCACAAACATATATTAACAGTATTTCCCATGTCATTAAACATTCTCCTATATAATAATTGTAATGGTTGTCAAGTATTCTCTCTTTGGGATATACTGTAATTATCTACTCAATTACATGGTTGCATCTTTTAGGACATTTGCTATCCCACCCCTCTGCCACCTCCAACTTTTGCTGTTGTAACCCCTTATTGTGGTGAGTATTTTTGCAGATCAATCTTTGTCTCAGTCTTGAATGGCTTTTTAGAATTTAGCCTGAGTTCCAAGTCAGAAAGGTATGCACATGTTAAGGCTTTTGATTTTGATTATCAGATTGTCTTAGAAACTTTGTACCAGTCACACTTGCAGACAAGTGTGAGTTTATTTTCCTGCTTGCTACAAATATTGTTGTCTTTTAAACTTACCAACTTGACAGTTTCTCATTAACATTTTAACCTTCATTTCTTTCCCTATTGTTGAAATTGAGTTTTGTATGTTTATGATCATTTTATTAAATGCCAAAATATGTGATACTGACCAAAAGTGCATTGAGCATTTAAAAGAACAAAGGTGTCTTTGTAGACCAGAGGTGATGGGTTGAGAATACATTTGGCCAAACCCTGTGATTTTGCTGCTGGAAACAAATGGTTTAGATGCTGTGAGCTTATACTGGGGAGCAGGAAAGCAGAAGGAAGAAGTTATTTATCAGATTTAATAACTTTTTTTTCTCACATAGGTACTTAAAGGTGGACAGGAAGCACCCACAAAACCCAAAGGTCGTCCCAAGAAGAACTCCATCCCCACATCAGAAGAGATTGAAGCTGAAGAGAAGATGAACAACCAGGCCCAGAGCCAGGAGCACCTGGAGTCCTCCCTGGGGCAGGCAGAGCTCTGTGAAACACGGGAACCGAAAGTATGCGATGTCCCCTTAGAGATGGCAGAGCCACCAGGACAGCCCCTGGAGTTGCCAGTACCCTCTTCGGAACCTCCACCATTAAGCTAAAGTAAAATTTTTGCAAGGGAGGAGGGAGAGGGGGAAGAAGGGAAAAGAGAGAAGGCAGGGAATATAGGGAGTGAAAAGCTTCCAGCAGCCTGGCTAACTGGGGGAGAAGAGATTCATCTACCTGTCTGCCTCCCTCCCACAGTTCCCAGTGGCCTTTTCATCATAAGCATTTAATGAAGACTTGCTTGTCTTAGGCCTTTCTCTTCCTGAAAGGCTGCTTTAGCCACAGATGCCCTTGATTAAGGGAGATAGCACCTTGGAGGCTGCCTGCCCCATATGGGATGAGGGCTGGGGTCTGGGTCTATGTTGCTAACCCCATCCTGGAGTGTCATGGAGGGTGCCCTTGTTCCCTCCCTGCCAGCCTCTGGGCAGCCAGTCATCAAAGCAGAGAGACATAGAGGAGCGTGGGCAGCATGCCCAGGTTTCTTGCTGACTCAGCACTTATTTCTGTAGTTTTTAAAGAGACTTTAACGTTTTTGGTTGTTTTGGGAGGGGTGTGGGTGGGGGAAAAGAGTTGGAGGGAGGGAGTTCTGAGTTATTAGAAATGATTCTGAATCGAGTTTGTTTGAAGACACGTGTGCCTTTGTACCTATTACAAGATGGTCATGTGACCCAAGAACTGATAAACCTTGTTTTTCTTGCTTTGTTAAGTTGCCATCCCTGAAGCTGCAATGCAGATATGTTAAGATAACTTTTATTTTTTAATTAAAAATAAATCTTGCAAAAGGATTGAGTGTTCTGTGTCTTCTTGGGAGTATTTCTAACCCTTCCTGAATGAGTCATGGAAATAGAGACCCAGAGAGTGAGCCAGGCTTCCTGGATCTTCATACCTCCATGTATAAAACAAAAAGTTGAACCAGGCCATTGGTGTCCAAGTACAGAGAGCTAAGGAAGTGGCACTAAGGCCCCGGAGTGAGGAAGAAGCAGAGTAGCTGGGCACCCCTCACCCCCTTTCCACCACCTTCCACCAGAGCAGGCCCCCTGCCAACTGCTTTACATTTGGGGCTTCCATCATACTTTTCTGAAGAAGTAATGAATTTATATGGTGCAAAAGTCAAAACTATAAAAAAGTCGTACTTTTACCCCTACTGTTTCCCTCCTTTCCCTCCAGTCCCCTATTGGTAATCATTTTTATTGGTTTCTTGTTTATCTTTCTGGTATTTGTTTATTAGCATCCATTTGGATGATGGGCTCTGTGATTTTTAACAAAAGAAGACTTGAGAACTTCTTGATTAGATGTGCTTAGTGATTTTCAATTTAAAAATGATGAACCACTTTTAATAAGACCAAAGAGAGGTAGGCTCTAGTCCTCCTAACAGGAGTCATCTGCCTCCATGCTCTGTCTGATTCTCATGCATTCTGGCCAGAGGACTGAACTCACAGGGGTCACCTTTATGATCACTTCCCCAGCATGCTCACCTGTGATGCTCTATAGGGCCGAGTGCCCATTAGTAGACTCAGTTATTAATCACACAGTAACATTGCCCAGTTGTGGGCTTGGAAAATACCAACTGACTTTAACAGTGGCCTCAATGAGGAAGCAAAACCTGTTACTTGTTCTGTAAAACAATCATATAATTCATTTCAAAGTTAAACAGGAAAGATCTGCATGTTTTCAATTATCTGGCTGGCTGCCTGCTTCTTTCCATTAACACGGACAATCAGAAAGTGACTGCAATTTTGGCTTTGCCAAGGCAGTGCTTTCACCCCGTTGCTATTGAGATCAGCAGAGAAAGCAGTCTTTTTCCTAACTCTTTTGAATAGACAAAGGAGGTAAGGATTTGGCCTCTGAGAACCAGTTTGTGCAGACCACACCTAGCTGCTGTGTGAGATTTCTTGTACCGAGCATGCAGAAAGCTGTCTCTTCCACCTCCAGCCCACCCCACAGTAGTTTTATGATCTGCCTACCAGATGGTGTCACAATGAGCCAAAGAGTGTGCACAATGGCCAAAGTAAGCAGGTCGGTCTGTGCCAGGTTAGTCTCACTCCTAAAGAACTGTTCTGTACTGTTCACCCCACCCTGGAGAGGCCTTTCATTTGGATGCTGGCTTCCAAGGGTGGTATTTGGTCTCTTGCTCTGGGCTTTTGGGATGTCCTTTTCTGAAGTGTCTAATAGTGACTGTCAACGCACAATATGTGTCCATACACACGCAGTGGTATTCCTGAGTGTGGGTTCCAGGTACTGTTTCTGACTTTCGGATCTTACTCCTTGGCCTGTAATCTTTGATTTTGAGTCTTACCCCTAGGGATTAAAAGTATTTAATTGATTAAGAGCTTGGATTATCTTTCCTTGTGTTTTTGGAGAATCCAAGCCTAAGATTATCTCCATTTACAAGCTCTTGGCTTGTCTTCTAACCTTAGTTATGCTTGACTTTACCCTGTGACTCAAAGAGAGGCCAGGCTGGGTCATTCAAATAAATAAATAAATAAATAAATAAATAAATATATGATTTCTTTAATTGACAAAAATTTTGTATATTTATGGTGTACAACATGATATTTTGAAACATGTACACATTGTGGACTGGCTAAGTCAAACTAATTAACATATGTATTGCCTCTTATATTTATTTATCTGTAGTAGACCTTAAAATCTACTCTTTTAGCAATTTGCATGTATCTAATACATTATTAGCTATAGTCACCATGTTGTACAATAGATCTCTTGAACTTACTCCCTCCTGTCTAACTGAAATTTGATACCCTTTGACCAACATCTTCCCAACCTCCCCCCACGACCCCCTGCCCCTGGTGACCACCATTCTATTCTTTGCTTCTGTGAGTTTGGCTTTTTAGATTCCTCATAAAAGTGACATAATGTAGTATTTGTCTTTCTGTACCTGGCTCGTTTCACTTAACATAATGTCCTCCAGGTTCACCTGTGTAGTCACAAATGACAGCATCTCCTTCTCTCAAAAGCCTGAATGGTATTCCATTGTGTATGTACACCACATTTTCTTTAGCCATTCATCTGCTGATAGACACAACTTGATTTCTTATCTTGGCTGTTGTGAATAATGCTGCAAGAACATGGGAGTTCAGATAGCTCTTTAACATACTGATTTTATTTCCATTGGAAGTATACCCAGGAACGGGATTGCTGGATCATGTGGTAGTTCTATTTTTAACTTTTTGAGGAAAGGTCTGGCCTTTTGAATGCAAACAGGGCCCCTACTGTCTGTGCCTTGCTTAAGAGCCAAGCCCTGCTCCTCCTCCAACTTTATCTTTCCCTTTTCTCCCCATTTCCCAAGACTGGTGACCAGCATCCACAAGCCAGCTTCAAAGTTTTCTCTGAAACATGGTGAGTAGGAGGTGGTTCTGTGTGGGGTTCTGGAACAGGGTTACACGGTGATCTCCAACATGGAACGCTCTTTCCTTCCTCTCAGCTTCTTTCTTAGGGCCGCTTGACTTTTGCTCTCCCACGGTCACCTACCTTTGCGGGCCTTGCCAGGATGGTAGCCCCTGCAGGTTCGAAGTCTTCTCTGAGGGTCTTTTGAGGTTTTACAGAAAAAAGGAGAGAGCCGAGACAAGTCTTCATGAACCTTAACTTGTAGGAG
Organism: Cephalopachus bancanus; assembly: GCA_027257055.1. Classification (NCBI taxonomy): domain Eukaryota; kingdom Metazoa; phylum Chordata; class Mammalia; order Primates; family Tarsiidae; genus Cephalopachus; species Cephalopachus bancanus. The sequence goes on from JAPVLO010000326.1 coordinate 3,281,307, forward strand.
CTGACTGTAGAGACTTCAACCCTTCTCTCTAGCAATGTCTCCCCTCTGGGAGGATTGGAGGGCACTTTTACAAGTACTTTGACCTGCTGCCACCTCTAGGCTATGAAATGGGCTGTTTCTTCCAGTTTTATACAAGTTCATCAATCACAGCAAGGTTACTGTCTTTCCTGGGATCCTGCAGTTGCTCAGGAGGCTTGCTGAGAACCAAGCTCGGGGACTAGATCACTGTGGATGGTCTTAAGCATTAGCATACCTTCTCTCCTCCTGGAAATGAATCTGTGGCAAAAAAAAAAAAAAAAAAAAAGCTCCCTGCACTCAGCCTTCGTCCTAGTGCAGAAATTTGGGGTGGGAGGCTCCCACCTTACTTCTACCACACTTTTATTGTTAGCAAAAGATTCCTGGAGCAGGTCCTACACTCTGCATGTCTTTATATGGGTTATGGATCACTGTGCTCACTGGTTTGCTAATACATAGACTACAGAGGTTTGCTAAGAAACATCAACCCCAGTTTGACTCAAACAGTAGTCAGATGGGTCTCATGCTGTAAGCTACGAGCCCTCAAACTACTCTGAACAGATCTAATCTGAACCAGTCTTACCTAGGCTGGTTTTAAGTTTCTCTGAGTCTGGTCAGTTCTAGAACTGTCTTTAAGATGGGGGTCTGAGGACAATTGTGAGCCTTCCCTGCCCTTCACAAAGTTCTTAGCGTTCACCTGCCCATCTCACAACCTTTGAACTTCACCCTGCCTTGCCCCCCATGCCCCTGAACTGGGCCTAGATTAAACAGGACTGGAAGGTTATGAAATTCTGTCTTCGACAGAAATAGTTCTTTTTCAGCCTGGTCTAGTGCCCACTCAGCAAAAAACGATCAGGGACTTCGCAGTCACTGGGCTGAGAGTCTGTATTAAAGACCATCCCAAGGGATTCTCCCCAATACTGACTTGGGTCAATGTTAGCTAGATCCTTTGCAGTGTTCTGTAGGTGCTATCTGAATCTTATCCCTCACTACATTTGAAAGGAACCCTTCAAGGGCCGGTAAAATGTGCTATGCACAAAAACTTGTTTCTCAGGATTTCTACGCAACGAACTACCTGTGTTTGCCTAAAGCCCTGAGTGGTTGCTGTTGCTCTTTGTGTCCCTATCTCCCCTTCTAAGCTTCTCCCTGCTTTCTTCTGAGCTGCTTGGTTAGTGTTTTAACTGTTCCAGGCACAAAGATGTCTTTCCTATTCTGACTCTTGGAATCTGGCACTGAGAGGCTATGTCCCAGGGTGCTCAGTGCCTAAGGAATGGCGTCCTTTCTTCTGCTTGCCTCGGCTCTCCTCTTCCTTAGGCTTCTCGACATAATGGTTTGTAGTCACCTTTTCCATCGAGTCTCGCTTAATTAACCTCACCTCTTCTCCAGTCTAGCCTGTTAATTCCTTACTCACCTCTTCCTCTTGATGCACTTTTGTAATTATCACTGTGGTCCTGCCATATTTCAAAAGAGCATACAGGTTAGTTTTGTTTTCCCATTGGAGCATACATTCCTTGAAACTGTTTTTCAGGTTATATGTTCCAGCTTCCTTATGGTGTGCTGAGATCTCCAAAGGCACAAAGACAGGATAATAGAGGATCTGGTTTCTCCTGGTCTCCTTCTGCTGACGTTTTTCTTGGAGGTTCATGGATTCTGCATTCTGGACAATGTAGTGGGTACAGTCACTGTGATGAAGCCTTGAGGCCCCTGGTCATAAAGTAACTCTCTTGATTGTTGACCATTAGTAGGGCAGCACTCACTATCTGCAGGGTTTGGGGTTCCCAGCACTTTTCAGAGACAAGAGGGAAAGCAGAGCAAAATATTTGTGTTGTCTGCTAAAATATTCCCAGCACCCAAGTGAAAACTTGCTGGGCCAGTTGCCTCAGGGGATACTGTGAAAAGGACCACAGGTGATTGGGGAGTCCACACTTGAAGGCCCTGGTGGCCAATAGTCAGTTTGCCACCTATTTTGTTAATTCTTTTTTAAAGAAAAGTATTGATTGGCAGAGCTCTGGAGAAGATGCCCTTGTAGGATTTTCCCTCAAGGGGATTCTGGACAGTGTTGCAGTGGGCAGCCTGGAGGAAGACGATGCTTACTAAGGTGTTTGTTTAAAAAGAGAAGGAGAGGCCGGGCTCGGTGGCTCAGCCTGTAATCCCGTGCTTTGGAAGGCTGAAGTGAGTGGATTGCCTGAGCCCACGGGTTCGAGACCCGCCTGGGCAACTTGGTGAGACCTCATCTCTACAATAAACACCAAAAAATCAACCGGGTGTGGTAGCCCGCGCCTGTAGTTCCAACTACTTGGAAGGCAGAGGCAGAAGGATCACCGGAGCCCAGCAGGGCGAGGCTGCGGTGACCAGGAGCGGCCACTGCACTCCAGTCTGGGTGACAGAGTGAGACTCCAACTCAAAAAAAAAAAAAAAAGAGAAGGAGAATCTTGTATACTTCAAAATTGTTTGGCAGTTGGTGGTGGGTGGTAAGGCTCTCAGGTTTGCCCCACGATGTTAGTAGGTGGCAGAAGGGAGATGGTGCACTCTAGAGTGTTGTAGAACGGCAGGGAGAGCAATGCAGGAAGGTCATGGTTATATCTGGGCACTTAGCACTGAAGATTGGAGCCAAGCCTAAACACTCAGGATGGGCAGGAACCAGAGATGTCCCTTTCATTTTTCAGAGGGGGAAACTAGGAGAGATGGCAGCAACTTGAGAGAGGGCCCCAGGGCCAACCAGAGCTGGAGACCAGTACAGCCCTACCCTTAGAAAGCAGAGTGCTTGGGATTTTCTACCACCATGAGCAGTGTTAGTCACAATTTGAGCCAACAGGAATTTCCTTAGTATGTATTTTTTGCCTAGCACTATGGAAGGCAGGGGGTGGGAGAGGAAGGAGGGGGCCATTTGAGTTTGGGAGTGTGGCCTGGGATTCCAGTCAGGTTTTTGTGATATTTACAGCTTCCCTTACCCTGTGAGATGGTGTTCTTTCCGTGTAAGGAAGGTGATTCATGGAAGATACATCCCTAAGCATGTCCTCACCAGGCTAAGCCCACTAAGAGAGGGCTAATGTCTTAGGTAGGGCCCTTGTGCCTCTGGAAGGGTGATTAATACTGGAATAATAGGTGTTTGTAAATTCACCTGAATATGGCTCTAATCCCAGATTGTCAACCAAATCCTGGGTGGAGGGTGGTTTGGGGCAGGCAGAAAGATCCTGGTAATACCATCAGTGATCTGGGCGTAGGTCCTAAAGAAAGATGGCTAACACCAGCCTTGTTTGGCTTCCTTGCATTTTGCCCTTGTTCACCAATGGGCAGTGGATGGGGCAGCCTTCCTTCTTCCTTTCCCACCCACCATCTGCACCCAACCAGGTGTACTCTGGAGTTGGTCTCTACCTGCTGCTCTGTGCTGTCAGCCTCCGGCAACTGCAGGTCAGCTGTGGCCAGGAGAGGCTGGGGCAGACACTGCCTGATGAGGGGGGCTGTGTAAATCACTGTGACAGGCTCCTTTCATGCCTGCTGGCCTGACCTCCTTTCTTTCCCAAACACTCTTCCCTTCTGTTTATTTTTGTTGGGGATTTATTAGACACACAGTTAAGTGCCCATTTAGCTCTGCAAACTGTCATCATGCCTGCTTCATGAATAAGATCATTCACTGACAAAACCCTTTAAACATTTTTTAAAAGAAGGTGGGGGAGGCATGCGGAGAGGAGAGGAGGAGGAAAAGTGCCCCAGGTCAGTAAAGAGGCCAAGAACAACCGAAACCCAAGCAGCGACCTCTCCTGTAGCTCAAGAATGTAACAAGGGCCCTCAGAGTTGCCTTGAATTTACCCTGTTCATCAAGACATGTGTCATCTCTCCTGCAGGATTGTAGGGTCTAGAGTTCATTCTTTGTCTCAGCTGCCAGAGAGCATGCCGTGTGGGGCAGGCTCAGAGGCGGCTGTGCACCTGCTCAAAATGGTTGCCAAGAACCTCAAGGCATGTCAAGTTGAGTTCTTGCCCCTTGGAGTCCTCAGTCAACTTCCTTCATCTGAAACCTCCCAGTTCTGTTAGGTTTTCCCTCCTTCAGGTGACTTCTCTTCCCAAGCACCTGACTCCTTAAACACCCAGATTGCTCAGTCAAAAGTAGCAAGAGCCTAGTGCAGTGTCTTGAATAAGGTACTGCAAAAGGGACTTTCTTTACATCACCACATTTAGTCACCTCAGCAGCCCTATGAAGTAGGCACGGTTACTGTCTCCATTTCAGAGGTGGGGAGACTGAGACTTAACATGGTGAGATAACTTGCCCAGCTACTTACCAAAGTTGAAAGGTCTATTTTATCCACAGACTGAGCCTGTGCTTTCTTCTGAGGGGCTGATTTGGCTAAGCGTGATCTCAGAGCAAAGCCCTGAAGGCAGGCTGACCCCACATCCCTCAGCGTCCCCTGTTGGCACCCCTTGACCCTGCATTGTCCCTACACAGCTCTAGTGGGAGCATCTCTCACAACATGCCCTCAAGTGTGAATGATTAAGCGGTCCAACAGTACTAGCAACAAATCAGGTCCTCTCCCAACTCTCTGCTGTGAGTATTCAAGGGTGTTGGCATGTGTGATCATTTGCAATGACCATGGAAGGGGATGCTGGGATCTGGAGGAAATTGGAGGGAAGAGTCCCATCTGAAGCACAGTTAACAGGACCATGTCCTCACTCTGGAGTAAAAAACCACGTTAGGGGACATGATCTTCCTCACTAGTGCAGGTGGGACCCAAATAGAAGATATGGAACCTTGATAGAAACTGCTGGAATACTGAGTCTTCTGTTCTAGCCATAGATGTGGACGATGTTCTTTCTCAGCCATTTTGGAGCAATCTCTGAGGTCTCAGCAGACTTAGAGCTTGACATGGAACCTAGGATCACCTTGCTTCTGCCTCTCAGGAGCCCTAGAGTAAGTCTTCCTTTCCTTGTTTCTACCCAACCTTTCTTCTTCCTTTTGGTTTCTCTTTCAGCCACTTCTTTTTTTTAATTTGCAGTTTGTTTTCAGTTTGTGTTCAATGCAAATGAAGTCTATAATATAAAAAGTTACAATGAACAAAGCATAATTACACAGATATAATGTATAATCAAAACAGATGTAGCACATGCAAATATGAAGCAAAAAAATGTGTTCGTTCACCCATACAAAAGTTTGGGATGTGTTGGAGCTGGTTGTTTTATATTGCTTTCTAAGGAAGGCAAATATTTGCTTTTGTTATCAAAACTGTTATGCTCATCTGGACTCTGGAACACCAGTACATAGTCATGGGAGTCTTCAAAAACTGCATATTTCTAGAGGTTTTTGCTCACAGAGGCAGCTGTAAAAAAAAAGTTCCAGAATCAAACCAGTTTTAGACTTAGTTTCAGAATCTATTTAAAACACAAGCTGACACAGAGTACACCAAAGACAGCTAACTTTATTCATTAATGTGGAAAAAAATACTTGCAGACATAGCATAGCAATTTTTGTGAGCTACTCAGGTGAGTTTCCACTGTTAGATTTACTTTATTTTCGCTTTTTCAATCCTTTATAATTTTACATGTATTTTACATATACTGAAAAAAAGAGACACTAATTTAATGTTATTTGTGGTCATATTTCCACAGTTACAAGACTCAAATTCTCCTTTGGTAAATGCAAGTGTATGAAAGGAAATATCCAGATTTTACTTTTTTTTAGGATATAAGCAAGATTTAATGATTAGCCTTGGACTTGGAGTAGTTTCCAATCTATCATTGCCTTGGAACTTGTCAATTACTGACAGTAAGTGAAGTGCAAAACCCTGGAGAAGACAATTTAAATCTCAAGAGAAGAGTAAGAGCTTAGCAAAGGAAAACTTTAGAGTACAGTGGCATTAAATTAGTGTTGCTATGTATCTTTATTACAGCATTGTTCACAATAACAAAAACATGGAACCAACTGTGCTGCCCATCAAAGAGGACTGGATCTTAAAAATGTGGTACATATACATGATGGAATATTATGCAGCCATAAAGAACAAAATTATGAACTTCACAGCAACTGGATGGACTTAGAATCTATAGTACTGAGTGACCTATCACAGAAACAAAGAACTAAGTATCTATAATACTGAGTGACCTATCACAGAAACAAAGAACTAAGTATCACATGTTCTCACTTTTAAGCAGACCTTGAACAATTATTATAATACTATTAGAAAAGGATTGGCAGTAGGAGGAAACTGCTAGGGGAGGGTGGGGCGGGATTGGCAGATGTGAGAATCTACTGGGAGAGGGGAGGCACACCTCATCAACAAAGGTACCTGCATATTGAACATTTGTATACCTAATCCTGAATTGTACCCCACATCTTTAAAATAAAAAAATAAAAAATAAATGACATAACATATTTTATTGAAGCCTGGATTTGACAAAATACTAAAATGTCTTTAATAATCATTTTATAATATGAAAATACTGTTGTTTAATAGCAGAACAATAAAACTGAAAACCAGGGATTAAAAAAAATTAATGTTGCTAGAAAAATGCTACAGGAACTTGAAAACTTTTCATATTGTCTAATTTTATAACCTTATAGATTTTATCAGCCAAAGTGAAAACTGAGTCTCCATTCCACATCTTATTTTTTTGCTCTATTTCAAGGCAAAACTTTTTTTTATTTCTCAAGGTAGAGTTTTTAGGTATTCACATTTCCTGAGCCATATTTAATAAATTTACATCTCCCTTCAGTATTACATTTAAAAAGTCCATTTGCCAGGTTTTTCTGCATCTTTGAAATGATCATATAGTTTTTGTCCTTGATTTTGTTAATGTGATGTATTATGTTTATTGATTTGTATATGTTGAACCATCCTTGCATCCCTGGGATGAATCTCACTTGATCATGATGTACTATCTTTTTAATGTGCTATTGGATTTAGCTAGCTAGTATTTTGTTGGGGACTTTTGCATCTATGTTCATCAGGGATGCTGGCCTGTGGTTTCCTTTTTTGTTGTTGTTGTGTCTTTGACTGATTTTGATATTAAGGTAATGCTGGCCTCATAGAACGAGTTAGAGATAATTCCCTCTTCTTCACTTTTTTGGAGTAATTTGAGGATAATTAGTGCTAGTTCTTCTGTATATTTTTGGTAGAATTTGGCAGTGAAGCCATCTGGTCCTGGGCTTTTCAGGGAGAATTTTTAGTACTATTCAATTCCATTTCTCATTATTGGTCTGTTCAAGTTTTCTATTTATTCCTGATTCAATCTTGATAAGTTGTATGTGTCCAAGAATCTATGCACTTCCCCTAGGTTTTCCAGATTGTCAGCACATAGTTGCTCATAATATTCTCTGATGATCTTTTGTTTTTCTTTTTTTTTTTGAGTTGGAGTCTCACTCTGTCACCCTGACTGGAGTGCAGTGGCTGCTCCCAACCACTGCAGCCTTCATCTGCTGGGCTCCAGCGATCCTTCTGCTTCAGCCTTCCAAGTAGCTGGAACTACAGGTGTGTGCTACCACAACCGGCTAATTTTTGATTTATTGTAGAGATGAGGTCTCGCCAAGTTACCCAAGCAGGTCTCGAACCCATGGGCTCAGGCAATCCACTCACCTCGGTCTCCCAAAGTGCTGGGATTACAGGCTGAGCCACCGAGCCCGGCCTTTTGTATTTCTATAGTATCAGTTATAATGTCCCTTTTTTCTGTTCTGATTTTGAATATTCTCTTCTGTTTCTTGGTTAGTCTACCTAGTGGTTCATCAATTTTATTTATCTTTTATAAAGCAATCCTGAGCAAAAAGAACAAAGCTGGAGGCATCACACTATCTGACTTCAAAATATATTATAAGACTCTAGTAACCAAAACAGCATAGTATTGGTATAAAAACAGACAAATAGAGCACTAGAATAAAGAACCCAGAAATAAATCCACATATTTACAGTCAAATGATTTTCAACAAAGTCATTAAAAACTTACATTGGGAGCCGGGCTTGGTGGCTCAGCCTGTGATCCGCGCCTTTGGGAGGCTGAAGTGAGTGGATTGCCTGAGCCTGTGGGTTCGAGACCCGCCTGGGCAGTGAGACCTCATCTCTACAATAAATCAAAAAATCAGCTGGGCATGGTAGCGCATGCCTGTAATTCTGGCTACTCGGAAGGCGGAGGCGGAAGGATCGCCTGAGCCCAGCAGGAGAGGCTGCGGTGGCCGGGAGCGGCCACTGCACTCCAGTCTGGGCAACCGAGTGAGACTCCAACTGAAAAAAAAAACAACAAAAAACCTTACATTGGGGAAGGGACACCCTCTTCAATAAACAGTGTTGGAAAAACTGGATAGCCGTATACAGAAGAATGGAACTAGACCTTTATCTCTCAAAAATCACCTCATGATAGGTTAAGGACTTAAATATAATATTCAAAACTATTTTTAAAAATCCTAGAAGACAACATGGGGGAAACACTTCAGGATATAAGTCTAGGTAAAGATTTTATGGCTTAATTTTTGCACAGGAAAACAAAAACAGACAAATCAGACTATATTAAACTAAAAAGCATCTGCAGATTAAAGAAAATAATCAGCAGAGTGAAGAAGCAACCTGTTGAAGCTGAGAAAATATTTGCAAACTATTCATTTGACAGGGGACTAATATCTAGAATACACAAGGAATGCAAGAAATATTCAAACAATACTATTAAAAACTGAGTAAATGACCCAGATAGATATTTCTCAAAAGAAAACATAAAAATGACCAACAGATACATGAAAAAAATGCTCAGTATCACTAACCATCAGGGAAATGCAAATTAAAGCCACAATGAGGTCAGGTGCAGTGGCTCATGCCTATAATACTTTGGGAGGCCAGGGCAGGAGAATTGCTTGAGCCCAGGAGTTCCAGACTAGCTTAGACATCATAGCAAGATCTCATCTCTACAAAAAAAATCCCAGAAATTTAGCTGGGTGTGGTGGTGCACACTTGTGGTCCCAGCTACTCGGGAAGCTGAGGCTGAAAGATCCCCTGAACCCAGAAGGTTGAGGCTGTGATGAACCATAGTCATGCCGCTGCACTCCAGCCTAGGGACAGAGTGATACTCTGACAACAGCAACAACAAAAAGAACCACAATGAGATATCATCTTACCTCATTTATAATGACTATTATCAAAAAGACAAAAAATAACAGATGTTGGCAAGAATGCAGAGAAAAAGGAACTCTTGTACAGCATTGGTGGGGATATAAATTAGTACAGCCACTATGAAAAGCAATATGGAGAGTTATTAAAAAGAAACAACTAAAAATAGAACTACTGTAATTCAACAATCCCACTACTGTGTATCTTTTTTTTTTGTAAGACAACTAATATAACATCCTATTGATATGGAATCTAACTCAGTAAAACAGAACAGAAAGTTCATACATACATCTAACTACTATTAAAAAACTAACATAGAGTAATTGAATCAGATGTTTTAGAATTTATTATTTAATAAGAGGCAGACTCTACAAAAGGAAAGACAAATTTGACAGCATTATTTTAAAAATACTTCTACATAAAACAATTTGCAAATCAGAAGACGTAATGCAAAGACAAAACAAAACAAGCTAGGAATTTTTTTTTTTTTTTTACAAAATAGATGACATTTAGAAACTTTAAATCTTTATTCCCTAGCTAGTCTTTGTTTTAAATTTTTATTTTAGAATCATGGGGTACACGTGAGGATTTTCTACATAAGTATATTGCGTGAATGTAATATTTGGACTTCACATGAGCCTATCCCCCTACTAATGGACCTGGTATCCAGTGGGTGGTTTTGCATCCCTTATTCTCCCTCCCTCCCTCCCTCCTTTAGCAGTGTCCCGTGTCTGTTTGTCCCATCCTTGTGCCTGTGTGCCCAATGTTTGGTGCCCACATATAAGTGGGAACATGTGGTATTGAGGTTTTTTGTTTCTTTGTTTCAGTGATAACCCACTCAGAATAATGGTCTTTAGCTGCATCGATGTTGCTACAAAGGATGTGATTTTGTTCTTCTTTATGGTTGCATAGTATTCTATCATGTATGTGTATGTGTACCACATTTTCTTTATCCAGTCCACCTTCAATGGCATCTGGGTTGGTTCCATGTTTTTGCTACTGTAAATAGTGCTGCATAAACACTACGTGTGTGGGTGACTTTCTGGTAGAGCAATTTGTGTGCCTCTGGTTATATTCCCAGGAGTGGGATTGCTGGGTTGAATGATAGTTCAACTTTTATTTTTTTATTTTTTATTTTTTATATATATAAAGATGTGGAGTACAATTCAGGGTTAGATATACAAACATTGATTATGCGGGTACCCTTGTTGATGAGGTATGCCCTTCCCGCCCCTAGCAGTTTCCCTCGACTGCCAATCCCATCCCCATTCCTGATAGTTCTTGAACTTCCTTCCACAAAGGTTAACTAGCTTACTTTCCTACAAACAGTTTACAAGTATTCCCTTTTCTCTGCAGCCTCACCAAAACCTGTTGGATTTTTAAAATTATTCTTAATATTAGCCATCCTGACTAATGTGAGATGGTATCTCACTGTAGTTTTGATTTGCATTTCTCTGATGATTAGTGATGTTGAGCATTTTTTCAAGTGTTTGTTGGCTGAGTATATGTCTGTTTTTGAGTAGTATCTATTCATGTCCTTTGCCTGCTTTTTAATATTTTTTTTTTCTTTTTCCTGTCCATTTGTTTGAGTTCCTTATAGAGTCTGAATATTTGGCTTTTGTTGAGTGCATAGCTTGAAAACATTTTTTCCCATTCTGTGGGTTCTCTCTACTCTCATGAAGGTTTCTTTGCTGCGCAAAAACTTGTTAGCTTGATAAGGTTCCATCTTTCATTTTAATTTTTGCCGCTTTTGTTTTGAGGACTTAGCCATGAATTCATTTCATAGGCTAATGTCCAGAAGGATGTTCCCTAGGTTTTCTTTTAAGATTCTTATAATTTGAGGTTTCACATTTAACTCCTTGTTCCATGTTGAGTTAATTTTTGTATATGGTAATAGGTTGGGGTACAGTTTCATTCTTCTATATGTGATTAGTCAGATTTCTCAGCACCATTTTCTAAATATGGTTTTCTTTCCCCAGTGTTTGTTTTCATTGGCTTTGTCAAAAATAAGTGAGTTAAAGGTCTGTGGTTTTATTTCCAAATTCTTAAACCTGTTCCATTGGTCTATGTGCCAATTTTTGTTCCAATATCATGCTGTTTTGGTTATTGTAGTCTTATAACAAAGTATGAAGTCTGGGAGTGTGATGTCACCAGCTTTGTTCTTTTTGCTGAGGTTTGCTTTAGCTATTTGGCTCTCTTTTGTTTCCATCTGAATCTAGTATTGTCTTTTCTATGACTGTGGAAAATATTGCCAGCAGTTTATAGGGATTGTGTTGAATCTGTTGAATGCTTTGAATAGAGTGAACATCTTGATGATACTGATTCTTTTAATCCATGAGCATGGGATATTCTTCCATTTGTTTGTGTCATCTTTGGATTCTATGAGAAGTGTTATGTAGTTCTCATTGTAAAGATCTTTATCCTTTTTGGTTAGATGAATGCCATGGTATTTTATTTTTTTATACCTACTGTGAATGAGATTGTGTTTTGATTTGGTTCTCAAACTGCTCATTGTTGGTGTATAGAAATGTAGCTGGTTTTTGCTCACTGATTTTGTATCCTGAGACTTTATTAAAGTTATTTGTCAGTAAAAGGAGGTTTTCAGTAGACACTCTAAGGTTTTCTAGGTATAGAATCATATCATATGTGAAGAGGAAAAATTTAACTTCCTCTTTTCTAGTTTCTTTCTCTTGCCTGACTTCTCTAGGTAGGACTTCTAATACTATGTCAAATAGGAGTGGTGAGAGTGGGCATCCTTGTCTTGTTCCAGTTTTAAGGTGGAATGCCTCTCATTAATTATGATGTTGGCTTCAGGTTTGTCATAGAGGGTTATTATTTTGAGGAATGTTCTTTTGATACCTAGGGGTTTGAGAATTTTTTTTTTAATCAAGAAAAGTGTATGATTGATAGTGCTTTTCCTTCATCTATTGAGATAATCATGTGATTCTTAATTTTGTATCTGTTTATGTGATAAATTACATTTGTAGATCCGCATATGATGAGCCAGCTTTGCACGCTGAGAATGAAGCCCATCTGGTCATAATGAATGATCCTTGTAAAGTGCTGTTGGGTGCAATTTGGTAGTATCTCATGAGAATTTTTGCGACTATGTTCATCAGAAAAACTGGCCTGGAGTTTTTATTCCATGTTGAGTCTTTGCCATTTTGGGTTATCAAAATGATATTGGCTTCATAGAATGAGCTGGAAAATATTTCTTCCTTCTTGATTGCTTGGAATGCTTTCAATAGAATTGGTATCAAATGTTATATGTCTGGTAAAATTTAGCAGAGAAACCAGATGACCCAGGGCTTTTTTAAAATGAGGATGTTTGTTATTACTGTATCAATTTCTTGGATTTGTATTGGTCTGTTTAGTGTTTCAATTCCATCCTTTTCAATCTTGGGAGGCTGTGTGTTATCAGGGATTTCTCCATTTCCTCCAGATTTTCTAGCTTACCTGCATACAGGTGTTCATAGACCTCTGATAATCTTTTGTATTTCTCCAGGGTTGTAACCTCCCTTTTTTAAAAAAAATTGTGTTAGTTTAATTTTTTTTTCCTCTCTCCTTTTTTTTTTTAAATCTGGAAAGGGTCTGTTGATCTCATTTATCCTTTCAAAGAACCAGCTTTTTGACAAGATTTTTAATTTTGTCCTTTATTTCATTTAGGTCTGAGTTTATCTTGATAATTTCATCTTCTATTGGGTTTTGGTATTTGATTGTTCTTGTTTTTCCAGCTCCCTTAGATATAACGTTAGACTGTTTACTTGTGACCTCTATTTTCTTGATGCATGCAGGCAATGTTACAAAATTCCCTCTCAGCACTGTTTTCATGATATACCAGAGGTTTTGGTTTGTTGTGTTTTATTTTCATTTGTTACTAGGAATATTTTTATTTCTATCTTGATTTCTGTGTTAACCCCAAAGTCATTCATCAACAAGGGTACCTGCATAATGAACATTTGTATACCTAACCCTGAATTGTACCCCAGATCTTTAAAATAAATTTTTTTTCTTTTTTTTACTTTTTAATTATTTTTTTAACTTTTAATTTTTTATTTTAAAGATGTGGAGTACAATTCAGGGTTAGATATACAATACAAATGTTCCTTATGCAGGTACCCTTGTTGATGAGGTGTGCTCCTCCTTCCCCTGGCAGATTCCAACTACTGCCAATCTTGCTTCCCCGCACCTCTCCCAGCAGTTTCCCACTACTGCCAATCCTTTTCTTATAGTATTATGATAATTGTTCAAGGTCTGCTCATGAGTGAGAACATGTGATACTCAGTTCTTTGTTTCTGTGAAAAAGATCACTCAGTATTGTAGACTCTAAGTCCATCCAGATTGCTGTGAAGTTCATCATTTTTTTCTTCTTTATGGTTGCATAATATTCCATTGTGTATATGTACCACATTTTTAAAATCCAGTCCTCTTTTGATAGACAGCATGGTTGGTTCCATGTTCTTGCTACTGTGAACAATACTGCGATAAAAATATATGTGCAGGTATCTTTTTCATAAAGTGACTTTAGTTCATACGGGCATATTCCCAGTAGGGAGATTGCAGGGTCATATGGAAGGTCGATTTTTAGATCTTTTAGGAATCACCACACTGTTTTCCATAGAGGCTGTACTAGTTTACACTCCTACCAACAGTGTAGAAGTGTTCCCTTTTCACTGCAGCCTCTCCAGCATCTGTTGTTTTTTGAGTTATTGATGATAGCCATCCTGACTGGAGTTAGGAGGTATCCAAGTGTAGTTTTAATTTGCATTTCTTTGATGACTAGTGAGGCTGTGCACTTTTTCAAGTATCTGTTGGTTACCTGTACACTGCTCAAAGAAATCAAAGATGACACCAACAAATGGAAAAATACTCCATGCTCATGGATTGGAAGAATCAACATTGTTAAGCTGTCTATCCTACCCGAGGCAATCTATAGATTTAATGCAATACCCATTAAATTACCAGCTGCATTCTTTTCAGACCTGGAAACAACAATATAGTAATTCATATAAAAACATAAATGACCACAAATCACCAAAAACAATCCTCAACAAAAAACAAAGCAGGAGGTATCATACTCCCAGACTTTAAATTTTATTATAAAGCTACAATAATCAAAACAGCCATTGGTACAAGAACAGACATATAGACCAATGGAAGAGGACAGAGATTTCAGAAGCAAAAACCTCAATTTCTCAATCAACTCATCTTCAACAAAACCTCCACCACCAATGACTGGGGAGAGGAGAATCTATTCGGTAAATGGTGCTGGGAAAACTGACTGACCACATGCGGAAGATTAAAACAAGATCCCTACCTATCACTATACAAAAAAATCAACTCTAAATGGATCAAAGACCTAACCATAAAACTTTAGAAACTATAAGAACCTTAGAAAATGCAGGAGACACCCTTATGGAAATTGGAACTGGCAACCAATTCCTGATCAAACCCCAAGTGCCCATACCATAAGCGACAAGATAGACAAGTGGGACCTCATCAAACTGGCAAACTTCTGCAAAGCCAAAGAAACCATCAGGAGAGCAGGGAGATAGACCACAGACTGGGAAAAAATATTTACCAACTATATGTCTGACAAAGCCTAATATCTAGGACCTACAAGGAACTCAAATGTGCCAAAAAGAAAAAAAACAAACAAACCCATTACAAAGTGGGCAAAAGAAATGAATAGACAGTTCTAAAACAAAAAAAAATTTTTTTAAAAAGAATGAAATCATGTCATTTGCAGCAGCATGCATGAAACTGGAAGTCATTATGTTAAATGAAATAAGCCAGGCATAGAAAGACAAACAGTGTGTGTTTTCATTCATATGTGGGAACTAAAAGAATTGACCTCATGGATGGATGGAGGGAGAGAGTAGAATAAGTGTTACCAAAGGTGGGAAAAGATGTCCTTGGGATGGGGGATGAAAGAGCTTGTTTAATGGGTATGACCATACAGTCATAAAGAAGGAATCGTTTTAATGTTCAATAGCAGAGTGGGATGATTATGGTTAACAACAATGTATTGCATATTTCAAAATAGCTTGAAGAAAGGACTTAAAATATTCCCGGAACATAGAAACGATAAGCACAAGAGGTAATAGATATCCTAAATAGCCTGACTTGATCATTACATATCCTATGCATTTACCCTATAAATACATACACATGCTATGTATCAATAAAAAATCAATAAAAATATTTTAAAAGGTAATTTTTAAAAAATTAAAAAGCGAAATTTAGTAGATTTGGGAAGGTTTTTGATTCTTGATTTTTTTATTGCCATTCTGGGCTTCAAGAAGTAGCCATCTCAATTTTAAATGTGGGTTAGTGAAATGCAGCTGATTTTGGCCAGGACCAAGGGTTTGGCCTGAGCTTCCAAGCTACAATGTCTTAAGTCTCTTTTTATCCATATATTTCTTTTTCATCTCTTTTCCACACCTTGTAATTTATTTGTAAAATGTGTGTATTGTTTCCATGAAGGTTAAAGTTATTGACATCAGTACGAATTCAGGATGTATTTTATCTTTAAAGCAGGTGTTTTCTAAATTTGTCTTTTGAAAAGACCAAGAAACAATAGCTTACTCAGTGACATTGAAAACTGTTGGCACTCAGAAGATGGTCTCTAAATTCTATTTTTCACTAAAAGGAACCAGAATTTCGTAGAGAAATGACTTATTCCGGATCTGGGACAGGATCTGTATAAGTTTTACTTGGAATGTCTTGTGCCAGAAAACACTGATGCTCTCAAACTAGGTCACGTCAAAGGATGTAGGGGACAGAAGAGCTAACTTGAAGAGGCATTCATTGACTAAAAGTGTCAGTAGGAATAATAATTGCAATGGGTTGAAACACGTCAAATATGTAACAATCTATATGTTCAGAATTTTTTTTGTTTGTTTTTTGTTTTTGAGTTGGAGTCTCACTCTGTCGCCCAGACTGGAGTGCAGTGGCTGCTCCTGGACACCGCAGCCTCAACCTGCTGGGTTCCAGCGATCCTTCCACCTCAGCCTTCCAAGTAGCCGGAATTACAGGCATACGCTACCACGCCCAGCTGATTTTTTGATTTATTGTAGAGATGAGGTCTTGCTGCCCAGGCAGATCTCGAACCCGCGGGCTCAGGCAATCCACTCACCTCAGCCTCCCAAAGGCGCGGGATTACAGGCTGAGCCACTGAGCCCGGCTCAGAATTTTTAAAATAAAACTAGTCCTTTACCTTTGGAGGGATTCTAGGAAACCAGTTCATGATTTTGGTTTGGTCCTGATAAAGACATGAAAGCTGTTAGAATCAAAATAGAGTCACTTATGTCAAACTGTAACAAATTGGAACCAGCAGGCCATGAGGGAAGGCGGTGGCACATACACAATTGCTGGATGACAACATCTAGCTCAATAGCTCTGCCGAACTGCAACCTTCTTGCTGAAGGCCACTTTGCAAAAAGATATCTGCCTAGCAACTGCCTGTTCAAATTTGAACTGATGCCACACTTGTTATTAATCCTTGTAGCCAAGGATCATTGTTCCAAAACAACTTATGTAACCTTCCTCACTTTGCCTTCAAAAGTCTTACTCTAGTCTCTCTGGATATGGTTATGATCTATCATGACTTGCACATCCTGGATTGCAATCCTTTTCGCTCCCAAATAAACCTTTTTTTTTGGAGACTCTCTCTCTGTCATTAATTTAAGTTGACTAAGGGAAAGCATCAAGCATATATTCTATATGAACTATGCCTCTACGTAAATAAACAAATAATCGATGAGGGAAAGTTTCTCTTTATAGAAGATAGTAAGTGAAATAGAAGTGATTAGATTTAGAATGTTATCATTCAGGACCGCACTGAACTAATGAGCCTGGGGGATGATCACCAGTGTCTACCAGCATCACAGACAGTAACAATCAGACATTAAGTATGTCCTGATAAAAACACACACCACTAGCTATGAGGTAGTCTTGCAAAAGAAAAAAAAATCAAACCAGAACTTGATCAGACTTCCAGATCAAAATATCAGTTTATAGGATACAAAGGGACAGAGAACATGTTAAACAATGCTCTAGGGTTGCAATCAACAAAATCCAAACCAATAACATATCTATATGGTGTCTCTTAACTTCATCACTAAAGGGCAAGTAACGCTCAGTGTCTAACTTGAGTAGTAACACTGTAAGCCTTGTCAACATCTAAAACTCAACTAGCTTGAAAATTACTATTTCACCTATCTAACTCCCTGATCACAACTTTCAATTCTTCCTATTTTTGTTTTGTTTTGTTTTTTTAGAGATAAGATGTCACTCTGTTGCCCAGGCTGGAGAGCAGTGGTATAATTATAACTCACTGCAGACTCAAGTGATCCTCCCACCTTAGCCTCTCAAGTAGCTAGGATACAAGCATGTGCCACCATACTTAAGCTAATTTTTCTATTTTTTGTAAAGACAGAGTCTTGTTGTTACCCAGGCTGGTCTTGAACTCTTGGCCTCTAGCAATCCTTTCACCTTGGCCTCTCATTTTCCTATTCTTTTTTTTTTTTTTTTTGAGTTGGAGTCTCACTCTGTCACCCAGACTGGAGTGCAGTGGCCGCTCCCGGCCACCGCAGCCTCGGCCTGCTGGGCTCCGGCGATCCTTCCGCCTCAGCCTTCCAAGTAGCCAGAATTACAGGCATGCGCCACCACACCCAGCTGATTTTTTTTTTTTTATTTATTGTAGAGATGAGGTCTCGCTGCCCAGGCGGGTCTCGAACCCGCGGGCTCAGGCAATTCACTCACCTCAGCCTCCCAAAGGCGCGGGATTACAGGCTGAGCCACCGAGCCCGGCTCCTATTCTTAATTAAACGATTTTCTCTAAAGTTCTCCTGAAATGCCAGCAGACCTTTCATTCCATATGCTTATTTTCTTACAAAATATTAGTTTTCTCCTGATTTCATGTTATTCCTTATTTACCTTAGAGTTCATGCTCCATTGTTACCTTGTACTTCCTTCCTATTTATCTTGAATCCATCACTGTCTAACAAAATCTCCATTCCTGTGTGAACTGAACAATCTACTTCTTCAGTGTCTGTACCAGGGCATTTGACTGCTGTTGCAGGAAATTTTGTGGGAGGGCAGAGGGGCACCACGATCTCTTTGCCCTCAACATTGCCTGAAGAAACCATTCTTCTTCTCTCTAGATACATTGTATTCTGTCTGCAATTACCATTTCAAATGTTCTCCACCTCACTCTCAGCGTATGACTTTTTCTTCAATTTTTCCATTAAAAAAAGAGAAGCCATTATATGGGGACTCTTTCTCTTTTTTTTGAGTTAGAGTCTCACTCTGTCGCCCAGACTGGAGTGCAGTGACCGCTCCCAGCCACCGCAGCCTCGACCTGCTGGGCTCCGGCGATTCTTCGCCTCAGCCTTCCAAGTAGCTGGAATTTTCAGGTGCGAGCTACCATGCCCAGCTAATTTTTGATTTATTGTAGAGATGAGGTCTCGCCAAGTTGCCCCGGGCAGGTCTTGAACCCGCGGGCTCAGGCAATCCACTCACCTCAGCCTCCCAAAGGCGCGGGATTACAGGCTGAGCCACCGAGCCCGGCTAAGGGGACTCTTTCAACTCCGTGCTACCAAACCTACAAATCTCCATCCATTCTGCCCCACCTTCTCTTTTCTCCCTCCTGCTACTGAAGATGTGTCCTTAACCCCAGGCAAAACTACTTTGACCTGTGTTTCACATGCCTCACCCCAACTTTTGTAAGCTTACCATATAGATTATACCTTCTCATTCCCTCCACTTCAGTTCTGCATCTATCTCATGTGTTTTTTTAGATAGATTATTGAGGTATAATTGACATATAATAAACCCTATATATTTAAAGTATATACAGTCATGTGCCACATAATTATGTTTCATTCAACAACAGACCACATACACAACAGTGTTGCCATAAGATTATAATTCTGTGTTTTTCCTATACCTTTTCAATGTTGTGAATATTGTAAAAAGTGAATCATTCATATATGTCTGCACTTTCTGTTTCTGGGATCACTATTCTATTTCATGAATCTATTTTCTCTCAACATGCCAATGCCACACTGTTTGAATTGATGTTACTTTATAATGTCTTGAAATTAGGTAACATTTAACTCCCAAATTTGTTCTTATTTTGCAACATTTGTTTGACTATTTTAGGTCCTCTGCTTTTCCATATGAATGTTAGAATCACCTTGTTAAATTTTTTTTTTAAAGCAGAATTTTTTGAGAGGACAGAAAAGTTCTCACAGTGGGAGGGGACCCGAGGGGGTTGCCTCACCTTGTTAATTTTTATAGAAAAACCTGTTAAGTTTTGATTAGAATTACATTTAATCTATAGACCAATTTGGGTAGAATTGGTGTCTTAACATTGAGTCTCTCCACCAATGAACAAGGTATATATTTCTATTTAGTTGAGTCATCTTTAGTTTCTTTCAGCGATGTTTTACAGTTTTTAGTGTTCAAGTCTCTCACAGCTTTTGTTAGATTTATTCCTGATTTGTACTTCTGATACTTTTTATAATCAGTACTCTGCTGAAAACACATGACGGTATTCTCCAGGTTTCTGGGGTTCTCCCTCAGGGCAGCTTTTGTCCTTATAGGCAGTCTGCCCTGCATACTTCATCTACCTCGGGTTCCCTGGACTCTTGGCTTTGTCACTTCAACTTAGGGAGTATACTGGGTGTTTCCTGGAGTCTCCCTCCCTACACCACAGCCTGAAACTCTCTCAAGGCAGTAAACTGGGGTAATCAATGATTCACCACATTTATTTTGCATCTCTCAGGGCTTTTTGCCCTTTATCCCTGATGCCAAGCATCTGAAAACCATCGTTTTATACATTTTGTCTGATTGCTGTTGCTGTCATTTCAGGCAGGAGGGTAAATTGGATCCCTATTGGATTACTCTATCTTGGGCAGATACAGAAATCTCATAAATATTTAAATATCAATGCTCCCATTTTAAGGAACAAAAAACCTTCTTGAATGCACCCTTCTCTCCATCTATTGACCTTTTTCTCCCTGCCACATTTTCCAATAAGTGTTGCCTATTCTCATTGTTTTCATTTTCTTACTTCCCATGCATGTCTAGTTGACTCCAACCTGTCTTCCATGCCCTCACTTCACTGGAGCACTTTGCATTAAGGACAGCAAGAACTTTTATGTCTCTACAGCCAGTGGAAAATTCTTAACATGGCCTACAGAGTCTGGCATGCCTACCTTGGCCCATCTCTGGCTCCTACTTCCACCACGCTTTTCCCTTCCTGCTCTGCACTCCAAGCACACTGGCTGTCTCTCAGTTCCTTGAAAGCTTATGCTTCCTTCTTTCACTGGGCCCTTGTGCATGTGTATGCTATGTCTGAATATACTGAGTCCCTTCTTCCCCTTTCCCGTTAAGCACTGCTCATGTTTCATATCTAAGTTCAAATTTTCACTGTGGGAAACCAGCACTGACTCTCTAAACCAGGTCAAGTTCCTCTTTTATCTGCTGTTTATCTTGCCTTCCAAGTACATAACATGGTTTGCAATTGAATATTCATTTATGTATTTGCTTTATCTCTGTCTCCTGTCAGATTATAAGTGACCCCGATGATATAAATTCTGCCTGTCTTTGCTTGCCAGTACAACCTTAACATCTAGAACAGTTCCTGGCACACAGTGGTCTCTTAATGCTCTGTTGAATAAATGAAGAATGAATTAATATATAAGTTAGAGTCTATCTTTATTATTGAGAGCCAGATGGTAATTATAACCTTAGTTCCAGTCTAGAGTTTTATTCTATTATGACCACTATATAACCTGGAGAGTGTAAAGTCTCTCAAATTATAAAGATCCTAAAAAGTCTCCCCAAATGTAACCACAGTCCAGTGTGGAACTAAGTGCCTCCATCTGCTCCCAGAGTGTGGACACTCAGGCCTCCCACCTAGTCAACTACCAGTCATACCAGGAAATACAGAACCACCCACCTTCCCACCATGGGCCCCAGGGCAGGACTTCTGAAACTTGAGTACTATATCCATTCTGCTTAAAGCTGATACTGTTTTTGAATTTCAATCGAGTCCCTGTAGCTAGTTCCCAGATTTGGTTATAACTAATAAAGAGATGAAAAGCCATTAATTAGGCACCATGGAGCTTCTCAAAAGTAAACACAAAACAAATGTGACTACTGATAATATATAGCGCTATCCACTACAAGTTACACCCAGGATCATCAAAATGAAACCATAGAATTAAAAATACAAAATTAAATGTGCATAATTATAATTGCATATATACTACATCTTAATACGGATTATTTTTAAATGGTATATGAATTATCTCTCAATAAATTTTCTTTAAAAATTATTCAAGAGAGTCAGTTTCTCCAGAAAATATATCCAAGAGACTCTGCTGTAGGGCTTCCCAGAGCCTGAAGTTGCTTAGAGTAGGTTGTCTCTTGTTAGCAGCAGAAGTTGACAAGGATTAGTCAAGTCTTTGCACCAAGGTGGTTTGTGCATCAGACCTTCATGGAGAGAAGTTAGGATGTTTTGTCCCAGGAGTGACCTGGTAGGGAGCACACTGGTAGTGACATTATGGGCATCAGGACCAGAACTAATTGATGAGTTTGAGTTCCCTATTCCTGTCATTGCATTGGGCTCTCAAATGCTGTCCTGGAGTATCAGGCTAAGTTCGGTTCAGGTACTTACTTCAAACGTTTTTTTTTTTTAAAGAGTTGTGGGATACAAGTGGGAATGTACTATGTAAGTAAGTTGCATATGGTGAAGTTCGGGCTTCTAGCTGGTCCTCCCTCCTGCTGATAGTGGACCAGGTACCCCACATGTTGTCATGTGTCCCCTCTCTGCTCCCTCCCTCCGTTTCTTAGCAGTGTTTAATGATTGCCAATCCTACCCTTATGCTAGTGTGACTAGTGTTTAGGGTGCCCTTATAAGTGAGAACATTTGGTATTTAGTTCTTGTTACTGTGATAGTTCCCTTAGTATGATGTCTCCAGCTGCATTCAAGTTGCTGTGAAGGCCATTATTTTGTTCTTCTTTATGGCTGCATAATAATTCTACCATATATATGTACATCTTCTTTATCTAGTCCACTTCCAGTGGGCATTTGGGTTGGTGCCATATTTTTGCTATTGTTAATGGTGCTGCAATAAACATGGGTGTGCAAGAGTCTTTTGGTAGAATGATTTATGTTCCTCTGGGTATAGCCCCAGGAGAGGGATTGCTGGATCTTATGGGATCTCAATTTTTAGGTCTTTGAGAAATTGCCACACTGTTTCCTTAGAAATTGAACTAGCCTGCATTCCCACCAACAGTACAGAAATGTTCCCTTTTCTCTGCAACCACACCAGCACCTGTTGTTTTTTGACTTATTAATGATAGCCATCCTTACCAGTGTTAGGTGATATCTCTTTGTAGTTTTTGTTTGTTTGTTTGTTTGTTTTTGAATTGGAGTCTCACTCTGTCACCCAGACTGGAGTGCAGTGGCATGTTTCCGGCCACTGCAGCCTCAACCTGCTGGGCTCCAACGATCTTTCCGCCTCAGCCTTCCAAGTAGCTGGAACTACAGGCGCGTGCTACCACGCCCGGCTAATTTTTTGCTTTTTATTGTAGAGATGAGGTCTCACCAAGTTGTTCAGGTGGGTCTCGAACCCACGGGCTCAGGCAATCCACTCACCTCAGCCTCCCAAGGCACGGGATTACAGGCTGAGCCACTGAGCCTGGCTTCTTTGTAGTTTTGATTTGCATTTCTCGAATGATTAGTGAGGCTGAGCATTTTTTCATGTGTTTGCTAGCAGCTTGTATGTCATTCTTTGAGAAGTGGCTGTTCATGTCTGTTGCCCACTTTTTAATAGGATTGTTTTGTTGTTGTTGTTGTTGTTGTTCTCCTTTCAGTTCATTTGTATTCCTTGTAGATCCTGGATGTTAGGCCTTTTTCAGAGGCATAGTTTGCAAATATTTTTTTCCCAATCTGTGGGTTGCAAAGACTCACTTTTGTCTTTTACTTCCCTGGTCTTCCCTCTGGGCAAATACATTCTTTATATGAAGCCCTTGAAGTAAAAATATCTCCTCCTTTTCTCAGTGAGACTGGTTTTCCTTTACCACTCATCTAAAAGAGGTCTGTTCAGCAATTCTATGATATGTTTACCTTTTTACAGGGGGAAAGGAGGTCCTACCATACCCTTCCCTGGGAAGAAAAATGGGCTACTCATTCTGTAGACAATCTTTTATGTGTAGTGAATGTTAATTATTTCAAGGTAACATCAGAGGGTCTCAAGTATTTTATGGGAGTTTTTCTGGACCAAGAAGAGGAACAAATGGAAAGAAGAAAAAAAAAGACCCCATAATTTCTGGCTGGTCACTGTTTTACTGGCCTATCCCAAAACAAATCTGTTTTCCAGAAAAAAAATTCTCAAATTAGCACTGATATTTAAGAACTAAAGAGGCTTATTTTGCTGTCTTTCCCATAGGGTGTGTTTGCTTTCATATAATTTGGAAATAATATTTAGGAAAGCAGAGATGTTAGAAAATCAGCATTGACTCAACTCCCTAGAGCAAAATGCCACTACCATTTTACCTACTCCTTTAGTAATTGCTTTATTTATTTATAAGTTTTTGTATATTTTTTTCAAATAAACTTTATTTCTAAAGAAGTTTTAGGTTCAAAGCAAAATATGTGGAAACTACAGAGTGTTCTCATATACCTCCCCTCCCCACTCCCAGCATCCCCTACTATCAACATCCCCCATCAGAGTGGGACATTTGTTACAATTGATGAACCTACATTGACACATCATTCTCATGCAAAATCCATAGTTTACATTAGGGTTCACTCTTGGTGTTATATATTCTATGGGTTTTGACAAATGTATAATGACATGTACCTGCCATTATCATATCATGCAGAATCGTTTCATTGCCCTAAAAATTCCCTGTGGTCTGCCTATTCATTCCTCTCTCTTTTTTAACCCCTGGAAATCACTGGTAATTTTGCTGTCTCCATAGTTATGTCTTTTCTAGAATGTCATAGAGTTGGAGACATATAGAATGTAGCCTTTTCAGATCAGCTTGTTTCACTTAGCAGCAGGTATGTAAGTTTCCTCCACGTCTTTTCATAGCTTCATGCTCATTTCTTTTTAGCACTGAATAATATTCCATTTTCTGGATGTGCCACAACTTTTTAAATATTCATTCCCTACTGAAGGACATTTTGGTTGCTTTCAAGTTTTGACAGTTGGGAATAAAGCTGCTATAAGCATTCCTGTGTAGGTTTTTGTGTGAATATAAATTTTCAACCTCTCTGAGTAAATATTAAGGAGTGAGATTGCTGGATCATATGCTGAGAATATATTCAGTTTTGTAAAACTGTCTTCCAAAGTGGTTGTACCAATTTTCATTCCCACCAGTGGTGGTTGTACCAATTTTCATTCCCACCAGTATTAAATGAAAGTTCCTATTGCTTCACATTCTCATCAGCACTTGGTGCTGTCAGTGTTTGGGGATCTTGCCATCCTAACGAATGTGTAGTGAAATCTTATTGTTGTTTTAATTTGTAATACCCTAAAGATATATATTGTTGGGTATCTCTTCAGATGCCTATTTTCAATTTGTATATCTTCTTTGTTGAGATGTTTGTTCAGCTCTTTCCCAAATTTAGTAAGGTTGTTTGTTTTCCTATTGTTGAGTTTTAAGAATTTATATTGTAATGTATTTTAAATAATAGTTATTTATCAGATATGTCTTTTGCAAATATTTTCTTCCAATCTGTGACTTGTCTTTTCATTCTCCTGACAATGTCTTTCAGGAAGCAGATGTTTTTAACTTTAATAAAGTCTAGATTATAAATTCTTTCTTTCATGGACTGTACCTTTGATGTTGTATCTAAAAAGTCAGCATCACAAAACTTAAGGTCATCCAAATGTTCTCCTATGTTATCTTCTCAGAGTTTTATATTTTGCATTTTATTTTTAGGTCTTTGATCTATTTAGAGTTAATTTTTGTGAAGATTATAAGGTCTGTACGTAGATTCTTTTTTGCATGTGACTGCCCAGTTATTCTTGCACCATTTGCTTAAAAAAACTGTCCTTTCTTTATTGTACTGCTTTTGCTCTATTGTCAAAGACCAACTGATTGCATCTGTGTGGGTCTATTGCTTGACTCTCTATTCTATTCCACTGATCTGTCTATTTGTCTGTCAATAATGCATCATCTTGATCACAGTAGCTTTATAGTAAGTCTTGATATGGGGTGGTGTCAATCTTCCAACTCTGTTCTTCAATATTGTGTTGGCTATTCTAGGTATTTTGCCTCTCCACATAAATTTTGAAATCAGTTTGTTGATGTTTATAAAATAACTTGCTGAGATATTGATTTGGATCGCATTGACTCTATAGAAGAAGTTGGAATAATTGCTATTTTTTTTAAAAAGGCCAAAGATCAACTTTAAAAATGAATTTCAAGCATTAATCTGTTGGGAAATTTATTAGAGTTTACTATTGGCCTTTTAGAGACCTGTGATGTTCTATTACATTGTGTGATGGGATGTCACAGTTTTCTTTATTATTAGTCAAGTGTCTGATTTGGGAGAATGCAGACCTTAGGGCAATTGCTGCAGGACACCAAGCATGGGTCTGTTTCAAGAAATACTTGTTGACCTAGCCTGTATACTTCTCCAGCTATTGTTCTTATTTCTCTCCTTCCTGGATGAGTTTTTTAAATTATCTAGACTCACTGTCTCCACATCTTCATTTTCCTTCCACTCTAAAATTCACTATGTTTGGTCACCGCTCCCAACATCTCAATAGTCTGAGTTTTTTTTTTTTTTTGAGTTGGAGTCTCACTCTGTTGCCCAGACTGGAGTGCAGAGGCACATTCCTGGCCACCACAGCCTCAACCTGCTGGACTCCGGCGATCCTTTTGCCTCAGCTACCACGCCTAGCTAATATTTGATTTATTGTAG
The DNA here is from genome assembly GCA_027257055.1 of Cephalopachus bancanus. NCBI lineage: Eukaryota > Metazoa > Chordata > Mammalia > Primates > Tarsiidae > Cephalopachus > Cephalopachus bancanus. The sequence continues at coordinate 3,307,353 of JAPVLO010000326.1, forward strand.
AAACGAGGTCTCACCAAGTTGTCCAGGCTGGTCTCGAACCTGCAGGCTCAGGTAATCCACTTGCCTTGGCCTCCCAAAGTGCTGGGATTACAGGTTGAGTCACGAGCCCGGCCCAGAGTTCTTACTCAGGTTATTGAGTGACTTCCTAATTCTAGTTTAGCATCTTTTTATTTGGCTTCTCTGCAGAGCACAGCACTATTGGCCACACCCTCCTTCCTGAATCTCTCCCTTTGTGGCCTCCATTTTCCCCATTCTTCTAGTACTCCTCTTCACTCTCTAACAACAATTTCTTAGTCTTCTAAAATTATCTCCTATCATCACATTAAATATTGGCATTCTTTAGGAGTCAGCCTCAGTTCTCTGTCTATTCCATCCTCCTCTAAGACTTCAAATATTATCTCTATTACGAGGACTCTCAATTCAGTATCTTCAATCCAGATCGCTTTCATCAGAGACTATCTCTACTTGCCAATAAGATATCTTCACCTGCCAATTAGATATCTTCTCCTTCTCAAGATCAAGATCAATTTTTTTTTCTTCTCCATCCCTACCTTTCAAGTTCTTCTTTCTGTGCTTTCTGGTGAACAGGACCACAATCCACTCTACACACATCAAAATATTGGGAGCTATCTTCAACTCCTCTCTCCTCATTAATTCTTTCAAATCCAAATTGCTACCAAGTACTTTCAGCTATTCTTAAATATACCTTTAATTGCTAATTGCCACATCCAATCTGATCTAGGTCCTTATTATTGTTCACTATTATAATGGTCTCCCAATCTGTTTCCTAGCCTCCAGTCTCACTCCCTTCACATTTATGTTTTTACACTGCCTCAAAAGTAATTTTTCTAAGATATCTATATAGACAAGTAACTCAAGAGATTAAATATCTTTAAGGCTCCTGACATGTTGCAAGATAATATCTAAATTCCTATGCATTGTCCACAAGGCCTTCATGGTCCACTAGGCTCTGCTCCTGGACTTACCTACTTCTCTACCCCTCCAACTCCTCAAAAACCTGCCCACACTAAACTACTTGCAACTCCTTGAATATCTCATGTTTTAGGTCTAAGTTGCTTCTCAATTTCCTCTTCTTAATACACCTAGCTACCTTGCATATCTGCTAGGCTCCACTATGTCTCCTAATTATTTATTTACATGTCTAGCCCTCCTTGAGACTGGAAACTCTTTAAGAATAGGAGCCATTTTAAACATTCATCTTTGTTTCTCAAGAGCCTGTCTTAGTGCCTGGAAATGTTTGTTGAATGAAGGATGAATGAAGGAATTAGATATTTATTCTGAATGCAGAATAAACCCCCTCACTAGTAAGGCAGAAAGAAGCCTGAGGCAGAGTAACAGTCAGGACACACACAAAATTTTAGCCCTGCTTCCACCAATTATCTGCCTAAAATTGTGTCTGTCATGTTATGAACTGTTTGGGGACCTAAGATTCCTCATTTATAAACTAAGGGGTTGGGTCAGCTGACCTCTTAGCTCCCTTTCAGCTCCAACAGTTTGCCTGTTTTCCTGTAATTAGAGATCAGAACAACATGGAAGGAATGGAATAAATGAGGCTCAGATATGAACCTACTAGAAAGGTAAAGAAATTAGAAGGGAGAGGAAGGAGAGTAGACATATATGTATTGATAAAAATTTGCTTTTTTTTTCTTTTTTTTTGATCCTATAGAAGGCCAGGGAATGCTGAGGCAAGAGATAGACATGGTTTGAACTGAGAAAAGATGACTTTAAGAGTAGACCTTTAAAGGAATTTGGGATTTCAAGAAAAGGAGGTGATAGTTGTCATGGTAAAATACGAAGAAAAGGTTAAAACGTGGAGATCATATGAAAGGAAAGCAAGTTGTTCTGGGAAGTCTAATCCATGAGAGAACTGTCAGCAAAGACAGACCGTTCTCTGATGTTGTTTGTTCTGGAAAAGCAAGGCTTGAAGACAGGAATAAAGCAGGCTCTTCCCTTTACTCCTAGACAGACTATGTATGTATGTCAAGTGAATAACAAGTAATAAACATAATGTGTCATGTATTCACACTGGCTACCCCCCTTAGGGTTGTTCTTTCTGACTAATGGCCAGAAGAACACTACAGATGTTACAGAGATAACCAAATAAAGTCAGGTTATCATGACCCTGTGGACCATTTTAGTGTGGTTACTGCTTGTAGATTTTACACTAATATAAAATAATAAGATCACCCTAACACTCTAAATTAAAGTCAAGGGAAAAATTATACTTAGTTAAGTAAAAGTTGATTTTCACGTAGCTCTTCAGGAAACATATCTCTGGTCTCACTTTCCACATGAAGAAGTCAAATGAAATTATCTTCTATGGTTTCTTTCTGTCCCAAAGTTGGATGAGACTAACAAGTCACTGTAATTAACAGATACGTTGTAGAGGGTCTGTTGGTCACTTTCAAAACTTGTGTCTAGAGACCCAAGACTCGGGATAGGTTGGGTAAAGCAAGGACTTTAGAAATTTCTAACTAGGTGCGTAGGAGGCAGAGACCAACTTCATGAGGCCCTCTCAAAGCTCCGTGGTATGTCTTTTTTATCTGGTTTGCTCAGAACCGAAGGGAAAGGGATGAGAATACTCATACAAAGACTATCAGAGGCATAGAAAGGAACACAGTTCCAGAAGGTGAAATAAAACTTGTCCAATTTAAAAGTCTACATTTTTTACAAATTTACTGAGAATCATTTCACCATTTCCTCCCCTGCCCCACCCCAGTGGATTTTTTTCAAACTATACCAAGATACTTCCACACTTAAGGCAGATTAAAAATAGAGATCAAGTTGAACAGCAAAGCATAAGAACCTATGTATTAAAAGAATAAACTCAAACCACTATATAAAGCCAACAGGAGACTAACAAAAGCTGAAAATGTCCATGTGTAGAAAACTGGAAGATGAGGAATACCATTGGCCTAAAGAGGATCTTGCACCTTAGAAATGCAATGTGCTTGGTCAAAGTCTCCCTAGCTCCTGATTATTCTGAAGGGATTTTCTGAAACTTTAAGTTCAGGAAGATTTCAGTTTTCTGTGAACTTGAAGTCCTGGCTAGTTTGTCTCTGATTAGGCTATAACCTCTGCTGAATGGGGATCATGTCTGCCTCACTTGCCGTTGTGTAACCCAAACAGAAGTTCAAAAATATATGTCAACTGACTGAAGGTTGGAAGTAATGATTGCCCTCAACTTTTGGCATGCTCCAGAATCACCAAGGATCATATTAAAAGCATTGTAACAGCCAGTCATACATCATCCAGATTAAAGTCTTTTGTGAGTAAGACCTGGGTGTCTGTATTTTGTACGGACCAAAGCTAAGAATGGTTTTATATTTTTAAAGGATTGCAAAAAAGAAGAACAGGAGAAGGAGGAGGGGAGGATTAATAGATTTTCAAATATTAAGCCATTCTTGCATTCCAGAGATTAACATACTTGCAAATGATGTATTTTGATATACATTGATGGATTTCATTTGATAACTTTTTATTTAGGATTTTGCATTTACTTTTTCTCTCAGAGAGAGAATATATTTATAATCTCCTATTGGTTCTATTTCTCAGGAGAACCCTGACTAACACAGATCCCAAGTTCCATAATGCAACTCCCAGTTTACTACTTTTCTTTTGTTTGCTTTGACTCTATCTTTCATGTTGGAGACGTTCCTCAAATACTTGTAATCCTTGACTAATCGTATAAATGATGCACTATTTAGTTGACTGGAAATTTGAAAGGATTACCAATTGGTGGGCTTTACTGTAGGGTTTCAGGCATGGGCCTGGCCTTTTTATCAGGAAACCAGGATTTATAACTTGTTTGGAGTGAAGGAATTGATAAAATAAATAATAGAAGAGCATATCCAAGAATTTAAGGACATTGATTTTGAGATTATGAAGATCTATACCTAGCTCCTGAATGTGAAAAGACCCACATCAAGGCAATTGTCATAGAAGGTTAGAACACTGAAAATCTATAAAAAATACTTATGTATATCTCTTTGAGCATATTTGCAAGCATCTCTAGAACAGAGACCTAGAGGAAGAACTACTAGTGTCTGCTTATATTCACATCTTCAGTTTAATAAATATTGCCAAATTGCTCTAAGTGCACCAGCTGACAGCAGTGAATAAGAGTATTATCAGACTTAATGTTTTGCAATCTAATTCATGTGAATGGCATTTAATTGTTGTTTAATGTGCATTTCTCAGTTTGTTAGTTAGGTGGAGCATATTTTTGCATACTTAGTGTTCAGAATTTTTACTTTTTACTGATTTAAGTAGTTCTTATATATTATGGATACTAATCCCTTTTTTTAAAAGCTACATGTTGCAATCTTTTCCCAGTTTGTGGCTTTTCTTTTCACTTTGTGTTTTTAAAGTTCTCTATATTTCTTTCTATAATTTTTAAATGTTTTTTTAAAAAAATTCATATCTCTGAATTCTACTTTTTTGTATGTCATGTGAGGTAGCTAGGGATACAGTTTTCCTCCCATATGGAAAAATTATTATTATTACTCAGTAAGAAGCCAATCCATTGTTCACTGATTTATATGACACCTCTGTCATATACCAAACTTTTATATTTATATTTAGGTCTGTGGATGGATTCTTTGTTCACGTCATTTGTCTTTTGTCTATCCTGGTGACAATATCATGCTCATTTAATTGTTTGGCTTTCTAGTCAGTCTATCTGGTAAGATTAATTCTTTTTTATGTTCTCCTCGTCTACACGATTGTTTTGCATATTTTTAATATGAAATTTAGAATTAGTTGACTAAGTTATGGGGAAAAAAAGCCTGTTGGTAACTTGATTGAAATTGCATTGAATTTGTACATTAATTTGGGAAATATAGTCTTTTTTGAAAATTAAGTTCTTTTCAATGATTTTAAAATATTTTCCTCACAAATATCTTATACATCATTGTTAGAATTATTCCTAGGTACTGTATAGTATTGTTGATGTTGTCAAAAGTATCTCTTTTAAAAATTATATTTTCTTTTTTAAAATTATTTGCCTACGGGAACACTGATGATTTTGTGTATTGATTTTATACAGAACTTTGTTAAATTGTCTCATTAGTGCTAATATTGGAATTGTAGATACTCTCAGATATTCTATGTAGACAATTATATCTTCTGTGAATGATGAAGCTTTGTTTTACCCTTTCCTATTTCCGCCCTGCCTCCTTCTATCCTTCCTTTCCTTCCTTCTTTCCTCCCTACATTTCTTCTGTACAAGGGGAAGGTGGCAAAAAATCCTAAATTTATTTGTAAAAAAGTTTATATTATTGCCTGAGCCTGCGGGTTCGAGACCCGCCTGGGCAACTTGGCGAGCCCTCATCTCTGCAATAAATCAAAATTAGCCAGGCGTGGTAGTGCATGCCTGTAGTTCCAGCTCCTTGGAAGGCTGAGGCGGAAGGATCGCTGGAGCCCAGCAGGTCGAGGCTGCGGTGGCCAGAAGCGGCCACTGCACTCCAGTCTGGGCGACAGAGTGAGTCTCCAATTAAAAAAAAAAAAGTTTATATTTATTCTTACATGTTTAAACTTGTCACCTTCAAAATACTCTCCATTTGGTGCAATGCACCTATGAGACACTTTTTCCACTGCTCAGAACAGTTTTTTAGCTTGTCAATTTTAATGCCTTTTAATGCTTCTAGGGTCTTTTGTTTCACCTCATCCACAATGGCAAAATATTGCCCTTTGAGGACTTTTTAATCCCAGGAAACAAACAAAAAGTTACTTGGGGTGATATTGGGTGAATAGGGAGGGTGGGGCATGGGTGATGCCATCTTGGGTCCCAAATTGCTGAACATTCAGCACGATGTGGGCAAGTATACTTGTAAATCACCCATGATAAAATGGGTAAACGCATTGAAAGACTCTCAAAAAAAAAAAAAATTAACTGAAACCAAACACAGCATTAGAACAATGCTATCTGCTAACTGGTACACTAATGCTGATGGGTTCCTGTAACACTTACCTAGTGGGGGAGGTCTGTTCTACAAGTGGCCCACCCTCCAAAAAAACTGGAATTATTTTTATATCTTCTGTGAATGATGAAGCTTTGTTTTACCCTTTCCTATTTCCGCCCTGCCTCCTTCTATCCTGGAATAACTGGAATTATTTTTTGGAGGATAGGATCTTAGTGCAATATGGTATTAAAATACGAATACCTGGAATTCTTGCTTTATTCCTGACTTTGAAGAGAATATTTCTAACTTTTTACGTATGCTGGTTTGTAGGTTTTTGGTATGTACTCTTTAGCAGATTAAAAAGTTGTTCTCTATTCTTTTTTTTTTTTTGAGTTGGAGTCTCACTCTGTCGCCCAGAATGGAGTGCAATGGTACACTGATGGCCACCTCAGCGTCAACCTGCTGGGCTCCAGCGATCCTTCCGCCTCAGCCTTCCAAGTAGCTAGAACTACAGGTGCGCTACCACGCCCGGCTAATTTTTGATTTATTGTAGATACAAGATTACGTCTCACCAAGTTGCCCAGGCTTGTCTCAAACCTGTGGGCTCAAGCAATCCACTTACCTCACCCTCCCAAAGTTCTGGGATTACAGGCTGAGCCACCGTGCTGGCTTTGACATATAAATTATTCTGGTGTATGTTTTAAATATTTATAAATTCTTCTGATTATGTTACTAATTTGAATGAAACACTGTGGTCAGAGGCATAGTTTTTGTGATACCAATTCTTTTGATATTAGTTAAGAGTTACTCCACGGTATGGGGTGGTCAATTTTTAGAAATATTTTACATGTAATTAATAAGGCATTTGTCTAATCATTAGGTGCTATTTCTTACATGTCTAATTTGTTAATTGTGTCCTTTGGAATTTCCCAAACTGTAAAAACTTTTCTTCCACTTGGTCTGAGTACAACTATGTCAAATTCTCCCACTGTGTCTGTGAATTTTTCTATTAAACCTTCTAATTCTGTCAATTTAAAAAATGTATTTGAAGCACATTTTGACAAGCTGAATTGTGTTTCCCCAAAATTCATACGTTGAAGAACTAACCCCCAATTCCTCAAAATGTGACTGCATTGGGAGATAGGGTCTTTAAAGAGATCATTAACTTAAAATGAGATTAATTATATTGGGATAGTAAAATATATTAGGTAAATAAGATGAGGTCAATTGAATGGGCCCAATTCAATATAACTGTTGTTGTTTATAAGAAGAGGAAATTAGAACACAGACAGAAGAAAGACATGTGAAGACACAGGGAAGACATGTGAAGACATAGGGAAAAGACAGCCATCTAAAGAAGATAAGTCTGGAAAAAAGCCAAACTTGCTGACATCTTAGAGTTCTAATCTCACGAACTATGAGAAAATAAATTTCTGTCGTTTAAGCCACCTGTCTGTAATATTTTGTTATGGCAACCCTAGAAAACTAATTATACATGTTATTAAATTCATAGAAGTTCAGAATTGTTATATTTTATTTGTGACCAGTCACTCTTTTATTATTAAGACTTTCCTTTTTTATTTTTAATTATCTTCTTTGTAAAAAGTCAACTTTTTCTGATAGTAATATATTTATACAAGCTTATTATTTTAGTATTTATCTAATATATATTTACCAGACAAATGTTCATTTCAATCTTTGTGTCCTTATGATAGTGATGTGTTCACACATATAATATATATAAGAATATAAATATGTAAGAATATGAATATATATTTATATTTTTTAAATTACATATTTTTACATATTCATAAGTATAATTTTAAAAATCCAAACTGACAAAATCTGCATTAAATGAGCATATATTTTCTATTCAAATTTAAATTTAGTCTTTCTCTGTCCTTATAATTTGGGAAGAGTTTGTAATAAAGACATATATATGCTTTGTATTCATATATATGTATATATTTACCTATAAATATACACAAATAGAAATTTTTGTCCTTTAACCTTAATATAAATTTAATCCCTTTGCATTCATTGTGATTACAAATATATTTTAATCTATTTCTCACACATTTGTCATATTTTCTATGCTTTTTCTTTGCATCTTTCCCTCCACCCTTTTCCTGAGTTCTATTAAACTGATCTAATTTTATGTATTTTTCTTTTCCTCCCATTACTGATTCGGAAGTTATGAATTTTTATTTTACTCTTTTAATGATTTTTGAACCTTTTTACTTCTATAAAACATCTTCAACAGATACATTTAAACATAATTATATCATGGCTTTTAAGAAATGCCCATTATTCAGTAGTTTTTCTTTAACTTTAATATATCTTAGGTCCTTAAACTAATACAATAGCTTGCATCACTGTATGTTCCCAGGGAAGAATATGCCTTATTTTTATTCAAGGCTAGAACTTTATGTTGAAACAATTCAATAAAATATAATTGAAGTAATGTGAGAAAATATTGAATTTCTATAGACTGTAGAACAAAGCTGGTTATTTTTGTGGGACTGAAATTCTAAAAATGTGGTCTATGGTTTTACTTCAAGTTAGTTTTTATTTATTTCTTTATTTATTTTATTTTTTTTGAGTTGGAGTCTCACTCAGTCGCGCAGACTGGAGTGCAGTGGCCACTCCCGGCCACCGCAGCCTCGACCTGCTGGGCTCTGGCGATCCTTCCGCCTCAGCCTTCCAAGTAGCCGGAATTACAAGGCATGCGCTACCACGCCCAGCTGATTTTTTGATTTATTGTAGAGATGAGGTCTCGCTGCCCAGGCGGGTCTCGAACCTGCGGGCTCAGGCAATCTATTCACCTCAACCTCCCAAAGGCGCGGGATTACAGGCTGAGCCACCGAGCCCGGCCTCAAGTTAGTTTTTAAATTTTGAGAACAAATATTTTCAATATCAGAGTGTCTATCATATTTTTGATATTTATTTATTATGAAGTTTATTTTAAAATTGACATTACGGTATTGCATCTGAAATAGAAAGAGTTGTTCCATGTACTGCAGAAGTGTTTTTGAGAGTACTCAGGAAGCAAATGTGGTGTTTGGCCTGTCATGAATACCAACTAACAAAATAAATTAGGTAATTAATGTTCGAGAATAGCTTTCTAGGTTTGTAGAAGTATAGTAGAGTCAGCTTTGATTTGCATTTCTTTAACCATTCAGCATTCACAAAATAGGCCTCAGGATTTGCTACAGTGAACTGATTACCAAGTGCAAACATTACCTACAAGTCTCAGGGGCCCTATCTCTTCAATGCTCTCCATTTCCTCATTCCCAGGGCCTCTGCTCTGCTTCTGCCCCTCCTGTCACTCGCTTGGACTATTTTAGTTACCTCCCTAGTGGTTGCCTTGTTTTCAGTATCTCTTTTTTCTTTCGTTCTTTTTCTCTTAATAGCAGAAAAGGCATACAAATGAATTAATGCACATGGGAAAACCACAGAGTGATTACCCTTAGTATCTCTGTTCTTCAACTCAGGTGTACTCTGGCACTAGACCTCCTTTTCTTTTATAGAAAATGAATTGTGCGGACCAATGATGATAGTGTGCTCTCCACCAAGTATCATTACTAATCAAGCTGTGTGCATAAAAATATAAAATGTAATATATACAATGTATATAAACTATAAAATATGATAAATGCCCACAGTTTCACCACTTAGCTCAAATAGATTACATCTACTGTATGTTTCTCCCCACTCTAATTTCTCTTCCTTCTCCCTATCCCCTTCCAGAGGCAACTACTATCCTGAGTCTTATGTTCATCATGCCTTTTCTTCAAAAAATACACATACATGCCTAAGCAAATTGCTCAATTTTGCTTTTTTTGAACATTATTAAAATCATATCATACTCTGTATATACCAAGTAAAAAGGAACTTGTCTTTTCCACTTAGTATAATTTTTCAAAGATGTAAACATGTCATACGGTTTAACTGTAATTCCATTATTTCGCTACTGTGTATGAATATGCTATTATCGTCTAACCATCCTCTTGCTAATGGATATTTGGGCTGTCTTCAGTCTTGTCAGTGCTGCTCACTCTCTGGGGCCTCGACTCTGGTACATGCACTCAATGGCTCTCATTCTAATAGTTCCTAATTTTTGTCCTGCTTGTACTATCTCTCTTTTCTAAACTTTACCCTAGACCTAAACTTTTTTGTTTGTTTTAACTTAAGAATTTTTAAATTATTAAACATTTCTCACTCACATAAAAAGTACCAGCTAGGCGGGCTCGATGGCTCAACCTGTAATCCCGTGCCTTTGGGAGGCTGAGGTGAGTGGATTGCCTGAGCCCGCGGGTTCGAGATCCGCCTGGGCAGCGAAACCTCACCTCTACAATAAAATCAAAAAATCAGCCGGGCGTGGTAGTGCATGCCTGTAATTCTGGCTACTCGGAAGGCTGAGGCGGAAGGATCGCCGGAGCCTGGCAGGTCGAGGCTGCAGTGGCGGGGAGCGGCCACTGCACTCCAGTCTGGGCGACAGAGTGAGACTCCAACTCAAAAAAAAAAAAAAAACCAGCTAAGTAAGAGTAAGAGTACTAGGGCATCTCAGACCCATGGAGTCTCTTAGGGAACCAGACCCTTTCCATGATGTTGCTCTGCTAACCTCTAGGGATGGTAGAAGGGGCATAGGACCACTGCAATGCACAGATACAGGACTTAACTCTTTGTAGCCCTGAGACAAGGAAAGGAAAGGAAATGTAAGGTAAATAATCTCTTTATCCAAGAGACAAAGAAGTTGAGCACATTATTTCCATGTACATCTGACTGGCATGAACTTAGCCAAACAGCCATACTTAACTGTAAGGCAGATTGGAGCTGTGGTCACTGTTTGGGAGACTGCCTGCCCAACTCAAACCCTATTAGTATGAAAGAAGTGGAGAAGGGATTTTAAGAGACAACTTCCACTCTGATCTTCCTGACACCAAAGGCTGTGCTCCTTACTTTTATAGACTACAGTTTGTTGACTATAAAGAGCACTGAATAATCTAAGAATCATGTATATAGGTTGGCTGGTTGACCTGACATAGTTGCAAATGATTCAACTGAAGCTTCTGCAGGTTATCTTAGAGTATGAAAATAATTCTGTTTGTCTATAGCTTGAATGCTGTTTTGCCCAAACAGTGAATCCATTTTTATTTGATTTTGCTGTAAGAGTGTCACTCAACCCATGAGTCTTTTTTTCAAATGGCATGGAGGGGGTAAGACCAGAAAGCGATGTTTCGAGAAGAGATTTTCCTTAACCAAAATTTCCATGGAGCCTTTATGAAAAATTCAGCCAGTCCTAAGGCATCTGCTTCCTCACATTCATAGGGAGTTAGGAGATTTAAAACATGAGGTATGAAAAATATGATGAGAAAACTTATAATATTTAGCTTGAAAAAAGAAAGACAGTGGGTGACGTGATATTTGTCTTCCAATGTCTGAGCAGTTGTTAAGTTGAAGATTTGGATATTTTCTGTACAACTGCAAAGAGCAAAAGTAAGCTTTACATGTGGAAAGGAAATGGATGCTGGCACAACAGAAGTGAGTTACTCAGGATAGGTCAACTTATATAACAAACCCTTACACTTCAGTATCTTGATAAAAAATATAAGTTATATTTCTCATTAAGGCAACAGTTAAATGGGAGTATTCTCAGTTAGGCTGCTACTGTAGCTCTCTTCCGGTGGAGTTGCAGGGATGCGGCTCCTTCCTTCTAGTAGACTGTCCCCCTGTGGACTACAGAGTCCTCTAGGAAGAGGTGTAGCTGTGGAAGATAACATGTTTAACGGACGAGGCTTGGAAGCGATGTGTATCAGTTCTAACCACATTCTAGCCACCATTTTAATAGGTGTGCGGTGCTATTTCATGAAGGCTAGCACACAATCGTAAGGCAAATGCGACTACAAGGAAGATTGCAAAATGTGGTCTAGCCATGTACCCAGGAATAAGAGAAAACCTGTTCATTCAGTATCTACCCAATATCTGTCATGAACCAACCTTATAAGCACCAAATACTGTTTTATTCTTCTTCATATGCTTGCTGTTTTTGAAGGAAAATAACCACAAGTCTGACCCAGACTTGCTAGATTGCAAGTCCAGTATTTCCAGGTGTTGTGCAGATCTCTCTGTCACATGTGGCTGGTACATCTTGTGTTGTGAAAAATCTGTCAACTGAAAAGACAAGCTATCTGCCTGTTCCCAACATCCACATGCACCTAACAGACTATGATGGAGTGGTGGCTGAACAACCACAGTAGGTTATCCTGTTTACAAAGTGAGAAATGGCACACAACAGTCACTAGTCTATAATAAACGTAAAAGCATGCTGGGTGGGCATCATAAAATTCCCCTACAAAGGCAGAGGAGGAGAGAGGGAGGAAGATTCTCTGATTAGACCTAGATTCTGCTTTGGGAGAGACCTTCTTGTCCGTTGTTTGCTGTAATCCCTGAATCCACCCAATGGACATTTTGGAGGATGCTCATTCATGTTTATGTAAATTTGGGGGCCCAAGGATTATTTTGATACTTGAACAGCTAAAGATACTTTAGTGTGGATTCGTGGTTTCATTGGTGATACCATAGCCTTAAACATTTACTGGGTTTCTGCTCTATTTGCATTTGCTTCCAATAAGTCCCATGTATTGGTAACTACACTCCTAAATTTCTTTCTTAAGCATAATTCTCAACCTTGATTTGTTTTTTTGTTTCCTCACTAAGTTAAGTTGTTCCTTTGAAGCTAGCTGAGTTAATAGGCTTGGGTGGTAAAGTCATAACCCCTAATCTTTTTTTTTTTTGAGTTGGAGTCTCACTCTGTCACCCAGACTGGAGTGCAGTGACCGCTCCCGACCACCGCAGCCTCAACCTGCTAGGCTCTGGTGATCCTTCTGCCTCAGCCTTCCAAGTAGCTGGAACTACAGGCGCGTGATACCACGCCCAGCTAGTTTTTTGATTGGTTGTAGAGATGAGGTCTTGCCAAGTTGCCCAGGTGGGTCTCGAACCCGCTGCCTCAGGCAATTCACTCACCTCAGCCTCCCAAGGTGCGGGATTACAGGTTGAGCCACCGAGCCGGCTTCCCTGATCTTATCTTAGCTGAAAGGCCAATTTTTTTCTGAGCTCATCTCTATTTTGGAAATACACCCAATAGAGTCAATAGTAGTCAAAAGATACCCTAGATACCAAAGAAAGGTTGAAGAAATTCACCACTCTGTAGGAGCTAGGGTTGTACTGCTAAGTGATTATCAGCAAAGAGCAATTAACTGCCTTGGAACAATCTTCCTTCTCACTCCAAAACCCCAGCAGCTCAAGTTGTCTTCTCTTCCACCTTCAGACCGACCTCTCCTCTGAATATAATGGGCCTGTTGCCTAGGACCTTCAAAACAGACTCAGAATCATCAAACACAACAAAACCAAAATTGGGTAACTCCTCACTGTTAATGCGTAGCTCCAGCACATTTCCATAAAATTGAGAGAAATTTTTAAACTTTGATTTGCCCACCTCCTGAGGCAGGTCACCAATGAAGAGTTGGTGATTGTCAAGGTGTCTCACAATTCTTTAGGTTCAACATTGCCTTCTTACCAGCCTCACAGATTGATCTGGGTGACCTCTGGGGAGGAATATGGGAATTTGATCTTTCTGAGGTCTCTGCAGTGGAATCTGAGATTCAGGCATAGACTCTGGATGGGGCGATGAAACGGGTACTCAAACAACATGAGGTGGCATACCAGCAACTGGAGCAGCTCTACTGGGTGGAAGGTTCTTACTGGTCACAAATGCCTAAGAAAACATCCTTAAGTCTTCCTGTACTGTCTGAGCTGTGTTTGCAGGTGCTGGAAAAGAACTCTTCTGAACATCCTCAAGATCAGCTTCTTCTGGCTCAGACATTTCCTTTTAGATTTCAGATACAGGTTCTTGTTTCAGTGTCAGTTCCAGTTCAGGATCAGGCTCCTCTAAATGTTCTTCTATGTTATTACTGACAACAGTCTGAGCATAGAAAACTCCAGAATGATTAGGTACCACCTCAGGTGTTTGTTGTCATTCTTCAGGTCCCTCAACTTCTTCCTTGGATTCCTCCTGAGGCTCAGTGACAAAGCTACCAAAGACCTCATCTTGGCACCTGAAGATGTCATTGTGAACACAGAACTTTTGCAGCAGATCCCTCAGGAGCAAGGACAAATGTCTGCATAAAACTCCTCAAAGCCCGGTGGTTATTAGAGAGAAGCCCTACCACCTGGACCACCACACCATCATTTAAAGTGCACGATCCTCAACATGACTAATCAATTGGTGAAGTTGTTACAACATCACTTTTCTATTAATTTCTTTTTGTCCAGAGATTGCATTTGCCGGCTTTCCATTTCAATCCAATCTCCCATGGACATAAGAAGAGTTCGTCCCATAAAATCAGAGTAGCAAGTCTAGGTCCTGGCAGCAGGGGACTAAGTGTCTTCATGATCACTGTTTTGGTCAATTCAACCTACGTGGCTGAGCAGGTGAGAAACAAGCTTTACCACACAGCACTGTGAATGGCAGAAATCCTTCATTGCAGCTGCATCCTCCACTTTGCCCACTTTAAACCCGAGTTGTTTGTTTTATTGTTATTGAGTTGTTTGACTTTTAGATATTTTGGATATTAACCCCCTATCAGAGGTAGAGTTTCCAAATATATTTCCCCTGTCTATATGTTGTCTGCTCATTCTGTTGTTTGTTTCTTTTGCGATACAGAAGCTTTTAGTTTGAAGCATTCCCATTTACCTATTTTTGGTTTTGTTGCTTGTGTTTTGGGTCATATTTAAAAAATAATTGCCTAGACCAATGTCAAGAAACTTTTCCCCTACGTTTTCTTTAAGTAGGTTTGTAGTTTCAGGTCTTATGTTTAAATCTTTCATTCATTTTGAGCTTTTTTTAAAAATATGGTATGAGAAGGAGTTCAATATCATTCTTCTGCATGTGGATATCCAGTTCTCCCAACACCATTTATTAAAGAGACCGTTCCCCATTGTGTGTTGTTGGCACCTTTGTCAAAGATCAACTGAGCATAAATGGGTAAATTTATTTCTGGGCTTTCTATTCTGTTCCACTGGTCTATATGTCTGTTTTTATGCCAGTACCATGCTGTTTTGATTATGGTAGCTTTGTAGCATATTTTGGAATCAGGTAGTGTGATACTTACAGCTTTTCTCTTTTTTGCTCAAGATTGCTTTGGCTGTTTGGGGATATTTTGTGGTTCCATATATATTTTAGATTTTTTTCCTATTTCTGTGTAAAATGACATTGGAATTTTGATAATTTTTATAGGAATTGCATTGATCTATAGAGAGTTTTGGGTTGTATTGCTGTTTTTGTAATATTAATTCTAATCCGTGAACCTGTGTGAAATCTTTCCATGTGTTTCTGTCTTCTTCAATTTATTTTATGAATGTTCTATATTTTCAGTGGACAGATCTTTCATTTCCACAGTTAAATTCCCAATTTTTTGGATGCTATTTTAAAGAGTATTTTTTAAGTATTTAGTATTTTTTAAATTTCTTTTTTGAGCCGGGCTTGGTGGCTCAACCTGTAATCCCGCGCTTTGGGAGGCTGAGGTGAGTGGATTGCCTGAGCCTGAGGGTTCAAGACCTGCCTGGGCAACTTGGCGAGACCTCATCTCTACAATAAATCAAAAAACTAGCCAGGCGTGGTAGCGCGCGCTTGTAGTTCCAGCTACTTGGAAGGCTGAGGCAGAAGGATCGCCGGAGCCTAGCAGGTCGAGGCTGCGGTGGCTGAGAGCGGCCACTGCACTCCAGTCTGGGCGACAGAGTGAGACTCCAACTCAAAAAATAAAATAAAATAAAATAAAATAAAATTTCTTTTTTGGATAATTCATTGCTAATGTATAAAAACTCTACTGATTTTTGTGTGTTAATTTTTTATCCTGAAATTTTACTAAATTTATTTATTAGTTCTATTATTTAAGCCTTCTATTCTTAAGGCCAATTAGTTGTTTAAATAAGGTTCTCACTGTGATTAGAGGTGATAACAAATATTTGGTGAGCATAAGTAGATTCATGAATTTCAGACAAACTTGAAGGAATGTGAGTATATACTTTTGCTTATTATTATCTATAATCGAACTAAAATATTTACTAAAGTGAGTAATTTCCTTTGGGAATGAAAATATAAGCTAAAGCACATTGAACACATTTGCTAATTGCCAACATTTGCTGAATCTTAACAGAGCAATCTTTATATCAACCCATAATTACAAAATGTCTGGGGGCTCATATATAGAAGATTATCTTTCACCACTCCAAAGATTCAAGGGGCTCCTCTTCTTTAAGGGGAAGTTTTTATTGTAAAGTCCTCACTTTCAATTCTCTTTAGTGAACGACTCATGAAAGACTCAGTCGGTCACTAAGAGCACAAGAAAACACTGCAAAAGGGAGAAGTGCATAGAATGACTGGAAGTAGTTATTACCATCTTTATAGTGTTTTACACTATATATTTTTATATTATATAATTGATATAATATTATGTTTCCATAATTAATACTTGATATATTATATAGCTATATATTATATAATACATATATAATAAAGCACATTTATCCTTTCAGTCACTCAACAGATATTTATTGAACTTCTAGTTGTACTAGCCAGATAGTATATTATACACTAGAACTTAACATGAGTAAGCAGAGTTTTTTTCTCAAGGAACTGTTAGTCTGGGAGAACAGAAGCATGTAAAAGAAATGTGTTAGAAACTGCTATATAGTAGGATAGGACAGGAAGCGTGAAGGATCTGGAAGCTGGGGTCAGAATAGAGTCATAGAAAGGGTGATAGTTAAGCAGAGTCTCCTATCTAATTCTGATAACATTTCTGGAAGGCAGATGTTATTCCAATCACTCAGATGAAAAAAATGAGGGAAGCCACGTGACTTGCCCAAGCAGAGTTGGGTGTGTAATTTCCTCCCTGCTCCACGACATCTTTCTGCTCTACTGCACTTACACAAACTTTATACAAGTTGCTAAATTACAGGTACACAGCAGAGCTACAGAGCACAGTTTTAGAATTTAGTTAATGATGGTATCTGGCTATAGTTCCCTTCTCATTTGCTTAAATTCTGTCTCAGGAGATGGCTAATTAAGTTCTCTTTTGAGGAGAAAGGTTCTTTTTTGGCTGGTAATACTCATCAGGCACCCTTCACCATCATGTTGGCTCCCTCACCCCCCTTTCCCAGGGTTCCCCTTCATGGGTCTCAGCTGGGTTTCCACCTTCCTTGTAAAAGTCCTCCCCCAGAACCCTGTCCCCGAGAGCCAAATCCTGCTCCCACCTTTCTAGCACTCCTTGAAATGGACTTGAATTGTTCTCCAGTGAATGACCCTTACGCTGTTCCTCTGGCCTTCCCAGGCTGTGGGCCCCTCTGGTAGGGACCACCTGACAGTTTCCTCCACCCTCTAGCACCTGGGCCAGGGCTGAGCCCGCACACAGGACTCCTCAAACTAGTACTTATGGGGTGATGGTTTTACCCAGGAGACATAAGAGGCAACGTCCTTTTCTTCTATTTTTTATAATATCCTTATTGAGCAAAAAATAAAGTTCACAGCCTATAATGAGTTCCTTAATTGTATGTATGTGTGTGCATGCGCATGCAAGTGTAAGTCTTACTGGTTGTAAAATCCAAAAGTCTAGAATCCATAGCTTTAGAAGATGGTTGCTAAATCCGCAGGATATAAGAACAATCTGGATCAATAAAAAAATACAGATTCCTGGGACTCATTCCTGAACTAAAGAACTGGAAGATCCTAGAAGCCTAGGAAATCTATGTTTTTTTAACAAAGACCCACAGATTATTCTGATGGCGGATGGCATTTGAATTACACTTCAAACAATTGGGAGCACTTGGGAAGATGACAGTGGGGGAGAGGCAATGGCAGGAATTGACTTTCAGAGAATGAGCAGAGTGGAAGTGTGGAAGTGGAACCAAGGTGTGGAAGTGGAGAAGCAAACTTTAGGAATGGCGAGTGGAACAAATGGGATGAACGACCAGTACAAGGGAGTTGAGGAGGTTCTGGTCAGGAAGGTACGTGGTGGCTAAATTTTTGACAAATCTGAACCTTAAGCTGAGAACAGTAGAAACTCCAGAGGAGGATGGGGCAAGAAAAGGAGAATTACTGAAATCCTGATCCTGATATGCAACAATCATTGTTTGGGGGCAGAACAAATAATTTCCCACTTAAATTATATTATTTCAAATGGATGTTGATGCTGCTTGGATTAGTAAAATATAACTTAATATAAACTTCCTGAATTATAAGTAGCTTTTGGTTATTTTCAGCAAATAATAAGAGTACAATTTTTTTTTTTGAGTTGGAATCTCACTCTGTCACCCAGGCTGGGGTGCAGTGGCATGCTCACAGCCGCCCCAGCGTTGATGGGATGGGCTCCAGCGATCCTTCCGCCTCAGCTTTCCAAGTAGCTGGAACTACAGGTACATGCTACCATGCCCGGCTAATTTTTTATTATTTTATTATAGAGACGAGGTCTCGCCAAATTGCCGAGACCAGTCTCGAACCTGCAGGCTCAAGCAATCCACTCGCCTTGGCCTCCCAAACTGCTGGGATTACAGGCCGAGCCACCAAGCCCACCAAGAGTACAATTTTTTGTCACGTGGAAGGCTCTGAATTTTTTTAGTTAAAAGGTTTAGAAATGCTCCTGGAAGCAGAGGAAGTCCCTGGAGGATCTGAGCAGGATAATAATGGGTGTTCAGGGTGGACCAAGGAAGAGAGTTGTTGAAGGTAGAAACACTAGAAGGGAGGCTATTTAAATAGTTCCAGAATGAGGTAATGAGGACCTGGGTAGAGGTGAACTGTACTGGGTGTGACGCCAGAACCATATTTTGTGGTCTGCCTATGAGTCAGCTGCTCCTTGCTCTCTTTGTTACATGTCTGTCCTTTATAGACTTGTCCAAGCCCCTGTGTCTGGGTTGAATTATATGCCCCAGAGGCAGGGGCTATGCCTCCTGTTTCTTTTTTATGGAGTCCCGACGGAGCAGGTGGTAATAAGAGATTTGATGGATGCATCTTGTTAATGATGATCTTCCCACATAGCACTCCTGGCTTGAAAAGATTCTTCTGAATCCAAAGATATATTTCTCTAGATCAAATTATAGTCCTGAATGAATGATGGTAGAAAAATCAGCCTACTAATAACTCTGAGAGAGATCAAATTTAAAGAGGCGGCAATCCTTTAATCCCAGGTGATATTGCTTCCGCTGCAAACCCTGGAGTCCACATCACCAAACAGAAGAGGCCTGGCTTCAGTCCTTAGCCACCTGATTCTCAGAAGGGGCAGGGAACGTTAGCTATTCCAAAAGTAGGCATGACAGGCTGGCTACTGGAGGTCAGCTATTCCAAAAGTAGGCATGACAGGCTGGCTACTGGATGGATGATATAATTTTAGCCGCAGCCTGCCTCTGTCTCTTCTGGGAGCAATTGGTGTGAACAGGGTGGCGAGAATCCTAATCCTATCTTGATACAGGCAGCCTGATACTCGGCAGGGCTCTCCTACTCAGAATTTCTGCTTTATAACAGTATTGCACCAGTATGCAATACTGGTGCAAGGGCCAGTCACTCAGGTATATTGCATAGTGACAGAGTGATGGAATTTTCAAGAGGGAAGGGTATTCTTGGCATCATATTTAGCCTTTATATCTCAGGCAAGACTGTATTGTGGGCTAATTGGCCTCTTTTCATATCACTTCCATTTAAATGGAAGAAAGTAGTATATGGAAAAATATCTAAATGGAGACTTTTACTGATTCCCAAAATTCAGAGATCTTTGGGCAACTAAAATTGCACATTTGTGGGTATATGTACAAATACATTAACTTACAAATGTGCACTATGTGTAACAGTGGCTAAAAATCCCACAACTTTAAACTTATCTTTAATTTTGGTAATTTCTCATATTATGAATTTTCTTTTTTTAAGGTAGAAGCCAGAAAATGCACAATTGCAGACCTCATGGACCTAGGGTACTGTCATATGATCCAGGTTCTGGTAATCAGACACAACCTCATGAGACTTGGATTTGGAAGGAAACAATATGAAGACACAGCCACACAGTGACCTCAAATCTTCAAGCAAGTGTGGTGGCAGAGGGCTCCAGATCTTTGGAAGTGGCAGAGATGGAATTTCTGGCATCCAGTAAATTTAGGAGACCAAGTAATTGGACATTGTTTCTGGCTGCTTACCTTCAGTGTCTGACTCTCTTGGTCTTCAGGAGAGTCTATAAGTTACCTAATATTCTTAAACCATCTTGTTTTCTGCTTAAGTTGCCAGAATCGATTCTGATGTTTGCATCCTAAGGCCCTGACAGATGTACTGATTGCTACCCAGAATGGTTACCAATCATAGATTTTCAAGAAAATGGGGGCCTGATGGTTGGTTGTCTCACATGGTTGGGTTTGAAGGCAAGACAGTGAATACTTAATCAGAATTGGAGAACAGGATTCTGGTAGCCCACGACAGAAAGTGTGGAAACAATTACTTAAATGTTCACCTGATCTATCTACTCAAGTCTTTGGTGATATCAACAATGAAGGGGAGGGGACTGAGAAATGCAAGTACTATGGACTAAACATGCTGCCTCAACTCTATTGGATGTTTTAAAGAAAGGAAATGGTAACTCAAAAGTTAAGATGTTTAGCCTATGAGACTATTCTACAATCAGATAGCTTCTATGTTATCTCTTACAGCCATAGGGCTGGTAGCTGAAAATCAAACAGACAGTAGGATGCTGAATTACAAAATAGATTGAATTCATAGCCTTAAGAGGATTCTTATGTGGAAGTTAGGGCACTGACTCGGAAAGAGTGAGACATGGATCCTGACTTGTACCCCACCTCTGGAGAAGGAAGGAAGGAAGGAAGGAAGGAAGGAAGGAAGGAAGGAAGGAAGGAAGGAAGGAAAGAAAAAGAGTAAGACATGGAGAATTAGTATGGGGACATTTAAGAATATGTCAATTCAGCAATATGTCAGCAAGAGAAACCCTTTCTTCTGTCTTTAGTAAAGCTGTTCCTGCCTTGATTAAATATTCATAATTATGTTGTTAAAGGCTGTTACCTTAGTAGTAGAAACCAATTTTGTCCTCATTTATGATGTTAGCCACTTCTCATTAAAAGGGCTTTCCTACTCAGAGATATATACTGAAGGAGTAATTACAAAGCCATTCTGGGGAAGTGAAGAAAATAGCAAGATTTTGCAAGTTTATGCAGTCAAAAAACTGGGAAATATGCACAGTAATGAATGATAGGAGTCAAGATGAGGATAGAGGGTAGAAATAGAAATTTGGATTTTGGGCCAAATTCATTAATATGGATTCATGTAGTGGAAAGTTCAGATTCAGTGTGCTAGCTCAAATAGTTGAGAGTAATTCTAATGGTTTCCTGTTTGGTCAGCTAAAACTTAATCTCAGCAGGGATCTATGCCAAATGGAAGTTTAGACATTAGACAGTGTTAGGAAAATGTAGAGAGTAAGAAATTCCATGACTTCAGGAAGAAAAAAATGTGATTGTGAATTTAATATGTGACTCATTCACACAACCATTAAGTATGACCTTGAGAGAGCTCAGAAGAAACTCCATTTTCCAGAACCCTGAGATATAACATTAGTGAAAGGAGTACTAATGGATTGGCGTTGTTGTATTGGAACCTCTGTTTTCTGTAGGCTGGGGATGCATGTGGAAGACGTTTCCATTTAAGTCATCTCTCTGAATAAATGATGATGAAGATACTATGATGGCAGAGGTCAGGTAGAACAATTTAACTACTAGAGGCAAAGTTGGCATATCTATCAGTCAAGATTCAATGGCAGATAACAAAGACTTTGACTTCTAGTCAAGATAGAAAATCAGGGACCAGATTTATCTTCCTACCTGAAGTAATATATATATATATATATATATATATCTTATATACATACGCATAATTTATATAAATAATATATATGTATTTGAAACCTGGTAATGAAGGAATATGATCCCTGAGAAATGAGGAACAAATGTGGGTTCCTATGATTGTATCAATTTACAATCTAGAGCATTTCTGGGGAACTCTCCCTTGGTTCAGGAAGAGAAAGCGCAGGCAGAACATGTGACATTCCTGAGTAGAGGAGACAAAGCTGGGATACAGGAAAAACATGATGATTAAAGTTTGTAGAGCTAAGGACCAGAAAAAAAGAGCTATGTGGGCTGGGCTCAGTGATTCAGCCTATAATCCCAGAGCTTTGGGAGGCTGAGGTGAATTGCCTGAGCACACGGGTTCGAGACCTGCCTGGGCAACTTGGCGAGACCTCATCTCTACAATAAATCAAAAATGAGCCGGGCATGGTAGCGTGCACCTGTAGTTCCAGTTACTTGGAAGGCTGAGACGGAAGGATTGCTGGAGCCCAGCAGGTCAAGGCTGCAGTGGCCGGGAGCGGCCACTGCACTCCAGTCTGGGCGAGGAAAACAGTTCTGCAGAGAATTGTTCTTGAGTATTCACCAGAGTAAAGATTAATGAATGCATGTAAGGAAACTACCCAAGGATAAAGAACCACACTAAAGGATTAGATTAAACAATGTTTGGAGATCATATAGGGTTTTACACATCTGCCAGAGCGTATAATATCATTCATGGGACATCACATAGAGTGTTTAGAAGGTTTTGCTTCAGTAATGGGGACAATTTATTCTTAGATTAAATGCTACTCTGATATCACCAAACTAAATGTAAAAGCAAGACTTGAGAGTAACTTAACTGAATTCCAGAACAAAACTACAGAATATTTATAGGAATATAAAAATATTTCGCACTAAATAAAAATATATAATATCTGACATTCAATCAAAATTTACCAGATTTACATAGGAGCAGGAAAATATGACCTGCAATGAGAAAAAAATCAATTAAGTGACACTGACTCAGAAATGACACAGATGATGGAATTAGCAGACAAGGTTATTACAATAGTCATTATAACAGTCATGAAATTTGAGATGAGAAAGTTACAGGATCAGATTAACAGCAAATTAAACATTGCAGAGGAAAAGATTTAGACGTGGCAATAGAAACTATCCAAAATGAAACATAAGAGAAGGCTGCGAAACAAAACTAAAAACAGCACCAGTGGAAAAACTTCAAGCTGCACAAATACATGTAATTAGAGCTTCTGAAGGAGAGAAAAAGGGAACGCGTGACAGAAAAAAATGTTTGAAGAAATAATGCCTGTAAACTTCCTAAATTTAATGAAAACTTTAATTCCACAGACCCAACAAGTTCTACAATTCCCAAGCATAAGAAGCATGAAGAAAATGACATAAAAGCACATTACAGTTGAGTTAATTAAAGCATGCAATAAAGAGAAAAATCTTAAAAGCAGCCAGGCTTGGTGGCTAAACCTGTAATCACAGCACTTTGGGAGGCCAAGTTGAGTGTATTGCCTGAGCCTGCAGGTTCAAGACCCACCCGGGCAACTTGGCAAGACCTCATCTCTACAATAAATCAAAAATTAGCTGGGCATGGTAGCACGCGCCTGTAGTTCCTAGTTCCAGCTACTTGGAAGGCTGAGGTGGGAGGATTGCCAGAGTCCAGCAGGTAGAGGCTGCAGTGACCAGAAGCATGCCACTGCACTCCAGTCTGGGCGACAGAGTGAGACTCCAACTCAAAAAAAAGCAACCAGAAAAAATATATATCATTATGTACAGAAGACCAGAGATAATTTGTGCAAATTTCTTGTTGGAAACATTGCAAGCCAGAAGACAGTGAAGCAACATATTTGAAATACTAAAAGAAAAAAATCTCAACCATTTCAACTTAGAATTCTACACCCAGCAAAACTACCTGTGAAGAATGAAGGTAAAATAGACATTTTCATACTTTCAAAAGCTGAAAAATAGTCATCACCAGAAGGCCTGTCTTCAGGCAGGTGAAAATTAGGATCTACACATTACACATTATCTTCAGGGAATAAAGAGTACTAAAAATGATAACTACGTGGATCAATAAAACATATTGTTTCATATTCTTTAAGTATCTCTAAAAGATAATTGATAATACATACAAAAATAATAATACATTTGGGGATTTTGTGTGTAAGAAAAGTACAGATGTCAGATGAAAATTTGAGCCTATACAAATGATTAAGGAACACTGAAAATGGTAATTGTGTGGATAGATATAAAATACTTTTTTCATTTGTAAAGCCTCTAAAAAGTTTCTACCTAAGCAAAAATAATAATACATTGTAAAATCTCCAACACATGTAGAGGAAAAATGTATGACAATAGTTCAAAGACCAAAAGGAGAGAAATAGAAGTATATTGTTTGAAGGTAGATTATGATAAATTAAAGATGTATGTATACTATAAACTATAAACCTCAGAAATAAATCTTTACATATGTATTTTAACATACTATATATATAATACAAGTTGAGCATTTCTAATCCTAAAATCTGAAGTCTAAAATTCCCCAATGAGCATTTCCTTTGTACGTTATGTTGGCACTCAAAACGTTTCAGATTTTGGAATACTTCAGATTTCAGATTTTCAAATTGGGAATACTCAACTTATATAGAGAAAAATTATGTATAAAAATATATATTATGTATAATTATATATTCATTTGTAATGTATATAATTATATACATTACATTTGTATGTATACATTGATAGCACAAATAACAAGCTGAAAGATTCAAACCTAACCACCAATTAAATATGAACAATCCCAGTACTTCAATTCAAAAGCATAGATTGTGAAATTGGACTTTAAAAAGCAAGAACCAAATATATGTTGCCTACAGGAAACCCACTTCAAACACAAAGATACAGCAACTAGGTTCAAAGTAAAAAAAGGAAAAAAGACAAACCATGCTAATACTAGCTAAAAGAAAAAGGAAATGGAATGTTATTATTAGACAAAGTAGATTTCAGAGCAAGCATATTATCAGGGATTAAGAGAATTTGCTCATAACGATAAAAGGGTGAGATCATCAGAAGACATGACAATCCCCAATGTTCACACTCTTAATATATAACATAGTTTTAAAATATACAAAGCAAAAAACTGATAGAACTACAAAGAAAAATAGGTAAATTCACTATTACAGTTGGGGTTTTAGCAACTATTTCACTAGCTGACAGAACAAATATACAAAAAATCAGTAAGGATATAAAACACTTGAGCAGCAGCATCCTGACATATTGGCATTTAGAAAATACTCCACCCAAAACAGCAAATTACACATTATCTTCAAGGATGTACATAATGTTTACCAAGATAAGGCATATTCTAGGCCATAGGACTGATATCAATAAATTCAAAAGAATTCAAATCAAAATATGTTGTCTCTTCATAATGGAATTAAATTAGATATCAATAACAAAAAGATACTAGACGAGCCAGCTGGGCTTGGTGGCTCAGCCTGTAATCCCATGCCTTTGGGAGGCTGAGGTGAGTGGATTGCCTGAGCCTGCAGGTTCGAGACCTGCCTGGGCAACTTGGCGAGACCTCATCTCTAAAATAAATCAAAAATGAGCCGGGTGTGGTAGCGCATGTCTGTAGTTCCAGCTACTTGGAAGGCTGAGGCGGAAGGATCACTGGAGCCCAGCAGGTCAAGGCTGCGGTGGCCGGGAGTGGCCATTGCACTCCAGAATGGGTGACAGGGTAAGACTCCAATTCAAAATAATAATAATAATAAAATATACTAGACGAATCTCCAAATATTTGCAAAAGAAATAAGTCATGAGTTACAAAAGAAACTAAAAGGTAAATCAGGACGTATTTTGGACTAACTGAAAATGATAATACAACATATCAAAATTTGTGGGATGCAGCTAAGACAGTACTCAAAGGGAAATTTACAACACTAATGCATATATTAGAAAAAATGCAGTGATAAATAACAGAAACCACTCTAGTTATTTTAAGCAGAAAGAAATTAAGCATATGGATTGAGTGCTTGTAAAAATCCTTGGAAGGACTAAAGGAATGGCTTTTAGAAAATACTACAAGTCAGGGCGCGGTGGTTCAAGCCTGTAATCCCAGCATTTTGGGAGCCGAAGCGAGAGGATTGCCTGGGCCTGTGGGTTCGAGACCAGCCTCATCAACATAGAGGCCTCATCTCTACAATAAATAAATTTTAAAAATTAGCTGGGCATGGTAGTGTGTACAACAGAGTCTTAAAAACTAAAAGCATCTTAGACACCTTTGCAACTATAATTCAAGATTCACTAATCTGATGTTCTTGTATAAGATTTGGAAGGCAGAATTGAGGTGGAAGCCAAGCTTTTTTTATTTTTGTTGATTTTCCTAGGAGTCATAATCCTGTTACTGTTGAGGGGTTTTTTAGTCATTTGTTTTATTTGATTTTTGGTCAGGGTTAGCAGGATTCTTAGTATCCAATCCTTAACTTCATGGTTGTTAAGAGACAGAATTGGGGACATGTATATTTTGGTAATATGGGTCTAGGAAGTATAATTTGATCATGGTGTTAACTGTTGCATAATGGTGGCTTATTGTTCTGTGGATGATGAATAATATGGTATATTTCTAGAGTCATCATTTATAATGGTAGAATCTTGATCCCCTATCTTCCTGCTTCTTGAAAAAGTAAACAGGAAACTTCCTTCCCCTGACTGGCAAGTTTTGTGATATTTTCTTTTTTTTTTTTGACTTGGAGTCTCACTCTGTTGCCCAGGCTAGAGTGCCAGTGGCATGCTCCTAACCATCGCAGCCTCGACCTGCTGGGCTCAGGTGATTCTTCTTGCCTGAGCCTTCCAAGTAGCTGAAACTACAGGCATGAGCCACCACGCCCAGTTAATTTTTCTTGATTTATTGTAGAGACGAGGTCTCACTAAGTTGCTCAGGTTGGTCTCAAACTCCTGGATCAGGCAATCCTCTCACCTCTGCCACCCAAAGTGCTGGAATTATAAGCTTGAGCCACCATGCCCAGCTTTAAAACATTCTTCCTATATTTTTCAAATTTCTTATATGTTAAGACCACAATTCCAAAGTAGAGGTCAACTAAGTCTGTAGACACGTGAGCTAGGTTTTACCATTCAAATCCTTCCTACTGGTACTTGAGTTAAGAAGCGAGATCTGTGAGGAGGTGGCCACATATAGGAGAAAAAGTATTTGGCAGGCATGACTGCTGAAGGTAGCTGTTCCTTCAGAGGTGACACTAGTAGTATTTTTGGTATCTGGTTCCAGCTATTACAGATGCCAAGCCACATTTGTAGAGATGTTTTTGCTAGACAAGTCCTTGAGTGTGATTACTTTCCAGCCTCAGAATTTGCCTCTCCTGCTGTCCTGGAAATCCTTTACTATCTAATAACCTTTAACAAACCTCTTGCATACCTTTTTTGTATAAACTAACCAGGGTGGATCCTGTTTGCAAGCACAAACACGGACTGATACAACAGACCCTCAGGTATTCATTGTAAGCAGGCTACTTAGTAGAACCAGAGTTTTATAGCTTTCACAATAAAAAGAAAAAGAAAAGAAAAGAAAATCCTTGTAAAACAAATGCACAATAGGAGTTAGGTAATAAGGAACTTTCAGAGTATGGTTTGAGTTTAGTAGATACTTAATGCAATTTTTAAGGCTCTCTACCTAAATTGAGCTTGCAGTGAGAACAGATGTTCAGTGTAATGCCATTGAGACTGCAAGATCCTCCACTGTCAAAGATAGACTTGGGATCTAATTATTTTGTCAGATATATGCATCTTGCAAACATTTTCTCAAGTCTATAGCTTGCTTATTGATTTTCCAAATGGTGTCTGTTGAGTAGAAGTTCTAATTTTGATGAAATATAATTTCTCAAATATTTCTTGTATGTTGATAGCTTTCTGAGTCTTGTTAATGAAATCCTTACCTATCTTTTGGTCACAAAGATAGCTTCTTTGTTTCCTGTTAAAGAAATTTTATGTTGGAAGAAAATAATAATAGGTAGCATTTAATAAGTACCCACTATGTGCCAGATGTTTTAAATACACCATCATACAGAATGGCTACAAAAACCCTAGGAGAAATATTAATATGCCCATTTACAGATAAGGAAATGAAGACTCATTAAATTATAATAAATAGATGGCTAAGATCACATTAGCCATATTGGGCAGAGTCAAGATTTGAACTCAGATATGGCTAGCTTAAAAGTCCATGGTCTTACCACTATATTACATTTTCTCTGTCCCCTCAACCCTCCAAGATGAAGATAAAGAGATGCAAAAAGATTCTGGAGTCAGAAAATTTCTAAAGAACATTTCAAGCCCGGAACTAAATGTAAACCTGATTTAAGTTTTCTATTTTTGTTTTTTAGCTTCATATATATTTTTATGTGAAGTGTTGAAAGAAAAAGTACACGAATAGCACACCCCTCCCCTACAACCTCTGTCTCCAAGAAGGGCCTTTTGCAAAGTTCATCTGGCAGACTTGAGACCAGGAAACAAAATGTTTTTCAGAGAGCTCTCATGACTCCGGCACTAGATTTAGCTCTCTTTGTGTTCCCACAGGGATAAGCACATTACAAGAATCGCTTACCATCACTCCCTCCTACGTGGGAGCTCCTCACCAGCAAGTGATACATAATTTTGCATCTTTGGATGCCCAGTACCTAACCTAATACCTAGCACTGAATTGAAAGATTGAATGAACAAATGATGGTTCGGCTTTCCAGGCCTATTCCTGAAGCTTCTTTTAGGAACAGTAGGTGACACTACTGAACCTATATGTTTTCAACAGATTCCCTTGCTCCAGCAATAAGTATGTGGCTGTTGCATGGATACAGTGGTTAAGAACACACACTTTCTTATCAAGTTCAGATCCAAGTTTAAATTCTTGGTTCTACCACTTACTGAGTGAATGTGTGCATGGTTACTTAAGCTCTCTAAATCTCTTAGGATTGCTAAAATGGTTAAATTAGAAAACGCATAAAAGAGCTTTAACAACACCAAGCATAGAGTAAGTGTTCAATAAAGAGTCTCTGTCATTACAGAACTTATTTCCTTCTTGCCCAAGCACAGGTTAAGTCCTTTTTTTGCCCTCACTTTAGTGTTTAGCATGACCTTATTCTTTTAAATAAATATTTTCAATAAATAAACATTTTTATTTTGAGAGTTGCAGATTTACATGCAATTGTAAGAAATGACACAGAGAAGTCCTGTATACCCTTTACCCAGTTTTCCCTAACAGTAACATTTGGTAAAATCACAATATCACAACCAGAATGTCCACATTGATACAGTCATGACACAGAACATTTCCATTGCCACAAGGATCCCTCACACCCACTTCTCTCCAGCCCTCACCACTCTCCTTAACCCTGGGCAACCACTCATTTGTTTTCTCCATTTCTGTGATTTTGCCATTTCAAGAACGCGATATCAATGGAATCATACTATATGTAAACTTTTGGGATTGATGTTTTCATTCAGCATATGTCTCTGGAGATTCACCTAGGCTGTTGCGTGGTTCAATAGTTTGTTCCTTTTTATTGCAAGAGTATTATACAATTTATAAATGTACTGCAGCATACTTATTCATTCGCCTGTTCAAGGACATCTAGATTTTTGCAGATTGGACTATTATAAATAAAGCTGACATAAACATTTGTTTGCAGTTTTTTGTGTGAATTTAAGTCAGCATTTCTTTGGAATAAATGTTCAGGAATACAATTACTGGGTCATATGGTAGTTGCATGTTTAGGTTTTTTAAGAAACCGGCAATCTTTTTCAGAGTGACTGTACCATTTTTCATTCTCAACAGCATTGGTCCAGTTTCTCTGAATTCTTGCTAATATTTGGTGTTGTCACTGCTTTTCGTTAGCCATTCTGATAGGTATGTGGTAATATCTGATTGTGATTTTAATTTTCATTTCCCTAATGGTTAATTATGTTGAACTTCTTTTGTTTGTTTATTTACCATCTGTATATCTTCTTCAGTGAAACATCTCTTACTTATGTTCCAATTTTATTTTTTTTTTATAATCAAGTGTTAGACTAGTCCTTTGTCAGATATGTTGTTTACAAATAATTTTTCACACTGTGTCTTTTTAACAGGATCTTTTTGTACAGTGAAAGGTTTTTAATTTGATGAAGCCCAACCTATTTTTCTTTTATGGAACATGATTTTGGTCTCAAGTCTAACTCTTTGCCTAGTTCTTGATTCCTAAGACTTTTTCATATATTTTCTCTATATGTTTTATACTTTATATTGTTATCCATTTTGAGTTGTTTGGATAAGGTGTGAGACTTATGTCAAGGCTTGTATTTTGGCTTATGGGTTTCTGATTGCCCTAGGACCATTTGCTCCTTGTTTTCAATTGCTTTTGCAAAAATTAGTTGAGTCTATTTGTGTGGGTTTAATTCCTCATTCTCTATTTTTTCCTTTGATCTATGTCCCTTTTCCTCTAGTACCACACATTCTTGAGTAGTGTAGCTACATAGTAAGTCTTGAAATTAAGATGCTCCTTGACTTATGATGGTGAGAGAGGAGATAGTCAGAAGCTGGTTAGGCAGACAGAGAGGCAGGAATGCCCCCTGCATCACTCCCATTATATAATTGTTGGCTGAAAATGTGGATAATGTAGTTAAGAACATCCTCTCAAACCAGGATGTACTGCTAAGAGGGCTTTTTTTGCTGCTTCAACGCAGTAGCTTAGCTAAATGTTCTAACTTGACCTTGGCTTATTATAATATCATTAACATAGCACTTGCATTGCAGTTTTACCCTTCCTCCCCAAGTGGGCTTTTCGGTGGTACTTATGGGTAATATTCAAGATGGAGTAACTTTGGTCAAGGACCTGCATGCGCAATAAGAATTAGGTCTAAGGAAGTAAGGGGCGGATGAGATGTAAATGAGAGAAATGCTCCCAGAAAAGATAAAATAAAACTTCAAACAAACTCCTAGCACCGATTACCCATTTTGGGCCCCCTCTCTTTTTGTGGAGAGCTTTGTTGCTTAATAAACTTCTTTAGCTCATCCTTTTGGTGTCCGCATTCCTTAATCTTCTCGGTTGAGGGATAAGAACCCGAGGTTGCTGGTTTAAGCTGACAGTGGAGTTCAAAGCTCCTGCAACAATGGGATTATGTACCAATAAGCCCATCATAAATTTAAAATATTGTAAGCCAAAAAGTGCACTGAGTACATCTAACATACCAAACATCATAGGTTAACCTAGCCTACCTTGAATGTGCTCGGAATGCTTACATTAACTTTCAGTTGGGCAAAACAATCTAACACAAAGCCTATTTTATAAAAACATGTTGAATAATTCATGTAATTTATTGAATACTACACTGAAAGTGAAAAAAGGAATGGTTGCATGGGTACTCACCATTAGCACACACAACTGAAAGAATAATTGTGAAGTTGAAAAACCATGAATCACCAAAAGTCAAGAATCATCTATAGGCTGATTTCTTCCATTTTTATTCTTCTTTTCTAAAGTTATTTAAGTTATTCTAGTTCCTTTACCTTTCCTTAGAAATTTTGAATAATCTTATCTATATGTATCAAAAAAAAACTTGTTAGGATTTTGATAGGAATTGTGTTAAACTTGTATTTCAGTTTGGGGAGAACTTGCATGTTTACTATGCTGAGACTTCAAATTCATGAACAAGGTATGCTTCTCCATTTCTTTAGATTTTCTTTTATTTCTTTCATTAGTGCTGTTTAGTTTTCAGCATACAAATCCTGAACATGTTTTATTAGATTTACATCTAAATATTTCATTTCTTTCAGTAATTGAAATGTTATTGTGATTTTGATTTTGGAGTCCATTTCTGTGTCAATGCTAGTATGTAGAAATACAACTAATTTTTATATGTTTATCTTGCATTCTGGAAACATACTAAACACATTTAATACTTCTAAGAGTTTTTTTATTTCTTGGGGTTGTGTATGTAGACAACTGTGTAATCTGCAAATAGGGACTGTTTCATTTCTTCCTTTTTGATCTTTATTCTGTCTTTTTGCTTTACACCCTGGCTAGAACATCCAGCACTATGGTGAATAGCAGTAATAAGAGCAGATACCCTGGTCTTGTCTCCAGTCTTAGAGAGAAAGAATTTTGTCTTTCACCATTAAGCAAAATATTAGTGGCAGAGTTTTTATAGATGTTCTTTATCACATTGAGAGGGCTTCTATGTATTTTTTTCTGAGAAGTTTTCTCATTAATTGTCACATGCTTTCCTACATATGTGTTTTTTCTTTAGTTGATTAATATGGTGAAGACTATTGATTACTTTTCTAGTATTAAATCAGTCTTGCATCCGGAGGGTAAATTCCTCTTAGTTATGCTATATAATTCTTCTTATTTATTATTAGTTATTATTATTGTTAAATTCTTTTTGCTAGTATTTTGTTAAGTATTTTTATGTCTATATTCATGTGAATATTAGTCTTTAGTTTTCTTTTTCTGTATTATTTTTGTCTGATTTTGGTGTCCAGATAATACTTGCTTTATAAACCAAGTTGGGAAGTGGTTCTTTTTCTTCAATTTTCTAGAAAAAATTGGGTAGAATTGGTGTTAATTCTTCTTTAAACATATGGTATATTTCTGCAGTGGAAACATTTGGCCCCAGAGACTTTTTTTGGTGGGAGTATTTTAATTACAAATTCAATTTCCTTAATAGTTATAGGGATATTTAAATGATTGTTTCTATATTGGGTGTTCTGGTAGTTTATGTTTTATATGGAATCAACCCATTTCATCTAATTTGTAAAACATGCGTGTCAAGTAATTTGTAATATTCCCTTATCAACTTTTTGATGTCTGCAGGATTTGATAGCATTCCTGACATTGGCAAATTATATTTTTTCTTCCTCTTTCTTACTATAGATGTGTTGATGATTGCTTTTCTGTTTTAAATTTCATTGATTTCAAGCTGGGCTCGGTGGCTCAACCTGTGATCCCACGCCTTTGGGAGGCTGAGGTGAGTGGATTACCTGAGCCCGCGGGTTCGAGACCTGCCGGGGCAGCAAGACGTCATCTCTACAATAAATCAAAAAATCAGCCGGGGATGGTAGCGCATGCCTGTAATTTCTGCTACTCGGAAGGCTGAGGTGGAAGGATTGCCGGAGCCCAGCAGGTCGAGGCTGCAGTGACGGGGAGCGGCCACTGCACTCCAGTCTGGGCGACAGAGTGAGACTCCAACTCAGAAAAAATAAATAAATAAATAAATAAAATTTCATTGATTTCTGCCCTTTATTATTTCCTTTCTTCTTGTTTTCAATGTATTTTCCTCTTTCTTTCCTAGATTTTTCTTCTTTTCTAATATATGTATTTAGCGCTATAAAATTTCTTCTCAGTACTGCTTCAGCTGTGTCCTATAAATTTTGATATGCTGCATTTTCGTGGAATTTATTGTATACATATTTCTTATTTTTCTTGAAACTTTCTCTTTGACCCATAGATTATTTGGAAATGAGTTGTTTAGTTTTCAAGTATTTGGAGACTTTTCTGTTATCTTTCCATTTTTGATTTCTACTTTGATTCCAATGTAGTCAGAGAATACACTTTATATAATTTCAATTCTTTTACTTTTTTTAATGCTTGTCTTGTGGTTCAGGATATGGCCTATCTTGGCATGTATCCTGTGGGCAGCTTGAAAGAATGTGTATTTTGCTGTCATTGGATGGAATGTTTTACAATTGTTTATTAAGATTCTGTTGGTTGATGATGGTGAGTTCTATATTCTTGTTGATGTTCTATCTAGTTGTTCAATCAGTTGTTGAGAAAGGGATGTTGATGTCTCTAACTAAATTTGTGGACTTATCCATTTATCCTTTCAGTCCTATTAATTCTTTCATGTATTTTGCTGCTCTGCCATTTGGTGTTAAAATTTCTATGTTAAATTTGGTGTCAAAATTTATGACTTCTGTTTTCTCGTCCCTGATAATATAGTCACTCCTGCCTTCTTCTAATTAATGTTTGCATGACATATCTTTTTTCAGCCTTTTACTTTCAACCTGCCAATATCATCATATTTTAAGTGAACGTCTTGTAGACAACATATAGTTGGATCATGTTTTTAATCTGTTCTGTTAGTCTGTCTTTGACTTGGTGTATTTAAACAATTTACATTTAATGTATTTATTGATATGCCGGAGCATAGCAATACTTTTGTATTCTGCTTGTTCTCTCTTTTCCATTTATCTTTTCTTTTTCCATCCTTGCTATAGGTTACTTGAACTTTTTTTTGTATTTCATTTCGATTTATGTATATTGTGTTTAAGTTTACCTCTTTGCATAGATTTTGTAGTATTTGCTGTAGATATTACATTATATATACACAACTTATGACAGTTTACTGGTGTTTTCATTTTATCAATTTGCATAAAGTATAGAAACCTTCCTTCACTTTATGTTCCTTCATACTCCTCCCTTCATAATAGAGTTATCTCGAATATTTCCTTTACATACATTTAGAACTACACCAGACAGCATTGTACTTTTGCACTATCAAATGTAATGTAGAGACTCAAGAAGAAAATAAAAGCTATATATTTATTCATACTTTTGCTTATTGTTTTCTTTCTTCCTTTTTGATGTTCCAAGATCCCTTCTCTCATTGCTTCTTTTCTTTTTAGAAAACTTCCTTTAGTCATTCTTTTAGGGTATGTCTGCTGGCAACAAATTATTTTACTTGTTCATCATCTGAGAATTTTGATT
The DNA here is from genome assembly GCA_027257055.1 of Cephalopachus bancanus. Taxonomy (NCBI): domain Eukaryota; kingdom Metazoa; phylum Chordata; class Mammalia; order Primates; family Tarsiidae; genus Cephalopachus; species Cephalopachus bancanus. The sequence goes on from JAPVLO010000326.1 coordinate 3,341,977, forward strand.
TCCTCTTTCATCCTGAACAATATTTTCATTGGGTATAGGATTCTTAGTTGACAGCTCATTTTCTTCAGCACTTGAAAAATATTGTGCCACTTTCTTATGGCCTCCATAGTTTCTGATGAGAAATTTGCTGTAATTTGAATTGCTTTCCCCCATAGGTCATGTATGTTTGATCTCTCATTGCATTAAAGATATGTTCTTTTTCTTTAGTTTTCAGAAGTAATGCTTTCTTTCTTTCTTTCTTATGGCCTCCATAGTTTCTGATGAGAAATTTGCTGTAATTTGAATTGTTTTCCCCCATAGGTCATGTATGTTTGATCTCTCATTGCATTAAAGATATGTTCTTTTTCTTTAGTTTTCAGAAGTAATGCATCTTGGAGTTAATTTCTTCAAGTTTATCTTGCTGTAGGCTCTGTTTTGCTTTTTGAATCATCAGGTCTATATTTCTCAAAAATTGATAAATTTTAAATCATCTTTTCTCGAGTATTTTTTCAGCCTCGTGCTCTTTTTCTTTACTCCTTCCAAGACTCAGATTACATGAATGTTGTAAGATCTTTGTTTATCATCCCACAGGTCCCTAAGGCTCTGTTCTTTTTTCACTCATAGACTATTTTTACTCTTTTTACTTTTTTCTCTCGTAGACTATTTTCAGACTGGATAATTTCTGCTTTTGTATCTTCTAGTTTACTAATTCTCTTCTTGGTGTCTTCTACTCACAAAACTTTTAAAATTGAGCTCATTTACAGAACTTTTTAAAATTTCCATTACTATATCAGTTCTAAAATTTTCATTTTTTATATCTTCTATTTTTGTTGAGACTTCTTATTTCTTTGAAAAGGATTTATATTATTAAATTTGTTTTAATTATTAATTTATACTATTAAATTTATTTGTAATTTCTTTTTGAAGCATTTAAAAAATCTTTTGACATATTTTACTTTCTTCACAAACTTTTTTTAACATTTAATTTTTTATTTTAAAGATGTGGGGTACAATTTAAGGTTAGGTATACAAACGTTCTTTATGCAGGTACCCTTGCTTATGAGGTGTGCCCCCTCCAGCAGATTCCCACTACTGCCAATACCACCTCCCCCACCCCCAGCGATTTCCTGCTACTGCCAGTTCTTTTCTTATAATATTACAATAATTGTTCAAGGTCCGCTTATGAGTGAGAACATGTGATACTCAGTTCTTTGTTTCTGTGATAGATCACTCAGTATTATAGACTCTGAGTCCACCTAGGTTGCTGTGAAGTTCATGATTTTGTCCTTGTTTATGGCTGCATAATATTCCATCGTATATATGTACCACATTTTTTTAATCCAGTCCTCTTCAGATAGGAAGCACGGTTAGTTTCATGTTCTTGCTATTGTGGACAATGCTGCAATAAACATACATATGCATGTATCTTTTTCATAGAGTAATTTGAGTTCCTCAGTGTATATTCCCAGTAGGGGGATTGTGGAGTCATATGGAAGGTCGATTTTTAGATCTCTTAGGAATCACTACACTGTTTTCTGTAGAGGCTGTACTAGTTACACTCCTGCCAACAGTCTTTACAAACTTTGATGGTACTTTTGTACACTGGTTTTTATTGTCAATACAATAAAATAGTGGCAGGCTCCTATTTTAATACATATTAGCTACACAAATGATATAGATTTTGAAAATACCTAATGCATTTTTGCAGTGCATAAAGCTAATTTTTCTCATGATAACCTACAGAATTTAGTTTCAGACAAGTAAATAAGCTGAATTGAATTAAATGTGGTTTGCTTGTTTAAAATAATAATTCTATGTCAGTTGTAAATATGAAGCATTTATGAGTCAGATAATTACTTTTGAATAAATGATGAAGAGTGAGATGCTTCTTAGTTGATAATCAATAGTTAATATATTTTTTTACCATGGCTGCCTTATTACCTGTCAGATAATTCTAATGTCTCTGTCTTCTCAATGTTGGTATCTATTATGCTTTTTTCATTCAGTTTGAGTATAAGTACATTTCAATTGAAATCTGGATTTTCTTGCATTATATTTTGAGATTCTGGCTGTTTTCCATTTTTTTTTTTTTTTTCTGATACCAGTTTGGCAGGAGGAAGGGAGTGTTGCCTCTTTGCTACCAGGTGGAGACAGAAGTTCAGGTTCTCCACTTGGCCTCCATTGACACCTGATGGAGGGATACTTCTTAATGCCTGTGGACATGAATGGGAGTGCCAGGTTCCAATGTAGTGTTCACTGACACCATGGTGGGGGTGGGCTCATTACCTCTGGTGATGCTATAAATCCTGACACTTCGCTAGGCCTCCTCTAACAACATCCCAGTGAAGAGCAGGAGGGGATGTCTTGTTACTGCCAGGTGGCAGTGGGAGTCTGAATCTCCCATGGCCTCAATGACCCCATGGTGATGAGGCAAGACTTGTTTGCAGCAAGTGGGGATGAAATTCTCAGCTCTCTACTTAGCTTTCCCTGAAACCACTCTGGCAGGGGATCAGAGACACTTCATTGCAGAATTGCAAGGGCAAACACCTATGACCCCCACTCTCCTTTTGCTGCTTTGGGTGTCAGATGGTACCAGTGTTTTCGTTGTTGTTGTTGTTGTTTGTTTGTTTTGTGTGTGTAAGTGTTAGCTGGAGTGGAGCAGTTGTTGTCTAAAAGTTTTCTGTCTTAATAGGCCTCCCCTTTCCTGGTCCTTTGACCAGAAGAATCAGACTTGAGTTGGAGCTTTTTTTCATCTGCGTCCGTCGGCATTTCTAGGTTGTTGGCTTTTTCAGCTTCCAAGTCTGAGATACATGAAGCAAAACAAAACAGTGGAAACATACTCCTCAAATTCCCAAACCCCCACTGGTATGTTTTCTTATCCCACCTTTTAGAGTCTTCAGGTGATTGTTTTATATATAATGTTCAGGGATTTTAGTTGTACTTAGCAGAAGGAAAAGGAGAAATTACATTTGCTCTATCCTCCCAAAGCAGAAGTCTTCACTTCCTTTTTTTCCTCACTGAGAAAAAAAATGCTTATTGATTTACATGTATTTATATCTTTTAGAAAACAGTATCCTTAAATCAGATTTTTAATCAGAAAAGACTTGAAAAGTCACCAGTATATCCCTTGCCCTACACATTGGTAGCTATAGTCAAAACTTGTCAATTTTCCATATGTGCAGATGCAGTTATTTCTTGAATGTTATTTCGGAATGCCACAAGTTTTTGTCAGACTGATTCTTCCTGTGTATTTAAATGTTTCTGGCCAGTGTTTCCTAATAGATAATGACTTTGAAAGCAAAGAGCATAGTGATATTTGGGGGGAAGAATCATCTACAAGTATCTGAAATGTTTATATAACCAAGGACCAGTATTCTAAGAAAATTTTTAAAATAATGCTATATTTATGGAGTACAATGGATGTTTTGGTATATACATATTTGAATAATTAAATTAAGCTAATTAACATACCTGTTTGTCATTTCACATAATTATCACTTTTTTTGTGGTAGAAACATTTAAAGTCTATTCTTTCCACAATTTTGAAATTTATAATACATTATTATTAACTATGTTCACCTTGCTGTGCAATAAAACTTAAAAATTTATTCTTTCTGTCTAACATGAACTTTATATCTTTTGGTCAACTTCTCCCAATTCTCCAATCCCACTCTACCACCAGCTTCTAATAACTACAATTCTACTCTTCTATGAGTTCGACTTTTTTAGATTCCACATATAAGTGAACTCATGTGCTGTTTGTCTTTGTGTGCTAGGCTTATTTCACTTAGCATGATATCCTCAGGTTCATTCATGTTGTCACAAATGAACAGACTTTCTTCTTTTTTAAGGCTGAGTAGTATTCCATACACTTACTTTTTGTATTTTGTTTTCACATGGTATAAGAAACAGCCTGATTCACATAGATAGGTATGACAGTCAAAAAAGGCAAAAAGGTTTAATACTATAACTGTCAATCTCAAGATATTTGTCTTATGCTTTATTAATTTTTTTCTTCCCTTTAATTTAAACTCCTCCCCCTCTCCCTAGACATCCGTGTATGTATTTATTTTGTTTTAGAACATAAACTACTATTTTGACAAACAGGAATGATGCGCTTCTGCCCTTCTTCCTTCTCGGACACCTTGGATCTTCTTATATTTCTCCCTGAACACAACCCAATCCCAAGCTGAATCTGCTTCTTAAACAAGATAGTTCTGTGTATTTCAAAAATGACATGAACAATAATTTTTGAAACATTTACTTTGTTTCATCTTTAGCAGAAATCCATATAAGCAAGTTGCAAATTTATTTATGCCTTCTAGTAACTTGATTACTATAGGTTGTCTTGTGTAATTCCTTAATAACAGAGGTTTATAAAGACTTAATATATGTCAATTCATTCTGTTTAAAAAAAAACACTTTGCCTTCCATTTGTAAAGATGATGCCAGTAATGTTGAATATGATTTAGCAAACATTTATTAAGCATTTGTTATATGCCAAAAATCAAGGATACTAATACATACTGAAAGGACATACATTCAAGAAAGGCAGAGAATTTGGGGATGGTAACAGTGATAGCAGTGTAGTTTGAAAATCTCCAAATCTCCAATTTAAACCTCATTAGAAAAAGAAATGAAGTGATTGAAAGAAAGGAGATATGAAAAGGAGTTGAAAAAGTAGATCTTAATAAAATAAAAACAGCCAGAAATACAGAGTAAACTATAAAGAACAATAACAAATAAACTCAACAAATAATTTATAAAATGAGATAAAAAGGTTTCAAGAGGAAGTGATAACTATAGAAAACAAGTAAAGAAAGCCATGATACAGATAATAAAAGTCTCTGGATAGGAAAACGAAAAAAATGCAACAGAACAAATATTAAAAACTATAATTTTAGAAAGTTTTCCTGAAATTAAAAGATTTGAAACTGTGTGTTGAAAGAGCACATTACGTGGCCAATCGCCATGGCTCAAGCCTATAATCCCAGCACTGTGGGAGGCCAAGGTGAGAGGATTAATTGAGCCCGCAGGTTCGAGACCAGCCTGGGCAACTTGGTGAGAACTCATCTCTACAATAAATCAAAAAATTAGTCAGGTGTGGTAGCGAGCACCTGTAGTTCCAGCTACTTGGAAGGCTGAGGTAGAAGGATTGCCTGAGCCCAGCAGGTCGACCGCTGGGATGGCCGTGAGTGTGCCACTGCATTCCAACCTGGGTGACAGAGTGAGACTCCAACTCAAAAGAAAAAAAAAGTAAGAGCAACTTATGTACCTATGAAAACTGAGTCAAAACTATCAGCATTGAGGTGAGTGGACTTTAAATTCAAAAAAATGTTTTGAACAACTAGGTAAATTATTTATAAGAGTAAGAGGAATAGACTGTCATTCGAAATTTTGTAAGCAGCACTTTATGCAAGGGAAAAAAATGGAGGAATATATTTAAGATACTCAAGGAAAGAAAAAGTGAGTCAAGGATTTCATATCCAGCCAAACAGATTTTCAACTATAAAGGCTACAGACAAACTGCTATGAAACATGTAAGAACACAAGGCATAGTGCTCCTATGTGGCCTTCCTGAGGAATGTACTAGAGCATGAGCTTTACACAACCAATGGACTAGAGAAACATTGACTAGTGCTCTATGAGACACCAAAAGCTCCAGGTTTCTGTTTTCTTCTCAACAAATGCTCCAAGAGGAAAAATTGTTGAAGAAAGTCTAGTTCATACCAATATATTCCTTTCTCCTAGAAATGTTGGCTTCTTAAATTATGGTTGACATTGTTTTTCTCCAGTGCCATAAAATACCACTTTTGTTTTTAAATTTAATTTTCATAGCCATTTTCAACGAAATAGTTACACTAATATAAGGTACTTCATCATTGCTAAACAAAGAAGTATAGTCTGAACTTAGGTTGGTTGTATAAACATGAGCTGTGATTCATTTTATTTTAAAAGTTATTTCTTAGCATTATACACCAAAAAGGCCTAGAAATAACGACCAACTCAGTATTAATGGGCACCCTAGTGCCAGATTGCCATTCATAAATACTATTTTGAATGAAAAAGAACAGGAATCATTGAAAAAAATGGCTTGCCCAAGTCTGCAGTGTTATATGCATAAGATGAGTCTGGAATATTCTGTCATACCAGAAAGTCAGAATGCTGCCAAATATAACCTGTATCAAAAAGACTCTGGAGCCATCTACTAACCACAGGTGGGCTACTTGCCTGTAATGGATTGAAACACTATCACATATGTTTAAATACATGAGTTCATAATGAAATAAATAAACCAAAAAAAACTTATTGGTGCATTTCTAAATCACAAATTGAAAGATTTGTAAATAAAGGTAAAGTATCAAGCTTCAATCTTGCCTTTCTTCTAAGAATTTGCTTCAGATTAACCTAGGCGTCAACTAGGGAACAATTCTCTTAATAGAACTATGAGATCTCATAAATGAGGAAGGAATAAGAGAATTAAAACGAAACCTTTATTGAATTAAGGTACCTATGCAATGATCATAAAAATCACAAAAATACAAACACACGTTGTACCTCATGAAGGAAGACTAAACCCTCTATGAAATCATCTGGCAAAAAAAAAAACAAAAACAAAACTCATCAAACCTCAATTTGATCAAACCTCTAAGATATAACTAAGATATAACTAGCAACCTGTATAAGAAATAGATGGGAAAGAAACATGTCGAATAATACCATATGATTTTATTATTTCACACAACAACAACAGAAATTGCAAGGTAAAAAAGAAAGGATTTAAGGAAAAAAGAATTAAAAGCATGTAAACCGTATTTGGATCTTGATTCAAACAAACCAACAGAAAAAAACAACCAACAAAAAACAAAAAAACAAAAAAAATTATGATATAATGTAGACACTGACAAGATATTTGATGATAGCAAGGGATTCTTTTGAATTTCCTAGTGTGATAATATAGTATACATAAAATTATATGATACCTGAGGTTTGCTTTGAAATAATCCAGGGAAAGGGTAATGATGCGAGTGAGTAACAGATGAGACAAGACTGGGCAAGAGTTGATCATTGTGGAAGCCCAGCAGTGAGGGAATAGGAAGTCAAATACTATCTACTAAACATATGGAAAGGACCAGGCATGGAACAGCCTGTATATGTTTGAAATTTCCTATAGTAAAAAGGTTAAAAAGGAAAGTAAATTTTTCAGAGTTTGTATTCTAAAGAAAAGATAAATGGATAAGTACATGACTTTAATGCAGTAAAAAATTCCTTCAATAGAGATGTATACAGAGAATGCTTGAGGAATGTTGAGGAGAAAAAGAAAGTTTGGGGATAAGGAGGATACTGACAGTTAATGAGTGCTGTTCCATGCCTGGCCCTTTCCATATGTTAAATATGGCAAAGATACTGACATTTGTGAACATATGCTTAATACTTTGTAAGTAGCTTTAAAAATATGTTCACATTAGATATTTTAGTTGTACTTTTATAGTGCAACTGAGGAAACTGAAGCTCAGAGAAGATAAATCACTAAAAAATAATCCTAAAATATGTGCCAGGAACTTCACATACACAATTGCATTTAATCCTTATAATAATCCCATAAGAAAATGATTATTGACCTCATTTTGAAGAAGAGATAGGGAAGCTTATGGAGGTTAAGTAACTTGCTAAATATTACATGTAGCTAGTAGCTGGAAGAACTGGAATTTGAGCACAGGATTTTCAAAGCCCTAAACCTTTCTGTGAATTCTGTTATAGCAGGAGGGGGAAAAGGAAGTTGGGGGGCCCTTCCCACACAGATGCTGTATAAGTTGGGCTTTGAAGCTGGGCTCGGTGGCTCAGCCTGTAATCCCGCACCTTTGGGAGACTGAGGTGAGCGGATTGCCTGAGCCCGCAGGTTCGAGACCCGCCTGGGCAGTGAGACCTCATCTCTACAATAAATCAAAAAATCAGCCGGATGTGGTAGCACATGCCTGTAATTCCCGCTACTCGGAAGGCTGAGGCGGAAGGATCGCCGGAGCCCAGCAGGTCGAGGCTGTGGTGCCCGGGAACGGCCACTGCACTCCAGTCTGGGCGACAGAGTGAGACTCCAACTCAAAGAAAAAAAAAAAGTTGGGCTAAGTTGAGCTTTGAAATTTCAGTAAGATTAAGTCAACTTGAGGGTAAGTGAGTGGTCAGCTGGGGGAGGCATACCAAAGATGCAGTGTCAACAAAATATCAAGACACAATGACAATTGGCATGTTTAAGGAATTGGAAAGAGAACCCAGTGGCTGGATTCTATGGTGCAAAGAAGGTGGCACTGGAGAATATAGCCAATAGCATGTGCTGGTATTGGATTGGGCAGGTCCTTAAAAAGCATAGGCACTGGGTAGACACTGGTGGATTTTCAGCAGATCAATCTGGAAGCTGTGTGGAAGGTATACTAGAAGAAAGGGAGAATGATAACAGGAGAAAAGTTAGGAAATTATTGTAACAAAGAATTCAAGCATGCCAAGCATCGTGGTTCATGCCTATAATCCCAGTATGTTGGAAGACCAAGCTAGGAAGATTGCCTGAGGCCAGAAGTTTGCAGCCAGCTTGGGCAACATAGTGAGACTCCATCTCGAATACATATATATTCAAGTTTGTCATCTTTACTTGGCCAGAGTGGATGTGGATGCTTTTGAGAAATGAACTTATGTCTTACCTGCCCACTTTCAATTGTGTGTGCCAATGTGCATAGGACTTTTTCCCTGTACAGAAAAACCCTCTAGGAAAAAAAGCAGGAGATTTGGGATAGGAGAGAGAACACTGAGGAGGATGGTTGAATGGCCTGAAAGTTGCCTATGGACTGGTTTGGAGACTCTAGGAGAAAGTAGTAGAGTTTAAAAAGTGAGGGAACCATTTCCATGCGAGCCTCTGTTAAACTCCAGGAGAGACATTCTCGCCAGTTCTGCAAAGGACTCAGCACCCTCTGCATAAATATAGTTGTCCTTATGGAATAAGGGCATTAGCAGCAAAGCTTGTGGAAAGGGTAAATCTTGATAAGAAGACCGTACTTGTTTCAAGCACACTTGACAAACCTGAAGAACTGGAGAGACTCTGAGAAGGGCTGGATTTCCTTGTGGCAGGTGAGCTTTCAGACCTGGAAAGAGTAGGGTGCTTATGTAAATATGACTGTATTTGTATTCATAGACTTGCAAAACCTCGGGATAGTTCATGGAAAGGGGCAACGGAATCATGAAGCATTGCAAAGGTAGTACCTACAAGGTTTAGGTACCACCTGGAAGTTCCTGTTATCCAGATATAGCTGAAGATCTCAAAGCTCTCCCTATAGTGCACACACATGAAGTGTGTCTCACAGGTAGCAGCCATAGATGTCCATGCCTCAGTTTTGCAGGCTGCTTACATTGTTGCTCGTTATCTCTTTTGAGTCTTGGACTGGCTTCATTTCCAGACTCAAGCCCACTGTTGACTCTTGCTATAATGTACTGAATTTCACAACCCCATAAACCATCTTCTCAAAGGTCAAGTACTTAGCAATCCAACTGAAGATAAATATTTTTCTGCTCCAGTTAATAAAAATAACATAACAGCTGCTGGGCATGGTGACTCACGCCTATAATCCCAGCACTTTGGGAGGTGAAGGCGAGAGGATTGCCTGAGCCCAGGGGTTCAAGACCAGCCTGGACAACTTGGCAAGACCTTGTCTCTACAATAAATCAAAAAATTAACCAGGAGTAGTGGTATGCACCGTAGTTCCAACTACTTGGAAGGCTGAGGCAGAAGGATCACCTGAGCCCAGCAGATCGAGGCTGTGGTAGCTGTGAGCATGCCATTATACTCCCACTTGGGTGACACAGTGAGTCTCTGACGAGAAGAAGGGGGAGGAAGAGAAGGAGGAGGAGGAGGAAGAGGAAGAAGAGAAGGAGGAGGGGAAAGAGAAATAATATAACAAAAACACCAGGTCTGGAAAAGAAAGAAAGAAGAATTATAAATTCAATAGATGTAAATTTGGAATACAGGAGTCTCCCATTATCCACAGGGGATAGGTTCCAAGACTCTCAGGGAATGCTTGAAACCAAAGATAGTATTGAACTGATTATCATCAATCAGAACATGTTTTTGTTCATGTCTTCTACCCACAAATATAATGCCTTTTCCATCTATGTATCGTGGCTGTAACTTTTGCAATTTAAGATGCAACAGCAAAACTAGCATGGATTTCTTTTTTCTTCTTCACAATTCACTGATAGAAGATCTGTTCTTACTGTACATCTTAGCAACCTCAGCGTACAATTTTTTTCCTTCCCTACAAGTGAGAACTTTAAAGTTCCCTTAACTTAAAAGAAGTCCTTTCTAGTTTCTTCTTGGTGTACCTCAGCCTCACTTCTGTGCTTTGGAGCCATTATGGAATGAAATAAGAGTGATGTGAACACAAGCACTGCAGTGTTGTAGTCCATCTGACAACCCAGATGGCTACTAAGTGACTAAAGTCCTTGTAGTGTCGACACAGCATGGAGACATTGGACAAAGGGGTAATTCACAACCCAGGCAGAACCTAGCAGGACAATGTGAGATTTCATCACTCTACTCAGAGCACAATTTAAAACCTATGAGCTGTTTATTTCTGGATTTTTTTCATTTAACATTCTCTGACCATGGTTGATCAGAGGTAACAAACCGCAGAAAGCAAAACTGTGGATAAGGCGGGGTGACTACTGTAGTTTCTGGTTTTTATTTCTTGATTTTGCAATAGAACGAGTAGAGGGTATGGGATGAGCACTGACTTTTTCATGATCACGGATGGTAAAGTGACTTGGATCCAATACTCTTCATGTTTAGCCCTATCTGGAAAGAAGGAGGGCTCAGAGCTTCACACTCCCCAGGACAACATGGGCTCATGTTCTTTTATTCTGGTTGGATGGAAGCCCAGTTAGATGAGATTGGACTTACCAGGCAGCAAGTCACCAGACCTCATCAGCCTTTTCCAACATGTTCATAATTTGACCTAACCTGAATATCTCTGTGTTGTCTAAATTCAGGACAGCTGGCGAAGCTCTCTCAGTTGAGCCAAGCTTAAACTGTGGGCTCCCAAGTCACCAAAAAAGATAACCCTAGCTTCCCACACTAGAGTTTTTCCTACTAGAAAAAAAAAAAAAAAACATTCACTGTGCATTAATTTTGCCCTTGACTCTAGGGTTATAAGAACAATGAATGGCCTTTGAGAGTTTTACCGTGAGATGAGAGTCAGTTATGGAGATGAGACAGGTAGAAAAATACTTAAAGAATGTATAGTTGAAAGGCAACTTGGAGGTCACCAGTCAGACCCCCTTCACTAAAGACGAGGAATCTGAGTCCCAAAGAAGTGAAGAAACTTGTACAAGGTCATAGAATCAGTGAGAGTCAAAGTTTAGACTTGATCCTGGGCTGGTCAGTACAGAACTCTTTAATTATTCTAGCAACTACATACTATGTGCTAAGTACTTTATACTACTTCATTTAATCCTCATGACAACTCCCTTAGGAAGCTATTATGAATTCCATTTTTAAGATGAAGAAATGTAGTTTAGGAAGTGGTAAGTAAACCATCCTAAGACCACCTGTCTTTGTTTGGGCTGCTACAACAAATTACCACAACTGGGTGACTTACAAGCAACAAACATTGATTTCTCATAGTTCTGAGAGCTAGAAAGTCCAAGATAAAGGTGCCAGCAGAGTCTGTTTCTTGTGAGGACCTGCTTTCTGTTTCACAGAGGTCGCCTTCTTGCTCTTTCCACCATTTTTGGTGGAAAGGGTGAGGGAGTCTCTCTTGGGTCTCTTTTATAAGGGCACTAGCTCCATTCATAAGCCCTCCATCCTCAGGACCTAATCACCTCTCAAAGGCCCCATTTCCTAATACCATCATATTGAGGGTTAGGATTTTAACATTCAGATCATAGCACCATCCAATGAATGAATGACAGCACCAGGATTTGAACCATTTGAGTAGTCTGATTTCAAAGTTCATGTTCTGAAATACTCCTCTGTGCTGCCTCTTCTATACTAGTTACCTCTTTCTCTTATATCTAACAATGAGAACTCACACATGAGGGAGAATATAATACAAGCTGTGCAAGCTCCCTGACCCAGTTCCTTTTGGGGGTTGGTTGCTTTATACACTAACCTGAATGTTACCATGCCAGAAGTCTTCAAAAATGTCTGCTTAGGAAAGAGGAATGCTGTGGTTTGGGCAGTGAAGGCCTCTGTTTAAATACTCCTAAAATACCTCAGGCTTCCAGAGAGACAAGAGTTCACTGTGCTTGAGCACTGACAGTCAGGCTACAAGTGAGCACTGAGCATTGTGAGGAAGCAGCACACGGCCTCCAAATGGGCACTGGGTACTTGGAACTAAAGTAATTGTGTGGACTAGAGAGCTTGGTGTAGTACAAAGAGACCGAATTTTGAATGAGTCCTGGCTTTGAATTTGTCTCTGACTCAAGTACATGCCCTTTTTTGCAGTCAGTGATCTGTGAAATGTCCTAGAAAGAGAGGAATTACATGCATGCCAGCCTGAGAGAATGCCTAGTGTATACACAATTAGAGCAAGAGTGAAAATACTCAGGAAGGCCTCCTTTAGGAGGTGAGTCTTATAAAAGACTGAAAGTGCTAGACCACTCTTATCTTGGAAAACACACAGATGCTGAAGTTGCCTCAGAGGCACCAGCAAGTCCCCATCCATTCGGCACCCGGAAGGGAAGTTGCCATCCCTTTTGGGCTCAGCCTCCTTGGCTTCCACTGCAGGCCTTTGGGGAGAGGTTGACATTCACTAACAAAGGGTTCCTTAGAAAAACTCAGGATCCCAGAAAGAAAAGCACAGGCTGGACTCTTGATCTGCCTGCTTGGCTATTGTGCAAGAGCTAGAGAAGGAAGAGGAGAGGCTGGGGCAGGGTGGCTCACAGTGGCCGCAGTCAGCCTTCAGTGGTGGAGGAGCCAAATCTGCCAACAGGCTGGGCCTCTCCCACAGGTTTTCCCTGGGTCTAAACAAAGAGGAATAGAGAGCAGGAAAAGGGTGGAGACCACAAATAAAAATTAATTAACATTATCTATTTTTCTTTATTTTTTAAAAGATAATCTCTTAATCCTAAGTACTGGGATCATGTGTGCCCTTTGGTATATAACCAAAAAGGGTCAGGAGGAATCCCTCATGCTCACAGTCTCACCTATTAGATTTCTTTTTCTCAATGGCTCATTGTGTGGCAATCTCCTGTGAAGTGAAATAGACCTTCTGACCAAGCTGAGGCAACTATGGTCAAGGTTAGCCATCACCAAGAAAGTTTTGATGTGGAGAGATTGGTAACTGCAGGGAAGAAGACGTATCAAGACTTGAGTTACCAAAAGGAGAGAAGGGCTGCAATTGCTTCTCATTCAATTAACTCCTTATCCCATTAACTGATTTTTCTCTATGCCCCATCATCTCCCACCTTCTCTCGGCCTCCATGCAGTCATCATTTTAAGGACTGAGAAATCAAAGATCTTTAAACTTAAAAATTCTTTTTTGAGATCTTTTGGTAGGTATCCTGGTCTCAATTATCTACAAGTGGGAAGAAATAGGATGATAGGAAAGAAATATAGGAGTAATTTGAAATGAATTAGTAAATTGGAGAGCTACTCTCATTATTCTCTATTAAATAACAGCATCACCATCCACTCGGTCGCTCAAGCCAAGCACTTGAAGAATGGCACTGATCTCTTTTTTTCATCCCTTCTGTCTTTACAACCCATGATCTAGGCCATCACAATCTCTTGCCTGGGTTACTGGAATGTGCTTAACTGATCTCCTGATCTAATATAATGTTGTTCTTCACTCCAATTTGCAAATCACAAGGAGGGTTTTCTTTCTAATATCCAACTTGATCATGTTTCTCACTTGCTTCCATGGCATTACCAGTCTGTCTCCTGGATTAGACTGTAAATTCTTTGAAGTGGCTTGTGGAAGTAGGGGCTTGTGGCTTGTCTTTAATTTGCAAGAATCCAATTGTATGACCATATTAAAAGAGAAAGAGAGTGAAAATGAGGGAGGGAGAGAGAGAAATTGCAATCTCTGTGATATAAGCAATCCTGAGTGGCATTCGGCTTGACATCAGTGAACCTGCATATATTCCTATGTAGCATCTTGGTGAGATGAATGCGAGTCTGTGCTTTATGTTTTTTGTTTGCTTTTGTTTTGATTTGTATCACATGACCACTAAATGTAATCTACAGGCATCATTTAGTGAGGAGGTAACAATATATCCCAACACTGAAGGAAACACTGGTGGCTTTGGACTTTTTGAGATACTAGATTCTATTCTTTAATTTTGTGCATTGCTAGGGGATTTTCAAGGGTGAGCTACATTATACTTAATCTTTGCTTTTCATAGGATTTTAGAATGAGCACCTCTGTCAAATACAACTCCTTTCCATCAACCAAGCTTGCCCCCTTTCTTTCTGGCAATTGCATTCTCACCCTATTTATAAATTGTTACAAGAGGCTTTGTGTAGTCACACCTGAATCAAGATGGGTCAGCAAATATCTTATATGCCAAGATGATTAAATTTGAAATCTATATAATTGAAACCATTTACTCTCTTGTGGGTGAAGCTGTAAGATGCAAAACTAAAGGATCATATTTCTCAGCACATGGCAAAAATCAATTTGTTGAAAGGAATAGATAAGATGGCGAGAAAGGAGATCTGAAATGGCAAAGGTTGATTAACAGGTGTGTGCTCCTTGTCACTGGAGAGTCAAAAACAAGGACTGGGTGGAGGTGGGGGGTGAGGGGTGGGAGACCACTAACTGAGTGTAGGCCTCCATAGTGCTGACTATAGGTGTATGAAGAGGGATGGCCGCCCTGGTGAGCCGTAAGCCTGTCCAACCCTAAGTCTGTGTGAGTCAAAGGAGTATAAGATTAGGTGGGACAAGTAAATGTGAAGAATGAGAGCTGCTTTGAGAGGGAGAAGAAGATGGAAAGGAAGGAGAATGAGTGAGGATATGAGAAAACTGGGTTAGTTGGAACAGGGGATGGAGTTGTGAATTAAGATTGAAATCTAAGCCCAAATCCAGGACATATAAGACAAAAAGATAATACAAAAAAATCAATGAAACAAAAAGCCGGTTCTTCAAAAGGATAAACAAAATTGATGGTCCCCTAGCTAGACTGACCAAGAAAAAATGAGAAAAAAACCAAATAAGCACAATCAGAAACACAAAAGATGAAGTCACATCTGACCCTGAAGAAATACAAAAGATCATTAGAGACTACTACGTACACTTGTATGGAAACAAACTTGAAAACCTTAAGGAAATGGAGGACTTTCTGACATCACACAACCTACCTAGGTTGGAACAAGAAGAAATTGAGACCCTAAATAGACCAATAACAACCAAGGAAATCGACTACATAATAAGAAAACTTCCTACAAAAAAAGTCCTGGTCCAGATGGCTTTCCAGCAGAATTCTACAAGACATTTAAGGAAGAACTGATACCAATCCTACTGAAGGTATTCCAGGTGATTGAAAAAGATGGAAGTCTCCCCAAATCATTGTACGAAGCCAACATCACACTGATACCCAAGCCAGGTAAAGATCCAACAAAGAAAGAGAACCACAGGCCAATATCTTTGATGAACATAGATGCTAAAATTCTCAACAAGATCCTAGCAAACCAGATTCAACAATACATCTCAAAAATCATCCATCATGACCAAGTAGGCTTCATTCTTGGGATGCAAGGTTGGTTCAACATTCATAAAACCATAAATATAATTAAATACATCAACAGATGTCAAAACAAAAACCACATGATTATATCATTAGATGTAGAAAAAGCTTTTGATAAAATCCAGCACCCTTTCTTGATAAAAACCCTTGAACAGCTAGGCATACGGGGAACATACCTCAAAATAGTAAAAGCCATCTACGAGAAACCCACAGCCAGCATACTCCTAAATGGACAAAAATTGGAACCACTTCCCCTGAAAACTGGAACAAGACAAGAATGCCCACTCTCACCCCTCCTGTTCAACATAGTATTGGAAGTCCTGGCTTGAGCAATCAGAGAAGAGGAGGCAATCAGGGGTATCCAAATAGGAAAAGAGGAAGTTGTTATCTCTCTTTGCAGATGATATGATTGTGTACCTTGAAAACCCAAGAGAATCTGTCAAAAACCTCCTTACACTGATAAAGGCCTTTGGCAAAGTCTCAGGATACAAAATAAATGTACAAAAAACAATCGCATTTCCCTACACCAATAATAAACAAACAGAAACCCAAATAAAAAACACAATTCCATTCACAATAGCCACACAAAAAAATGAAATACCTTGGCATCTTCCTAACCAGAGGCGTGAAAGACCTTTACAATGAAAACTACAAAACACTGCTCAAAGAAATCAAAGATGACACAAACAAGTGGAAAAATATCCCATACTCATGGATTGGAAGAATCAACATTGTGAAAATGTCCATCTTACCCAAGGCAATCTACAAATTCAATGCAATACCCATCAAATTACCAGCAACATTCTTCTCAGACCTAGAAAAAACAACACAGGAATTCATATGGAAACACAAATGTCCAAGAATAGCCAAAACAATCCTCAGCAAAAAAAACAAAGCAAGTAGTATCATATTACCAGACTTCAAACTTTACTATAAAGCTACAATCATCAAAACAGCTTGGTATTGGTATAGGAACAGGCATATATATGAATGGAATAGAATTGAGATTCCAGAAGCAAAACCTCAACTTCTCAACCAACTCATCTTCGGCAAGGCCTCCACCACCTACCACTGGGGAGAGGAGAACTTATTCAGTAAATGGTGCTGGGAAAACTGGCTGACCACATGCAGAAGATTGAAACAGGACCCCTATCTATCCCCATGCACAAAGGTTAACTCCAAATGGATCAGAGACCTAAATGTAAAACCTCAAACCATAAGAGCCTTAGAAAATGAAGGAAATACCCTCATGGAAATTGGAACTGGCATCCAATTCCTGAACAAAACCCGAAACCCACAGGTCATAAGAGAGAAGATAGACAAGTGGGACCTTATTAAACTGACAAGCTTCTGCAAAGTCAAAGAAATCATCAAAAGAGCAGGGAGATAGCCTACAGGCTGGGAAAAAGTATTTGCCAATACCAGGTCTGACAAAGGCTTAACATCCTGGATCTACAAGGAACTCAAATGTGCTGAAAAGAAAAAAACAAACAACCCCATTATAAAATGGGCAAAAGATATGAACAGACACTTCACAAAGGAAGACATCCGAGCAGCCAACAGACATGTGAAGAAATGTTCAACCTCACTAATCATCAGGGAGATGCAAATCAAAACCACACTGAGATACCACCTAACTCCAGTCAGAATGGCAATTATCAACAACTCAAAAAATAACAGCTGCTGGAGAGGGTGTGGCGAAAAGGGAACACTTCTACACTGTTGGTGGGAGTGTAAACTAGTGCAACCTCTGTGGAAAGCAGTGTGGCAATTCCTAAAAGCTCTAAATATCAACCTCCCATATGACCCTGCAATCCCCCTACTGGGAATATATCCTGAAGAACTCAAATCACTCTATAAGAAAGATACCTGCACACGTATGTTTATCACAGCATTGTTCACAATAGCAAGAACCTGGAAGCAACCATGCTGCCCATCAAAAGAGGACTGGATTTTAAAAATGTGGTACATATACATGATGGAATACCTACACAGCCATAAAAAAGCACAAAATCATGAATTTCGCAGCAACCTGGATGGAACTAGAGTCTATAATACTGAGTGACCTCTCACAGAAACGAAGATCCGAGTATCACATGTTCTCACTCATATAATGGACCTTGAACATCCAATGTAATACTATAAGAAAATGACTGATGGTACTGGGAAACTATGGGGGGGAGATGGGATTAACAGTAGCAAATATCTGTCTGGGGATAGGAAAACACCTCTTGTCAACAGGGTGCCTGAATGAAACATAATTGTATACCTAACCCTTAACTGTACCCCACAACATCATAATAAAAAATATTGATAACAAAAAGATTGAAATCTTTAGCCTTAAAGCTCATCTCAGGCAGAAATTTAGGAAAAGAAGGAAATTGAGCCTCAGAGAGGCTAATGACCCCACAGTCAATCAGCTGCTAAAGTAGTGGAGTCCAGGTTTGAATTGAGATCTGTGTGACTCTAAGGTCCATGATTAGCAATCATCTAATTTAATCCCTTCTTATAACAGATAAGGACAAGAGCCTTTAAGAGGTGAAGTGACTTGCCCAAGCACACTGAGATATTTCCAGTAAAACCAATCCTAAAACCACTAAAGCCCCATCAAATATTCCTTCCAGAACATTCATTGTTTCCTACCATAATCAGAAAAAAAGGAGGATGTCACTGAACACAACAGGGCTCTAAAAGAGCCTTTTCTTCCTCATCAATGCCCCTGTCAACCCTTGATAAACTAAGGAGAATATTGTCAAGGTATCACAGGGAGTGTAAGACACTTGAAAAATACAAATCCCTCGATTAGGAGAGTCCAAGCAATTATTTTTGTGTCAACTTAGGAGAGTAAAGCAGGATTAATTTGAACTAAAAGGATCAGGTTGAAAATAAAGGTGTAATATTATTATAATAATGATAATCATTTATTATTCTGATACAGCTATTACTCTACCCACAAGTTGCTTAACTATTATAATATGAAATAAGTCAGAGGTGAAGGTGGTGATAGGAAGGAGAAAGGTAACTGACATAGGGAGGGACAGAAGGTAGAAAACTAAACTAGAGAAAGAAAACATGCTGATTTGATAGTGATGGAAGGGCAAAGAGAGTCTGCCAAGCAAAACATTTTAGAGTAAGTTGTAAATTTTTTGTATTAGAGAAAATTTTTTCATTTTCCTTATTAGAAATTAGAGACAAGAAATGTTAGCTGAACTACCTAAGATCACAGTTTGTCACAGGCAGAGACTGGATTAGAACCTGGGTCTTTTTGCACTTGGTTCTATGCTTGTCAAATAACTACCCACATGAGTATTGGAGAATGCAGCAGATTGGGAGAAAAGAAAAAACCAAAGAAAAGATGTTAAGATATAAGTCAAAGGATCCAGACCAGCAGAATCAAACGCCCTTCTCTACTTTCCATCTACATCCCCCACCACTGCACCTCCAATGTAAAGGAAAAAATATATAAGAGGAGTCAAGTGTGAGGAATAGCCTTTTAATCTCCACATCCAGAACTGGTCCAAATCATATTGGTTTTGTGGGAATGGTGAAGAGATTATAGTGCACGTTATGTTTGCTCACTATAAGATAATGAGGTATTACCATTGAAGTTGTGTTTTTCCAGAAACAAGTATCCACATAAATTAAGAAGAAAGTAAAAGAAGCTATGAACAAACATTTTCTAGTAATTATGCACCTATTACATGCTAAGTTCGCAGTTTCTCATCAAAATCTCACAGCTCCATTTATTACACACATTTATTTGTGACCTACTACAGGCTCTGTGTTGGGCACTGGAGGTTTACTGTTAAGTAAACTAGTCATGACTCTTGCCCTTATGGAGCTCCTGATCAGTGGGTAACATAAACGTCAAACAAAAATTGTGTAGTTAATTACAATAGTATTGAGAGCTATTAAGGGTAAGTGTTCAGTAAAATATAGTGAGTATCTTCTTTAAATGCATAACTGAGATTGCATAGAAGAATACAGAAATCTCCAGGTCCTCAAAGCAAAAAAGAAAGTAAACATAAGATTAGAAGTATAAGATTACACTGCCTGAAGGTAGGGGTGGGAGTAGGGCAAAGAGGGTAGAGAGAACATAGGTTACCATCTCAGTAATCGTAGTTTAAATTAGAATGCCTATACTGGTTCAGGAAACAGAACCTAGGGCACTTTCCCAAAGATGGGAAGTTGGAACTGAGACCCACATGTAATCCAGGACTGTCATGGGATTACACTATCAGTGAAAGGGTAGACTTTTAAAAATCTACTGTCAAGTAAAGGGAAATGATGAGAGCACTTATTTGTCTTAGCCAGAGTACTGAGGATAATAATTTGTCTTAGCCAGAGTTCTGGTAGAGGGGAGTAAGTAAGTGCCCCTGAAAATTCATAACTGCAGATTTATGAGGATTTGGGAATTAAATACATACACACACACACACACACACACACACACACACAAAACTGTGGAGAAAATTAACAAAAAAGGTGTAGCAGGATGATATCTTTGGCAAAAGCAAGAGCTTCAATTCCCTGGAAGGACATGGGCTATTTTTTTCATATTTACATAAATATATATATGCAATCCAGTCTTTCACAAACATCCATAAGTAAAGCGACATATAAATCACTACTGAAAATGAGCTCACAACTCAAAATTATCAAACAAAAAAGCAAGTCATCAGGAGCAAAAAACCAAACCAAAAACAAAATTTGACCCTTAAGAACATTAGTAATGGTACATGCTGCAGAAACCTATAAAATAAAATGTATTATAAATTATTAAAAATGTAAAATGAGAACTGAAAAACACAAGACAAAAAGATGCTTTTCTGAAAACAGGTAACAGAATATTTAGAAGTAAAAAATACAGTCATTGAGATGAAAATAAATGAAGTAGATTAGAAGGCTTCTGAAGAGAGAATTAGTAAACTGGAAGATAGGGTGAAATAAACTAGAAGGTAGGGTAAATTAGAGAGAATGAAGTTCAGAAAGATAAAGAAATTACAAATAGGAAAATGAGGCAACTAGACATGAGGTCTAGACTAAGAATGCCAAGTTATACCATTTATAGGTTTTAGAATGAGAGAATGAAAAAAATGGAGAAGAGAGACTATTCAAAGATAATTTCCTAGAGTTAATAAAGATATGGATCCTCAGCTACAGGAAGCATGAAGAGTACTTAACATGACAAAGTAATAAAAATCCACACCCAGACATAGTGTAGTAAAACTACAAAACACAAAAGACATAAAAAAATTAAGACAACCAGAGAGAAAAATAGAACATTTTCAAGGAAATGGCATGTAAGATTCTAGGCTGAGGATGATTTTGCCTTGTCACTTTGTAGACAGTATTCCATTAGCCATGGTTAATGTTGTAAGTCAGTTTACATGACATTGCATGTAAATATACTTTACATTGACTACATAAAACAGGAAAAATACTTGGCGAGGGCTCATCTCTACAATAAATCAAAAAATTAGCTGGGCGTGGTAGTGTGTGCCTGTAGTTCCAGCTACTTGGAAGGCTGAGGCAGAAGGATCACCGGAGCCCAGCAGGTAGAAGCTGCAGTGGCTGGGAGCGGCCACTGCACTCCAGTCTGGGCGACAGAGTGAGACTACAACTCAAAAAAATAAAAATAGAAAACAGGAAACATAATAATGGTTAATTGGACACGGTATGAAGACAGTGAAACTAAGGTATTGGGCAACAGTGACATATATTCTGAGAATGTGCTAATGGTAGTTAAAACATTGTATTCATACAAGATATTAATAGAATTAGAGCATATGGTTTATAAATCAGCAGACTGATAGAACAGGAATAAAGAAAAATGCATCCATCCAAAAAATGGCAGAAAATGAGAAAACAAATCTGAAGGATGAGTAGGAGTCAGTTTGGGGTTTGAGGGCATAGGAAAGAGAGATGAGATAGGATAGAGAGAGACAAGCTTGAGAAAGATCATGTAAAGCAGGTTAAAAATTGTGATTTTTAAAAAGTGGTATTCTTTTTTAGAAGATGTGGAAATTGAATCTCAGAAAAGTTAGCTAACTTATTTAAGTTTATACAGCTAATTGGAGACAGAGCTGCATGACATGTCCTTTCCTCATTCCACTGTGCCAAGCAGCAATTGCAGTGAAGACTTACCAAGACCAGAGCATCTGACTCAGAGCACTGGCAGAGCTAACAACGACAAAACAAATAATCAACATTTACTAAGCACTTACTATATGCCATAGATCACAAGGACATGCTTTATCTCATTTAATCCTTACAATTATGAGAGAATAATTATTATTATCCCCATTTTACATATTTGAGAAGACTGAGGCGTAGATGATTTTAAGTGACTAAGTAACTGGCAAAGCCAGCTGTGATCTCAGATTCATCTGTTTTTTTAACCTCCATATGATATGTCTAGAATTTTTTGCCCCAATCAAACATTTCAAAAGGTACTATCTATCTTTTTCAAAAGATATTCCCTATTATTGTCTTTACAATAGTAATGATGAGAATTTTAAAAGAAAATACTCATCCTTAATCTGACTCCACTGACATAAGATATTTTTAGTTTTTCTCTATTTCTTTCTAAACTTTATGCGATGTACACTTTGTTCATGTAGTTAGAGCCATATAGTATAACAATTCCGTGTTTCTACTTTTTGGATATTCAAGATATTCCACTGGGTTATGTGAATTACTTGCTGCATTCCTCCTTCCCTGTTGGACGTTTAGTTGCAATTATTCTCTCTCTTACGACTCCAACCTTTCACTCTTTATTAGCCCTTTCCACTTAGCATATAAACTCACTCTCATCTCTCCTATACTGCAATTAAAATACCTAACACTTCTTCCAGCCCACCTACTAACCTTATATTCCTCCTTCCCATTTCTGTCACATTTTCTGAATAAATATTCTCTGCTTAGAATCTCTGCTTCACTTCTCATTAATACCTCGATCTGCTGCAATCAAATTTCTCGATCCTGTCATTCCACTCTCCTTGGGCAACTTCATCCATATGTAAATTACAACTTCCATCTTTGCTGGTGACTCACACTCAGACTTCTCAAAAGAATAGTTCAGGGAGCTAAGGACTGGGCTGAAATTGAGGACCACAAATCTGTAGTAACACAAGTCTATAACAACTTAATGACTTTCCCCAACAGGGGGCGATAGACTGGGAGAAGTGGAGGAGAAGGAATGGGTAGGATTAATCACTTCTATGGGTTGCCTAACATAAGGAAGGACAAGGATGGAGGGAGATTGAAAGTGTTTGTGAGTGGGGATATTGAAACACAAAAGACATATTCAGACAAGGCAGTGCAGTGTGGTCATAAACTACTTTGCATAAACTGGAAAGGAAAGAAAGGCAGCTAGGAAAGGCAGTTTAGGAGAAAAACAAAGTGATCAATAACAATCTGATGACCTCCCCACAAGAACACGCCTCTTGCAAAGAATCTTCATCTCTCTCCAGAAGAGAAGAGGAAGCACAAGAGGAAATGTCTGGTGTAGAATCCCAATTCCCACTTCATGGATGTGAAATGCTCAAAATGCAATAAAATCACCACAATCTTTAGTCATGCACAAACAGTAGTTTTGTGCCTGCCCCACTGTCCTTTGCCAGCCTGCAAGAGGAAAGGCAAGACTTACAGAAGGATGTTCCTTCAGTAGGAAGCAGACAAAAAGCACCCTGAATCAAGACAAAACCATCTGGATTACATTTTAGGTTTTAAAAAAAAGAAGAACAGGAATTATGGGAGTAAAATTATGGGCAATCTAAAAGGATAGAAGGTTGTATTCAAAGAGGGAACTATGATGTTTAAGATTACGTGTGAGGCTGGCAAGGATAAAGTATAGCCATGGGGGTGAGTAGCTAAGATGAAGTAGAGTTAGGGGAATCTAGGGATCTACTTAAACATAGAGGTCACCCAAGAGGACAGCATGACATGAAGTAGAGAGGCCTGGGCCACAAGCCAAAATCCTTAACAAATATAGGAAAAGATCATGAGGTGAGTCAGTAGCTTTCAGTGATAAGGCAGAGTAGTAATATGACATAGACAAGAAGAAAAAAACCTCAAAGGCAAAGTTTGTGCACAAAAATGGAGAAATACTGGTTTGCATTTGGCAACAGAGAGGGAGGCAGAAGAATTCTGGACCTCCCTCTCAACCCTGTGAAACAACTCCTTCCAGCTTCTTGAACATTCTATGCTGGTCTTTCTAATGCCCCCCACTCAGTGAGGATCACCGTTCCTTATCCACTTGCACAAGGCAGAAACCCAGGAATCATCCTGAACATCTTTTCCTTGCTTCTGTGTCTAATCCATCACTAATCTATAAAATATCTGTTAATCTCTCTAGAATCCATCTGTTTCTCTCTATCTCCACAGTAGTCCTAGGTCCCATCAGCTCCCGGCTGGACTACTTCAATGACAGTCCCCCACCCAGCCTCTCTGCTGCTTTTCTTGCCTCTGTCAAAGTCAGTCTCCAGTGGTAATGTGCATCTCTCTTTCAGTGCAATGTAGAGTGGTCACCCTCTACTCTTGACTCATCATACTCCCTTTAAATTCCCCAATCAGGTTCTTCTGTTCTAAGGCTAAAGATCAGACTTTTTTTTTTTTTTGAGTTGGAGTCTCACTCTGTCACCCAGACTGGAGTGCAGTGGCCACTCCCGGCCACCGCAGCCTCGACCCGCTGGGCTCCGGTGATCCTTCCGCCTCAGCCTTCCAAGTAGCCGGAATTACAGGCATGCGCTACCACGCCCAGCTGATTTTTTGATTTATTGTAGAGATGAGGTCTCGCCAAGTTGCCCAGGCGGGTCTCAAACCCGCGGGCTCAGGCAATTTACTCACCTCAGCCTCCCAAAGCACGGGATTACAGGCTGAGGCACCGAACCCGACTAAGATCAGACTTTTTATATGTCCCAAAGCCCCTCACTTAGACTTGTCCCTATACTTCCCTCACCAATCTCATGTCATGCTTTGGTCTTCTTTGCTGTCTAGTTATTTTACTTTCTGGAATGCATAATGATCCAGCCTTTGCACATGCTGTCCCCTTCTGTCCTGAATACCATTCTACATTCTCAGATAAAGTACCAGCAGATCTTCTGTCTACATAATCTTTTGGTCACGTGCACTTCTTCTTGGTAGTAGCAGTTAGCACTAAAGTGAGTTCACCTGTAGTTGTGGGGATATTTGACTAATACTTGTCTCTTTTTGCTAGATGCAGGGGTGGTAAGGACAGGGATCTGCTAATTTTAGTCACCACTTTATCTTTGATTCTTAGCATGGAACTTGGCTATATAGAGTAGATAAGAAGCCATGCCATCCAGATCTTCCTTCAGGGAAGAACACAGTCATCAGACGGCCTCCATCATCAGCTACTTTAGAGTCAGCCTCAGTTGCAGAAGGAGGTATCTCTGAAGGTTACCCTCTTTGAGACAGTCCACATTTGGTGGCTGTGTGAAGCAGGGTGCTGTAGGTATAATGATGCCCCCCCAAAAAATACATGCCTTAACGCCTAGAACCTGTGAATATGAGCTTATTTGGAAAAAGGGTTTTTGCAAATGTAATTAAATTAAGGAACTTGTGGTAAGATCATTTTGGATTTAAGGTCAACCCTAAATCCAATGACAGTTTTCCTTTAAGAAAAAGGTAGAATGTGGATACATGTTATTATATATTTGTCTAACCTCACAGAATGTATAATACTCAAAAGTAAACCTTTACATAAACCATAGGTTTTGGGTGATGATGATGTGTCGATGTAGATTCATCAACTGTAACAAATGTCCCACTGTGGCAAGGCGGGCAGGGTATGTGGAAAATCACTACACCTTCCTTTCAATTTTGCTGTGAACCTAAAACTGCTCTAACACAAAAAAGTAAGTCTTCAAAAAACAAACAAAACAAAAATGATAGCGGGAGACCTGAGACCTAGCCACACAGAGGAGGAGGCCATGTGGAGACAGAGACATAGTCTGGAGTGGTGCTACCACAAGTCTAGGAATGGCTGGAGCCACCAGAAGCTGGAAAAGGCAAGGAAGGGTCCTTCCCTGGAGCCTCTGGAGGAAGCACGACACTGCCAACACCTTGATTTCAGACTTCGGGCCCCCAGAACTGTAAGACAATAAGTTTCTATTGTTTTGAGCCACCTCATCGGTGGTAATTTGTTTTTGCAGTCCTTGCAAACGAATACACAGTGGTATAAGACCCCACACTGGGCCACTGTGGGATGGCTCAGACAAGTTCAGAAAAGCACTTTTCACCCAGAGCTCACCGCTGGGTTCCTGAGGTTCTTACGAGGCTGCATCATGGCTCAACTTTTTCTGTCCAGTTCTGCTTTCTTCCTTCTTTTTTCCAAAAGTTTTCACCCTTTTTTTTTTTTTTTTTTTTTTTTTTTGAGTTGGTGTCTCACTCTGTCGCCCAGACTGGAGTGCAGTGGCCGCTTCCGGCCACCGCAACCTCGACCTGCTGCTGGGCTCCGGCGATCCTTCCACCTCAGCCTTCCAAGTAGCCGGAATTACAGGCATGCGCTACCACGCCCGGCTGATTTTTTGATTTATTGTAGAGATGAGGTCTCGCTGCCCAGGCGGGTCTCGAACCCGCGGGCTCAGGCAATCCACTCACCTCAGCCTCCCAAAGGCGCGGGATTACAGGCTGAGCCACCGAGCCCGGCTAGTTTTCACCCTTAAAAAACATCTTATACTATATACTAGTGGCTTCTAGAGAGCCCAGTGTGATACATCATAATAAGATATTTGTTGAATGAATAAATTAAATAGATAGTAAATTCCTAGAAAGCAAAAGTTATGTCTTATTCATGTTTAGAATCTTAAATCTTAGCACAGTACTTCACACATAATAGATGTTCAATAGCAATTTGTTAAATGAAAGAAAAATGCATGAACATAGAAATAGCTTGTGTTGAACCTGTAGATTGAAACAAATTTTGCTTAACTATTTGTTTATCTCTTGTGAGCATACATTGAAGGAGGTTTGAAGAAGGGAAGGAGGAAGGGGAGGGAAGGGAAAGAGTGCACAAGACAGGGAGATTGATTGTGTCATGAACTCAGCTAAACCCCGTCATGGGGCTCCCATAAGGGTGGTACTGGGAGAGGACACAACCTCCACAAAGGACAGCTTTTCCCCTTGAGGGCAACATTTTTGCTCTTGCAGAGCTAAAACTCTTCCTATCAATATGCAGAAATAATTTCACCGCCTTGCTCCCAGCTATTCTGACATAAATCCTTAACGATAAACATTCTGAGTGTGAAGAACCAGAATAAAACAGAAGGGACATGCTCCAACAAGGCTATGGAATGTGGGTGAAGGAGAAAGAATTACCACTATTTTTAACAGTGGAAAAGACCCTGTGAAGGAAATGGATTTCAGATCTGCTTTACCTCATAGCATGCTTCAGGGGAACAGGACCCTGAATGTCGTCTACTGCAGTGCCTTATTTTACAGATGGAGAAACCTAGGCTCACAGGGAGCAAGTGAGTTGCTAAAGGTCCTACTATTCCATTGGTGGCAAAGACGAGGCTGGAACCTCAGAGCTCTTTGCAGTAATGAAGGGAAGGAAGGGGCAAATGGAAAGATGAATGGGGTTTTGGTATCTGTAGGAAGAAGGATACAATCAGGTTCTAGCTATAATTGGACAAATTATATCAATTATTCCCTACAACAACTCTGAGGCAAAATGTGTTATTGTTATTTTATCACCTAGGATAGTGAACTCAGAAATACTGGGTGAGTTTCCAAGTAAATGGTGGTGTTAGCATTCAAACCCTGATCTAACTCCAAAGATTGCACTTTTTCCAGAACATGTTACAAGGGAGAAGGGTGGAATTCGAGTGGAAAGTCGAATGAAGGGATGCTGATGGGTGGGTTACCTGGGGAACACTAGAAAGGAGGGTAGGAGTAGACTGGAATCTCCAAAAAAGGGCCTAAGGCTCAGAGTGATAGTAATACGACAATGGAATATTTCTTAACTCCAAATGCCTAAGAGAGAGGAGAAGATGGCAGGAATGTCTACATCTGGAGTTTGAGTTAAGGAATGATGTTAAAAGTGGAACCCTGAACAGGTAGAGGGGTCATGATTATACTAGAAGGAGATAATTAACATCCAGCTGCATTAAGGGCATGATTCTGGAAGTGACAAGAAATAGGGAATGTGGAAGATAGGTTAATGAAGTGGTGGGAGAAGTTGGGGTGGGCAGAGCAAGGGGCACCTGGAGTTCTGAGTGATGACTGAGAGGTTCCCTCCTTGAGAAGCACAAGGAATGAGCATGCT
The DNA here is from genome assembly GCA_027257055.1 of Cephalopachus bancanus. Taxonomy (NCBI): domain Eukaryota; kingdom Metazoa; phylum Chordata; class Mammalia; order Primates; family Tarsiidae; genus Cephalopachus; species Cephalopachus bancanus. The sequence goes on from JAPVLO010000326.1 coordinate 3,369,974, forward strand.
CCTCCTGGCAACAAGAAAGGTATTCCTGGGAGAGGGTTCTCAAGTGGCCAAGGGCAGCTCTGCTCTGATTAAGGTGAATTTGAGGGACTTTGTCTTAATGATGCCTCCTCCGTGTCTCATTGCCGTGGTCCAGTCCCCGATCATGTTGCAGGAGAACCTTGGAAGAATTTCTTAACATCTCCTGCCTTTTCCAGTCTAATTATCTCCTCCAAAGTACCCTCCCATTTTTTTCCCCAAAGGGATCTTTGCAACCCACAAGTCAGATTTAGTTACTAACCAACCCTAAACCCTCAAATGCTTAAAACTCTTATGCACTCACCCAAGCTTCTCTTTTCCTACCTCTCCTCACCAGTCAGCTGTACGAGAGTGGCCTTGAACTTGACACTATTCCATCAACGTGATGCAATCTTTCACAGCACCACTGCCCTGCATGTGCTGCTTCCTCTCTGGAATTCTACAATCTTCATCCTTCATTACCATGTTTCCACCTGAAAAACACCTTCAAGATATTTCTTGGAGTCTTATGTCATTTAAACTGTCACTCTTACCTTCAGAAGAGAAGTGTAGTTCTCAACCTTAATGTGTATCTGAAAAACTTAATAGTCATTCATGTATCCTATCCCAGAGTTTCTGTTTTAACTGATCTGGGGTATGGGATTGGCCTGAGTTTTTGAATGTGTTGTGTGTGCCTGTGTGTGTGTGTGCCTGTGTGTGTGTGTGTGTGTGTGTGTGTGTGTGTGTTTTAATTTAGGGATTCAAATAGGCAGAAAACACTGAGAAACCCTGGCATAGAGTTTAAACTGTTTAACATTTTAAATGAGATCCTTCATCATTCCTGCTATCAGAAACATGATTCTATTCTCAATTAATGTAATCAAGATAACAAGAAATCTAAGAAGTAGAAGCATAAATGATAGTGACTGCAGCTGTAAGTGACTGCAGCTTGGATAAGTGATAAGGAAACAGGAGGAGTGGTTCAGACCTGTAAGTGTTAGAGGAATTTAGAGATGGATGGAGGATTTTTTTTTTTAACATAAGGAGAATAATAATCAAGCTTGATATTAAAGCAAGAGGAGTTCCAATTTCTGCTCATGAGTTGATTAGTGGAAAATGTAGAGAACATTGTCACTGGGGAAAGAGTAAAGAAAAAAGTTTCAGGGTGGAACAATGGCCAACACATTAAATTCTAGATACTTTTCAAAATACTTTGCCTACATTAACCAGTTCAATCTGCATAGTAACCCTAAGAGGCAGATACGAATATCTCCGTATTATAAGTAAGAAATCTGAGACACGGAGTTAGGTAATTTGCCCCAAATCATACAACTATCATGGAAAAATGATGTGTTTAAAGAATGAATGAAGGATATGACCCAACAGACATAAAATATCTATGTTGCTATGTGGAAAATAAGTTTGGGTCATTAGAATGGTTCCAGATTAGGATTAGAGAGGGCCCTGAACCTAAGGAGGACAATGTGTCTAAATTCATTGAGTGGCAATAAATAGAAAGACATTAATGGTCACTGAGCAGAAGACCAGCTCAGAAGTGTTTTAGGAGCCCAAAGTGCCAGCAGATTGTAGACCCACTTTCATTTCAATCCATGATGGAATAGCCTATAGTAGGCCAACACACCTGCTAAGAACAACTAGAAAATCCAGACAGAATACAACATTTCTGCTTGAAAGCGCAGGAGCTAAGATTTGAGGGACCAGATCCTGTGGAGAGGTAAAGTTTATGGAAGTGAACCCAACGTTCTACATATTGCTTTTTTTTTAACCTATGGGCACATATAACTTATTGATGTGGGACAAAAGGTCAAGAAACCGGTCAGAGGAGGCTGCTAAGAGGCAGAACATCGGAAGAAGAGCTTAAGACAACCTCATAAGGTAGAAAGGTACAAATGGAAGTAGTTCCTGGACAGCTAAGATTTGAGGACTAAGAACTAGAATAGAAATGGGCCTAATACTCAGCTCTCATATTGAAGCCTGCTATGGTTTGGTTTGAATGTTTGTCCCCTCCAAAACTCAGACTGAAATCTAATTTCCATTGTAACAGCATGAAGAGGTGGGCCCTTTAAGAGGTGATTAGGCCATGAGGGCTCCACTCACAGGTGGGATTGGTACCACCGTAGAAGCATGAGTTTGCTCCCCTCTCACTCTCTATCGCCCTTCTACCTTCTGCTGCCCACCTTGGGATGATGAAGCAAGAAGATCCTCACCAGATGCAGGCTCCTTAGTCTTAGACTTCCCAGTCTCCCGAACTGTGAGCCAATACATTCCTGCTCATTATAAATTACCGAGTCTCAGGTATTATATTACAGCAGCACAAAACAGACTAACACTTAAAACTGGTACCAGAAATTTGGGCTGTTACTATAAAAGTACCTAAACATGTAGAAGCATCTTTGAAACTGGGTAGTGGATAGGGACTGGAAAAATTTAGAGGAGCAGGCCAGGAAAAGTCTAGATTGTCATGAACAGAGTATTAAGAGTGATTCTAGTGAGGGCTCAGAAGAAGAAGAGGGCTATAGGGAAAGTTGTAAACCTCTTAGAGATGACTTTGCGTGGTTATAATCAGAATGCTGGTACAGCAATGGAATGTACAGCCCATACTGATGAAGTCTTAGGTGGAAATTGAAGAAAAGTTATTGGAAACTGGAGGAAAGGCCATCCTTCTTATAAAGTAGCAAATAACTTGGCTGAATTGTGTCCAGGTCTGACAGCTTTGTGAAAGGCAAAATTTAAGAGCAACGAACTAGGGTGTCTGGCAGAAGAAATAGCTAAAGAGCAAAGCATTCAGGATGCTGTGCAGCTTCTTTTAACTGAATATAGTGAGGAATAAACCTGGCCTTTTTTTCCTCTTATCAAAATTCCTAACTAAAAAGGCTTAGGGATTTGTGCCTGGTAAGGACTCACCAGATGGTGTTTTATTATCCTATTAACATATATACTAAAGTTTATTTTCCAACCTAACTCTGGCATAACATCACATAACAAATAAAGAAGGAAATCAAAGTAGTTTATGGCCCTGCAAAAGCTTTTCTTTTGGACTCGCAGACTCCAGAAACCTTGTAAGACACTTATCTATCCTCTCTGAAGTCTGTCGCACATGGGACTTCATCTACATATTAACAAACCTGGAGTTTTCTGCCCCTTTATTTCAACAAAACATCTACTCTACTGATTTCCAAAATTCCTTAAATAGGAACTACAAATTACCAGGCAAGAAATCTGAATCTCCTTATAACCTGCAAGCCCCATTCGGTAATTTCCCTCCTTCCCGGGTCAAACCAATGAAAATCTCATATGTATTGATTTACGGTTTTTGTAACTTCTGCCTCCCAAAATTGTATATAACCAAGCTGCCATTCAACCCCTATGGGCACATGTTCTCAGGACCTCTTGAGGATGAGTGTTCTTGGGCTTAAGATCCTCAAGTTCGGACAGAATAAACCACCTTAAACTATTTTACAGAGTTTGGCATCTTTCATCAACAATAGAAAAATACTAAAAGAAAGAAATATTTTTTAAATGGAATTTATAATTTAAAAGGAAGCATAATTTAGGGATTCTCAGCCTGGCCATGTGGTAGAAAATGAGAGAATTTTCAGGAAAGGAAATTAAAGGTATGACCAAGTAACCATTTGATAAGGAGATTAATAGGAATAGAATGAAGTCAGAGGCTATCCATCAGGACAATGGACGATGGAAGACCTTCACTCAGAGATTATGACTGCCAAGGTCTGAGGGAGGGAAATATGTCAAAAGACAGGCTTAGGGTCCAGACAGCAAACTCCAACTCATGATAGCAATCAAGTGCACTGGGACCAGTCATGGGAGTGGAGCCCTAGGGACCTTGTAAACCCAACCCTCACTCCAGTGTTTCCAGGAGGTGGGATATGGACTCAAGGAAGATTTTTCTGGAGACTGAAAGGACAGAGTGCAAAAAAAAAGTTTCTCAGGTCACTGACTTTGAGCAGATATGGTCATGAACTTAGGTTGATTCTGCATACACGGCAATAATCATTAACTAGAAAAACAACCAGTTTTCTGGCCCTCGGGTGGGCTTCGTTCGACTTGGTCATAAGACACCAAGACTAACATTTCCCGAGAATTTGTTTTCAGCTACCAACCCAGCTCTTCTTAGGTTAACACATTTGTCCCAAACTGACCCACCCATCCAGCTACTCGCCCATCTTCGTCTATGTGCTAAGGACTGACCCATCCATCCGTCTGCTGTCAGAGATGTGTAAAACAGACTACCACCCATCACCGTGGCAACAACTCCTGTGTTATCTCAGTCAAGAATACTTACCTGACCCCCAAAAGAAAGCCTTAAAAGTCCCTAGTCTCAAGCACTGGGTGCCAAACATTCCTTAAACATCTGGCCACCTCTCTAATCTTGGGGAGGCAGATCCACCCTCCCTCTCTGAACTACTTTCTGATTAAACTTCCTTTTTCCTTATCAACTTTCTATGCAATTCTTTGCCTATCTGTAGCACCAATTCAGCTCACCGACCTAACAGAGACTTAAGGTGTAATGTTGTCCATCTTGTTGGGTTTTGGATTTACTTGTGAATGGATATTCCCTTTTTCTTGCTCATTTCTTCCTTTTAGTATGGGTATGTCTATCTTATGTTTGTCCCACTTTTGTATTTTGGAAGTAGATAACTTGCTTGATTTCACAGGCCCACAGCTGAAGGGGAATTTACCTCAGGAAGAATAGTGCTTTGAGTGCCACCCATATCTAATTTAGATAAAACCCTAGTTTATAAAATATATAATATATATACACAATTATAGTTTCCAAGGAAAAGAGAGGGTAGGCAGAAATGGCATTACATATTTCATTGTGTATATGTAGCACATTTTCTTTCCATGTATCCATTGATGGACACTTAGATTGATTCCAAATCCTTGCTATTGTGAGTATGCTGTGATAAACATATGAGTGCAGGTATATTTTTGATAAAATGATTTATTTTCTATATGTATCCCAAAAATGGGATTGCTGAATCAAGTGGTAGTTCTATTTTTAGATTTTTGAGAAATCTCCACAGTTTTCTATAGAGGTTGTACACTAATCTATACTCCCACAAACAGTGTATAAGTGATCATTTTTGTCTACATCCTCACCATATCTATTATTATATGACTTTTTAATAATAACCATTCTGACTGGTATCTGCTAATATCTCATTGTGTTTTCATTTGCATTTCTCTGATCCTTAGTGACACTGAGTATTTTTTCATATGTTTAGTTTGCCATTTGTGTGTCTTCTCTCAAAAAAATGTATATTTTGCCTACTTTTTTTTTTTTTTGAGTTGGAGCCTCACTCTGTCACCCAGACCAGAGTGCAGTGGCAGCTCCCAGCCACCGCAGCCTCGACCTGCTGGGCTCCAGCGATCCTTCTGCCTCAGCCTTCCAAGTAGCTGGAACTACAGGTGTGCGCTACCACACCCAGCTAATTTTTTGATTTATTGTAGAGATGAGGTCTCACCAAGCTGCCCAGGCGGGTTTTGAACCCATGGGCTCAGGCAACCCACCTCAGTCTCCCAAGGCGCGGGATTACAGGCTGAGCCACTGAGCCCGGCTTGCCTATTTCTTAATGAGATTATTTGGGTTTTGTTGTTATTGTTGAGTTGTTTGAGTTCCTTGTAAATTCTGGATATCAGTCTCCTGTTGGATACATAGTTTGCAAATATTTTCTCTCATTCTACAGATTGTCTATTCACTCTGCTATTACTTTTGCTGTGCAGAAGCTTTTTAGTTTAATAAAGTCTCATTTGTCTATTTTTGGTTTTGCTGCTTCTGCTTTTGAGGTCTTAGTCATGAATTATTTCCATAGATTAATGTCCTGATGCATTTTCCCTATACATTCGTCTAGTATTTTTATCATTTCAGGGCTTACATTTAAGCTTTTAATCCATCTTGTGTTGATTTTTTTATTTAAAAAATTTAGAGGAGATTAAAGAACTTTATACCAATAAATCTGACAGTATAAATGAAATTTATAAATTTCTTTAAAAATTATATAGCCTATCAAAATTGAAACAGGAAGAGACAGAAAATCTGAATACTCCTGAACTTATTAAGGAATTGAAACTGATTTAAAAGTTTCACAATGATATCTTCTGGCCCAGATGACTTCACTGGTGAATGTCTTCCAAACTATTAACTCCAATTTTACAAAAACCATTCTGGAGAACATAAAAATAAAGGAAACTCCTCAATTCATTTTACAATTCCAACATTACTTTGATAACAAAATCTGACAAGGACATTACAGGCCATTACCTCTCATTAACATTGATGCAAAAATACTTTTTGAAAAAAGATAATATGTCAAGAGCAAGAGGAGTTTATTTCAGGAATGCACAGTTGGTTTTACCATTCAAAAATTGATACATGTATTCAACAGAAATGTATATGTATATTCTCCAAAAGACATATTCTGGAATGTTAATGCAGGACTATTTCTAATAGGCCTGAACTGGAAGATACATAAAAGCTCACACACACAGAACAAATAAACTGGTATACTCACAACCTGAACCGTGATATAGCAATGAAAATAAAAGAATAGCTAGGCACAGTGGCTTACACCTATAATCCCAGCACTTTGTAAGGCTAAGGTAGGAGGATCTCTTGAGCCCAGGAGTTCAAAATCAGCCCTGCCTCTGAGGCAGCCATACCCTGCCTCTACAAAAAAAATTATTATTATTATTATTATTTAAAAATAATATTAAAGAGAAAAATTTAAATACTGCAACTACACAGAATAATATGGACTACTCTCAAAAACGTTGAGCAGAAGAGGCTAGACACAAAACAGATTGTACTCTCTGGTTTCATTTAAGTAAAGTATAACAATATATAAAACTAATCCATGGTATTAGAAGTCAGGCAAATGGCTAGAAGGGAGCATGAGAGGAGTTCTGGGGTTCAGTGAATATTCTAGATCTTAATCTATGTGCCGGTTACAAAATGTTCTGTTTATGATAATTCATTTGGTTGAACACTTATGTATACATATTATTCTTCTTAAAAAGCTCTTTAAAGTAATTAATTTACCACATTAACACAATGAGAAAAATCATATGATCATCTTAATAGACACAGGGGAAAAAAAACAGTGTATAATACAATTCAGCACTCATTCATGTTTTAAAAAAAGGAACTCTGAACAGACTAGGAATAGCAGGAAACTTCCTAAGTATAATAAAGAACTCGTACAAAAAATCTACAGCAAACATTTATTTAATAGTGAAATACCAAAAGCTTTCTTCCTGAGACTAGCAACAAAAATACAATTCCCACACTTCCATTCCTTATTGCTCTTAAGATTTTAACCATTGTATCTCAAGTCTTTGGTATGTGCAAAAATTAACAGCACTCAAAAAGACAAATATAAATACATTGAACCATATCAATGTTTTTCTTTTTCTTTCTCTTTTTCTTTCTTTTTTTTTTTTTTGAGTTGGAGTCTCACTCTGTCGCCCCAGACTGGAGTGCAGTGGCACGCTCCTGGCCACCACAGCCTCGACCTGCTGGACTTTCTGGTGATCCTTCCACCTCAGCCTTCCAAGTAGCCGGAACTACAGGCGTGTGCTACCACACCCAGCTAATATTTGATTTATTGTAGAGACGAGGTCTCGCAACTTTGCCCGGGTGGGTCTTGAACCCGCAGGCTCAGGCAATCCACTCACTTCAGCCTCCCAAAGTGCTGGGATTACAGGCTGAGTCACCGAGTCTGGCCTATATCAATGTTTTTCAACGTTTAAAATTATTGCTCCTGAGAAGCATTTTTAGACCTTCTTTTCTCCCTAATCTTCCTATCCCCTGCCTCATAAAAACTTAATAATATAGATAATCTGTATATCTGTTTATGCATGGTGGCCCTTTGGAGGACCACAAGCCATTTGCAATTTCTAAGATTTTTTTTCATGACCCAAGGAACCAATTTATACCCCGTGAGGACTATATAATCCTGTTGAGAATCTGTGGACTACATTAATACTAAGAATGCCTATTTCTTGGAAGATACCATTGAACAAGTGATAGAAGGGGAAAACATATTGACAATTAATAGAACAGGTATTAGCCGGGCTCAGTGGCTCAGTCTGTAATCCCATGCTTTGGGAGGCTGAGGTGAGTGGACTGCCTAAGCCCGCGGGTTCGAGACCCACCTGGGCAACTTGATGAGACCTCATCTCTACAATAAATAAAAAAATTAGCCTGGTGTGGTAGCACGCACCTGTAGTTCCAGCTACTTGGAAGGCTGAGGCGGAAGGATCGCCAGAGCGCAGCAGGTCAAGGCTGCGGTGGCCAGGAGTATGCCACTGCACTCCAATCTGGGCGACAGAGTGAGACTCCAACGCAAAAAAAAACCCCAAAAATGAATAGAACAGGTATTAAGAATAAATAAAGAACCCCTAGACAGTAATTAAAATAGATAATTCTCACCTCACCTTCCCAAATGAGCAAAAGAATTGAACAAGAAATTCACACACAAAAAAGATTTCCCAATTCCCACCAAAATATGGAATGAAGCAAAATCTCATTAGTCATCAGAAAAATGCAAATTAAAACTACAATGAAATCTACAACATGCCAGAGTGGCTAAAATTTAAGACTGAAAATAACAAGCACTGGCAAGAATGCAGAGAAAATAGAACTCTCATACACTGTTCATCTAACATAACTTGATACAACAACTTTGGAGAATTGGCAATATCTACAATTCTACCCCTAACTTTATACTCAAAGGAAATACTACATATGTTGGAATTAATGTATGATTTAGCCAGGTTGCTGGATACAGTAAAAAAAAAAAAAGCAGAATAATGTTCACAGCAGTGCTATTTGTAATGAACAAAAACTGGAAACAGTCCAAAGGTCCATCAGAAGTTGAATGGATAAATAAATTGTGGCACAGTCTCACAACGGGAAACTACAGCAACGAGATGGAGTAAACTACTGCTACTTGCAACAACATGAAGCTTATATACGATGTTGAATACAAGAAACTAGAGGCATATGCAAAAAATACATATACAAATTTCAAAAACTGGTAAAACTAAATAATGGTGATAAATGAAGGAAATAGTTTTCCATTTGGGGAAGAGATGGGTAGTGACTGGGAATTGGGTGTGAGGGGGCATCTGGACTGCAGTATTGTTGTGATCCTTAGTCTGGGTAGTGGTTACAAAGATGTGTTCTTCTTGTGAAAATGTACTCACTGAGCTGAACAGTTAGAATTTGTATACTTTTCTTTATGTACATAAGGCGTAAATAAAAATTTTACTTACCAACAAGACAGGACTGGAGGAAGGAAGATTTAAGACAAGAGTATGACAATATAAATTTAAGTAAAGATTGTACTGGTTTTAAAATTGTAGTGAAAAGAGTCTTGTTTACTGCATATTTATCAAGCACCTGTCACATGCTGGGTACCAAGCATGCAAGGGTGCATTCCTGGCTGAGCAGAAACTCATTCTCAGCACACATTCAATTAGTATCAATTTAATGGCTCTAGAGTCTTGAACAGATTAGTGAACTGCTCTGAGTCTCAGTCTGCTTATCTACAAGATAAAGACTACAATTCCCTTTTCAAGGGATTTGTTGTGAAGATTAATAAAATGCGTAGATAAGCTTTACACAGCAACATGTCAATGCTTTTTGGTGGTGGTATTCTGTTCCAGATTACATAGACTGGGGTCTACCTGGGAAGCGTCCTTCAGTGCACACTGTCAGCACCAGGGACCACAAACACTTCACCAGCCACATTCATGTTCCAAATTTGTTCTAGGGCTAAAAACTCCAAGTGTGTGGAGGGGAAAGGAGTGGAAGTTTCCTGTCCCTGCACATTCTAGAGACTCAGTTAACTAGTAAGCACTGGGGTGAGGGTGAAATAGGGCTGTGCTTCTGGTAATGACCCCCATGCCTGAGGGACATGCAGGGAACATAATGCCCTTTACTGGCTGAGGTTTTAAGAGTCTACATAGGCGGTGGATACATCTTGGACACAACCTCAATTCCTTTTGACTCTACCTCTTAATCCAGCCATGGCTGTGACAATAGTTCCAGGCAAACTTGGACAGGTTTTGCACTGGTACAATCTGATGGCCCTCCTCTCGGGCCTGAGCCCAGGAACTCTTGCTACCTACCCTGCCCTCGTGGGCAACCGGTGGGAGCACGGCCTTAACCAATGGGAGATGAGGCTAATGGAGAAATGCTTCACATTTTGTCTCTTGGGTGAACTATTTGGAGACATTTCATAAGGCTCCTCTGACGGTCATAGAGGATGGCAGTGCAGTCACCTTGAGCAGTCGCCAACTCCCTAACCCACCTTTCTTCCCTGTTTCACTCCCTATTACTCCTGCTTGTGGGAATCCCATTTCCAGCCACTGTGGGTAAGCTTTGATCTCAGGCTCTGTATTGGGGGCTCTCCAGGCTAAGAGAAAATAAGTTCTGTTTACCCAGAGATCGTGCCCACAGCCCACTGCAGCCCTGGAATGGGGCTATGTTCACCTTGTTGCAGCACCAGAGGAATAAGGGTGTCTTTGGAATCTTCTCCACACCCTCCCCCTCTCAAGATGAATTGGTCTGTCTCCAGAGGGATCTCCAGGCAGACTGGCACCTCCACCCCCACCCCGAACATTTATTGACCAGAACAGTCAAAGGAGGCCAAGTCTTAGAGGTTATTTTAAACCAGCCAGCTGTGTGGGGGCATGGAGCTGTATCAGGAATGTTTAATTTAATTAAATGTAGATTAGATGTTTTAAATTACCTTACTATTACAGTCTCCCCAGCTGTAGCTCTCCCTCAGCCCCACCTAATGATGCTTGTGGAGGGCAGACATTTAATTTCAGAAGTGTGGTGTGCTAGGCTTGTCATATTACTTTATTTCTTCTAAGTCAAAATAAATCCAACTTGGAGTGCCCCATCCTGTTAGGATGATGGCAGTGCCAGATTGGATTCTGGCCCTGCCTCTTAGCTGCTGTGCGACTATAGGCAAGTTGCTTCACCTCTCATTACTTTAGCTTCTTTATGTGAAGTGGAAACAGTCATAGTATCTCCTTCATTGGGTTGCACTAAGGATTAAATGACTAAATGGATGCGGAAGACCTTAGAACACAGCCTGGTGTTCTAGTCACATTACCTTGTAGGTAGGATGAGGCCAGACACAGATCAAGGGAGAAAAACTGGAAAGAGTTTTAGTTTTGTTATACTCACAGGTCCTTGGGGAGAACACAGAATATCATGCAGCGTCACTCAGAGAAGCATCGGTGTCAGTCATGAGGACAGAGGGACTGTGGGCAAATGCCTTTATTATTGTCCACAGGAAGGACAGGAAGGAATGGGCGAGGCAGGACAAGAAGGCTTAGGGTTGACTAGTTTGACTAATTTCAGGGGGCTCTGGGCATGTGGATTGCCCCTAGTTGTTTTCTATCTGCCACTGGGGCAGTTAGGGTAGATGTGTAGTGGGCCAGGGTGAGAAATCCCAGTAAAGGAGATGGTTGGGAGTGTGGATTCAATCAACAAGAGGAACTGACCAACTTTCAGCCAGGGCCTCAGAACTGGGTCAAAACAGAACTTTAAAAGGTTGAGGCTGCGGTGGCCGGGAGCGGCCGCTGCACTCCAGTCTGGGTGACAGAGTGAGACTCCAACTCAAAAAAAAAAAAAAAAAAAAAATTATGCTACACCTGGCACACAGAAAGCTCTCAGTAATTGTCAACATATAAACAATTATGATTCAGTCAGAGGCTGGTAGGAGCTTTTTTTGCATTTACCTTTCAACTCAAGAAATGCAGAGAAGGAAAGAACCTGTTTCTTGTTTCACTCTATAGGGGTTTCCTGGGGCTGCTGTAACAAATTACCTCAACAAGTGACTTAACACAAATTATCACCTTCCAGTTCTGGAAGTCAGAAGTCTGAAATGGGTCTCACTGGGCTAAAATCAATGTGTCCGCAAGTCTGAATTCTTTCTAGGGACTCTTCGGGGAAAATACGGTTCTTTGTTTTCAGTCACTGGAAACCGCCCACATTTCCTAACTGTGACTCTTCCTCCAGCTTCAAAATCACCAGCAGAGCATCTTCAGCCCTCTTTGGACTTTCCTGCCTCAGACTTTCACTTAAAGACCCTGTGGTAGCCAGGTGCTGTGGCTCATGCCTGTAATACCAGCACTTTGGGAGGTGGAGGTGAGAGAATTGCCTGAGTCCAAGGGTTTGAGAGCAGCCTGGGCAACTTGGCGAGACCTCGTCTCTACAATAAATTTAAAAAGTTACCTTGGTGTGAGGGTGCGCAAATGTGGTTCCAGCTACCTGGAAGGCTGAGGCGGAAGGATCACCTGAGCTCAGCAGGTTGAGGCTATGGCAGACATGAGCGTGCCACTGCACTCCAGCCTTGGTGACAGAGTGAGACTCTGACAAAACAAACAAACAAAAACAAACAAACAAACAAACAAATGCTGTGATGATCCTGGGCCAATCTGGATAAGCCAGGAATGTCTCCCTATCACAAGGTCCTTCACTTAATCTTGTTTGCAAAATCTCCTTTTGCCACAGTTAGGTAACACATTCACAGGTTCCAGGGATTAGAACCTATGACTATGCTACAGGGAATGGGAAAGTGTTATTCTGCCTACTCGACACTGACACCACTGTCACCTTCATTATGTAAGTCCACATGGTCCCTTGGAGTCAGGTGGTCCTGTAGCATCCCTGCCATGACTGGGCCTGAGAATCTATGTGGAGGCTGGGAACTCCCATCCTCTCTGTTGATTTCCGAAGCCACCCACCCACCTCTAAAACTCTCCTGCCTCCCAGCTCGTCTCCACTTGCAGTTCTTATACAACTCCATCAGCGCCAGGCTCGGTGGTTCAGCCTGTAATCCCGCGCCTTTGGGAGGCTGAGGTGAGTGGATTGCCTAGAGCCCGCGGGTTCGAGACCCGCCTGGGCAGCGAGACCTCATCTCTACAATAAATCAAAAATCAGTCGGGCGTGGTAGGGCGTGCCTGTAATTCCGGCTACTTGGAAGGCTGAGGCGGAAGGATCACCGGAGCCCAGCAGGTCGAGGCTGCGGTGGCCGGGAGCGGCCACTGCATTCCAGTCTGGGTGACAGAGTGAGACTCCAACTCAAAAAAAAAAAAAAAAAAACTCCATCAGCTTCCCAGCCTTGGAGACAGACCCCCTTCTCACTTCACAGCTATTGCCTTTCTCCCCATCCTCCCCAGCTGTGTCATCCAAGAAGTTCCTCTGGCTTTTGGAAAACACAGAGAGTAGAAAGCGTTCTGCTTCTGCCTTCGCAACAGGATCTTGCCCAGAAATAAGAAAGAACCAAACTCAAATACTCATTGAGTTCTCCTGCCAGACTCATCAATCTTCACTGAGGTCATTTGTGTGTCTTCCGAGTTAGACTCAGCCTCTAGATGACAGAGAGTGTGTGTACCCCAGTCCTAGTACAGCAAACACTCAAGGCAAAAGCCCTTGGATGCCTTTAACTCAAACAGTTGATTCTATTCTTCTGTTCAATTCTTCTACTGTTATTATTACTATTCTAGAATAAAAAGCCACGCTAACCATCCCATCACTTTGTCTCTCAGTACTCCAGTTTCTTCTCAGGAAAATGAGCTGAGGATATTGGGGAAATTTTGCACTTGCCTACGGTGATGGAAGCTAAGGTTCAAAGAAGACAAATGTTCCATGCAAAGCCATTAGTGTGTAATTTGGAGAGAGGAATACTGATAAAGACTTCCATTCCTCTCTTCATCCATCCATCTGCAGGGGATAAGGGGTAGAAGAAAAACTGACATTTATAGAGCACCTATTATGTGCCAGATATGAAGCTATGTACTTTAAGCACATTTTTACCAGAATGTTGTGGCAAAACATCATTAATACGAGCTATTATTTGATTTGAATTGTTTTCATACTGTTTAAAGTGCTTCCATATATATTATCTTATTTGAGTTTCATAAGCCCATGTGAAGTAGGCATGACAGATGTAATCATTCACACTTCAGAAAGAAGGGGACTGAAATATGGATAAGAGTCTGCACCTTCATGGGACTAATTGTGCTGAAGGCAAGAGCCTGGAGTCCTGGTCCAGCACACCTCCCTTCCCACCCCTGTGCTCTCGGAGGGCTCGCAGCTGTACTTCACATGCCCGATTCATCCTTTCTTCTATGCAGAAACCTTGATCCCACTTCAGGTGCTGCATATAATTGAGTTCCTGTATACACCCACATGTGAAAAGACAGACACATATTTGCACACACAAGTGCACAGAAATCTGCACACAGCCACATATGAGTGTTAAAGGGTGAGCATTCAAAACACATCTTGAACTGACAGTTGCTCAGAGAAAGTCATTTGGAGACAATAGTCCATTTTCATGTTTCTGCAGGGTCCAGGCTTTCTGAACAAAGAGTGCTGGTAACTTGGGTTGCGGGATGACTGGATGGTTAAACATGCCTTGAAAGTTAGAGGTAGTGAATTGCTCCAGGGAATTTAAAGCCTTATCTCTCCTGAAGCCATTTTAACGGTAATAGACCTAGGGAACTTCCCCAGATAGAATTATCTAGAGAGAATTTATTTTCTGGAGTAAAGGCCTCTCTCAAGAGGAAGAGACCCTGCTCCCATATAAGTTCTAAGTTTCACAATTTGGAAGATCCTTTCCTATGGTGCAAACCTTACTGCATAGGCAGATAAATATATCTGACCCTTGTTGCATTGCCCCATGAAAAATTGGGGTGTAGAGAACAGGCATGCTAAGATGTTTGGATGCTCTGTGAGTAAATAAAAGCTTTCTTCTCTGATCCAGAGATCTTGTCTCAAGATAGATAAACACATTGGCTGGGTGCAGTGGCTCACGCCTTTAATCCCAGCACTTTGGAAGACTGAGGTGAGAGGATTGCCTGAGTCCACGGGTTCAAGACCAGCCTGCTCAATTTTCCTAGACCTCATCTCTACTACAAATCAAAAAATTAACTGGGTGTGGTGGCGTGTACCTGTAGTTCCAGCTACTTGGAAGGCTGAGGCAGAAGGATTACCTGAGCCCAGCAAGTCAAGGCTGCGGTGGCCGTGAGCGCGCCACTGCACTCCAGTCTGGGAGACAAGGTGAGATTCCAATTCAAAAAAAAAAAAGATGAACACATATACAAACTTAACAAAATTATCTACCCTAGATCTCCATTGTCTGATTTTCTAGTTGTGTGCACCAACAATCATAATGATATTGTTATTATTAGCAGTCACATCTTATTGAGGGCTTGCTCTCTCTAGGCATAGGACTAAAGACAGTAATTTGTCCAAAGTTGCAGAGCTGGCCAGTGGTGGAGCTGAGAAGAATGTGTGCCTTTGCCCAGGGTGAGGCTGCATTCGGTCCAGTGTTCTACCATGGAGCAATGCAGCAATGGCCACTTTGAACAAAGGGTAGCTAAGCAGGCTTCTTAGTCGCAGGCAGGGGTGCTAAGCAGCAGGTCTACATACATAGGCGCTTTCTCTGTAGGACAGAATTCCTCACTAGCAAAGCTGATGGCCTTTCCCATTTTCTTGCCATGGGGGTTCCTGTAATGAGACTAATTACTGTATCAACCCTCCATTTGCCAGCGGTATGAAGATGCTAAACCTGCCAGATGGTCTGCTGTGCCTTCTCTGCTGTTTCTGGCCAGTCACAGGTCAAAGTCCCATTAGCAAGAGCCACATACAGAACTGGACTCCCATCATCGGGCCACAGCAGGACCTCAGGCTGGCCTTGGGGTAAGTGAATGGAGTGAAGCAGAGAGAGAGGAGACTGAATGCAGCAACCTTCCCTTCTTGGGTTTCTCTATGCCTCTTTTTTCTCCTCCTCCTAATACAGCTGGTGAAATGCCTTATGGAGCCGAACTCAGCAAGCCTGTGTTAAGTCCAAGGCCCCATGCCAGGCAGTGACTCTTCTCAGCATGGAGGGCACTTGCTCTGGCCTCTGCACATTGTTCTTGCTATGTTCCTCCTGGCATGCCTTCTCTGTTTGTCTACTCTATCTCAAATTGTACAGACCCCCGTCAAGTCTCAGCTCCTCTGTGACGCTCTCCCTTCTCTGAATTCTCTAGCAATTTACCTCTGGCACAGAGTCTAATGGAGGCTGAACTTCACAACCTAGATTCAATTCAACTTTCAACCTGTACTGTACTTATTAAGTGCCCAATCAGTGCTGTGCTAGTGTGATGATAGGGCAGGAAATAAGAGTCAGTCTCTGTCTCCTGGAGGTTAAGATCTAGCAGGGAGGACAAATTAAATGAAGAATTGTAAGTCTGATGAGTGTTCAGAGGAGGGAAGTAAAGACTACTTGGGTGAAGAGAACAAAGGAACTTATCCTAGTCTAAACGTTCAAGGAAAGCCTGCCAGATTATACATTTTCTTACTCTTTAGTCATTTCATGATTATAAATCTTGTCTTCTCTACAAAGTGCATTTACTTCAAGACCAGGAACCATACCTAATTTTGCCCTAATGTCCTTCATAATTGTTAGTCCCTCAGAAATCATTGGAAAACCCCGGCTAGATTGAACAACACCAGTGTGAGCAGTGTTTGCAAGGAAACTGCCACCCTCTTCCTTAGCTAACATGTTCATTACCACATGATCTTGCTGATTTCACTAAAGTAGAATTTAGGAGACTACTCAAACCCCTCCCCCCCAAACACACACTAGAAAGGTTTATTTGTCATTGGCTAGAGAGCAAGCAGACAGACAGAAGTAAAAACACCAGTTAAAAAGTGAATGTGGATTGGTGACGGCTGCAGCCGCTGGATTGGCTTGAGCTGTGGGGGATAGGCTAGCACCAGAAGATGCTGCTCCAGCAGGCCTGGCCACTGACAGGATCTCCTCTCCCAGAGAGGCAGCATCCTGGGGTCTGCCAGGGCCCTGCCTGCCTCGCTGTTTCCCCCTTTTGCAGACTTTGGCAACTAAAAGGCAGGTGCTCTCTTGCCAAGGGTGCACCCAGGGCTTCCCAGCCCATCTACAGGGGCCCCACCCAGCCCAGGCAAGCATAGCTGCTGCAGCCAATTCCTCCTTCCTTAGTGGATACGGAGGCCAAACAGGGAGGCCATGTGCTCAAGTGCTTTCTTGGAGGTTCATAAGGAAGAAAATGCATGTTTCTATAAATGTTGCTTTCCCAATTCTGTTGCCTTGCAGTATCCTCTCTTTGAGCTGCCCTGGGATAGGCCTGGTAGGGATCCCAACCTCAAATAAGCAGTGGGTGCAGTTCCTGCCCGGGTGTGCATGAGGTCATCCAACACAAAAGGGCCAGGACACTACATCCACCAGCCTGACTGGAAGGCAGAAATGCGGTCTTTCTTCGTGAAAAATCCATGATTAATTCACTTTAATAAAGCAAATTTTAATCAACATTTATAAAAATCTTACTATGTGCCAGGAAGTGTATAGGTATTGGTGGGCACACAGGTGACTGGGATGGGGTAGACCCTCAAGGAGCTCACAGGGGAGTCGGGAAACTAACCTCTTCAGAAAGAATCATGGTCATAGTAGTTTCTGATTAGTGGACGTCCTCCAGGTGCAGTTGCTGGGGGCTTTGTGTCTACTGGTTTCCTCCTACAACAACCCTCTAGGTAAGCTATCAGTATGAAGAAACTGAGACGCTGAGGTTTTAGCTTGCCCAAGGTCATAGCAGGTGCTATGATCTGAATGTTTGTGTCCCCCCAAAATTCATATGGAAACCTAATCCCCAAGGTAGTGGTATTAGGGCCTTTGAGAGCTATTAGGTCGTGAGGGCAGAGCTCTCATGAGTGGGGTTAGTTCCCTTATAAAAGAGGCCTGAGAGAGATCCTCCTGCTTCCACCCTGTGAGACACAGCAAAAAGGCGCCCTCTATGAACCAGAAAGTGGGCCCTCACCAACCTCTAGGTCTGTGAGAAATACATTTCTGTTAAGCCACCTAGACTATGGTATTTTGTTACAGCAACCCAAACAGACTAAGACAGCAGGCTAGCAGCAGAGCCAGGATATGCGCCCAGCTTCTTTGTTTAGCTCTGAGGCCTATTTTTATTTTTTTAATTTCCACTACATCATGCATGCTGGACACAAATCAAAATGAATTTTTTGTCCTGCTATATATATAAAATAGAATGGTATAAGTGCTCACAAGATATATATATATATATGCATATATATATATATATATATGTTCCCCAATGGGAATATGGAGAGAGGTCAAGAAGGCTTCAAAGCAGTGGAGTTGAGAAAGGTTTCATATGAAGGTAACAGTTTCCAAAATAATAATTTTTATTTTTGTTTTTGGATTTAGAATGATCCTTAAAGGTCAACTAGTCCAGCATTTCTCAGGTGTTTTTCTGCAGGACAAGATAATCTGTAAAAATGTGTGTGTCTGTGTGTATGCGTGTAGTTTTAAGAACCTGGGGAAGGTTACAAATCATATCCTCCTCTTTATGGCTCACAATGCCTGTTACCATATTAAAGGCTCTGAGAAGTCCTGTAGTGAGTAAACTGGTTTAACACAGTGTTTCCCAAATTTACATAACCATGCCACCCTCTTTTGAGAAACTTGATAGACATCTTGGGAATTTTCCTTCCTCAGAATATGATGGTAATCTGATCCTGTCATTTTACAGGAGAGGAAAGCAAGACCAGAGAGGCCAAGTGCTGGGTCTGAGATCCCAGAGAGACAAGAGTCAGGGCTGGGCTGGCACGTGGCTCTTCCCTACAGCAGTCTGAGTAAGACAGTGAAGGACACACAGATTTGGAAAGCCACAGGATTCTGTGGGAATAAATGCATTGAGGTAGGGAGTAGTCCTTAGGCTTGGGGAAAGGTGAATAGCCTGGTTCAATCTCTGTGTAAAGGGCCTGAGGAACTACAAAGATGATAGAGCCCAACCGAGGGATGGCAGGGGGCCCAAATGCAGGGAAGGGCAAAAAGGATACTGCACATTAGATAGGATGTCTCCCACTTAGAGATGATGCGACCAAGGCAGACAGCAGAAGGCACCTAGCCCAAGTCATACAGCCAACCTCACACAGAGCCAACGATTTGGTACATTAATGCTAATTTTAATTAAGTCTTTGTAATAATTAGCTACTGTTTTGTTTTTAATAACTGTATTGATATATATCACATACCATATAATTTGCCCATTTCAATGGTTTTCATATAGTCACAGATATGCACACCAATCATCTCAAAAATAGACCCCATATCCTTCAGCTCCCATCTCCCTGTCCCCCACATGATCCAGCCCTAAGCAACCATGAATCTATTTTCTGTCTCTATAGATGTCCCTATTCTGAACATTTTATATTAACAGGGTCATATAATCTATTGTCTTTTGTGACTGGCTTCTTTCACTTAACATAATGTTTTTGAGGTTTATCTATGTTGTAGCATGTATCAGTCCTTCATTCTCTTTAATGGCTGAATAATATTCCATTGCATGACTATACTTTTTTCATCTGTTCATCAGTTGATGATCACTTGGGCTACTTTCACTTTTTGGCTGTTACAAATAATACTGGTATAAATATTCATGTACGAGGTTTGTGTGGACAGATATTTTCATTTCTCTTGGGTATGTACCTAGAGGTGGAATCACTGGGTCACATGATAACACCATGTTTAACATTTTGAGGAACTGCCAGACAGTGTCCAAAGCAGCTGCACCCTTTACACTTCTACCAGCAGTGTTGATGGTTTCCAATTTCTCCCCATCCTCACCAACTTTTGTTATCGTCTGTCTTTTTCATTCTGGTCATCCTAGGGAGGGTGAAGTGGCATCTCACTTTGGTTTTGATTTGCATTTCCCTAGTGGCAAATGATGTTGGACATCTTTTCGTGTGTTTGTTGGTCATCGCTTTCACTTACTTCAAGGGCTTTAAGTAGTGAAGTGCCGTGGCAACCCAGAGTGGTTGACTGTGACTGGCCACACCTAGTTTAAGGCATGAACACCAAAAGCAATGCCCCCACCTCTCTTGTGTATGTAGTTGGCTGCCCTGAGCACAGGAGGTATGCTCTGCCCAAAGCAGCTCTCTACAGCCACAGGGCAGCAAGTGGTTCCAGCATGGTGGCTAGAAGGGTTTTGAAATATGTAGTGGCTCATTCTGCACCCAGCTGTTTACTCAGCTGATTCCAAAGGAATCTGCTTGTTTCCTTCAGTGTGAGACATTACATGCAGAGCCACTCAGATCCCCGAAACATTGATAGAGGCAAATAAGTGACAACAGGGTGATATCCTGGGTGATCCTTTCAGGAGTAATCAGCCTGTCTGATCTGTACTTTGTCAGAAAAAGAGGAGGGGGAGTTCCACAGAACTGATACTGCCTCCTGAATGTCAGGGAGACACCAGCAGGAGGATTCAGTTGCCTGGGTGTTTGCTGGGCCTTCTGGGGAGCTCTGCTCATAGAGAGACTCAGGTCTCTTCTCAGAGCCCCACAAAGTGGCTACCCAGAGAAAGTGCCAGTCTTAAAATCACTTGCCTATCACCCATTCAGTGCTGCATGCCAGCCAAAACTAGCCACGAGAGGAGGTATCAAATCAAAATCTAGCTGCTCCCTTCTCTGCTTGAGAATGCCAGGGGCCTACAGAGAAGTTGTGTGCTTGGGTTGCATCCTCTTGGATGCTTATCAATGGTAGAGAGTGGGCGTCTGAGGAAAGTGAGGGAGCAGCCCTGCCTGACTCCACACTGGAGGGGGCTAGCCTCTATCTGGAGGTCAATAACATGATGAGAGACCAGTGGAGTGAAGGCTTGTTATGCTATAGAGATCTTAAAAATACTTAATTTGGAGAAAAAGGAAACACAGAAGGTATAATAACTGTTAGAAAGTGCTTAAAGCAGAGCTGTTAAATGGAAGAGAAACCAGAGTTTGGGTGTGTGTGACTCCAGGGGCAGAACTAGGATCAACTGGCAGAAGCTAGATTTGCCTAATTTGAACTTATTCTATAAGTAAGAACTTTAGCAATAGAAATGATCTGAAAACAGAATGGACTGCCTTGTAAGGTGACTAGTTCCCTGACAATAAAGGTGTTCATGCAGAGGATGGACAATTATTTTCTGAGGATGACATAAAGGACATTCAGACATTGGGAAGAGGGCCTGATGGGTTCTCAAAAAACTCCCAATTTTGAAATTCTCTGAATCTATTTAGATTGAACCATATGAAATCCTCTCTGGACAGCTAAGCCTTTTGATGTGAGAGTACTACAGTCAATTCTTGGTCATCTGCCCTAAGGGAGGACCGTTGCTACACATAAAACCCAAACTAATTGCAATTTGCCGAGTCAATTGATCTTATAGTATGATTGGTTTGGGGACATCTCATGATACTTTATATAGACTAATTGTTCAGAGATGTTTCTTACCCCATTGGATCTGTGCCATGTAATCATGTTACATGAGACAGATAACCCAACGACCCTCTGGTGTTTCTGGCAACTAAACCATCTAACTCAGAGTCTGTGATGAATCTATGCTGGGTTAAATTATGAACTAAGGCTCTGTCAGGGAGAAATATATGCCAAAGAACCACTGGGAAATATGAGGCAGATTATGTTAGAAGCCGTAGTCTTGCCAGATTAAAAACCATGAAATTATTTAAACTCTGTAGGAGGGGATGATTCAACTTGAAATCCAAGACCCACATGTATCTCCTTCTTAGATCTCAGTCTCAAGTATTCTGGACTTGGGTCAGTGTCTATTAGTGAACAGTAGTATTCCAACTGCACATCCTCCCAATGCAAGGACCTGCTGCATGGAAGGGCAGAATAGAAAATAGAAAAGTAAGGTACACACACAATTTCGTGTCACTTGATTTTTGAAACCGAAGTGAACTTGATCTACAAAAGCAACAAAAACTCAGACTGAAAAAATAGCATATCGACATAAAAAACAGGTTTTCATTTGAAAAGGACACATTTCCTACCTCTTCATCCAGCAATCCTGTGTCTTTGGCATTGCACAGGGAGGCTAAATGATATAATGCTAGCCAGGCACAGTGGCTCACGCCTACAATTCCAGCACTTTGGGAGGTGGAGGTGAGAAGATTGCCTGAGTCCAGGAGTTCAAGACCAGCCTGGGCAATGTGGTGAGGTCTCATCTCTACAATAAATCAAAAAATTAGCAGGGCGTCATGGAGTGTGCCTGTAGTTCCAGCTACTTGGAAGGCTTAGGCAGAAGGATCACCTGAGCGCAGCAGGTTGAGGCTGCAGTGGCCATGAGCGTGCCATTGCACTCCAGCCTGGGTGACACAGTGAGACTTCAACACACAAAAATATTTTTTTAATGATGTAATGCTAAAGAGAGTTAACTCTGAGTCAGACTTCCTGAGCACCAATCCTGGCTCTATCGCTTACTAACTGTGTGACCTCTTGCAAGTTACTTTACTTCTCTGGGCCTGGGTCTCAGTTGTCACATCTGTAAAAAAGACGAGGATGATAATAGTAGTATCTAACTTATGGCACATTGTGAGATTGCAAAGAACTTAGAATGGTGCCTATCATATAGTAAGTGCTTGGTAAATGTTATATCTTATTGTTACACGACTGCACAATAGCTAATTTTCTCACAGCAAGAAATCAAATCCCAGGGTGAGTGGAGAGGCAAGGTGAGACAGTCAAGATGGGGTTTTTCTGATCATTTCAATAAGAAAGATGTAAAATCAAGATATTTGATCAGAACTGTGGTTTTCAACACATACTCACTAAAATCATAAAGGGTGCTTTTTAAACAAATAAAGACTACCTGTACCCAGACAAACTAAATAATAATATCTTAGGCGTGAAGCTTAGGTCACCATATTTTCCAAAAGCTCCCCAGATGATTCCAATATGCAGTCAGAACTAAGACTCACTGGACTAATATCTTGGTACTTTAAGAGTGGCTTAGGGATCAACCACATGGACCAACTAGGAATATGTTAGATCCACAGGGTCTCAGGCCTCTCCTCCCCTGCAGAAGCCCTACTGAATCAGAATCTACCTCCTAACAAGATCCCCTGGTGATCCATATGTACACTCATGTTTGAGAAGCACTGGATTAGATGATCTCCAAGGTCACATCTTGCTCTGAAGTTGGTGTCAAGAGACGCTAATTGAAATAATTAATAGCCGATGCCCCAGAAGAGTACCAGTCAGAGAAGCTCTCGGACCCTGGACCAACAGGAATGCCATTAGAGCCAAAGGCTATTTTTTCCCCAGGTGTGGAAATCTTGACAAAAGCAGGCCAGGGGTAATTAATTAGCAGGGTGCCCCTGGCTCTTAAGCTTTGGTGCAAATGGAAAGAGGTGATGAGAAGTGACACCGATTTATAGAAACCAGAGAGACAGAGAGTAAAGGAGATAAGATAATGTTATTTTCCTGAGGTCTCGATGAACACAGGTTATGATGGAATTACAAGGCTGTGGATAGCTCCTATGAGTCATTCGCATTTAGAACTGTCAGCCTTCAACAGGGCACACTTACCACTTGCATAAAACCCTGTCACCCATGTTCTGTCTCCTGTCCATTGTCCTCTTTCCCTTTCTGAGCCACTAAAGCACAGCTCTACACTCCTATCAATCCCCATTATTTCTGTCTTCTTCTTCACCCTCCAAATTCACCTTCTCATCTGAAGCCTCTATATGAATGAATCACAGTCGCCTTCTGGTACTGTTGAGTAAGATATTGTTCTGTATGACCATCAAGATCAAGGTTGCCTGGATGGCCCCCATACAAAAAAGTATTAAAATTTAAAATCAAGGGAAGTGTCAACATCTCCTGAATCTACCTGTTAACTGCAAATAGAAGTCATCAGGCCTGATGAGAAAGTGCAATAAGCAAAGGATGAGTCGGCTTCCAGAGCTTGACAACCTGGCCAAAGAAGCCCAGAGGAGGATGAAGCTGGCTTCCTCTGTGCAGGTATGGAGTCCTCTCTGTTGTTGTTGTTGTTTTTATTATGGTGAAATATATATAATCTAAAATGTACCATTTTAACCACTTTAAAAGGTAGAGTTCAGGGGCATTCAGCATTAAGTAAACTGATGCAAAAGCAGTTGTGGTTTTTGCATTGTTGAAATTTTCCATTTTGATATTGGAATGCATTCTTAAATAAATGGGTTTATGTTATATGTCATTTCAACACACATTTATCACTTTATTTATTTATTTTTTTGCTAATGACTTATTACTGGCTATTTATTTTAGACCATGGAAATGATGTTAGACAAAAAGCATATTTGAGCAATTTTAAAATTCGAGTTCAAAAATGGGTCATAAAGCAGTAGCGACAACTCACAATGCCAACAGTGCATTTGGCCCAGGAACTGCTAAAGAACGTACAGTGCAGTGGTGATCCAAGAAGTTTTGCAAAGGAGATGAGAACCTTGAAGATGAGGAGTGTAGTGGTCGGCCATCAGAAGTTGACAGCGACCAATTGAGAGCAATCATCAAAGCTGATCTTCTTACAACTAAACGAGAAGTTGCCAAGAACCCAACATAGATCATTCTATGGTCATTAGGCATTCGAAGCAAATTGGAAAAGTGAAAAGGCTCAATAAGTGGGTGCCTCAAGAGCTGACTGAAAATCAGAAAAATCATTTTGAAGTGTCATTGTCTCTTATTCTATGCAACAACAATGAACCATTTCTCAACCAGATTGTGCTGTGCAATGAAAAGTGGATTTTATATGACAACTGGCAATGACCAGCTCAGTAGTTGGACCAAGCTCCAAAGTCCTTCCAAAGCCAAACTTGCACCAAAAAAAGGTCATGGTAACTTTTTGGTGGTCTGCTGCTGGTCTAATTCACTACAGCTTTCCGAATCCCGGTGAAACCATTACATAGGGGAAGTCTGCTCAGCAAATCATGAGATGCAGCAAAAACTGCAATGCCTACAGCTGGCATTGGTCAACAGAAAGGGGCCAATTCTCCACAACAATGCCCAGTCACACATCACACAATCAATGTTTCAAAAGTTGAAAAAATTGGGCTACCAAGCTTTGCCTCATCTGCCACATTC
This sequence comes from Cephalopachus bancanus, assembly GCA_027257055.1. Lineage (NCBI taxonomy): Eukaryota > Metazoa > Chordata > Mammalia > Primates > Tarsiidae > Cephalopachus > Cephalopachus bancanus. The sequence goes on from JAPVLO010000326.1 coordinate 3,394,978, forward strand.
ACCTGACCGCTTGCCAACTGACTACTGCTTCTTCAAGCATCTCAACAACTTTTTGCAGGGACAATGCTTCCACAACCAGCAGGCTGCAGAAAATTCTTTCCAAGAGTTCATCGAATCCTGAAGCAGGAATTTTTACACTACAGGAATAAACAAACTTATTTCTCTCTTTTTTTTTTTTTTTTTTTGAGTTGGAGTCTCACTCTGTCACCCAGACTGGAGTGCAGTGGCACGCTCCCTGCCACTGCAGCCTCGACCTGCTGGGCTCTGGCGATCCTTCCGCCTCAGCCTTCCAAGTAGCTGGAACTACAAGTATGCACTACCACGTCCGGCTAATTTTTTGATTTATTGTAGAGATGAGGTCTTGCCAAGTTGCCCAGGGCTGGTCTTGAACCCGTGGGCTCAGGCAATCCACTCACCTCGGTCTCCCAAAGCGCAGGATTACAGGCTGAGCCACCGATCCTGGCTCAAACTTATTTCTCATTGGCAAAAATGTGTTGATTGCAATGGTTCTTATTTTGATTAATAAAGATGTGTTTGGGCCTAGTTATAATAATTTAAAATTCACAGTCCGAGACTGCAATTACTTTTGCACCAACCAACATTCACCTTGTGCAACCATCACCACACCATCTCCAAAGCTTCATCTTCCCCGACTGAAACTTTGTACCCATTAAATGATAACTCTCCTAATTCCCATACCCTGGCCCCTGGAAACTACCATTCTAATTTCTTTATGAATTTGACTACCAAAGAACCACATGCAAATGAAATCATATGATGTCCGTCCCTTTGTGACTGGCTTGTTTTACTTAGCATAGTGTCCTCAAGGTTCACCCATATTGAAGCATGTGACGGAATTATCTTCTGATTTCTACCTGGCATCTTACCACTCTGGCAGAAAATGAATAATCATTTGTCTAGACAAGGGCATCTGACGTGACAGGGAAAGGTATGCAACTTGTCTGTTTCATCAAAAATAGCAATTCACACAAGACAAGGAATCGTGAAGGAGAACCTTTGTCTATGAGTAGAATTGAAAAAGGTTAAGGGAGAAGTGGAAGGAATCCATAAATAGGAGGCAGGACCAAAGACCCAGAGGTGGACATGAAGCTGATGTGTGTGTGTTTGCGTGTGTGTATGCGTGTTATTTAGAAGCTCTCCTAAAGCTAGCTAGCTTAGCTTTCTAAATTGCAACATCATATGTCATGCCCATAGGGCTGCCTCTGGTAGCCCATTTGCTTCAGAGCACTGGCTTGTTTCACCATCCCAGGCTGTTCTTAGCCATCCCATGAGCTATTATCAATGTACTTGCTGAGTCCATCAATCCAAAACACAACCCAGGACATAGCTACAGCCCCAGGCTCCAGGGAGCTCATACCTCAGAAAAGAGCAAAAATGGCAAGAGTGATCCTTTCACTTAGTGTCTGAGAAAAGAATAACAGCACAGAAAAAAACCTCAGTGATGCCACACTCTTGTTTTGTTCTGGGGAAACTGAGACACAGAAGGATGCTGTATCTAGCCCAAAGACACACAATGGAGCTAACACAAAGATTCAGGCCTCTGCTGTCCCCTAAGCTTCAGTTTCTTTTTCTGAGGCCACTATTCCTTCAACAACAATGACTTCTCCCTTTCCCCATCCTTCCCAGCCTCCAGGCCTCCAAGGAACTCTTCAATACCCATTTCTCCAGGGGCTGACAGAGAACCCATTTCAAGATCTCTTGTGTCATCATCTCCATGAGTCCCACTTTCTCCATAAAGTTATAAATTGTGCTTCCTCCCTTATCCTTCAGGATGCCTCTTCATTTCTTCCTGATTGCCTACTTTTTCAACAAAACTGCTGTGAGACATTGGGCAAGCCATCTGTGGAATAAACTCCCAACTAAAATAAGAAATCATTAAGCAAAGTGAATGCTACCATATAGGACTTGAAATACTTTGCCACCTGAAAAGCCAGCCTCAGCCCCCACCCCATAACACTCTGTATACACTTTTGTTTCTAGATCCCCTTTAACTGTGCTCTTATTTCCATAAAATGACTGAAATGCCCTGAAAGGGACAGTTTAAAATATGAAATTACTACTATATTGATTCAGGCAAATTCTTACCTTAGGAATTTTGGACTGATCTGGGCAAAAATGTCTGAAAGTTTCAACACACCGACCTTAATCTCATTAGTGCAAATTCAGCTGACAGGCACTGAGCAACCCTGGGGGGCAAGGGCCTGAGACATGCAGACACTTACAAGGGGCAATTTCCTTCACACCTGGAGATGAGAAATCACAGTTGTCAGCCCTTGCTTTGAAAGACAGGAAGATTGGTGATAAGTCAGAGTTGTCCCCAAGAGGCTCTGTAGGAATAAGGACACATTCCATTCCCTCCCAGGGAGGGAGGAGCAACCGGATACAAACAACTATTAATAGAAGAGAAAAGGAGCACAAAGAAAAAGAAGAAACAGAGTGGGCATCTCGAATAGTTTACGCTGCTCACAACAGGACGGGATTAAAGCCATCAAAACAAATCAAACTGCCTCTTTCCTTTGCAACCTTAAAGCCCCTGTAGAAAGCATTGGCCACATATGCTGCCATCATCAGCAGAAAGCAGAAATTGTTTAGAAGTTCCCCGCCTGTCTCCTGCGAGTTAAATCAACATTGTACTTGCTTCTTATTTCATATACTTCAATGGCTCCCCTATCAGTAGTTCCAAGAATTTGGACCTGGAATCTTCCCTTCTGATATAGAATTGACAAATCTTTATTTTATCTAGTAAATGTGTTAAAACAAAAATGAAATGGAAAAGGAAACAAACAAATAGTATCATCACCATCATTTATTGTTTTTTAAAGAATGTTTTAATATAAAGTAAATGAGTGGAGCTCTTTACACAGCTCTTACTTTTCTCATTTTAACATGGTAGTTAGCATTTGGGTCAGGGGAAAAAATACTATTGGATAACTAAAAGCTACCTTTCCAACTTTATTTTTTGCCACTGTTCCTGTTCTGCTTCTCTTCCCTAGAAGATACCCTCTAATCCATTTTAATAAACCAGGGTATGCTGCATCTTCTCTCTCTGAGTATCCTGGGAAATGCCAGCTCCTGCCTCTCCCTGGGACCCCTCACTCCTCCCAGAACTCCTCTGCTGCAGAAGTCTCCTCCTCCTTTCAGCAGGGAACCACCTCGCTCCCCCTGTGCCTTTGAAATGGAATTTGTCATATTGCATTGCAATTGGTTACATTTAGACGGCACCCTCTTTTTTTCTGCAAACTTCTTGAGGGCAGAGATGATCTCTTACACATCCACAGAGTTCTGAACATCCAGAAGGAAGCCCGCACCACCAGAGGTGATTTGTTGCCTGTGGAGAAGGAGATGGCCCATCCAACAGCCCCCCAATTCACCAAACATGCACCCAGGACTGGGTTGGCATTACTGAGGCTACACCAAAGTAGAAAACAAGGTCCTTGCCCTTGGGGAGTTTACTTTTAGGGAACTGAGTAAATCAAACAGATGTCAGTGAGACAATACAAACCATTTGGAGGCAGTGTGACTCAGACCTCAGGCATAATAGCTGAGGGAATTTAAATGGAAGGGGAAATCATCTAAGGGCAGGGCTTGCCAGAGGTAGTTTCATGGAAGAGTTGAGTTTTCATCTGGGCCTTGAAAGAAGTAAAGAATTTAAATTGGCAGAGGAAAGTAAGGATAATTCAAGGAAGAATAAAGAGTAGGAGTGAAGGCTTAAAGGAATTATGCCGTGGCAAAAACAAGCTGGGTACCAGGGTTAGGACCAACTAAGGAACCCAACAGGGGAGCACAGAGGGTGATGCAGGTATTAAACTTAGACTACATGTCAAGCAGAGTAATAGAACTGTAGGGCAGTAACAACAGCAGCAGCAGTAAAGATGAAATCAATGGCTGACTTTACATAACTCTTACACGTGCTGGATATTGCTCTAAGCACTTTATGTGCATTTTTCATTTAATCCTTGCAACAATCCTATGTATATCCCCATTTTACAGATAAGGATACTGAGGAGGCAAACAGCTTGCTCAGGGTCATAAGGTAACATGGACAAATAACAGAGTCAGCTTTTTGGAATTGCTCACAAGATGCCAGTGCTCTCTGAGTTGAGTGAACATAGGATTTGGAATGCTGAACATAGGATTTAGAATCAAAAGACATGCATTCAAGTGCTTGCTCCACCCCTGGAGTCATATGACCTTAGGTAAGTTACCTAACCTTGCTGACCCTCTGTTTCCTCATTGCTACAAGAGGGATAATAATTCCTACCTCACAGGATTTCTGTGGGGATTAAATAAGATTATAGTTGTCAAGTTCTTGGCACGTAGTATGTGCTCAGTAAACATTACTTCCCTCCCCTCCACATTATCTTCTTTCTTCCATTAGCCTTGTCACCACCTCTATGGTCCTGTGGCTGCAACTTCCCATCCCCATCTCACAGATGCAGGTCTCCTCTGCCTCCTGGACACTGGTCTTCCAGGCTGATGTGTCCTGCCCTGGAGGTAACTGCATGGTGGGTGGGTGGGTGGGTGAGGAAGGGAGGAGGAAGAATCTGATTTTCCTTAGGTTGGCACCATTCTCATCTGGCTCTGGTGATGTTACCAGAATGAGAAGCAGAACAGATCTGTTCCCGTCCCTGGAGTGAGATGTGGGAAGCCCCACAATGAACTAATAGAAAGACACAAGCTGAACTTCCTCGACCTTTGTCATGGAGTGAACTCCCACTGGCCCAAGCCCTTGGCTTTCTGGATTTCCTGAGTTTCTTACTGCCTTTCCACTCTGTTTACTCAAACTCTTCCACATAGTGAGCTATGCTGCTTAATTGTTCAATTAGAGGCCTCCAAAGGTATGTGTAGAGAGACTAGGTGGGGGACAAGCAATGGTAACAAGAACATTGTCCAAACTTGGTTGCCTCTGATAGGGAGAGATGAAGAATTTTTACACCTGGCCAAGAGGTGGATAGGACAAACATTCCTCTTTGCCAATTTTAAGTGTTTAGAAAGTTTAACAGCTTTTTGGCCTCTTATATGGGGATCCGCTTGGTTGCAAACCACCAGTCAAACCCTCAAGTGTTAGCAAGCTTAAGCACATCTGGAAATTAGTGTCTGGGGGCTACTGACGTGAGTTGACCAAGTTTTCAAGTCCCTCTGAAGAAAAGGTTATTTTGAGATAAACCAGGATTTAATATATCTGCATGTTGTAGACTCTTTCTATTGGATTTAAAGCAGGTGTTGGAGGACTTAAGGCAGACATCAGGGAGTGAGACTTGACATTTTTAAAGTACCCAGTGTGTGCAAGGCGCTGCACTAATGCTTTCCGAATGCTGTCCTGCTTGATCGTTTCAACCACCCTATGAAATGATGCATCCAAAGCTCCTACTCAGCCAGTCCTGGGTTTTAATCACAGTCTCCCTTTCTAGCTGTGTAGCTGAAGCGCATTGTTTAACTTTTCTCAGCCCTAATTTCCACATCTGAAAAGCAGGGATCATAACACCTACCTCTTAGCTGAGTTCAGAAGGCTCAGAGAGATTGTATGTTAAAGAACACACCAGCCCCTGGCTGAGGGTTGGTGGGCATAATGTGAGAAGTTAGAGGGATCTTCAGGCTGCCAAGGACTGCTAAAGCTTGAAGCTTGAGAAGGATTCAATTTTGTCTTGAGGCATCTAAACGTGTTTCACTTTGTTGAAAATGAGGGTGAACAGTTTGGTTGACTCTGGGGTATTTTTGGAAAGGTGAGGGACACTGGAGTGGAAGTGAGGAGTTCTGGCTGTAGCAGTCATGTCCAGGTCCTGGGCCTCCGTTTCCGCATCTGTAAGATGACGCGGCTGGATGCAGTGATCTCTAAATTTCCTCCTGCTCTGTGACTCTCCAACACGCAGAGCCTGCTGTTGCAAAGCACAAATCCATTTATATAATCTCAGCAGCCCCATTCTGGCCTTTCAAATGTGACAGGCAGCTTAGGAGGTACAAGAAAAGAATAATTCTTAAATAATTTCAAAACAAAACAAAGCATACACTCACTGCCTCTGATTGGATAAGCTTTCCACTTCTTGCCCTGTTCACCTGCACAAGGAACAAAGACAAGAAAAAAAATTTTTTCTTCTTTTTTTCTGATAACACACATTGTCTTTCTACCTGGCTTTTCATTTGGGCCCTGTTCCAGCAATGTGGATAAGATCTTTCAGGAACTTTTATAATGTCACATACTTATGCAAATTGGCCCGGTGTTTATAGCAACAAGAACCACAACAGGTTTCAATTAGTGAAAAGCAGCCAGGCAACCTAAGCAGCTTTAAGTGTTGTGAATGCAGGAGCAATGCTCTGGAGCTAGGAGGGTGGGGTTAGATTTGTTGAAAGGACAGATTCTGGAGCACTCCATGCTTTATGGCTGCTGCTGGGTCGAACCATACTGGTCAAAATCATTTCATCTCTTGAATCTGGGTTTCCTATTCTGTCCAGCAAGAAGGTGTGGCTGTTCCATTGCAATGGGTTCCAGAGACTGTGGCTAACCTGTCCCATTTCGAGGGTTGCTGTGGGCTATACACTGTGTTGGCTGCCCACCCATCCAATTCTACTTGTTGTCATTTAGGCTCTAGAGTGGAGGCCATGCCTCAGCAACCCCTCCTGTCCAAAGGCCCTGTGTAAAGTCAGTTGATAGCAATAGGTTCACATGTGCAGTGATCAAGAGTGGGACCTTTCAACTTAGACAGACCTGGATTCCAGATTGGGTTCATGGTCCAACTCCATCACTCACTGGCTATGAGACTATGGGTAAAATGCTTACCTTCATTGGGTCTCATTTTCCTTATTTGTAAAACAGAAATAGCCAGACCTAGGTTTTAATCACAGTCTTACTTTCTAGCTATGTCTAATGCCACCCATCTCACTGGGTTGTTTGCGAGTTAAATGTTTGTGCCTGACATGTAAGTAAGTATCTGATCAATGAGCATCATCATCATATCATCATCATCATCATCATCATCATCATCACCATCATCACCATCTAGGACAATTCCTAAGCTGTATTTTAGGGGGTGTTAATAAGCAACATTTGAAAATGGATTCTATAGTAAAATTAATTATGAGAGTACTAACTAATTAAAGAGCACAGGCAGACAAGCTTTCTTTCTGCAAGACTTCTTAGAACTTTCATGAGAACTGCAACTTTCTGGAAGGGGGTTATGGTGCTCACTGTTTCTCAAATTGATTTGTTCTTGGAACCTCCTTTTGTTGTGGGCCATTTGGGGGACTCGTGGTCCAGGAAATTTCTTTGGGAAACTTAATCAAGACCTAGAGTAGGGGAAAAGGAACCTCAAAAAGAAGTATGTGGGAAGAGATAAAGAATAGGACATTTAAGAAAGAAGTGCAAGTAAAGGCCATGAAGAGAAGAGAGGGCAGATATGGACAACCATGTGCTAAGGAGTCACCCGTGAGCCATGAGTGTCAAGTGTGATCCTCGCTCTGTACAACTCTCATTCACATTAACTTGTTTTGAGTCTTTAAGGAAATCTTTGTGGTGGCCAGGGTAGGCCTTACTGTCCCCATTTAACAGATGACCATAGTCAGGCTATGAGATGTTCAGCTACTGGCCAGGACCACATAGTTGGGAGGTGGTGCATCTGAAATGTAAGTCCATTTCCCCCAATGTCACGATCTAGAGTTTTCTCTGTGATTGAGAGGAGGGCTGATTTAGATTGCATTTCACAGATCATTTGAATTCCACTTGATCTGAATTAGTTAAATTATTAACTAATAATTAAGTAGCAGTTAAGTAGTAGTTAAGCCTGAAGTAGTTAAATAATTAAGAACAATTGTGGCTTAATTTTGGCTTTAGGTGTCACCAGATTGTTTTCATTTGTAGCCTCATTATAACTTTTACATTTGGAACATTGTGAAATGTTCTGTTGAGAAGCATAATTGGAACTCTAACAGAAAAAAAATTTTTTGTTTTGTTTTTGGGGTCGGAGTCTTACTCTGTCACCCGGGCTGGGGTGCAGGGTCATGTTTACAGCCACCACAGCCTTGACCTGATGGACTCAGGCGATCCTTCCACCTCAGCCTTCCAAGTAGCTGGAACTACAGGTGCGTGCCACTATGCCCAGCTAATTTTTTTTATTTATTGTAGAGATGAAGTTTCACCAAATTGCCCAGGCTGGTCTCGAATCCCTAGTCTCAGGCAATCCTCTCCCCTCTGCCTCCCAAAGTGCTGGGATTACAGGTGTGAATCACTGTGCCTGGCTCAGAAAAATGTTTAAATGAGGCTAGATTTAGTTGAACCAAATTTCTCCTTCCTGCCTCTATTTCTCTCTAACCTTATCCCTACCTTTAAAACTCAGTGGTCTTGGGTGCAGTTTCCTAGGCTTGAGTGGCCCTCCTAGCACCATATGACCTCACCACAGAAATTGCTGAGTTCAGCCTGTTTCCTTCACAGTCCTGTGGGATAAGGAAAAATCCCAGGGGCCTGTAAATAGTGCAAGAAACAGCACCCCACCCAGCATTCTATTTAGCTTGGATGAAAAATGCACGCGGTAATAATGCAAAGTGCCCTGGGCAGGGCCAGGACTCGGTGAGGTTCCTATACCTCATCACTTGTTGATTGATGATGAGGCTATATATAGAGCTGCATCAGTTGTGGAGTTAGAGGTGGTGCTGTGTGTACTGTGCGAGGGTTGTTATCTTTCCCTCTTATGCCTGCCATTTGTGCTGAACTAGGGAGTCCTCCCTGCCAAGGGGTAGGCAGAAGCAGCAAACATTTCGACCAGGTGGAGGTAATCAATTAGGGACTGAGTGGAAGTGTGCCTGTCTCACTCAAATTCCTCAAAACCAGCTCTGGGCACCTAGGTACACTCTCCTCTGTATTTTGATGACTGACTTTTGTTTTTTGTTTTTGTTGTTACTGGGAAAACAAAGTCACCCAAAACCAAAAGGCTTGCTTTTAAGTCTAAGACCCTGAGAACAGGGACTGTTCTCCTAACTCAGTCATTCCAAGATTGTTTAAGTCCTAACTGTGTGTCAGCATTGTGTAATTCCCAGAAGAAGTTGAGGTAGGAGGACTGCCCAGCAGGAGCTCCCAGGCCAGCTGAAGTGACAAGATCCTCAAACCACACAGAGGGAAAAGGACAGGACAGGATAATATCCTAGAAGGCTGTGTTGGACATCTGTCATTTTTGCTATTTCTTTGGGGGAGCCGCCCTTCTACAATGCAAAGGTCCTGGTGGGGCCAGCAATCAAATCCGTCTACACCAATCTCTAATAAAGTGCAAATGTGTGAGCTAAGCCCTTTTTCTACTGAGGAATCGCATTTTGAGTGGAAATGCAGAGGGAAAGAAGGAAGTTAGGGCTGTGTCCCCCAACAGCTGTGCTCAATGATAAGGTCTGCAGCCTCTAAATGTTTGAGGTTACCTTGGTTCTGCAGCTTCCCAAGACTTAGTTTTTCAACCATGTCTCTTGAATTCTGTGAGCTACTCAGTATGCAGTCTCCTTCCAGTGTATTCCCTTTTGCTTAAATTAGTCAAGCTCCATTTTTACGCTTGAGAACAAAGAATGCTAACTGATACTTTAGTGATATTAAGTAAAGCGCTATGGTCTTGGAGTCAGAAACCCTGGTTCCAAGTTAAAATACTATCTCTGTCACTTGCCTATGATGTGACCCCCACCTTGGACAATTCCCTGTTTGAGCCTAATCAATGGAATGGGACAATAATGCTCAAGTGTCTTCCTCTTCAAGATGCTGGGAGAGAATAGATATGAAGTTACCTCATATAAGTATGAAATATTATCATCATTATTAGTAATGAACGTTTGTAAGATAGGAACAAATAGAGAGAGGTATATATACAGTGATCCTCAGAAAACCGAACTCATTAGAGAGGAGCCAGTAAATCAGTGAGGAGCAGAAATGAGGCTGGTGTGCTGCACCTATACAGGCATGGTAGGATTCCAGGGAGCAAGGTGAAGTTCTTGAACACAGGAAGAATGTGGTGAGCAAAATGGCCTATTGGTTATACTCTGGGTAGAACGTAGAGAGCAAAGTTCAGGAAGGGAAAGTAATTCACAGGAATGTGAGGTGTGGACTACCATGTTCTGTCCACACCTCACTCCAGTCATAGGCTTGGTGGCAACTGATAAATTAAGCTCAAAGGAATGTCATTGTTGCCATACATTGATTTGACACTACCAGACATTCTAGCTTTTGCTACTAGGTTCTGATCTCTATGCCAGAGTTTGGAAGATCAAGAAAGGGGTTGTGGTAAGAAAGCCTAAGCTAGATAGAGACAAAAAGTAGAATGGCAGGCATAAATCAATGGGAGAAATGGAAGAAGCAGTATTATTTGGTAACTTACAAGTGAGGGGCAGTGGCAGGACAGAAAAGAGGGTAACTCACATTGGTTGAGTACCTTTCCTGTGCCACTGTACATGTAATCCGCCCAACAATTCTGTGAGGTAAGCACTATTACTCCCATATCTTATTGATGAAGAAAGTGATGTTCGAAAGGGTACAATTCCCCAATTGCTATGTGGTAAATCTGAGCCTCGGGATGGAGTCTATCTGGTTCTAAGTCTGTGTTCTTTTTCACAGTGTCACATTAACCATCAAGAAATGAAAGAAACAAGGAATAAAGTAGTGGGACCTAGAGCTTACCATAAGAACCCCTTCGTGGAACTGCCAACACCAAATGATGACCTGAAATATGTAAACATAAAACTTAGAAGGGGCTGAAGTCATTCAAAAAAAGAAGGACCCAATGAGCCCTCAGTTCCTGCTAATGGACAACAGACTGAGGGCAGAAACCATTCCTTATTCTCTTTCTCTCACTGGTGCCTCACACTTGTTTATTAAATAGTCTAATACCATGCCATTACTTCCCTGGAATAGCAAAGTGATTGACAGTATGGGCTTTCAACTTGGATAGATTTAGACTTAAATCCTGCCTTCATTTTACATAAAGATGACATTTTACATAGAAATAATTGAAAATGAATCCCTACTTTGTACCATCAAAAGTAGATTCCAAATGGATTATGAATCAAAATGTCAGAGCAAAACTTTGAAACTTTCAGAGGCTATACATGAGTAAATATCTTTATGACCTGGAATAGGGATAGAATTCTTAATAAAGACACAAAAATTTCTAATTATAAATGAAAAGATACGTAAAGTTGACTATATTAAAACTAAGAATGTCTATATGAAAGTAAAAATACAAGCTACAAACTTGGAGAAAATATTTGAAGTACATATAGCCAAAAAATGATTCGTTTTAAAAATATATAAAGCTCTTCCATAAATAAGAAACATTCAACTTAATAAAAACATGGTTTAAAACTATAAAGAAGCATTTCATAAAACAGGAAACACATATGACCAAAAAAATCTATGAATAGATGCTCACCTCACCAATAATCATAAGGTGGGTATTATATTTCATCACCATGAAATGTCAATTTACACACATTTGATTAACGAATCTAAGAAATATTACATACCAAATATTGGACATCAGCAGGATCTCATACTAGTGGGAAATAAGAAAATAATTTGGAATTATCTTATAAAGTTGAATGCTTGCAAACTCAGCAAATCTGTTAAATATATTCCATGTTTCTCTAAGTATATACTCAAGAGAAAATTTAGTACATGTGTACAAGAAGAGATATATACAAAGAATAATCATAGTCGAACTTACCAAAATAGCAAAAACCTGGAACCAACCTAAATACCCAAATGAAGGAGAATGTGTCCACTAAGTAAATAATAATATAGTCATAAAATGGAATCTTCTATAGCATGAAAACAAAAGAACTGTAGCTGAACTCTTTCACCTGGTTGAATCTAAAGAGCATCATGTGGTATTAAAAAAAAAAAAAAAAAGCAAGTCCCAGAAGACCACGCACAACATTATGCACTTTTTGTAAAGTTTGAAAACTAAGCAAAATTTAAAATTAAACTAAGAAAAACTAAATAACATACAATTTAGGTACACACATTACTGTTTTAAAAATGTTGTAATAGCCAGGCTCGGTGGCTCAGCCTGTAATCCTGCGCCTTTGGGAGGCTGAGGTGAGTGGATTGCCTGAGCCCACGGGCTCAAGACCCGCCTGGGCAGCAAGCCCTCATCTCTACAATAAATCAAAAAATCAGCCGGGCGTGGTAGCGTGTGCCTGTAATTCTGGCTACTCGGAAGGCTGAGGTGGAAGGATCGCCGGAGCCCAGCAGGTCGAGGCTGCGGTGGCCAGGAGCGGCCACTGCACTCCAGTCTGGGCGACAGAGTGAGACTCCAACTCAAAAAAAAAAAAAGAAAAAAAAATGTTGTAATAGAGGCGGGGAAATACTAAGCACAATATTCAGGAAAGTGGTTATCTCTGGGGAGTAAACGGGTTGGAAAGTAGAAAGCACACAGGGGCTTGTAAGTTATTGGTAATATTCTGGTCTTGGTTTTGACAGTATGCTTATAATATAACATAATGTTTATTATATTTTTTAGTGTACATACATACATAAAGTAAAATAAAAGATAGTCTTTCAATGAACCAATGGACATAATGTGCCACAAATGAATTATTATGATTAATTCAATTCTGTGACTCTAAGAGCCAATCAATCAATCAATAAGTTAGAAATCCTGGCTCCATTAAATGCTAAGTTTATAGACCATATTAAATTCCTTAACATGTCTTATTTCAGTTTTCTTGATTGTGGGGAAGTAAAAACTATGGGCTATTATAATTATCCGCTGAGTGATAAATGGGAACTAATATATAGTTTTATAATGGATATACTAAGAGATAATTCACATCTCATACAATTCATACATTTAAAGTGTATAATATGGTGAATTTTTAGTATAGTCACAGAATTGTACAACCATCACTACAATTAGTTTGAGAACATTTTCCTCACCCCAAAAAGAAACCCTGTAGCCATTAGCAGTCACTTCCCACATTTCTCCATCCCTCAACCACTAATCAAAATTGCCTCTATAGATTTGCCTACTCTTCATATAAGTGGGAGCGTGTGATATGTGGTCTTTTGTGTCAGGAGCTAATATTTTTATTATCCTTTCCTAGAGCAGAAGTTCATAGAGTATAGCAGTATAAATCTCTGTTGGCCTAAAAATATCTGCAGCTTGGTGGCCCATATTAATGGTAGCTATAGTCATAACTATCAAAACAATGTTCTTTTAAATGATTGAGCACTATCAATCATCTAGATACTGCGATATGACACTTCTTACACATGTCTAACAACACCCTATGCAGTAGGTGTAGAGTAGTCAAGCAACTTGGTCAAGACCACATGGATAGTTGTTGATTCAAAGCAGAGCTTTATACCCAGGTCTGTCTGACTCCAAAGTCCACAATCTTAATCTTAATCACTAACCGATAATGACTCTGTATATAATGAAATGCTATTACTTTTTTTTGGAGGGGGGGATTATAATTAGTTCAATTTTTTATGCAGTGTCTTTTTTTGTTCTGATGAGGTTAATGTACAGTTTGCATTGGAATCAAGTTAAAAGTTTGAATTAGCCTGAGCCCGTGGGTTCGAGACCCACATGGGCAACTTGAGGAGACCTCATCTCTATAATAAATCAAAAAATTAGCCGGGTGTGGTAGCGCGCACCTGTAGCTCCAGCTACTTGGAAGGCTGAGGCGGAAGGATCGCCAGAGCCCAGCGGGTTGAGCCTGCGGTGGCCAGGAGCGGCCATTGCACTTCAGTCTGGGTGATAGAGTGAGACTCCAACTCAAAAAAAAAAAAAAAAAAGTTTGAGTTATTCTTTGCCTGGCTAAAATTACCCAATGCTGAATCATGTTTTTGTAGAAAAACTTACCTGTGGGAAGAGTAGCAATTTTCACTACAGAGAAATGTGCCAATGAATGAGTAGCAGACTGTTGACTTAAGGGTTAGTGAAACATAAAGAGCTCACTAAGTCCTTAATTATTAGTGTTCAGTTAAGGAGGCACCTGCCTGTTCTGATGTCCTCGTGGATATAAAGTCAGAGAAACAGAAGCTGCTATTTTATGGGCACTGGGACAGACTTTCTCTGAGTGTCTAGCAGTTCTCACTGCATATTGAAAATAAATGATAGGTAACAAAGACACAAGGTAGGAGAAAACAGCTAAACCTAATTTGATTTAGTTTAACATGTGGAGATTCCAGAATTTCTATAAAGGAGGAGTCAGTGTTTTTGTTGGAAGAAGGCACTTGGGAGGGTATTTCTGTGCTAGTTTTACAAAGCAGAGAACACTGTTTTTTCTTTGAATGTAATTATACGTTTATTTGGAGGAAGTGTTGTTGCTTTTGGACATTATACATTCCCACAGAAAGACATAAAATTCATGGCCCCTTCTTCCCTATTTAGCCTCAAGGGAGCTTAACAGGGCCTGATTAAGCAAGGAAAGTTGTCAAACTTTATTCGACAGCTCAGAAATCCCTGGGGTTGAGTTGAGTTTTAGGTGAAGGGTTCATGTTGGTGCCAAACTAGTTCTCCCTATCGCATCACTGTCCACATTTGACAAGACCGCAGTTTGCACTACACTCAGGCTGACAGCCAGGGGACAAACATTCATGCTTGAGACCTAAAGAAAGAAACACCTGGCTGTGTCCATCTGCAACTATACAGCATGATTTTTTTTTTTTATTAAATAGCTTCGTGATCTATTTCCAGGAAAGCAGAGACTTCCAATGGAGCCCAGGCTGCAGGATTCTGCCTCTCTGTCCTTGTCTCCAGGCCTCCTTTCCACCATGTACTCTAAGGGCACCTAGATTTTTCTCCTCTTTTCTTAGCACCTAGGATTCCTTTTCTCTCCCCCATGTAAAAGGGGAAAACAAGGCACAGAGTTCTGTGGCAACTTCAGTCCAAAGTGATTCTCCATCTGCCCTCAGGGCCAATTACCGGAAAGAGAGGCACAAATTCTTACTTAATCAGAGATACATTTTTTTTCCACTCTAAAAAAAAATTATATATATATGCGCATAGGTGTGTGTGTGTGTGTGTGTGTGTGTGTGTATCTCCTTGAGCGAGGGGTGGGGAACTTTTTAAGTTGTCCATTCTCTGGAATTTAGGAGAAAATCATCAGTGACTGGTGTGTGCCTATGGGTGGCCTAAATTGCTTCAGTTTATTCCTACCTTGAGCAAGATGAGCTGGCAAGTGGGCTGTGACTTAAAGCAATAAAGATGAGAGAAGGAGCTATAATAAATCCGGGGTGACCCTGATCGTTCCCAAAATTCACTAGAATATGAGCTCTATAGAAGCAGGCGTTTTTGTTGCTTGAAACTTCCAAGGTCTTTGATAAATTATTGAATGAATGTGTGAAACCCAATGTGAATGAATGATGTGGGTCATTGATAAACCTGTTTTCATCTGCTGATGGGATTTGTAGCGAGAAGAGAAGGGTGAATGTCAGCCTCTCTCACTTCCACCCCTGGGAACACTTCTGAGCTTATTAACCAGCACAAACACCCTGCTACCCCTATCAGTACTGCTAATTATACTAATTGTATCATTAATTATCTATTCTAGGTCAGGCAATTGACATTCATATTTAAATTTAACTTCCCAATAACTCCTTGATAACTTCCCATTTTACAGATGAGAAAACTAATGCTCTTTAAGTAGCTTGCTCATGGTCTCACAGTTAAACAGCAAAGTAGGGATTTTAATATAGATCTGATTGGCCTCTTTTTTGTTGTTGCTTTTTTAAAAACTATACTACCAAGATGTAAAGGGGAAAATGATGTCTATCTTGTAATTATGAGGTTCTAAAAGGAAACTATGTGCCTGTTATGAGGAAAAAAATCAACCCCAATCAACTCTAACACAAGTCAACTGTTTTGTGTGGTTTTTTTTGGTTTTTTTTTTTTAAGTTGGAGTCTCACTCTGTCACCCAGACTGGAGTGCAGTGGCCGCTCCGGCCACTGCAGCCTCGACCTGCTGGGCTCCGGTGATCCTTCCACCTCAGCCTTCCAAGTAGCTGGAACTACAGGCGCGCACTACCATGCCCGGCTAATTTTTTGAATTATTGTAGAGATGAGGTTTCGCCAAGTTGTCCAGGCAGGTCGCGAACCCGCGGGCTCAGGCAATCCACTCACCTCAGTCTCCCAAAGTGCAAGATTGCAGGCTGAGCCACCGAGCCCGGCTAAGTCAACTGTTTTTATACTAATATTATTATTTATGGCATTGATATTATTGGTTACTATTGTGTTCTACTACAATTTATTTACTTTTGTAACACCTGACCAGGCATTTATATGGGTTCTCTCCGATTTACATATTGTGTTAGGCATAGATACCTCATCTTCCCTAAAAACAGAAGTTATATCTTCTAAGAGATAGATGCATGTTCTATCACACTTAGAAGAGGAGTAACAATTGTTTGAGTATTCATAGGAAAATCAAGAATCTGGCACTAATTTCAGAGACTTAAAGACTATTTTAATAATTCCTTGACGGAACATTCTTACTGAATATTATAAAAAATCATGAACCATATTGTGCCTACCATGGAAGTGATGTTACTTTGCCATATAAGATTATATAAATACATACGAATCAGGCATTATCAATGATGTATGTAGCCAAAGGCTAGTCTTCTAGAAAAGAGCTGACATAGCATGGTAGATAGGCATCCAATATGAAATGTCAGAGAGTCTCCATGAACTGCTAAATGCCAGAGAGACTAGAAGTCTGCAGAAGATATTGAAATAAAAATAGCCACATTTCTCACCATTTAGTGAAGGGCAGAAGACAGAACTGGAATGAGGGCCCATGTACAAGGGCTAGTGGGGAGAAGATAAAAACAACCTTTTCTCAATCTCTTGGGCCTGGACTAAGCTCTCAAAATATGTGGCAACGACCTCCACAATTTCTTAAATAACTAACTAATGAGTCAACTCAATTTTTAAAACACTGACTTGATACACATTTCCCTCCATCTAATGACCCATCTCTTTGATCACCTTTCCAGCAAAATTCCTCAAAAGAACCATCTCTCATATCTTCTCTCCAGTTCTCTCTCAGACGTCTCAAACTGCCCTTGACAAAGCCACCGGTGAACTTCATGTTGTCAGATTCAGTGTTCAGTTCCCCAGTCCTTGACCTCTCAGTCACGCCTGACAGCCAATCAGGCTCTCCTTGGAGGAACACTTGGCTTCAGTTGGCCTCATATGCTGATGTCTCTCACTTTCTTTTTCAGTATCCTCCTAATTCCCTTGATCTCTAAATGCTGGAGACTCCCAAAAATCAGTCTGTGGAATGCTTTTGTTCTCTAGGCAATCTTATCCTTTCTCTTTAAATACAATCTATATACCAACACCCCCAAGTCATACCTCCAAGTCTGACCATGCCCCGAATGCCAGACTGCCCGGTCTACCACTCACTCCATGTCTCCACTAGGACATTCAACAGGCATTTCAAACCTGACTTATCTAAAACTGAACTCCTGATCTTCCCAGCTCCCCAACTCTGCTTCACCCACAACCTTCTTTATCTCAGTTATGCAGCTCCATTCTCTGGATTGCTCTCACCAAATACTGGTCCCATCCTTGAAGCCTTAATTGCCCCCACATCTCTTAGGACATTGCCTCTCCTTTCAAAATATTTCCAGATTCTGGCCACTCCTCTTCATCTCCATAACTGCTGCCCTAGTCCAAGCCTCGTTGTTTTTAGCCTGGGTGACTACAATTGTCTCTTTAGTGACCTGCTTCCACTCTTGTACCCTATAGTCTATTCTTCATTAGCTAGAGTGATTCTGTTGAAACCTGAGTCTGATTACACCAAAGCAAAAAACATCCAATGGCTTCCTAGTGAAAGACAGTTCTTACAGAGTCCCACCAGGCCCTATGAGATCTTGTTCCCAACTACCACTCTGCTTTTCTCTTTTTTACCTTCACTCACTTATCTCCAGCTCCACTAGCCTCCTTGATTTCCCTAAATTTAGCAAACCCCTTTTCTGCCTAAGGACCTTTGCACTTACTGTTTCTTCTCCCTAAAATACTTCGATATCTACAAGGTTCATTCCCTAATTTTACTCAGGTCCTGCTTAAATTATTCAGGGAGGTCTACCTTTACCAAAACTCTCCTCCTTTACTCTATTTTCTCAACTGGCTTTATTTTTGTCATTGCATGTATCACCACCTGACATATATTTATGTAAGTGTGGTCTGTCTGCCCCATTTCATTGTAATCTCCATGAAGACTGGATTTTGGGGCTATTCTGTTCACTGCTATATCCCAACTTCTAGAATAGTGCCTGGTGCATAGTAGGTGCTTCATAAATATTTATTGAATAAATGGTTCATTCCTGAAGGAGGCGATTTTAAAGAATAGGTAAGAACTAACCAGGTAGGTGAGGGAAAAGGATTGTGGCCAGAGGAAATAGAGACTCAAAGCCACAGAGGCATGAGAGAACTTGGCAGAGTCAGCAATGTGCAAATAATTCCAAATGGTTCTGAAGGCCCCTCTCTATTACTTCCCACGTCCATTCAAAGGCGTCTTGCAAAGTGGGACCTCTTTATCCCTAGGGTTATCAGGCCACTGCCTGACTTGTTTTAGGGAGAAGCTTTTGGAATCTGAGATGGCTAACTGCTCTCCCCTCCCCAGCTCAGGATTACTCACCTGAGGAGCAAAAGTTTTGGGAGAGGGGCATGGGAAGGGAGGGAGTAAAGATAGAAGAGGAGGGAGCAGCTCTCAGATTAATCCTGTGGGTACATCACACCGGAAAGGTGGATCCAGAAAAGCCATGTTTGGCAGGTAACGGGCAATGCCTGTATGACTCAGCAGCCTTCAGCATGGCATCCAAGCTGAATCGGTTGAAGTCAGCCTCGTTCCCCCAAGGCCTGATGAGCGAGGTTTTAAAGAGCTCCCTGAAGTGCATTGCAAAACCATTCAGTGCCCCAGCAAGACGCTTTAAAACCAGGCTCAGAACTAATCCAAAAAGAGGGCGTCTTGATCCAAGTTCACAATGCATGTGAATAAGTCACCCAGCATCTGCCAGGAGGACTTAGTTCCATGTAAACTGGGAAACCAACAAAGTTCCGTTGAGCGTGCGGCCCATTAGTAAAGGTCCACTGGCCCCCAAAGGCTCTAGGATTTAAGTACTCGGTCTCCACAATGGGGCTGCTTCATGTTCCTCTTGCTTCTTTTAACAAAACATCTCAAAGTGCTTTCCCAGGGTGGATTATTTATCCCATTTGGTTGATAAGGCTTGGAGAAGCAAAGTCTTGCCTGGAACCACCCTGCAAGTCTGTTCCTGAGGTCAGAATTGAGAGCTAGACTTCCCAGCCCTACTGTGACCATTAGATGGCACCTTCTGAGTGACTTCAGAGGACAGCAAAGGCCATGGAGCAAGCCTTCTTGAGTGGAAATTGTCGCGGGGAAAGGGATGGGTAGGCATGGGGGTGGAGCCCTAACACTCTCAGCCCAACAGGAAAAACAACTCAAAGCACATGTCCTACCTGATGTGTATCAGTGACATTTCCTTTATAAATAAAGGACATCGGTACTGAGATCAGTACTTGTATAATCATGAAATATTGAACTGAAAGAGGCCCTGAGAGAGCATCAGTCTAGTTTCTTTTATTTTCCAGTAAGGAAGTGCAGAGCCAAAAAGATCCAAGGCCACATAGTTGGTTCATGCCAGAGTGAGGATTGGAGCATGGGCATCTTAAGCACTGATCCTGTGCTCTTTCCAAATGCCAGTCATTCTTACAATAATTATCTGTTCTTTGACACCACCGTAAAATCAAGTCAATGGTCCCCTCTTCCCCTCTACCTTCCTGCCCACTGAACTAAAACAGCATGAAACTGCTATGGTCTAAGGGTGGGTATACCCTGCTCAGACCTGTAGTTGAAGACTTAAAGTCTCCTGAATCTTCAACTCAACTTGGTTCTTGGGGCCAAAGCTAACCCACCATGAAAGAAATGCTGGGAAGTCTCTGAGAGCCTCTTAGAGAAACAGCTTCTGGGAGCTGGTGAACCTGATTTCATTGACAGAGTTAGGCCCACTCTGGGGCATGTGTCTGAGGGAGACATGTTTGGAGCTGTGTTCTTAGGCTTCTTGCCTGGGCCTTCCTCTCCTCTGAATGACGATCATGGCTTTCGGCAGGGGCGTCAGCTGCCAGTGGGAGGCTGTGCCATCACTCACCCACCAGGTGTTCTTCTCATCCACCACTTCAGCTTGGCAGGGATGCCACAGCCAGGATGCTGATGGGCAAGGAGGTGCAGCTCCCTCCCCTCTGCCATCCAGGTGTCAACAGATGGGATATAGATCTGCCCCTCCCTTAACAAATAAATAGAACTTTTATAGGCTGAGTAATCCCACACGTAATAAGCCAGACTGTCAGTTACACCAGGTTTTTCAACCAGCGCTGAACCTCTCTAGTCCTGGATCACAAAGCCTGTCAGAATTCCTATCAGGAGTGGCATTTCCAGAATGCTGGACATCCACTGAGCAGCCATGAGGCTGCATGTCCCCAAACTAGAGTTACAACGAGCCAAGTATCCTGCTGTCTCCCCTTTGGCAAATGTCCCACCCCAGTTCCCAAAGTCTTGATGTGCATGGTTCTGTGCAGGTGTAGTCAATCCCTCCCATTCAGCCCCAGGAAAGACTGAAACTGCTGAGATGGCTTAAGGAAGAAAAACGCTCCCTTGTTGGGAAAGACATGAGCCCCAAACCTTTCCATTCTTCTCCGAGCTGCTTTCTGACCTCAGTGAAACGGGCAGGCAGATGAGCTCTTGGGTCATTTTCCTCTGTCTTCTGACTGTCTTCTAAAGCCAGGACTCTAGAGAGGGGAGCAGTCCGGCTGGGCCCTGACAAGTGAAAAGGGAATGCTGGCAAGGTAGACAGAGATCAGTTTAGAAGCTGAGTCCTTGAGTTCCTCAGCCACCTAGGAAAGAGCTACTAGGGTTAACACAGTCAGAGCACCAGCCTAGGAATCAAAAGTCCTGGGGTGCTTGCTTAGGGGTCACTTAACTTTTCTGAATCTCAGTTTCTTCACCTAAAAATGGGGATAGTAATACCTCTCCTGATCACCTCAATTAAGCGTTAGAATAAATGAGAGATTTGGAAAGCCAGTGACTACTCCCCTGAAGTAAGTCCTCACGTTGTGAGCAGTCTTGACATTCTGGCAGCTCTGCTGTTTTAGCCACTTTCGGCCATTGCTGTGTGAAGGGTGGGCTTTTGTATAAGGGAGGACAATGCAGGTGAGCCCTGGGGTTATCATCTGCCCCCCTCCTTGCTATAAATATTCTACAGGCACTGTACCAGGCACTGCTCAAAGAACAAAGGGACACCATCCCTAGTTTCAAGGAAGGACAGTGGAACTCACTGCCTATTCCTAGCCCCCGACAGCAATTCCCTGATCAAGGAGAAAGTAAACTTGGACTGGTATAACACAAACTGTCTAGGCCTTCAACATGCACCCTACTGATAAACCTATTGATAAACCCTAACACTGAGGGCTTTCTGGACCTTTTAGGTTTGAACAGACTGAACACCAGCTGAGAACCTGGGGAAACTTACAAACCACTGCCTGCCTGTGCCTTCCATCTCCTCACTGCATCAGAAGTGCTGGAGTCTTTGACTCACACAAAACGAGGTCACACTGAGGTCAGCTGTCAATCCCTAATGCTAGA
This sequence comes from Cephalopachus bancanus, assembly GCA_027257055.1. NCBI lineage: Eukaryota > Metazoa > Chordata > Mammalia > Primates > Tarsiidae > Cephalopachus > Cephalopachus bancanus. The sequence continues at coordinate 3,416,626 of JAPVLO010000326.1, forward strand.
GAAACTCACCTCTGACTGTGAATCTCCAGGTTTTTTAATCTACCAAGCAATGAATTGGCGCTTTTCACTGAGGAATGAGGACCCGGCCCTTTAGAGCTGCATTAAGCTCCGTGACTTAATGACTCTCCCGTTTAATGGAAGCAAAAGCTGTTTAAGTGGTGACCACTGCCAGGAACTTTGCTAAAAGAGTGAAACTTTCTGAGCAGGTTGGGCAGTAGCCATGCTAAGTGCTAATCTCGGAGACCCCACCCTGCCCCTCCCCACCCCCCCACTTATGGAAGACTTGTTTTGACAGCACCCGGAGCTGGTCCCATGAGAAGAGCAGCCACCTTTCCCTCTTCACGTCCTTCACAGCAGCCCATCAGTTGCCCCAGGGGGAGGGAAGAAACAATCAAGCATTGTCTGGCTGAGGACTGGTGTGTCAGGGCCTCACGGAATAAATATTATTTGCCTGGGAGGGGAACTGGCTGGAAGACAGCTCACAGTGTCAAGTGCGGGTTGGGGCGGAGGGGTGGGAGGGCGGTGATGTTTGGGTTTAGTTTTATTATTAGTTTAATCTTTTTCTCTCTTAGCTCTGTGAATGTTTTTCCCCCTGACAGGCCATTAAGCATGAAACCTGTTTCTTACCAGGCCTCTGCCAAGAAGAAACAAAAGAGATTTTCTGAATTGTGTACTCTTGTGAGGCTCCTTGGCCACTCCAGCTGTGGGTGGTAAGGGGCGCATGCTGCAGGATGTTCACAGGGTGAAAGTCCCTCGGGAACCGTCTGCCTGCTGCAGCAGCCCCTGGGCAGCCTGATGCAGGTGATGGCACTGTCCTTTGGTTCCTTGGGCAAATACTGTAAAGACAGCAGTCTCCTCTGTAGGGGCCCCAGGTATCCCAGTTAGTTAGCATTTATTGAATTCCTACTGTACGCAGTTCACTAAATGTTCTAGTCTGCCACATTTCACAACTTCTTCAAGTCCTTTGCCTCAGGAATGCAGCACATCTCTTCAGAATAAAAAGCAACAATAAAATTAAAGACCAATGACTGACTAAGAGACAGATGCATGAGGGATAGCTTCATGAAGCCCAAGTTCTGGTCATCTCAGGAGAAAGAGCAGGCAAGAAAAACAAGGGTCTTGCAGTCTTGCTGCAACTACAGAGCAGTAGAGTAGTGAAGGAGTATCTCCACAGTTTAATCAAAAGTCTGCTTCCCAACACTGTTTAAGCACAGACCTTTCCTTCAACCCTAAATCCATTTTGGGTACATGCTACCTATCCAACTGTTGTAATCATAGCTATTAATGACTGAAACTTACACTATGTCAGGCACTGTACTAAGTGCTTTTCATATATCATTCCACTGAACACATGTGACAAGCCTAGAAGAAAGCCTGGAGAGGGTGAGGAATTTGTCCAAGGACACACAGGTCATCAGAAGCTTCCAACTCACCTCTACCTGCTCCCATACTCTTAACCCTTCTGAGGCAGCAGAATGGATTTGAGAAAACTCTCCTACAACCCCAGGTCCATTGCCCCTCACAGCCAGGACACATCTTTGCTGGAAAAAAAAAAATGGGTATGGGGATGGTGCCGTCTTGATGTGATGTGGACCCAAGAGAATGGTGCCATGCCCTTGGCTTTATAGGCATGGCACTTGAGTCCACCTTCACATACAGGGGACACTGTATTCCCAGAGGGCAGAAACCCCATCTGTGTGTTTTTCTTAATTATTTTTGTAGACAAATTAATTCAGGGCTGTGCTCAGGGCCATTTATAATTAGGGATTTAATACATGCTTTTTGAGACTGATAAAGATCTCACCATCGCAGTCAGTGAAATAAACACTGCCTCCCTTCTCTCAAAGAGAAACAAAGAATTACAGGAGGTCAAGCCATCCCTGGCATACTGCACGATTTGTGGAGACAGCTTAGACAGGCAAGTCCAACAGAGCTGGCATTGGATCCTGGCTCAGCCACCTACTAGCTGGGCTCCTGGGGCTAGCCAGCTGACCTCTCTAAGGCCAAGTTTCCCCAAATGTGGGAAAAGGTCACCTACCTTGTGGGTCATTGTGAAAACTGGTGAGAAAATACCCACAAGGCTCCTAGAAGCCTGGCCTGCAGAGGGTAGGCGTTCCATGTCAGTTTCCTTACCCAGTGCCCCAGCATCTTCTTCCTCTTGTGGATCTCTCAGCATTCAAAAGCCCTTTGGTAAGACCTGGAATGCAATCCAATCGTTTGTTGACTAAAGGAGTGCTAGCAGGAAGGGAGTACTTCCACTTGGATGGCCATATCTCCTACCTCTGCTCTTGGTTCCCCTCTGCCTTGGGGACATTCCCACCAATATACACACTTGCACCACACCCTGCTGACTGGCATGAGCTGCTATTCTTACTTACCCAAAACGCCCAGACTTAGATCCCGTGTTGTCTTCAGTGGCATGGCTAAGACCAGGCTGGAGATTCTTTTTTTTTTTTAGTTGGAGTCTCATTCTGTCACCCAGGCTGGAGTGCAGTGGTATGCACCTGGCCACCACAGCCTCGACCTGCTGGGCTCCGGCGGTCCTTCTGCCTCAGCCTTCCAAGTAGCCGGAACTACAGGCACATGCTACCACGCACGGCTAAATTTTTTTTGGATTTATTGTAGAGATGAGCTCTTGCCAAGTTACCCAGTGGGTTTCAAACCCACGGGCTCAGGCAATCCACTCGCCTTGGCCTCTCAAAGTGCTGGGATTACAGGCTGAGCCACCTAGCCCAGCCCAGGCTGGAGATTTTTAAACAAGATGTAACTCTAGTGGGGAATTGCAGAGACAGGAAAAACATGGAAGTAACCCTCAGGGTTACTTCTGCACCTTATGGCCCACAAAGAGAGGCCTCTCTGCCCTGTCCCCAAGGGACACCCTCCAGCCTGTCTAGAGTCTTCGAGGTCCAGGCTGGAGAGAAAGAGGTCAAGGGGCCAGATCTCTCGCTCACCCAAGAACCACTTCCGGAGTTCTTCCATTCTGAAAACAGACCTTCTTCCCAGATGATAACAGGACTTTGAGAGGACTCTGCCTCCTTATACTCGGGAGTGTAGCCCACCAGATAACCTTGTCAATTCAACACAATAAACCCTGCATCCATACATGTGATGCTCCCCTGGAACAGCAGAGAGAAGGAAAGAAGAGAGGAATCTTATTAAAGTGCATTATATCTATGCTGTCTCATTGGATCCTCATAACAGCCCTGTCAGACATTTTCAGATCATCATTCCTAATCTGCAGATAAAGAAATTTTGGCTTGGAGAAGTTAAGTGAATGACCAAGGTCACACCTGACCAGCAAGCAGCAAAGAGAGCTCTCAAGGTCACTGGTCCTGTTCTAAGCCCAGTTCTGTCTTCCTGCCTTGAGGGCAAGATATCAACCTAGTAACTGAACCTTCCCCAGGAATAAGACTGGGGCTCTTCTACTGGCCAGCATGAGACAAGGGCTTCCTGGAAGTACTAAGTTAAATGGGCACTGGATGCAGTCACATGGGGACATGGGAATTGTCCCTCTCTCTGCCAGGTTGTAGGTCAGGAGACCTGGTTCAAGTCCAGGCTTTGCCATTTGGAAGGTTGTATGGTCTGAATTCATTACTCTCAGTGCCTCAGTTTCTGCATCTGTAAAATGGTAAGGAACATATCAATTCATATATATGAAGTCCTTAGCATAACGCCTCATACATGTAGGTATTAGATGAATGTTAACATTTTAAATTAACATTGTTATTATTGTTACTGTTATTCCTTTTCAAGTTTTGCAAGAAATAAATGACAGATGTGAAAACATGTTATAAACTGAAAAGGTAAGGAATGACCACTTATGTGTGCTGAGAAGGTAAGAGAAAAAAAGACTTGGCTTTAGCTGATGTGCTTGAACAGCCTCACACTTTTAACAGGAAACACAGAAATACTCCTCAAAAAAAACCAATTTGCCTTCTGGTGTTATTTCAGTCTTAGACCAGATCTCTTATGTTATGTATATAACTGTTTGCATTTCACTTATTCATCCTTAATCACCACATACCATCGGCATTATTAAAGAAGCATCACTTGGTCTAAGTAGTCTCTGGGTGCCTTAGTGTGAACAGAGAATACAATTAAGCTCTGTCTCCCTTTCTCAGCTAATCCAGGTGCAATCCTCCTTGACAGTCTGGAGGAACCAGGCAGGCAAGCCACCAGTGAGGGGGAGCTCTGCTAGCAGATGAATGACTGAAAGCCCCATGATACCACCCCTCAATATCTCATAGCAAAAGCTCCTTTGCCAAGGTATGGCCAGGATTAGAATGTTGCTTGGTAAGTTAGCCAAGTAAGAGTTACTGAGTGCAACTCTGTGGCCAGCACCATGCTGGAAACAGTGGGGATAGCTAAGGAAGGTGTCTGTGCACAATCCTTGCCCTTACAGAAATCTGTCTGACTGACAGAATGAAACCAGTGAAACAGAAACAATGAGAGGATCAAAAGATAACAATGTTGTGAAGGGTTCGATTTGGGGCACAATATAAATGTCAGAGTATAGAATAGGAGATGGCTGAAGGCTGCAGAGGGCAGGGAAAGGATCATGTGGGAAGAGGTTTGTTAGCAGGGACTTGACAGGTATGTAGAAGTTGCATCGGTGGGAGGGAGAGTGGCATCACAAACAGGGGAGGCTGTGGGAGAGAATCTAGGAGGCAGAGAAGTACAAGGACCATTTATAGGGAAAAGTCCAAACTGGCATGACTGGAGTAGAAGGAGGCCATCCTAATTTCCAACCTTACCCACTGCTTTGCAAGAACCAGAAAAACGAATTTCTATTGGCAATAAAATTAGTTGAAGGTGATCTAGTCCGTTCTATTCTGCCACCCACATTTACAGCTATACAAGGACTTTGGCAACCCTGAACTCAGTCTCCTAACCTATAAAATGGGGATGGTGACACAAGTCTAGCAGAGTTCATGAAAATTAAAAGGAATGAGATGAGCAGGCTCCTACACAAGCAAGTGCTAACAGACAGGGAATGAGAGCAGTTTTTCCGTCACACTCCTGCAGCTTGGACTCAGGCTCACACAGAGAACCCATGTCTTCTAGCTCTCCCAGGAGAGGGTGTCCATCTCTCCTTCCAGAGTGTTGGAAATTGCTTCACCTCTCCACCCCTTCAACTGAGTTTTGGACAGAGGATAGAGTTCTCTTGCACCTGCAAAGGGGGAAGATTCAGACTCGGTTTGAGTCTCTTGCAGTTGACATTGATCTACATGGTGTGCAGAGGATTGACTCAGGCCCCCTCACATAGAGCAAGCCTGCACCTGACCTTGTGGAAACCTAATAAATACCCTGCAACTCGATAGGGTCCCTTCAGATCTAGGAGTTTCTGAAAGCAGTCAGCTGTCCTATGGCGGGTATCCTCCTCCTGCCTTGCTATGCTCTCTGTCTCTTCTGCTGGAGAACAGGGAGGCGGGAATGGCCACAGACGAACTTCTCAAAAGTGCTGACTGGCCCAAGGAAACAAAAGTTTCCTTGGTAGAAAGCTGCCCCAAATTGAGAGCACAGGAAAGGTTGAGCCTGATAAGGAAATGAGCTTGTCATCCTCCACCAGCTACGCGTGGGGAACTGTGTTTGTGAGATGTGCGGTAGGCAGTTGCTAGGGTTGGAAACAACCAACTGAAAATGCTTTGGGAGGAAGGAGTATCTAATCAGTCAGTCCCGAGAGACAGGTCCACACCCCCTGACCTTGCCCCTCAGTCTGGTTTTAGGCCACTGAATCCAAGTTTCTGCCACAAACCCAGGGTACAGGCTGTTTCCAAAGAGCTCTATAATTGTTTTCCATCTGTGCCTTGCCCAAACACCACTGCTGGTACACAGGGATACCTTCCCTCTCTCTTCCCTTCAGGGAGGCCCCAGAAATAATTAGAGAGGGAAGGAATCAGTCCAGCAAAACCGGGTCTGGGAGGGGAAGCTTGGGTAGGTCTGTGGGGCAAAGAGGCAGTGACTTGCAGCAGGTATGGGCCGGAGGAAGCTGGAGGGGTCTACCCCGCCTGGTGCACAGCAAGCCCCGGGCGGGACTCCCGTGCATTCACCTACTGGGTACGCCGGCAGGACTAACCCTGTGGGCTCTGGCTCCCCGGGCTCTACGCAGCCTTCCTCCTAGGGCGCCGCGCCAGGGGGGCGAGATGCTCCTGGAAGCGGCTGCATGGCCGGGGGCGCTGCTCGCGCATGCGTGAGGCCGCCGTTGGGGAGCCGCTGCGCAGCTCCTGTGCACCCGACACTTGGCTTGAGTCGCGGTACAAGACAGCGGGCAATGCGTGCGGGTGTGCACGTGCGGGTGTGTCCTGCGCGCGGGAGCGCCGAGGTGTGCGTGCTGTCTGCGCGCGTGTGCATGTGAGCGCGCATGTGAGCAGGTGCGTACGCGTGTGCGGGAGCACGAGAGGGGGCTTGCGTGGCAGGCGACGCCCGTGAATGTGTGCGCGCGTGGGTGAGTGCACCCCTACGTGAGCGCGCCTGTGTCTGTGCGTGCGTGTGTTTAAGTAGGAACCGGAAGGGACACCCCAACAGAATGCTAAAAGCCACCAGAGGACTTCCCGAAATCAGGCTGGATGGAAGCTCCCCTAGAATGTAAGCCCCTGAGGGGAGGGTTTTTTTTATTTTTAGTTACCTGCTGTATCCTCAATGCACATTAGGGTACCTAGTACATAAAAGGTGCTTAATAAGTCGCTGTTGTGTTAATGAATGGATCCCAGGAGTGGAGGGAGGCCCTTCTAGAACTGGAGAGAGGACAAAGCCACGTTTTGCTTCGTTGTTCTTGGTAACAACCCTAGCCTCCCTCCAGTGCCAACTCTTCTTACATCCAGCTTGCACCCAGTTTTCCTCCCTGCTCCTATTCTGACACCTTCTCCCCTTTGTCTGTGTTTCCGGCTGTCTCCTGCCTGTTAGCTCACCACTGTCAGAGACGGAAGACAGAAAGTTGGGAGACGAGCTTCGAGGGCACTTGGAAGCACTAGGAAGGTGGATTCTTTTTTCTGGAAGGATATGAAATGATGGGGTGAGACTGGGGACTCTTCCTCCATTCCTCCAGTTGGGAATTTGGACTTTGAGCTTCCATTTCTCACTTTAATACAGGATCTATTACACTTGCATTACAGAGTTGTTGTGAAGGGTCAAGGAGGCAAGGGTTGGAAAGGTTCTTGAATGCCTAGTAGGTTCTACAGAAATGTTCATTTATTTTCCTGTCTAGTACACAAGAGTCTGGGAGTGCCCCATGTGTGGCTGGGGATTGGTTATGGTTTGTTCATTACTACTAGAGCATCCCTCCTTTTTTTCACAAAATGCCTTGAGGGGAATTTAATGGTTGCTGAAAACTGAGGCAAGCTTCATTTCTAAAACATTCAGAAGTTAATATGCTATGAGTCATGCATTCTACTGTGGCCTCCTCACTCTGGAGGGAGGTTTTCCAAGTAATTAAACAATCACGTTGTGACCAACCTGATGTATACCAGCCCTGGCCTTTCTACTTGGGGCCTTTCTTCCTCCACAATTACAATGGAGGAAATTAGTAAATTTTTCCTTCAGCTGTAGAGGGGGACTGTGAACACCTAACCCTGTCAATAATGGTTTTTTTTTTTCCATCTCAAAAGAAGGATCAGGTTTCATCCTTCTCAACCTAATTTAAGGACCTACCAGAAATAACAAACTTCATGGGGCAATTAGGAAATTATCCTCTTACAAATTGGTAGATGTCTCCTTTCTTTTCCTTGGGACAAGACGGGAGGAATGTTGTTTTGCTTTTACCATGGTGAAGCTGCTGCGATTAACCACACCACCCGGGTAATTGTTCACTTGTGGGTAAACTGATAGCTTGCCGTTCCAGAGTATGCCTGCCAACGCACTCCACAATAGCATGTTACATCCTCTGTGCAACCCTTCCTGATGAAAGGAAAACTTCAATCATATTTAGTTAAAGGAACTCTTTAAACAGACCTGTCAATATCCTGGAGGTGGAGAATTATACCAAGGTTAAGAAAAGGTTTCCTAGAACTGGCTAGACATGTATTTGTTTAAAGAGATTAGGTACATCCATTCTGAGCCTGATCAATATTGCCTGTTTCTAGGCTTATGAAAAACAGTGCAAATATTCCACAGAAAACCCAGGAAGTACCTAAAGGCTCCAAGAAGGATTTTTTATTAGATAGCAAGGAGAAATTCTTAACTATGAGATTTCTAAATCCTGATCTGTATTAATTTAAGAGTCTTCTAAAGAGTTACTGGAAACAAGACCAAAAGCCCAATGGTAAAACTGGAATTCTCATCAGCCTTCTCCCTCCACTCTGACATATCTGACTCTTCCTATCCCTTCCCATCTCCCACTGCCCCACACACTCCTCCTATCCCTCCCCGCCCCTCACCACCTCACACACATGCACAGCAGTAACCCAACAGGCTTGACAAACTTCTTAGATTCATTAAGAGTCTTCTGATGTTTGCAATATGCTAGAAGAAGCACTAAAAGTTATATGTGTGTGTACATATATTTTATCACTTCTGTTTTGCACATCAAAGAGCTCTTACACATATTCTCTCACTTAATGCAGTACTCAAAAAAAAAAAAAAAGCTGTGGAGGAGGTGTTGCTATTATCTCCATTTTCTCCAAAGAGTAGATTGAGACTCAGGGAGTTGAAGTGACTTGGGTAACAGCATGCCATTAGGTTGCGGCACAGTCAGGAGTGAATCTACCCTCCCAGGTCTTTAGAAATGACCTTAGTCTTGTCTGATTCTATATGAAAAGGATCCCGTAATTAACACTCTATAGTAAATCCCTGATAGCAGTTTCAGGCCCTGCCTCTTCCAGATGTATTTGTATTTAAATAGGTGACAATTCATACTCCAAATGAAGAGAGCTCTAATGGTAAAAATGTCAAGCACCAGTAACAGGCTAAAATAGAGGGAAAAAACATAAGGGCCACCATGAGTTGAAAACTCTTGAATTAGGAAGTTGACAGGAGTTTTATTTCTAGGAACCTCTACAAGCCTCCTGGATGCCTGTCTGCCTTAACCCTGTCCGTTTCCAATCTGCTCTGTGTGGTGCCAATTCCTTGCTTCTGCAGACCTGGACATAAAAGCAGCAGAAGAGAGGACTCCCTAGTACAGTGGGTCCCTGAGTATGGTCCCAAAATTAGCAGCAGCAGCATCACCCAGCAACTTATTAGAGATGCAAATCTGCAGGCTCTGCTCCAGACCTGCTATATCAGCAACTCCGGGAAAGGGACCTAGCAATCTGTGTTTTTACAAGCCCTCGGTCAAGTTTGAGTACCACTGCCTTATTGCCCAGACACCTCCCAGACCTCACTAGTGACCCCAACTGGTCCCTTATAGTCTAATCACACCCACCTAACACTCACTGTTCCCTAAACATTTCTTTTCAAGTATCTTTGATATCCCATACCTGTTATTTTGAATGACATCTCCTTCTTTTCTGCCAAGCTTTTTCTGACAAGCTTATTTATCATGTAAAGCCCAGTTCAGAGATATCCCCCTCTTGAGACTTCACCTGTTTCTTCCAGTTGAGTTTTAGTTTCTCCTTCCTTGTCTCCCAGCAGTGCCTGTGCTTATCTCAACAGCATTGCCATATTCTGTTCTTTGGCATGACTCATATGATAGACCATAATCTCAAGGTTGCCCAGTGCCTAGCATTGTGCCAGGAATATGGTAAGTAATACATATGTGTTGGATAAATGAATAAGTGAATGCATGAGCCCAAGTACAGTCGTTCCTCAATATTCATGAGGGATTGGTTTCAGAACCTCCCTCAGATTTTAAAATTCATGGAAACTCAAGTCCCTGATATAAAGTGGCATAGTATTTGCATATAACCTATGCACTTGCTCCATATACTTTACATCATCTCTAGATTACTTATAGTATCTAATACAATGTAAGTGCTAAGTACATAGTTGCTATACTATATTGTTTAGGGAACAATGAAAACAAGAGTCTGTATGTGTTCGATGTAGATGCAATTTTCTTTGCAAATGTTTTTCATTCAAGATTGGTTGAATTCACAGTTGTGGAACCCAAAGACTTTATTATATTATGCCTCATTTAGTAATGGAGACAGGCAACTGACCTGTGGGCACAGGCTGGTTACTTCAGAGCCTGATCTAGCCCCCAGGCATCCTGACTCCCAGCCAAGATAGTCCATAGTCATTTGGTTTGTTTCACCCCGACTCCATGTCTTTAGGTTATATAATTGTTAGAATCATTTTTGGCTACTTTGTGGCAGATAATTATGCCAAACACACAGAACAGGTACAATTCTTCCCTTTAGGCTGTAGAGCTATGACTTGGTGAAGCCATAGCCTGTCTTAGTTATCTCCGCATCTCTCTGTGTTTGTAGTTATAAATGGCACCAACCTATCACAGTGGTATCTAGACCAACTGTTAAACCATTTATAATGCCCAGGAACCAGTTTGTGGCAGCCAGCAATTAGCTCCATTCATGTTTTTAAATTTTCTGGCTTTGAAGTTTATTAGATGGTTTTTATGATGTAGTCTTCACTGCCTCCAAGTCTCCAGGCTGCATGCAGCCTCAATCAGCAGCCAGAAAAAATTAGAGTCCACAGGGCAGCTGCATATATCTTTTTTTTTTTTTTTGAGTTGGAGTCTCATTCCATCACCCAGGCTGGAGTGCAGTGTCACACTCACAGCCATCCCAGAGTCGACCTGCTGGGCTCAGGCAATCCTTCTGCCTCAGCCTTCCAAGTAGCCGGAAGTACAGGCACCGGCTACCACGCCCGACTAATTTTTTTATTTATTGTAGAGACAAGGTCTCATCATGTTCTTGTCTCAAACCCGTGGGCTCAGGCAATCCTCTCACCTCAACCTCCCAAAGTGCTGGAATTATGGACTTGAGCCACCACACCCGACAGTATATATCTTAAAGTGATGTTCTGGATTTCATTTCAGGGCCTGTTGCTCTGCCCAGTTCTTATTTATCCGTGAAGACAGTCAGGATGAAAAGGGATTTGGAAAGCACCCATTGTTCATTTATGCAACACTCACTTAGTGAGCCTCACTAATATTTGGTACTGGAGACGCACAGAAAATGAGACTTGGTAACTCCTTTCACAGAGATTCTAGACTAGTGTGGGGGGGTGTGAATAGGAATTTTCAGTCTAGTAGAATGAGTGCTGTGGTAGAAGAAGTTGGAGTGCCATGATAGGAGGAAGTCTACACCCAGAGGTCCAGGGTGAGGAGCACCTTGTCAGTTAGAGATGGAGGCAAGGCAGCCAGGAGGTGAGAGAGAGGAAGACACTTCCAAAGAAATGAAAGTAATGCCCGAGGCTGGATTCAGCATGATAGACTTTAGAGCTGCATCTTGGGTGAGATGCCTTGAAGTTCAGTAATGCACGAGAGGCCCAGGTTATGAAAGATTGAAATTACAATTTATGCAAGGTTAAATTTCAGTCTGGTGCTAGGACAGAAGGGGACAGTAGGGGGCATAATTTCTCAGTAGTGCCTTCCTTGTGGGTGATCAGCACAACCAAGTATTTGCCCAAAGCACACTTTGTGTTGAGGAAGAATGTGAATTTCTTCAAACCACTTGTAGCTTTGGGAACAAAGGAGATTAAGATGACAGGGAGCGGTAAATAAAAAGATTTCAATTATCATTGTCCACCTTTCCCTTTCTATGTACTCCTTCCTCAGAGCTTATAAAACATACTTAAAAGTCCCTTTCATCAAAAATAATAAATAAATAAACCTAACTAAATATAAGCCCCGCCTCAACCTTGTTATACTTGCAAGCTCTTTTTTTATCTCTTTCCTTACTTTGATAACCACTCACCTCTTCTTTCATGTATTTTTCCAACACAGCTGCTGCCAGGTTTCTGTCCACACTCCACAAAATCATTATGACAAAGGTTACCAGTGCCGTCAATGGCTATTTCCAGTGATTTTATTTATTCATTCAACAAATTGTACATATATCTACTCTGAAACAGGCATTGTTACAGGCATGGGGATACAGTGGTGTGAAGGCTTCTTGGAGTTTATGTTTTCCTGGACTCCTTTGTTGCCAGTGATAAAATGTGATCTTTCAAGCAAAAATTAGTATTTTGGAAAACATACATCTGTTACCATGAGCATGACAGTTTCCCAACAATGACTTTTCTGATGAGATTGGTGATCATATTAACAAATGTGTGGGGTTTGTTTGGGGTATTATATAATAAGATGTACCAACATTTGGGAGATTTACATAATTCAGGGAGACAATATTTTCCAAATGACTAATACTTAAAATTACAGATCACACACGTGTTAAAAAAAAAAAAAAGATCTATTCAGGTGAACAATGGACTAATGGATTTTAATGTAACTGAGTTTGAAACATTCATTCATATGGCTACAGATTTCACATTGCAACTGCAACTAACCTTTAAGAAGCTACCACTTATCAAATTTTAGTGTAGTATCAAAGAATATCAATAATTATCTTTAAAAATCTTCTTCCCCTTTCTAACTGCATATCTGTGTGAGGCAGGCTTTTTTTAATATACTTCAACTGGAATAACATATTGCAAAAAATTGAATGTTGATATGAGAATCCAGCTGTCTTCTATTAAACCAGAATTTCTCACAATTTTTTTGTCTTGGACAAGGCAAATATGCTATTTACATTAAGATGTCATGGCCTTATTGTTATTTTATTAAATGATTGACAAAATATTAAGCATTCTTAGTTTCAGTTTTGAATACAAGAAATAGCAATAGATATAACCCACATAAACACAAAATCCTTTGGGTCCTAAATAACTTAAAAGTATAAAGAAGTCTTAAAGCCAAAAAGTTTGAAAATTGCTGGCCTGCAGGATTAAGGTCCCAACTTCTCTGTGCAATGTATTAGGTCATTCATTCTTTGGTCTCCACCATCTTTTCCACCTCAGCTCTCAGTCACCCTGTCACCCCATCTATCACTACCCCTCTCGCTCCTGCTGTGGCTGCATGGCCAGTTTCCCCAGGTGCCAAGTGGGTTCTAGGCTTTACACCTTTACTCACCCTCTGCCTGGACTGCTCTTTCCATATTTTGTTTTGTCTTATCTTTTTTCTGCTTCTCAAGCACCTATTCATCCTTCAAACATACCTATTGTCTCCTTTAATGAATACACCCCTCAACTTTCTGAGGAAGTCTTGCTCCTCCCTCCTTCCAAGCACCTGCAGCATGTCAGTGCTGGACTTCTTGTTGAACTTCCAGGATTACCATAGGTAAAACTGTGGACACATCCCTAAAATAGGTGGATGGCTTGTTTTAATTTTTTGCTGTTACTAACAAAGCTGCTTTGGGCCTGCTGGTACGTGTCTCCTTGGGTACTTGTGCAAGAGATTCTCAAGGAGATTCCTGGAAGGGGAATTACTAGGTCACAGGGTTTGTGCATCTTCACCTTTACCAAGTATTGCTAAACTGTCCTCCAAATTGGTAATACTGATATGTACTATCAGCAGCAAGGAGAAGAGTTTTCCAACTTCCCCACATTCTTGCCAACACTTAATGCAATCATACTAATTTTTTTCTAACTGATAGCTATGAAATTTTAATTTTCTTTTTCCCAGTCACTGACAAGGTGAAGCGCTATGCTCCACTCAGATTTCCTCTCCTGTGGATTGCCTGTTCAGAAATATCCTTTGTCTGTTTTTATTTTAGTTTGTCTTTTTCTTACTGGCTTGTAATTCTTTATGTATTCTGGATATTAAACTTTTCCCTGCTCTGTACATTGCAAATCTCAATGTGTGACTGATCTTTTAAATGGGTCTATGGAGTTTTCCATTATATAAAAGTTTATATTTTAATACAATCAGACTTATCAATCCTTTTCTTTGTAGTTTAAGTTTTTAATGTATTATTTAACAGATTCTTCCCCATCCCAAGTTTATAAGATATTGCACATATTTTTTATCTAGATGGTGAGAGTTTAGTCTTCACATTTAAGTCTTTAATCCTTTATTTATTTATTGGTAAGGTGTAAGGTCTACTTTCATCTTTTCCCATGTGTATAACCAGTTGGTCCAAATCCACTAATTGAATATTTTATCCTTTCTCAATTGATTTGAAATGCCATCTCTGTCCATATATTCCTTGATCTGTCTCTGGACCTTTTTCTTTATTGGTTTGTTTGTTTGTTTGTTTTGAGTTGGAGTCTCACTCTGTCTCCCAGACTGGAGTGTAGTGGCCGCTCCCGGCCACCGCAGCCTCGACCCACTGGGTTCCGGCGATCCTTCCGCCTCAGCCTTCCAAGTAGCCGGAATTACAGGCGCATGCTACCACGCCTGGCTGAATTTTTTTTTGATTTATTGTAGAGATGAGGTCTTGCTGCCCAGGTGGGTCTCGAACCCATGGGCTCAAGCAATCCACTCACCTCAGCCTCCCAAAGGCGTGGGATTACAGGTTGAGCCACCGAGCCCGGCTTATTGGTTTATTTTAAAGGTCATCAAACCGTTTTATTGTAAATGACCAGATAGTAACTATTTGATGGGTTTGAGTGATAGAATCTCGTAACAACAACTCATTTCTGCTGTTGTAGTGCAGAAGCAACTGAGAGTGGCTGTGTGTCAATAAAACTTTATTTACAAAGCAGGCAGTTGGCCAGATTTGCCCCACAGCCCATAGTTTGCTGATCCCTAGTCTATTTATCCACCCTTGCACAATATTACAGTGTTGTAATTATACTGTAGGTAGCTTTATAAAAGGTCTTTTGTTGGTAGAATCAATCCTCCCTTCTTGTTTTTCTTTAATATTGTAAAACCTATCCTTGGCCCTTTATTTTTCCTAAGTAGAATCACCTTAGAAATTATTTTAAAATAGCTCTTTGATTTTCAATTTTGCTTCTCTTTGCATCTTTTCCTTTAGCTATTGTCTTAGCTATGTCTCCCAGGTTTGGTTGCTACTGTTTTCATTGTTATTATAAATAATTTCTAACACCCATTATGGTTTTTTGAACTAGGGATTATTTAGAATTATGCTTAAATTGTCTAAATGTAAGGAACTGGAGAGGTAAGTCTATTTTTTTATTAATTTTATATTTAATTGCGTTGTGCTTGGAGAATCTAGTCTAATTATATAAACGTGTTTGGTTTTTTAATTTGTATTTTCTGAAATTTGGTTTATGGCCTAGTACATGGTAAGATTATATAACTATTCAAGAATGCTTGAAACAGTGTATATTCTCTAACTACTAGAAGCTAAATTCCATATTCTTTCACTAGCTCAAACTTATGGCCTGTACTGTTCTAAATTTTTCTACATGGTTATGAATTTCTCCATTTGTCATCGTAATGGTATACATTTTTGTTCTCTCTGTGCATATTTTAGGTTAGGTGATTATATTCTGTTGGGCTTTCTGAGGAGGTTGCCAACAAATAACACCCTCTTCACTACCTGGGTCTGAATAAGTTGAGGAAAAAAAAGTAAAGATGTAGGTCAAGTAGGACCTTTACTTTTGACTTGATTACTGAATACCCCCTCCCTCTAGTGGGCCACTATCTTCATACTCTGCCTATTGTAAAATGCCTACCCACTTTCTTCTATCCCAAATCTTCTTGTTATCAACCTTCCATTGTTGTTCTTTCCAAGACCCTGATCATCTGGTCAACGTATTAGTAACTGCCCATAAATCAGTACAGGCACACCTCAGAGATATTGCAGGTTTAGTTCCAGACCACTGCAATAAAGGTAATGTCACAGTGAAGCAAGTCACACATTTTTTTTGTTTCCCAGTGCATGTAAAAGTTATGTTTGCACTGTACTGTAGTACAGTGTGCAATAGCACTGTCTAAAAAACTGTACATACCGTAATTTAAAGATATTGTATGGCTAAAAATACTAACAATCATCTGAGCCTTTAGAAAGTCATAATCTTTTTGCTGGCAGTGGGTCTTAGCTCAATGTTGCCAGCTGTTGACGGATCAGGGTGGTGGTTGCTGAGATTGGGGTGGTTGCAGCAGTTTCTTAAACTAAGACAATGAACTTTGCCACATCGATTGACTCCTCCTTTCACAAAATATTTCTCTATAGCATGCAGTGCTGTTTGATAGCATTTTACCCACAGAAGAACTTTTTTCAAAATTGGAGTCAACCCTCTCAAACACTGCTACTGCTTTATCAACGAAGTATATGTAATATTCTAAATCCTTTATTGTTATTTCAACAGTGTTCACAGCATCTTTACCAGAAGTAGTTTCTGTCTCAGAAAATCACATTCTTTGTTCATCCACAAGAAGCCATTCCTCGTTCATTTAAGCTTGATCATGAAAATACACAATTCAGTGGCCTCTTCAGGCTCTACTTCAAATTCTAGTTCTCTTGCTAGTTCCACTACATCTTCAGTTACTTCCTGCACTGAAGTCTTGAACCCCCTCAAAGTCATTCATGCGGGTTGGAATCCACTTCTAAACTCCTGTCAGTGTGGATATTTTGACCTCCTCCCATGAATCATGAATATTCTTAATGGCATCTAGAATGGTGAATCATTCCCAGAAGGTTTTCAATTTACTTTTCCAAGCTCTATCAGAGGAATTGCTATATGTGGCAGCTATCGCCTTAAAAAATGTATTTGTTAAATAATAAGATTTAAAAGTCAAAATTAGTTCTCAATTCATGTGCTGCAGAATAAATATTGTGTTGGCAGGCATGAAAACAACATCAATCTCTCTGCACATCTCCATCAGAGCTCCTGGGTGGCCAGTTGCATTGTCAGTTTTTGGCATTCCTTTTTCACTGAGCTTAATCATTTCTAGCTTTTGATTTAAAGTGAGAGTCATGTGAGGCCATTGTAGAGTTATTAACTGTACTAATTTCAAAATATTCTTGTTTTTCAGAGAATAGAGGAGCCCAAGGAGAAGGAGATAGGTGGGAGGATGGCTGGTTGGTGGAGCAATCAGAACACATACAACATTTACTGATTATGTTCGCCATCTTACATGGTGTGGTTTGCGGCACCCCAAAACAATTACAATACTAATATTAAAGATCATTGATCACAGATCAACATTACAGAATAATAACAATAAAAAGTTTAAAATATTGTGAGAGTTACTAAAATGTGATGTAGAGACATGAAGTGTGCACATGCTACTGGAAAAATGGTACCAATGGACTTGCTCAATGTGGGGTTGTCATGAAACTTCAATTTGTATAAGTATCTGCGCTATTTGCAAAGCACAATAAAACAAGATATATATACACACACACATAGGTGTACCTGTATACACACACACACACACACACACACGTGTGTGTGTGTGTGTGTGTGTGTGTGTATTCATACCTCAAGCCATCTTTCCTTTCACACAAAGAGGGAAGCCAGGTATATTTCCAGGTGTTCTGCCCACTGGAGTAATATTTCTTCATCACATTCTTTCAAGTCATTCCTGAGTGAATTTGCACTGCCACACAGGAGCCATCCACTTGTAAACAGCACCATATACTGTGAAGATCCATTTTGACATGGGGCCTGCTATTATTTCTTCTCTGTTAATTGGTCATACAAAAAATGTTCCATAAGGTTGTGGCTATGGGCCGAGGGTGCGGTGGCAAAGAAGTAGGAGCAGATACCATGGAAGTCTAAGCCACCTGCTCATGTAATTTATTTGAGCATCTGGATCTGCCCTATTCATTTAGCATATGCCATGTCCAATTTTTATTACTGGTGGGTCAGAGACTATTCAGTTTATGGTGAGTGCTTCGGATCACAGTTAACTTGATGTCTTTTTGATCAGGCACTCAGTTTCAAGCAAGCCAAGAACTGCTGCTTTTTGTAGTTACAGTAGAAGAGGGATAGCCTTACTCCAAATACCTAGGGGCCAATGCTGTGATTTGTTTATTGGGTATTAGTAGAAGTCCTATAAATCATCCCTGTCTACCAGCGACACTTTGTTACCATTGGAACTTCTAGGTCATAAGACCCAAGTATCAGGGTAACTTACACTGTGGTCTGAATCTGTTTTATAGTTTCTTGCTCCAGGACTTATTAAAAACTGACAGCTTTATAAATTACCTGGTAAATAGATCAGAGTGGTACACTTAAAGTGTATGTTTGCCTCCCAAATCTAAGGTAACTCATCAAGTATTATGCTTTTTTCTTCATGGTGGGCAGTACAAGGTACAGACACTTGTCTCTCACTTTATAGGAGGATACTTGACATGATCTAGGCCCATGGTCTTTTTTACTGATTTTAAAAAAAAATTTTTTGGTCCCTTAGGTTTCATAGGGTTTGTCTCTCATCTTCTGGCAGGCATGTGTCTTATTAAGATGTTTAAGGAGCCGGGCTCGGTGGCTCAGCCTGTAATCCTGCGCCTTGGGAGGCTGAGGTAAGTGGATTGCCTGAGCCCACGGGTTTGAGACCCACCTGGGCAACTTGGCGAGCCCTCATCTCTACAATAAATCAAAAATCAATCGGGCGTGGTAGCACGCGCCTGTAGTTCCAGCTACTCGGAAGGCTGAGGCAGAAGGATCGCCGGAGCCCAGCAGGTCGAGGCTGCGGTGGCCGGGAGCAGCCACTGCACTCCAGTCTGGGCGACAGAGTGAGACTCCAACTCAAAAAAAAAAAAAAAAAAAGACATTTAAGGTATGTGATACTTCCTGTCAAATCGAATTAGCATAATGCCATCATTATAATGATTGGAATAATGTTCTGTGGAATATCAAGATGCTCAAGTTCACTCAGAACTATATTATGATAGCAAGAGATTAAGATGACTTTGAAGAAAGACAGTAAAAGTGTACTGCTGATTCTACCTTATGAAAGCAAACTGCTGCTGATTTGCTTCTGACTATTGACAGAAATAGAATAGAAAACACCTATAGATAGAAATAGAATAGGTAATACCAAGTGTTAGGAAATCTGTTGACTTTCATCATTAAATATACCACATCCAGGACAGCAGCTTAGATTGGAGTTACCACATGATTAAATTTAAGATAATCCATAGTCATTCTCAAAGACCTGCATAGCTTTTTCACCAGCAAAACATGTGAATTAGAGGGAGATGCCATAGGAATCACCACCCAGTGACTTTTAAAAGTTCTTGATGGAGGAAATATATCTGAAATTATTTTATGGAAGGTCATCTTAACCTAATAGCTCTCACTCCACAGATCACAGAACAAGTGTGGAGATTCTGCTAGAAACTAAGCTTGTCTAAGTTGCACTACACAGTCCTGGATAGAGAAACAATTGTAGATTAAGTTCTCTTTATTATTGGACCCACAGCAAGACAAGCTTGACTTAACATTCGTAAGTCCCCAAACTTGCTAGTGAACGCTGAAGTTATTTTTGGAACTCTAGAGATTATAATCAGCTCAAAACCAGTATCTAAAAACACCCAGATGTTCTGCTTATTTCTCTTTGACCAGTGCACAGTCACCCTGGTAAAAAGATACTAGTTTCAAGAAAAGATTTAGAGAAATACTTATATATGTATGACAACATTGAAGGGCCCTTTCCCAAATGACTTAACTTTCTCCTCTATCAAGAGTCTCTAAGTCTTTTTGAACTGACTTATATCGGAGAATTGGGTAAGAGGATATGAAACCCCACTACAGTGTCTTGATTCATATTTTTGCTCACCAGACCTAGAATACTTTTACTTACACATTTCAATTAGCACTTTGTCAGACTGCCTAGCCATTCTATTCCTTTGCAACCCTGACTAATTTGCCATTATATAGATCCATGTCAGTAAAAATATAGATTACCTCTCTGTCTTAGTCCATTTGGGCTGCTATAACAAAATACCATAAACTGGGTGTCTTTTAAACAAAAGAAATTTATTTCTCACAGTTCTAGAAGCTGGGAAGTCCAACATCAAGGCAACAGCAGATTTAGTGTATGGTGAGGGTCAGGCTTCATAAGCAGCACCTACCTGTGTGTCCTCATATGATGAAAGGTGCAAGGGAGCTCTCTGGTGCCTCTTCTGATATTAGCACAATTCTATTCATAAAGACTCCACCCTCATATCCTAATACCTCCCAAAGGCCCCACCTCTTAATACCATCATCTTGGGGTTTAAGTTTTCAACATGTAAATTGTTAGGTAACAATCAGCCCATAGTACCCTTTATCCCAACAGCATATAATGGCAGTTTTGTACAATGTGCCCTTTGATGGCTAAGCACCACCACCAGGCTTGTACCATACCACTATCCATTTCCCTTGAAATCAGAGAACCCAATTCCACCACAAAATCTGCCGCCATGATCTCTGGTCTATGGCAGATAGCCACAACACTTTTTCAGTACTTCTGGTGCTCTCCTAGGCAATGCAATTTTTATTTTTATTTTTTTTTTGAGTTGGAGTCTCACTTTGTCGCCCAGACTGGAGTGCAGTGGCCGCTCCCAGCCACCGCAGCCTCGACCTGCTGGGCTCCAGCGATCCTTCCGCCTCAGCCTTCCAAGTAGCTGGAACTACAGGCATGCGCTACCATGCCTGGCTAATTTTTTGAATTATTGTAGAGATGAGGTCTCGCCAAGTTGCCCAGGCGGGTCTCGAACCTGCAGGCTTAGGCAATCCACTCACCTCAGCCTCCCAAAGGCGTGGGATTACAGGCTGAGCCACCGAGCCCGGCTAATTTTAATATTTTAATGAAGGAGATATCCTTTAGGACTTCCTGGGTAGATGGTTAAACAGTGGCTGAACAAGTTGCTTTTTTTAAGTTCATTCCTACGTTCCCATCTCCTGAGCCTTTAGATTTCTTTCTCTACATTATTGGTTTTAGGTTTTTGCTATTTTAACATGATCCAGGAATTAGGACTTGTTTGAAATACATAGTTTCAGGCCCGCCCCATTCCTACATAATCAGAATCTGCATTTCAACAAGATCACCAGGTGATTCTTCTGCATATCAAATTTTGAGAAACCTTGCTGTAGGCCATTGTTGAGTTCAGGCTTCAGTTCAGTACCACTCCCAGGTGTCAGAGTCAATATGTTAAATCTATAATCCCAGGTGACTGCTCCAATATTAATAAATTCAGTCTGATCTGATCTTTTATTCTGTCTTTCTGGGTCCCACACCTTCAGAATTCACTCTCAAACATTCCACCTACAGGGAAACAAACACATTAAAATATGACCTGCAGAGAGAAAGCTAGGGGCATAGCAACCCATAGGGTATGCAGGGTCCTGGGTAGATATATTTTGTCAATACATAAACAATTCAATTGTAAAATGTATTGTGAAATTCATGGGCACAGTGAGTTGAAGTAATGTATAATATATGCATAACTCTTTGGAACCTGTTTCTATTGAAACAACATAGATCTCCTTGCCTCTGCAGTTTCCTAAAACCATTTATTAGCTAATGCTGGTTACATCATTACTCATGGCATTGCACCATCCATCATGCTGCCCATGAATACTGGCTTCCAATGCATCTCTCAGAAGTTGTTATTGTGTATCATTTATGATGACCACAAGTGTAAGTTCATCCAGAGTATGCAGGATGTGAATGATAATTTGTTTTCTGGTCATGTTAAATTTGCCATCCAGAATTTAATAGTATAAACATAAAATAGCACTTCTTTCAATCATGCCTTGAGCTCTTTAGGCCATAATCACTGCAGCCCTAGAATGTGATCTCTTTTGATGGTGAGCACACCTCTGCCCTCCACACAGCACCATCAGGAGGGAAAATAGGAAAAAGGCCTATGGGAAGAATGAGAAGGGTGTCCCGTTTGTGCATGAGACGTCTGTCCCTTGGTCAGCAATTTTTTTTTTTTTTAAGGCAGGGTCTCACTCTATTGCCCAGGCATGAACACAATTCACCACAGCCTTGACTTCCTGGGCTTAAGCAATCCTTATGCCTCAGTCTCCCAAGTAGCTGGGAGTACAGGTACGTCCCGCCATGCCCAGCTAATTTTTTTAAATTTTTTTGTAGAGACAAGGTCTTGCTATGCTTCCTAGCCTGGTCTTCAACTCCTGGGTTCAAATAATCCTGCTGCTTTGGCCTCCCAAAGTCCTGGGATCAATCAGCATTTCTTAGGACTGACATGGAGAACACAATGACACATCTTTGTAGATGATTATAGAATCCTCAGTTTAATTCCTAATCTGAAACTGCACCATCCCTGCAGACTCCCTCACCACCCCTTCCATTCCTGCTCCACCCCACTCCTGGCATATCAGCTTCATTGCCTGCAGCTCTAGCTGTCAGGTTCTTTGATTGTTTGTCTGCTTGTTTGTGCTACCTAAAAACTTCCTTGTTTTTTCCTCTGAACTCAGCTCTGTTTTAAAATTTTCTTAGTTATATGTTATCTAGAATGTCCAGGAATTTGTCATGGAAGTGGGAGGTCTTGTTGTCTCACTTTAACAAGTTTCCAAAACCAGAAGTTCTCTCAATCTTTCTAGTTCAAATAAATTCAATTTAATTTATCTCAATTTATCAAGCATTTACTGAGAACCTAAAACACATCAATTCATTGCTAGACATTAGCGATCAAGAGCTGAATAAGATTCAGTTTCTGCTCTTAAGGAATGTGCAATCAGGTGGAAAAGACAGGTATATTTTAAAGTTATAACTTAATTTGGTAAATGCATATCCATTTTACAGTATAAACAGTGGAGAGGATGGACTGAAAGGATACCTGGCAAGAGACTAGAGAGCAGTACTATATAAGGATTATTTGACTAAGACATTACGGGGCCTGTAATAGTATTTCCAGGGAATTCCTTCTGAGACTTCTTGAGAAATCTATGTGTTTTTCTATATCCTGAATTTAAAAAATTTGTAAATTAATCAAGAAGTCAGAAAAATGAGAAAAAAATGTTATAATTCTCCTGTGAGAATTAGAGCTCAACAATTAACATAGAGGCATTACTGGCTCAAAGGAATCCACTGACATCAAGTCAAAAGTAAGAGCTGGAACTCTGTGCCACGGAGACGAAGAATAAGGCTGACATTTCTGGGAACTGGCAGAAGCGTGTAAGACAAAAGCAGGTACAATCTAATCAAACTTGCTTGTGGCTATGACCATGGCATGTGTGCATTTGTGGCCCTGTCTGCTGGCAATAAGTCATTCCTGCAAATAAATATTAATAAGATCATATGCATACTATATGTTATACAGATCCTATGAGTGGTGTGCCAAGAGATACAAGTTTTAGAAGCAAAATATATTCCTAAATGTACAATTTTGTCATGCAAATCTGTGGGTGCCTTGTTAAATGATATGAATGTTATGTTATTTGAATATCACCTGATTATTTGGGCATTTTCTAGTGTTTAAATATTCACTATACGCTATAGGTCTTTTCACATATTTTGGCAAAAAATACAAAAGGAAGAATAAATGAATGTTGTTATATAATGTTTTAATAAGAAATCATAAATTGATCTAAAATCCAAGTTAATAAAGGTAATATCTTTTAAATTTTTTATTTCAATGGTTATAGGGATACTCATGATTTTTGGTCACACAGATGGGATGCATTGAATTGTGGCAAAGAAGTCTGGGCTTCAAGTGTACCTCCACTTCACCTATGCACATTGTACTCAATAGGTGATTTTCCATCCCTGCTCTCCCAACCCTCCACCTTCTGAGTCTCTGATGTCCATTATATTATTCTCTATGCCTTTGTAGTTCCTCAGTTTAGCTCCCACTTATAAGTAAGAACATGAACCTTGATGTTCTATTCCTACATTACTTCACTTAAGATGATGGTCTCCAATTCCATCCAAGTTGCCACAAAAGACATTTCATTCCTGCAAAGTAAAATTCTATTTCAATGGCCAAACAAAAACCAAAGCAAGCAGACAAAATATTTTCATTGTTAAAACAGAAAATGAATGTATTTGAAACAACATGTCCCCCAGTTCCCAATATTTCTTTTAAACCGTGAGCTGAACTAACTCCCAATTTGAAGATGTTTTGAACACTACCGTCAACACAAAATGATTTGTGCCAAAAGAAAGAACTAAGTACTACATGTTCTCACTCATGAGCAGAACCTGAACATTTATCATAATACTATAATAAAGAGATTGGCAGTAGTGGGAAATTGCCAGGGGAGGTGGGGGGAGCACATAACATCAATAAGTGTACTTGATCTCAAACCAAAGGGAGGTCCAAACTTTACCTGTATGATGACCGCCTATATATCTAATCCTAAATTGTACCCCACATCTTTAAAATAAGAAAAAACCATTATACGGTGAAATTCACACTTATGTACTTTATGATTTTCTTTTAATAATCTTAAAAATAGTAAATATATGTGGTAATATTTTTCAATATTTAAATGATCGTTGGCTTTTGTTTTGGCTTTTATTCTAATTTTTTTCTATTATCAAATGTCTATATTAAAGGCCATTTTTACATGTTATTGAAATATATAATTTTTTCACAATATTTTGGTTCACAATAGTAATAGCCAAGCATTTATTATTATATCTTTTACTTTCTTTTTAGAAAACTTCTCAAATTTTTAGTATAATCCTATTAACAGAAAAACTTTATTATTCATTAAAATGGCCAATCTTTATTATATAAAAAAAGTAAGTAACATTTTATGAAAATACAGAATAACTTATGAGTCTGAGAATTCCTGGGTATTCCAATTTCTTTTTTGCATCACAAAAATTGATATCTGTCAGGAATTTAGAGACGGCGCATATTAAGACATCTACAATTGAAATGAAGATAGAAGAAAAGACTAGAGAGACATTTAAGAGGTAGAAGCATCAGGATTTAGTGGCTGATTAAATGTAAGGAATATGAGAGAAAGAAATCTAGAGTAACTCCTAAGTGTCCAACTTTGTTGATTTGGTTGATAAAGATTTCAGGAAGAAATGCAGGAGACGGTAGTGAGGGACCTTAATGAGCCTAGCTGAGATTGTTAGAGCATGTGAAGTTTAAGAAGCCTGGGTTATTTGGCTGGGGAGGTCCTCTGGTGTCTGGAGCTTGGCAAAGGGGTTTGTTCTAGAGAGGGAGACTTGAGATTCATCCGTGAATAGATGGAAGTTACAATCATGGGCATGTCAGTATTTGTTTCCAACTATTTCAGACTTGTTTAACAGATCTCAGATACAGCAGAAGAAGTGGGTGTTTGGGAGCAATATGGGATAATTATTTAACAGCTTTCTCAACCTTACCCATTATCTTAGTCATTTTGGCAAGCAAAACATGACAGCTGGTTGTGGTTTTTAGCCTCTAGGACTTCCAAAATTACAGGTTTAAATACTGCAGAAAATAAAGGAGAAATGCCTTTTGGCTTTACTTTAGATCGAAACCAAAATTTTAGCGTGGGGTGGGGGGAATTATCTCCTTTCCCCTTCCCTTTTTCTTTAATTACAACAATACTTACACATATATAGAGGAAAAGCTTATGAAAATAAGTTAAGCCAAATAGGAAAGTAATTCAGTGCAGGTATAGGTAACAAAGAGAACCCAGCAGAACCACTGTGTTACATTAATACAAAATAGTAAACTTGTGTGACAAGGACCTCATTCTAATTATTTTTTTAAATGGAACCTCTGTGGCCATTTTTTCATTTGTATGCTATAGAGCTTAGCCTTAAAGGCAAAGTCTCTAGAGTCAGACAAATTGAGATTTGAATCTGAACGCCACTGCTTCTGAGCTGTGACCTTAGGTGAGCTATGTAATCCTCCTAAGCTTCAGTTTCCGTATATGTAAAGTGAGTCATCCTTGACTTCTCCCATTTTCTAACCCCTCTGCCAGTCATAGACTAAACACTTCTTCTATCTGCTAACTTTTCTCCATCCCCACTGCTAGTATCCAAGTCCAAGTTATGGACATCTCTTGTATGGACTGCTACAACAGCCTTCTTCTAGTTGTTCTACCCACATTCATCTTGCTCTCTTGAAATCCATTATTGATCCCAAAAGAGTTGTTTGAAATCATAAGCCGGATCATGTCACTCTACTGCTTAAAACCCTACACTCTCGCACCACTGCCCTTAGAGTTTATCACCACCAGCACCTGACAGTGGGGTGTTGCCAAAGCACTCTCTGAGCTCCCTCTGACCTCTGGGTCTTTGTACAAATTGAAGACAACTTCCATTTCCTCTACCCCATGCACTTTGACCACCTTTTTTCTTTCATCCTTCAAATTTCAACTTAAGGGCCACTTTCTCAGGAAGTCTCTCCGCCCTCCCATGCCACTTCCCATTTGATAATTCTGGGTTAGGTTACCTTCATAGGTGTTCCTACAGCACAGTGTACTTCTCTCTTCTTCATGACACAAGTTACACTTGATTATAATTGGCTATTTACTTGTCCATATCCCCAACTAGATGGTAAGTACGTTAAGAGCAGTTACTGTGTTTATTTTGTTCATGTGGCATCGCTACCATTTAGCACAGTACTTGGGATGGAGTATTTGATGCATGAATAAGTAAGTAAATCAAACTTCTGGTTTCCTGCGTTTCTGGCCTTGGCGTGGTCTCTCATCCTGGCCTTACTTCCTGGTTGCTATACCTGCTTCACACCAGGTACTGATCATATGTATCAAATCTAGATTTCTAGTTGTTCCCATATTTGACAACTTGGGGTTGGAATTATAAATCCTGGGCTACACCTGTGGTCTCAACCTTTTTTATGTGTGGCCCTAGGCAAAGCAGTATCCCAGGCTGAATTATGCAGTAGCATCATGATGCTAACTATATAAATGTAATAAATAGTTAACATAAAATAATTGGCATGTGAATAATAATATTTCACATGCAGAAATATTTAACATAAATATTTAACATAAAGTAAACTGGCTGATCACATGCAGAAGAATGAAACAGGATGCCTACCTATCACCATACACAAAAATCAACTCTAAATGGATCAAAGACCTAAACAAAACCTCAAACTATAAGAATCTTAGAAACCACAGGAGACACCCCTACAGAAATTGGACTAGACAACCAATTCTTGATCAAAACTCCAAAAAGCGGCTGGGTATGGTGGCTCAAGCCTGTAATCGCAGCACTTTGGGAAATCAAGGCAAGAGGATTGCCTGAGCTGTTCAAGACCAGTCTGGGCAACTTGGTGAGACCTCATCTCTACAATAAATAAAAAAAATAAGCCAGGTGTGGTAGCCCATGCCTGTAGTTCCATCTACTAGGAAGGCTGAGTCAGAAGGATTACTTGAGCCCAGCAGGTTGAGGCTGCGGTGGCCATGAGCATGCCACTGTACTCCAGCCCGGGCAATAGAGTGAGACTCCAACTCCAAAAAAAAAAAAAAAAACCCAAAAAACCCAAAAGCTTAAGCCATAAGAGATAAGATAGACAAATGAGACTTCATCAAACTGAAAGGCTTCTGCAAAGCAAAAGAATCCATTAAGAGAGTAGGGAGACAACCCATGAATGCGAAAATATATTTGCCAACTCTATATCTGACAAAGGCCCAACATCCAGGATCTATAAAGAATTCAAACGTGCTAAAAGGAGAAAAAGAAACCAGCCCCATTAAAAAGTGGGCAAAAGATATGAATAGACGCTTCTCAAAAGAAGACATACCAACAGCCAATAGATACATGAAAAAATGCTCAGCCTCACTAATCATCAAAGAAATGCAAATCAAAACCACACTGAGATACCATCTTACTCTTAACTTGAGTTATTATTATCAATAATAATTCAAAAAACAACAGATGCTACAGAGGATGCAGGGAAAAGGGAACATTTCTATACTGTTGGTGGGAGTGTCAACTAGTATGACCTTTGCGGAAAACAGTGTGGCGATTTCCTAAAGATCTAAAAGTCAACCTTCCAAACGACCCAGCATTCCCCCTTCTGGAGAAACTCAAATCATTCTACAAAAAAGATACCTGCACATGCATGTTTATTGCAGCACTATTCACAATAGCAAAAACATGGAACCAACAGTGCTGCCCATAGAAAGCAGACTAGATTTTTAAAATGTGATACATATGCATGATGGAATATTACACAGCTATAAAAAAGGACAAAACTTTGGACTTTGCAGCAAACTGGATGGATTTAGAGTCTATCATATTCAGTGATCTATCAGAGAAACAAAGAATGAGTACCACATGTTCTCACCCATAAGTGGACCCTGAATACTTATCAGAATGCTACATGAAAGGAATTGGCAGTAGTGGGTCATTGCCAGGGGGTAGAGGTGGAACATAACATTAATAAGGGTACCTGATCCCAAACCAGGCAAAGTCAGGACCAGTGGGAGAGCCAAACTTCACCTGTACACTGACCACTTATGTACCTAACCCTGAATTGTACCCCACATCTTTAAAATAAAATAAAATAAAAATAATAAAAAATAAAATAAGTTTAATCTTGCTAATCTATATTTACATATTATTCATTTATAGAATATATAATTATATTCTATATATAAATATATGTATATATTTTATATATGCATAACATAAAATATGACTACATAAACATTCAGTATATTTGATTGTTTTATAATTATTTAATTGAATGATATTGTTTTATTTTTCCATTTAATAATCTTTTGACTATCTTGTTTTTATAATAAATGTAGCCCACTGGCAGCTTATTTTAACCTGTGATTTATACATTCTGTTTTTTTTTCTAATTTTGTATTAATTTTGTATCAGTCAAGTTTTATAAAAACAAAATAGACGCAACTCTGTATCTTCCAAGTATGAAGAGGTTTCAGACAGGAAAGTAAGGCTTCTGCAACCATTGGGGAAACGAAGGTCAAGGACACCATCGTTAGCCAACCTGGAGCATTGAAGCATGTGATTCTCAAGAGCTGACCTGGGACCTGTAAAACTGTGAATCTCTAACATGCTTCCACTACCTATTCCACCCTCTAGCACAATAGGCAAGTCTCAAAAAGGTCATCTGACAGCTGCTTTGAACCTCATGTCTCCATGCTTCTGCCTACAACTGCCTCTGGAGAACACTCACCTTCTCTTCCTCCTTCCTCATGTGAGTGCCTCTTGTTGGATGGTCTCTCCTGGCACCTCACACAGAAGAGAATTCTGCAAAATGCAGTTACAGTAGGGAGACATTAGCGGGGTGACTGTGATGTTTAGTTGACAAGTAGTTCAGCATACTTGTTCTATGCTTACCGAAAACAGTTATGTTGGCGACATTGTTGATAATAAACTTAATACATATTTTGTTTGTTCAGTGGGCACCAATGCCCATTTTCCTGTAAAATTACAAAACTAAATGGTAACGCACATTCAGTGGGGTACACACAATGAGCATTATGATGGGAGCTGAGCTGTTTGCATTACTGTTTTATGACTAGTAAGTAGAGAGATGAGTCACATCCTTGTGTCCTACACGTAACCCATTAAGAGCAACAGGCCTCTACAGACCTGGGAACAAACAGGGCCGTCTTGCACTCTTAGAGTTCATTCCTGGCAAAGGGGCTATAAGTCAAATGATGTAAGCTGAATCAGATTTTCCAATAGAAACTAAGCCACATTCATTACCAACAGCCTAAAGACCAACTTTTTAATAGAAAATGACCACAGATGCCATAATTAGTTAAATGCAAATTATAAATCTGTACACAAATCAATATAAAACTTTCCAAAATGTATGGTCACCAAACAGCGCAATATAGAAGCCAGCCACTGCAGTATAATAGTTAATGAAACCGCTAATATCTTCACATGTTTTTTGTTATACTTACCACAGTGAGTGGAAAGTGAAATTGCACTTGTTCAGAAACTCTTTGGATAACTTCTGATAGGAATCTTTGAATAGATCTTTGTGGAAACTTAGGAATTTATGATATGTTTTGAGAAATAAATGTATGTTTGTTAGCATCAGTCTGCTTGTAGTCAGCAATTGTATGCAGAATTGGTCCTTTGGTCATTGAAGTCTGTATTTTGTTCTTTGCACTGCTGGCCCATAAGTACTAGTTACTAACTACCTTATACCCTGATCTTATGCTGGGTGTACTTTTCAAAATAAACATTTGCTTTTAAAGTGCACAACTTAACCTCTATTTGCACTGGAATTGTCATCACTTTATCCCCTATTAAATTGCTGCAGAGTGTCATGAGCTCTCATTTCCCAGCCTGGAATAGAAGCCAGACCCACTAACATACATCATTCAGTTGATTGTGAGTCCAGAAGTAATCCTTTTGCAGCTGTAGTGGAATTGAATCCTCTAATGGAGAAATACACTTTCCATTAAAAAAAAATTCTGAAAGGGTGACTAATTAAAATATGCATAAGTTAAAAGCAGATTACTTTCCCCTATAAGCATACTAGAATGTCAAATTCATAGACTTCTTCAAAAGTCATTGCTTTGTTCTTTGTATACTGCCTTTAGAAATCGTATAATCCAGGAGATCAATGACATTCATTTTATGTTCACAATTTTCATTTGTCCACAGTCTTTTTTCCTTCTGCTGTCTCTTTCTCTTCCCTCCACTTAGTCTGCTGAAATCGTTTTTCCTCGTACTCTGCTGCCTTCGTGCTGGACCCACACAGGAGGGGATCTGTAAGTGCTGGAAAGAATACTAGGGAGCAGGGATGGCAAAGCCAGACCAAGGCTGCCAGGGCAGGGAGGGGAGGCTTAGATGGAGCACATTAAGAAGGTCAACCCTAGGCCGTGTGTAAAGAGCCCCACACTGAGAAACAGGACGTTTTTAGTCACTGATTAGGCACATTTTACCAAGTGCTCTGGGAACCATACGTGTTCTCATCAGTGAAATGAGTGGGTAGGAGGCGTAAAGTCTTCTTCCTTCTCTAATGTTCTCCGGCTGTATGAGGTATCTTGTCTGCTTGCTGAGAGAACACTGTAGGTATAATTTACTTAACTACTAAAATGGTAATAGGTGCCAGAGACCAGTGCAAATTAGGTAGAGAGAGCAAATTTGACATGTTCATTTGAATTCTAGTACCACATGCAAAGGTGAAGAGATTGGGTCTGATTGGCCACATCCTAGGAATGACATGGAATTTCCAGACACATCTGAATAATTTTTCTTAATCCAAGTGGCCAAGAACTCATAATGCTCTGGAAAATGCTGGTCCTTGTTATGTGAGCAAGTCTAACCGCCCTTTGACTTCCTTCCTGTACCACGTTTGTCTCCTCCCAAGTGCCATGTTTCTCCTCTGTCGATCTCCTGGGATTCCCTCCAGCATGGAACTTTTCCTAACTAACTGGTAGGGAGATGGCGATTTTTTCTTACTTTAGAGCACTGCCTAGGATCTAAAGCCACAGCCCTCACTCCATTCCAAGTACATCAAAAGTTCCTAACATGAGTCAGGTGAAATATCAATGTTTGATTTAATTCCCTTGAAAGCTGCTTTCCCCCCCCATTGTGGGTTTGTGCTGTTTACTTTAGATTATAAGCTCTTAGAAGGAAGGTACTATATCTGTGTATTTCATTTGATTTGGCTCTGAATTTGTGCACTTAACAAGTTGTCTTTGGATTAACTGTTGGAGGAAAAAGATGACTTCAGGTTTAATAAAAGTAGATCACAGCTCATATCATCTTCCAAAATATTGGTTGCAAATTATCTCCACAAACATTCCTGCTATAACACTCTGCAAATAAATGTAAGAGTGACCAAGGTCCCACAGGGACAAGGGGGTAAAGCCCCCTGCCCAGGGCTGTGGCCCAGACTCCCTGGTAGTCCCCTGTAAGAGCTATTCTTATCTTCTTCACTGTCCTCCCAAGGGATGAAGCATTCACCTGTGTTCATATGGGTCTTTCTACAGATTTAGCTGCACTTTGGATATTCTTCAAGAAGGGATGAAGCATGTCACCTTTCCTGTTTGAGATGCTGAGATTTCTTGCCAGCTTACTTGCAGGTGGAAAAGAGGCCAGTGTGAGGTTCCCTACTTTACAGATGGAGAACATGAAGCCAGGGAGGTTCACAAGGACTCACTCTGGGATTATAGTAAATAGATGAGAGAGATGAAAATAAGATGACTAATAAGCCCCATCACCCAAGCTGCTGGGGATGGATGGGTGGATAGACAGGATTCACAGAAAGAGACCTTAGCCATTTAGGCCAACTTCTTCATTTTATAGGAAATTGGAATCCTGGAAGAAGTAGTGATTTGATCTCTTACTCTACTAGAAGTCTTACTGTTTGATCAATCTGATTCTTTGTGCTTCTACTAGAGATATAGTTATGTTAATACTCAAACAAGAGCATTCTTTTTAGGAATTTAAGGAATCAAGGAAAAATGGGTATGACCTCTCCTACTTACCCCACACCCACCTGTATCAATCCCACATCCAAAGTCCCAACAAATTAAATAAACAAATAAGTAAATGTCAGCTAAATAAATAATTGCAGGTATATATTTTGAATCCCCAGGCTGATAAGGTCACAGAATAATTTAGAAGGAGGAAACGAAGCAAAAGCAAATGTTGTAAAATATAACTAGAATAATTGACTGACTACAAGAAAGAAAAAAATCCAGATTTTGTGTCTATAAAACCCAGATAAGTACCTCATTGTTTTAAACAAAGTATATATTTTTTCATTAATCGTGCCTAGCTTTCAGACAAATTTCCTAGCCTCCACTTCCAATATTGGTGCCCCTAAGATCCTCTTTGATAGACACTCTAGAATCACCACTGCAAAGGAAATGGGGCACACTCCAGTATTCTAGGAAAGTGGGTTATGGCTGCATTCATTGCACAAACTGTCTGAAAAAAATGTAGCATCTTGGGTGTTTGTGCTGTTAGGACCAGGCTGTGAAAATTGGATTTGTTTCTCCCTCCTCTTACCATTAAACTTCATAAACCCTAGGACTGATGGAGGCCCACCACCCCCTCCCCCCATAAAGCTTAGTGACAGAGAGCAGGAGCTATTATAAACACTTCCCACCACCATGAACTCCAAATTTCTGCCTGGAAGCCAACAGGGACTGATTTGGCTCTTTATCTGTCTCACCTAATGGTGTATGTAAGAAGACATTTTTCTCTGTCCTACCCCTTAGGTGGGCACACTGCCCGTTGAAAATTGACTCTAAGCAGGGAGAAGAGCAAGGCCAGCTCAGGTTGTTTATAAGCACTTTAGAGCCTCGGCCATTCCCCAGTGATTTACAGTGTTTGGTTTCTTCTTGGGACAGATGAGAGCTCCGTAAATCAAGCCCTTCTCAGTTCGTCAGCCCTCTGTCAATGTTTGCTGAGTCCTCAAGTCAAAGGCAAGTTGGAACAGTGTGGAGACTTTGGCAAAGGGCTTGTTCCCCAACTCTCAAGCTCTCCATTTTGATGAAACAATTCTAGGGTGAGGTTGGCCCTAGGAATTATTCCTCTGAGTCATATTCCCTTTCCTCTTTTCACACAGTCAGAACGCACCATTCTGAGTACCTCATAGCCATGGGGAGAGAGAGGCCAGGGTTGGGGCAAACCTGATTGAGGCCCACTCCCAAGAAGACAAACAGGGAGGTGTCTCTCCCAAGCTGATTTCTTTCGTCACCCCAAGCTATCTGGGGACACCATTGCCACATACTTCATGAAGAAGCCTTAAACTGGTTCTGGTCCTCAGAGGTGGAAATATGCCTACTTAAGATCCACATACAAAGAAGAGAAAATTACACTAAGCAAAGAGGGAGGCAGTGGGTTTGGTATCTGCGTTTCCTACTGGGAAGAGCAGTAAGGAGGACACTACTTCTTCAGAGACTTGGGCTAACTTGAAGGACACAGATCCCAGCCCAGAAAAGAGTTAGACTGTGTGCATCTTGTTCTATGCTTCATCTTTGATCATCTGATTCAACAGACATTTATTCTGTTGGCACTGAAGGTGATAATGAAGACCTAGCACTCACATCAAGAAATTCACAATTTAGCAGGGGAAGCAAGACACATAAACAGCTTCCATATGATCAGTAAGTGTTAAGGCAGAGTTAAGCATAAAGTGTTATTTTTCATTTGCCAAGGACACAAGTAGTAAGACACACACACACGCACTCTCTCTAGAACATAAGCTCCCTACCTTACATCTCCATTCATAATTGGAATAACAGGAATGGAGAAAGAACTCTACCAGAACCGAGAATGGGAGAATTTTCACAAGGGCCTCCTGTGTTCTGCCACTTGCTCTAAGGTGCTGTTCCTCCTGACACTTCATAAGCCCTGACTCACTCAGTCTGAAACAAAAAAGTGACTGTACAAAAGTCTGTAAAATACACAACACACTGCCTCCCTGTGGGAGCTGCCCTGTGTCTCACACTCTCTGAAGAACAGAGAAGATGTATTGTCAGCTATCCATGGTTCAGTATTCCTGAATTCTCTCCCAGTTTTTTGGTTAACCTATAAGTTTGAACAAGGCTCTGCCTTTCTATATTCTGGGAAATCTTTAACTAAAATATAAAAATGAGGTTTTATTGAAGAGTGAATTTGGAGAGTATCGAGATGATGTCCGGTGGCATTCATTCACTAAGTTATTCATTCACAATGTCTGCACTTTGCAATTATATTTGGATGTTGGATGTTGCACATTTATTAATGTGCATTAATAAATTGGTGCAAAAGTCACATATATGCAGGAGACAAAGATGAATAGAAAGTGCCTGACTTCAAGGAGCTTTCCCTCTGTGTGAGAGATTAGAGTTAATCAATTAACAAAAATCCAAGGATGAATGACATAAATGCTCTAATAAAAATATATTAGGATGCTTACCTGGCAGGGGAGATACCATGATCACAAGGGGGTTTTCCCAGGGTGAGGCTCACTCATAGCGCTCTGAGTGTGCTGACCCCTGGGATTTCCCACCCCCTCCCAAAAAAAAAAAAAAAAAAAAAAAAAAAATAATATATATATATATATATATATATATTAGGTTCCAGTTTTCAGTTCTAGTTTCAATTCAAGAAAAGTGAACTGAAAGAAGCTTGAAAATTGCCATTCCTTTACAAGAAGTAAAAATCCGAACAAGCTGAAAAATCAGCAGCTCTTCTTAGATCTGTAAGAGAATTGAGGTCACAGGGTAAACTGCTGCTCCCAAAATAGGAGATGGTCAGGCTGATACAGAGAATCACAATTTACTCGAGCAGAAACCCATAAACTGAAATTTCTGTGGAATTTAGCTTCTGGTTAAGGAAACCTGAATTGCTGGGGGCTCGGTACAGATAAGTCTGAGAGTTAAAAACTCCAGGAGGATCTAGTCATGGGGTGGGGAGGCTTTTTTTTTTTTTTTAGTTTTACTGTCAGGAGCTTGACCAATTTCTCACAATAAATATTGGGGGGGGGATCCCCTTGTGCTTTCAACAGAAAGGAAAGTAAGAGGAAACATTTTGAAATGTGACAGGACACTCTTTTCTTCTTAACAAGGTATGCCATCAGGATAAACTAGTTAACCAGAACCTAAAATGCAGGGGTTTTATCAGAGCCTAACTGACCTGGGGAACAAAAAATACCCAACTTCAGCCAGCTCAAGACTTCCACATGGGAGAAGGACAATACCCAACTCCAGCACACTCTTTTTTTTTTTTTTGAGTTGGAGTCTCACTCAGTAGCCCAGACTGGAGTGCGGTGGCCGCTCCCGGCCACTGCAGCCTCCACCTGCCGGGCTCCAGCGATCCTTTCGCCTCAGCCTTCCGCGTAGCTGGAACTACAGGTGCGCGCTACCACGCCCGGCTAATTTTTTGATTTATTGTAGAGATGAGGTCTCACCAAGTTGCCCAGGCAGGTCTCGAACCCACGGGCTCAGGCAATCCACTCACCTCGGCCTCCCAAAACGCGAGATTACAGGCCAGCACACTCTTGCCATTCTACCTCACTAAGGAGGGTCAGAGGAAGACTAAGAAATATCTGTGAAGTTTACAGTCCAGTATACTGCTTCTCTCCACACAACTTACCACCACATTATTAAATACCTATTTACAGCAGTTCCTTTTACTCAGCACATCATATCCATCTATTAAGAAAAAAATTATAAGGCATACTAAAAAGCAAAACACAGTTTGAAGAAACAGAGCTAACATCAGAATAAGACATGGCAACATCAGACAAGGATGTTGTAACTACCAGAGTGGGAATTTAAAATAACTGTGATTAATATTTTTAAAAGACTCTAATACAGAAAGTAAACAAGCAAAAACAAGTAGGCAATGTAAGCAGAGAGATGGAATTCCTAAGAAAGAATCAAAAACAAATGCAAGAGATAAAAAATACCAAAAACAGAAATGAAGAATGCCTTTGGTAGACTCTCACATCTGAGAAAAGAATTTCTGAACTTGAGGATATCTCAATAGAAACCTCCAAAACTGAAAGAAAAACAGAAAAAGACTGAAATAAAAAACCAGGAAGGCATATCCAAGAACTACAGGACAACTAAAAAAGGTATAGCATACATGTAATGGGAATACCAGAAGATGAAAAAAAGAAACAGAAGAAATATTTGAAACAATGGCCAATAATTTTCCCTAAATAAATATCAGACACCAAGCCATAGATGCAGAAAGTTCTGAGAACACCAGTCAAGATAAATGCAAAAAGCAAAACCAAAAATGACACCCAAGCATATCATATTCATATTCTTTACCATGGGAAGTGAGGGCCAATTAGAGATCCAAAATGCTGCATGCTTCCTTCCTGCATGCTTCCTACCTTCCCACCTATCCTTACTTGTACCCCACATCTCTATAATAAAATAAAATTTAAGTAAATAGAAATAAAAAACAGATTGTCCAAGTGGATCAAGAAAAAAGACCCAACTACATGTTGTCTACAAGAAACACATATTAAAAATAAAGACAAGCATAGATTAAAAATAAATGGTTGGAGAAAGATATATCATGGCAATACCAGTCAGAAGAAAGTGGGAGTAGCTATATCCATTTCATACAGAGGAGATTTCAAACCAAGGAGTTATCAGAGATAAAAGGAGCATAACATTATAAAGAGGTCAATTCTCCATGTAGACTTAACAGTCCATAATATGTATGCACCTAAGAACATAGCATCAAGTATGTGAGATAAAAACTGATAGAATTGCAAGAAGAAATAGATGAATCCACTATTATAATGGATTATTATATTATGATAATCCCTCTATCAGAAATGAACAAATTCTGCAGGCATAAAATCAGTATAGACAGAAATGAACTCAACAATACTGTCAATCCACTGGAAATCTATAGACTACATCACCAGCAACAGCAGAAAACACACTTTTCTTGAGCTCAGATGGACATTCACCAAGATAGATCACATTCTGGGCCATAAAACATACCTTAACAAATTTAAAAGAACAGAAATTATTCAATGTGTGCTCTCAGGCCACAATGAATCAAATAAGAAATCAATAACAGACACCTGGAAAATCCCCAAATTCATAGAGATTAAACAGCATGCCTGTAAATAACACATGAATCAAAGAAGAAATACCATGAGAGATTTAAAAATATTTTTCAACTAAATGAAAATGAAAACAAAACTTGCCAATATTTGTGGACTGTAGTGAAAAGAGTACTGAGAGGGAAATTTATAATATTGAATGTGTATACTAGAAAAGAAGAAAAACATAAAACAAAAAATCTACATTTCACCTTCAAAAGCTAGAAAAATAAGAGCAAATTAAATCTAAAGTAAGTAGAAGACAAGAAATAATAAAATTTGAAGCAGAAAACAATGAAGTTGAAAACAAAATCAATAGAGAAAATCAATGAAAGAAAATTACTAATATTAAAAATAAAAGAGGGCAAAACAAAACAAAAAAACATTATGAACTATGCTCACAAACTTGATAACTAGATGAAATGAACCAATTCCTTGAAAAACAGAATTTGCCAAGACAAACATAGGAAGAAATAGACAATCTGAATAGGTCTTATCTATTAAAGAAGTAGAACCAGTAATTAATAACCTTCCAAAACAGAAAGCACCAGACCAGAGGAGTTTGCTGGTGAATTCTACCAAACATTTAATAAATAAATTATACTAATTCCCTACAATCTCTCTCAGAGGATAGAAGCAGAGGAAATACTTCCTAACTCATTTGTGAAGCCACCATCACTTTAATACCAAAATCAGACAAAAGCATAAGAAAACTATAGACCATGAACATAAACACAGATGCAAAATTTCTCAAAAAAATAGTAAATTGAATTTGGCAATGTATAAAAAGAAGTATACACCACAACCATGTGAGATTTATCCCAGGTGTGCAAGACTGGTTCAACATTCAAAAATTGACTAATCCATCACATCAGCGGGCTACAGAAGAAAATCACATGACCATGTCAATAGACACAGAAAAGTCATTTGACAAAATTCAACACCCATACATAATTTAGAAAAAAAAAACTCTCAATGAACTAGGAATAGATAGGACTTCATTAACTTGGTAAGAATATCCACAAAAAACCTATAGCTAACACCATACATATTGGTAAGAAACTTGAGACAATGTCAAGGAAATGAAAAGACAAGCCAAGGAATGAGGGAAAACATTTGCAAATACATATCTGATAAAGGACTGTGATTCAAAATATACAAAGAACTCTTAAAACTCAACAATAAGAAAACAAGAAACCCAATTTAAAAATGGGCCAGAGACCTTAATAGGCCCTTGTCAAAGAAAATATACAAATGGTAAATAAACTTATGAAGAGCTGCTCTACTTCATATGTCATCAGGGAATTGCAAATTAAAGCAATAAGATATTACTAAACACCTATCAAAATTATCAAACTCCAAAACACTGACAAACACCAAATGCTGGTAAGAATGTGGAGCAACTGGTCTTGGGCATACATCAATTTGGAAACTGCAATTGAATCCTCTTCATAAAGCCTAAAGATACAGTTGAAGGTCTTCTTCCCCGTCCCTGGAAATAGAACTGGGAAAACTTCATCCATCAATCTGTGGAAGTGGCAAGAAATCTTGACACTTCTAGAAGCATCTAAGGTCTAGATGTATGCTGTACATACATACTGGAACCCCAAACCAAGAAAACTATATCAACATGCATCCTAAAACCATTAAAATCTCCATGGCTGCACTAAGAGACATTGAGAAGTTACTTTGTAGAGGCACTTAAATCAGAGTACACAGGATTCCCCTGGGGAAAAAAGGACTGAAGATAAGTTTGCAATCAAAATTCATAAGCTACATCAAGAAATAAACAACCATGGGGTGAGGGAGTGTATGTGGGTGTTAAGAAGATGCAACAAGACTTAGCACCTCGAGCAGTGTAGACAATTACACAATTTTAGAAGGATTTATAATAAACTGATCAAACAGATAAATGAAACAATGGAAGCTACAATGACAACAGAAGGCAGTTTGGAAAAATTAAAATACATTTGATTTTGTAAAACTACATAAATACTTTCATAAGTTAAAAATACGGACACACACAAAAAATTTAAATGTCAGTGGACAGATTAAATAACAGATTCGTTTGGTACAACCACCTAGGAAAAGAATATACCACTAGTATGAAAAGTTGGGAATTCACATATTTTATGTCTCAGCAATCCCATTTCTTGGAGCATAACCAAGATAAACCCAAGAGACATGAATAATAATGGTTGTCGTAGTGCTGCTCACTACTACAAAAACCTGGAGACAACCCAAATGCTCATTGGCAGAAAAGTGAATAAATAAACCGTGACATAGTCACGCAATGACACAATGAAACATTATAATGCAATCAAAACAAATGAATTACAGCTACATGGAGCAATTTTGATGAATCTTGATAGCATTAAAATAAGTTCCAGAAAGCTATTTTCACTACTTTTATTTATTTTATTATTTATCTATTTACTTATTTGCTTTTTAAATTTCACTAGCTTTAGGGGATACGAATCATTTTTGGTTACATGGATGCATTGTATAGTGGCAAAGAAGTCTGGGTTCTAAGTGTACTCACCACCCCCATCTGTGTATGTTGTATCCAACAGGTGATATTTCATCCCTTTCCCCCTTCTCATCCTTCCACTTCTGAGTCGCCAGTGTCCATTATAGCATTTTTATATCATTAGTTTAGTTGGTTTTCTGTTTCTGCATTAGTTCACTAAGGATAATGTTCTCCAACTCCATCCAAGTTGCTGTAAAAGACATTATTTCATTCTTTCTTTATTGCTGAATAATATTCTATGGTATGCATGTGTGTGTATATATGTGTGTGTGTGTGTGTGTGTGTGTGTGTGTGTGTGTGTGTGTGTGTGTGTGTGTATTGCATTTTCTTTTTTTTTAAGCAGGATTTCTTGAGAGGACAAAAAAGGGAGGGGACCCAAAGGGATTGCCCTATATCACATTTTCATTAAACACAGATCAGGTGATGGGCATTTAGGATGATTCCACATCTGTGCAATTATAAACTGTGCAGTGATCAAAACATCCGAGATCCAAGAGCAAATGGTTTCTTTTTGGATAATGACTTCTGTTCCTTTAGGTAAATACCTAGCAGTGAGATTGCTGGATTGAATAGTAGATCTACTTTTAGCTCTCTGAGAAATTTCCATATTGATTTTCAAAGAGGTTGTACTAATTTGCACTTCCACCAACAGTGTATACCCTTTTCACTGCATCTGTGCCAGAATACATGTATATTTTTAAATGAAGGCCATACTGACTGGTGTAAGATGATATCTTATTTTAATTTGCATTTCCCTGATGATTAGTGATGTTGACCATTTTTTTATATGTTTGTTGGCCATTTGTACATCTTCTGAGATGTCTGTTCATGTTACTTGTTCACTTTTAAATGGGGCTATTTGCTTTTTTCTTATTGATTTGTTTGAGCTCTTTGTAGATTCTGGTTATTTATTTGTCAGATGTGTAGTTTGCAAATATCCTTTCCTATTCTGTAGGTTACCTATTTACTCTGTTGATCATTTCTTTTGCTGTGCAGAAGCTTTTTAGTTTAATTAAACCCCACTTATTTATTTTTCTTTTTGTTGCATTTGTTTTTGGAGTCTTAGCCATAAATTCTTTGCCCAGACCAATTCCCAAAAGAGTTTTTCCTAGGTTTTCTTCCAGAATTTTTATGGTTTCAGGTCTAATGTTTAAGTCTTTAATCCATCTAGAGTCAATTTTTAGATATGGGGAGAGATAGAGATTAAGTTTTCTTTTTCTGCATGTAGCTATCCAATTTTCCCAGCATCAATTTTTGAATAATGTCTTTGTCCAGTGTATGTCTTTATCCGCTTTGTCAAAGATCAGTTGATTGTATGTATTTGGGTTTATTTTTGGAATTTCTATTCTGTTCCATTGGTCCATATGCCTGCTCTTGTACCAGAACCATGCTGTTTTGATTACTACAGCCTTGTGCTATAATTTAAAGTCGGATAATGTGATCCCTCCAGCTTTGTTCTTTTTGCTTAGGATTACTTTGGCTATTCTGGTTCTTTTTGGTTCCGCATACATTTTTGGATTGTGTGGTTTTTTTCTAATTCTGTGAAAAATAGCATTGGTAGTTGGAGAGAGATTATATTGAATCTGTAGATAGTGTGTTAGCTGTGGTCTGGAATCAGACCTTCCCAAAACATAAGGTGTTATATCAGATGCCATGGGCTGTGCCTGTTGATTTTTGGCCAAGCACTTTTGTGAGAGAGGCAGCTATAATGGTGGCTGTGTGTGTTCCGCTTAGCGTGTGTTGCCCCACAGGAAGTACCCAGCTGACTTAGGAGGGAGGTGGGACTGTGGGGACCACTCAAGTTCTCTGTAAGTTTTGAGCCTTCAAGTGGGCTACAAGGGAAAAATGCTCAAGCTCCCACCTGTGTGCACTATTAGTTACCCTAGTGGGCATTGGGAAGGAATCCCTGGCCACTGGGGTAAAGCTTCCATGTTGTACAGAGGCTACACAAAAGAATGTACATGGAGAATGAATGATTGTTAGGGCAACAAGTTCCACCCAGCTCCCCCACCTTAGCCTCAGGCAGTCTGCATTCACAAAAGTGTGGCCAGTCCCAGGTCTTCTCACAGGAGTTTGCCCCAGCCAGGAACTGCCTGTCACAGTGTAATTTTCCCTTGGGGCTTGTTCCCTCTCAGACCAGCTAGAAAACAGCTGCAGCAGAAACATAGCTGTGGGTAAGGCAGTTTCCCATGAGGGACTGGAGTCCCATGAGGGACTGGAGTCCCATGAGGCTCAAGGGGCCTTCCAAGTCTGTGGTAGGAGCACAGAACTCCTGAATTACTCTCATTCACCTCTTCTGCTGTGTCTGGAGGTTGCTCATGGTTTGTGCAGTGATTCCGGTGAGTCTGTCTAGTTGGGGTTACAGGCACGAACCACTGCACCCAGCTTGAGATTCTAAAACATTCTCTAGTTGATCAGACACACTAAAGACACTGTTAGTGAACTAAAGGCTAATTGAAGTTGAAATCACACATACAGAGATCAAGAGATGGAGTAGAGATAAAGTGAGAAAGAGATGGAAATACAAAACAAAAGCAGTTGAAATATGAAGAATAGGATAAACAGGGACAACATAAAACAGGGTCTACCTAACATTCTGGAGAGGCATACAAGAGCATAAAATAGAAATATATGAAGAGCTTATAGCAGAGAATTTCCCAGAATTGAAGAATTTATTCATGAAAGAAAGACCATAAGACATAAGAAAAAAAACATAAGACCATAGATTGAAGAAATACACCAAGGTCCATTCTGGATAAATAAAAACCAATACAGTAAGTCCCCTACATACAAATGAGTTCCATTCTGAGAGCATGTTCATAAGTCCAATTTGTTTGTAAGTCCAACAAAATTAGCCTAGGTACTCAACTAACACAATTAGCTATATAATACTATACTGTAATAGGTTTGTAATATACTACTATACTACTGTACTCTATACAGTACTATACAGTAAAGTACACAAAAGCACAACCACTTGTAGAGGATGCACACATATGAAAATGTACACCAGACATGTGAACTAACTTGCATGATTGGACATGCGAACACACATTTGCATCTTTGAAAGTTTGCAAAAAAAAGTTTTCAACTTGAAGGCTTGTATGTAGAGATTTACTATACAAACTTAGACATTGAGCAATGATTCTAAATGACATTAAAGACCAAG
The DNA here is from genome assembly GCA_027257055.1 of Cephalopachus bancanus. Lineage (NCBI taxonomy): Eukaryota > Metazoa > Chordata > Mammalia > Primates > Tarsiidae > Cephalopachus > Cephalopachus bancanus. The sequence goes on from JAPVLO010000326.1 coordinate 3,459,575, forward strand.
ATAACATCTTAAAAGATAACATACTCTTCCCCTAAAACGGCAACAAAAATAATAAAGAAACATAGCAATTATAAGTGCCCAAAGAAATGACTAGATGACCCCTTTCTGGGGGAGGGAAGGGTTTGCCTTAAGGAAGCACATGACAGCAAATATTTTAAGCTGAGCACTGAAAGATATATAGGATTTTGCAGGTAGAAAGAGAGAGGAACTATTTCATATATGAACAGAGGCACAGAGGATGTATCTGGTTTGTTCAGACCCTTCAAAGTATATCTTTCCTTGGAAGTTTGAGAGCAATACTGAATTTTACTGTATTTAAAAGACCCGTGCTGTGGATTCTAATGTCGCTATTGCTACTTTGTCTTATTGAATGCATAGGCAGAAATGAGCCCTGCTGAAGTATTATCTGTACATACTCTTACTGTATTACCCTTCAGAGCACTAAAATATTGACTGCAACAAATGATCAGTGGTCCACTTGACCAGATTTAAAATATCTGAAGGATTTTTTAATTTGAGGCTATACAAGTACAGCATAAAGAGTTAGATGAAGATGACTAAATCCACACAACTGAATGAATTATAGATAAAATGCTATACTTAAATAGTTAAATTTATCTCTACAATAAACTGGATGTAGATATAAGTTGGGTTTATAATTAATTGCAATAATTTCTATGTTCAACAAATTTTCAATTTAAATAAATATAAATATAACAATTATTTTTATGGTTGCAGTTTTTGCTATCTTATTTTGGAGCTACACACATGCAATGCTGGGACAATAGAGACAGCTTCCTGGGTGTCCTGTTTTCCTAAGGGTAGCTTCTTTCCCCCTTGATTTTCCCTTTCTTTCTTTTTCTTTCTTTCTTTCTTTCTTTCTTTCTTTCTTTCTTTCTTCTTTCTTTCTTTCTTTCTTTCTTTCTTTTTTCTTTCATCTTTCTTTCTTTAAACTGGGATCTTGCTCTGTTTCCAGGTTGGAGTGCAGTGACACAGTTACAGTTCGCCACAGCCTTAAACATCTGGGCTCAAGCAATCCTCCTTCCTCAGCCTTCTGAATAGCTGGGATTGTAGGCACATGCCACCATACCCAGCTAACTTTTTGATATTTTGTAGAGAGAAATCGCTATGTTGCCCGGGCTGATGCTGAACCCCAGGGCTCAAGTAGTCCTCCCACCTTGGCTTCCCAAAGTGCTGGGATTATAGGCATGAGCCACCACTCCTGGCCGCCCACTTGATTTTCCAAGTGGTTGTGAAAGAGGATCTGTGGGAGTCCTTGGCTTTTGTCAGGATGAAATTGACATTTAGACTGAGAATTACCAAAGTTGAGTGCCACTGTATAGTGTTATGAAAGGTCAGTGTGCATGGGGTAGGGAGGCGAAAGGGTTTACTATGATTTGGATGTTATTTGTCCTCACCAAAACTCATGTTGAAGTTTAATTGCCAGTGTGGCAGTGTTGGGAGTGAGGCTTAGTGGGAGGTATTTGGATCATAGGGACAGATCCCTTGTGGATAGATTATTGTCATCTCTAGAAATGAGTTCTCATTCTCGCTGGAATGAATTAGAGCAGGTTTTTCTGGAACCAGAAGTTATTCTAGCTCAAAACACTTCTTTACCAGAGAATTAGGAACTGTTCTTCCTACTCTCATACCCTAAAGAACCCTGTCATGATCTGTTTTGTTTTGCCATAACAGAATACCTGAGACTGAGTAATTTATTTTAAAAAATTCTTATTTGGCTCACAATTCTATGAAATGGGCAACCCATCTGGAAGAACAGTTTCTAATTATCTGATAAAGGAGTATTTGGGGCTAGAATAACTTCTGCATCATGAAAGAACTCTTGGAATGAGAAGTGTTGTCAGTCTTTCATTTTGTCCAGGAGCACTGTCTTTGGGAGATGTCTGATTCCCAGTAGCAGGAAATGGCAATAATGCATAGTATTATTATATTTAGTATATAATAATATATATATATATATTAACTGACACCATCTGCTTTTTCTCTGCTCCCTTAAGTGTTGTTCACTTCTCTACCACAAACATCAAGACAAGGGAGGTATGGACTCCATGGGTCTGGGAGAGCAAGAGAAAGGCACTGGTTGTTTCCTAATACCATTGAGTACCCAGAGCTGAGAGAATTTCCACTGAGTCTCTGCCTGGAGATAGAAATGACAACTCGCCGGGCTCGGTGGCTCAGCCTGTAATCCCACGCCTTTGGGAGGCTGAGGTGAGTGGATTGCCTGAGCCCGTGGGTTCGAGACCCGCCTGGGCAAGTTGGCGAGACCTCATCTCTACAGTAAATCAAAAAATCAGCCGGGCGTGGTAGCGTGCACCTGTAGTTCCAGCTACTTGGAAGGCTGAGGCGGAAGGGTCACCGGAGTCCAGCAGGTCGAGGCTGCGGTGGCCGGGAGCGGCCACTGCACTCCAGTCTGGGTGACAGAGTGAGACTCCAACTAAAAAAAAAAAAAACCAAAAAAACAGAAATGACTACTCCTTGGTGGAAAGCCTATCTTAGTTCAAGTTCTCACCTTACTTCCTGGGGACCATTGCAAGAGCCCCTCTGGTCTCTTGATCTCCAGGTTGCCCACTGTTATCTACCATTTATAGTGCACTCTGAGGGATCTTCTAAAATATCAATCTGCTCATATCATGCTTGTAACCTTTCAAATAAATAACCCTCTATAATTTTTAGGACATGGTTTGCAACCCTTAACCTGTCTAACAAGGTCTTTCACATTTGATTTTTTTCTATCTCTCTAGCATCGTCTTTCACACTATACTTGCAACCCCCAATGAGACACTCTATCTCTTACTTTGGTACTTTTACTGACATTATTCTCCCAGCATGTTTCATTCATCCTACAGACATTTACTGAGTATGTATTATGTGTCAGGCATTGTTCCGAGACTACCAAGATGAAGAGACAAAGTCCCTAACCTTAAGAAACTTATAACACATGTAACGTTCTTTCTTACCCCATCTGGCCAATGAACAGTTGGTCATTTTTGAAGGTTCATCCTAAGTGTTATAGCAGCCTTAAAGGCTTTTCTGGCCTTGCCAAGACAAATCTGTACCCTGTGCCTATTTATATAACATCTAGAATAGTGCAGCACAGAATACCAGTCCACTATGAGATATGGAGCTTGTTCCAGAATTTAAGCCAGTGCACTGCTATTTTAAATCAAGAAAGCCTTGGTTCAAAAAATGATCTCAGATTGGACAATGTGCCTAATGACACTTGCCAGTAACCATACTTTTCAGACCAACAATTGGCCTCTGGACAGCAGAAGTAGAGAATAAAGATAATGGATATGAGGTAGAATTGTGAATATATAGTTGCTGAAATTCAGAAATGTAATAATATGTACAACAAAAAGTTATAACTAATAAACAACAAAGAAAATCAGAAGGGGTCATAAAAATAATCCATAGAAGACAGAACATAAAGAAAAAAGGAAACAAAAAACAGATGGATAAATAGAAAACAAACAGCAATGTGACAGGTTTAAACCCAACCAGATCAATAAATACGTTAAATGTAAGTAGTCTACACAACCCAATTAAGAGACAGAGATTGTTGGGCTGGATGAAAAATGAAGATTCAACTATATGCTGCCCACAAGAAACCTACTTTAAACATAAAGACACAAATAAATCAAAAGTAAATAATAACAAAAGATATATCATACTAACACTAATCAAAATAAAGCTGAAGTGGTTACATTAATATCAGACAAAATAGATTTCAAAGCAAAACAATGTTATCTGGGATAATGAGGATCATTTCACAGTAATAAAGAGGTTAATTCATAAAGAACATAATATCTTAAATGTTGATTTTCCTAATTACAGAGCTTCAAAATACATGAAGAAAAAATTGATAGAATTGCAAGAGAAATTAAAAAATCTATAATTATACTTGAAGATTTCAATATCCTTTTCTCAATAATTGATAGAACAAGTGGAAAGTCACTAAGAATATAGAAAATTTGAACAACACTATAAACTAACTTGATCTAAATAACATTTATAGAATACACCTCCCAACAATAGCAGAACATAGCTTTTTTTTCTTTTTAAAAAATTTTTATTTTAAAAATGTAGAGTACAGTTTAGGGTAAGGTATACAAATGGTCATTGTACAAGTAAAATTTGGGCCTTACTTTGATCCCTCCTTCACCTGGTTTGAGATCAGGTACACTTATTGATGAAGTGTGCCCCTTCTCCCTTCCCTTAATTTTTAAAATCACAGAATTTGTAGGAAGTCAGAAAGTTCAGTTTCAGATACCAACCCTGTCATTACTACCTGTCATTACACCATTTATGCTTCAGTTTTCTGATTTGTAAAATGGAGGTATTAATATTAATGTTTGATTCCTTCATATACAATAAAAAGAGAATGAGCAAAGTTGGAGTAAGGGCTTTCGTGGGACTCAAGTGAGAAAATATTTATAGAAAATTACATATAAGCTATATAGTATGTAAATAATCTTAAGCCATATAGTATAGTAAAGGAAACCCCCCCAAAAAGTAAGCATTTATTATCATTTAAATCTGCAGTCTCAACTATTCTGGTAATCCTGAAGCAGGTTAGTATTAGCAGTGTACAGAAAGGTTGCACAGTTGCAAATAAGTAGAGGCCAACTATTAATCCACTTACACATTTCAAATTCTCCAAAAAGTTACCTCATCTATTTTCAGATGTTTCCAGTTACAATACAGAGAACATATCTTTTCAACAACATTTGCAATGTTATGTCACATTCTTGACCATCAACACGTTTTGAAAGATTCAAGTCATAGGCCAAGCATGGTGGCTCATGCCTGTAATCTCAGCACTTTGGGAGCCCAAGGCAGGAGGATTGTTTGAGCCCAGGAGTTTGAGACCAGTCTAGGCAACATAGCAAGACCTCATCTCTACAAAAAAATCAAAAAGTTAGCTGGGCATGTGGTGGCACACACTTGTAGTATCAGCTACTCAGGAGACTGAAGTGGAAGGATGTTTTGAGCCCAGGATGTTGAGGCTGTGATGATGTGCCACTGTACTCCAGCCTGAGTGGCAGAGTGACTCAAAAAAAAAAAAAGATTCAAGTCATTAAAAGTATATTTTCTGACTGTAATGGAATTAAATTAGAAATTAATAACAGAAAGTTTTCTGGAAAATCTCCCAAATATTTGGAATCCAACTAATGGAATTCTAATCATCCATGGGTTAAAATAGATCAAAAGGGAAAGTAGGAAGAATTTTGAATGAAATGAAAATGACAAAAACACCATGTGTAAGTCATGGGGTGCAGCCAAAGCACTACTTAGAGGGAAATGTATTAGAAAAGAGAAATGTCTTTAATCAAGTATCTCAGCTTCTACCTTAGGAAACTAGAAAAATAATAGTAAAGGAAACTCAAAGTAAGCAAAAGAAAGAAATAATAAATATCAGAGCAGAAATTACTGAAATAAAACCAGAAAATGATAGAGAAAAATCTGTAAAATTTAAAGTTGGTCCTTTGAAAAGGTTAATAAGATTGATAAACTGATAGCCAAACTGGCTAGGAAAAAAATTACAAATTACTAATACCAGGAATAAGAGAGGTACCTTCACCATAAAATCTTTTGATTTCAAAAATGTGATAAGGGAACATAAAGAATAACTTCTTACAAATCAGTTTTCAGTTTTAATGAAATAGACAAATTCCTTGAAAAGAACAAACTACTAAAACTCACTCTAGAAGAAACAGGTAACATGAATAGCCATATATATATATATATATATAGAGAGAGAGAGAGAGAGAGAGAGAGAGAGAGAGAGAGAGATTAATCTTCCTCAAAGAACAGTACTTTGATATCAAAACCAAAGACATTCAGGGACAGAAAACTACAAAGCACTATTTTCTGTGATCAGAGATGCAAAAATTCGGAATAAAATTTTTTAGTAAATAAAATTCAACAATGTATAAAATGGATAATGGCCATGTTATGCTTAACTCAGGAATACAAAGTTAAGTTAACATTTAAACATCAGTCAATATAACTTGCCATATTGACTTTTTAAAAATATGATCAACCCAATATATACAGAAAAACATTTTATGAAATCCAACATTTATGCCTGATAGGTCAGAGTCATATGATCAAGGAATGTGGAATAAATGAGGAGAGTAGTAGGAGATAAAATCAGAGATATGGCAGGGGGCATATCATATAGGATCTTGTAAAGACTGCCTTTTTCTTTCTTAGTGGCCTGAAATGCCACTGTAGAGATTTAAGGAAAGGTATGACATTGATTTGATTTAGATGTTAACCATATCCCACTTGTTGATGTATTGAGAATAGACTTGAGGGAGGTCAAGGACAGGAGCAGAGACTCCATTTAGGAGACATTTGCAAAGATGCATGTGACAGATGGCAGTGGTTTGGACAAAGGCAGTCATAGTGGAGATAATGAGAAGTGGTAGGATTCTGTATTACATTTTTTTCTTTTTTTTAGTTGGAGTCTCGCTCCATCACCCAGGCTGGAGTACAGTGGCACGCTCACGGCCACCCCAGCGTCGACCTGCTGGGCTCTGGTGATCCTTCTGCCTCAGCCCTCTAAGTAGCTGGAACTATAGGCGAGCTCCCATGCCCAGCTAATTTTTTGATTTATTGTAAAAACTAGGTCTCGTCAAGTTGCCCGGGCTGGTCTCAAACCTGCGGGCTCAGGCAATCCTACATTTTGAAGAATTGAGTTAAATGTAAGATATAAAAGAAAGATTAGTCAGAGATTTTTCCAATTTTTTGTCCTAAACAAATGAAAGGATGGTGTTACTACCAATTCTGATGGTGAAGACTATAAGAAGGGCAGGTTCAGGGGAGGAGAGATCCTGAAGATTGATATTGAACATACTAGGTTTGAGAAGTCTATTCGACACTTAAGTAGAAATATTTTTAGTCTTCATTCCTGCATAGAGCTCCTAAAACACTTGCAATTTTCTAGATAATAGGGATGCTAGGAGAATCTTTTGTTCTAATATTTAGTTTTTGACCCTGATTCCTGGCACAGAACTTCTACTCCCTTGCAATTTCCTGGATGATAGGAGCATCTTTTGTTTTAATGAGGTAGCTTTTGGTGCGATCCTGGATGGCGGCTGGTCACCATAAAGACCAAGCCATAATTAGATGCTTGGAACTTTCATCCCCACCTCCCATTCTCCAAGGGAAAAAAGGGGCTAAAGATTGAGTTAAAATTGATCATGCCTACATGATGAAACCTCTGTAAAAATCCCAAAAGTACGGAGTTCAGAGAGCTTCCAAGTTAGTGAACACATTCACATGCTGGGAGGATGGCATACCCCAACTCGATGGGGATAGAATCTCCTCACTCAGGATCCTTCCAGATCTCCTCCTACATACTGCTATTCATCTGTATTTTTATCATATTCTTTATTAAATAATAAGCCAGCAAATGTATTTCTCTGAGTTGTGTGAGCCATCCTAGCAAATTATTAGACCAGAGGAGGGGATACAAAGAACCCCAACTTATAGCTGGTTGGTCAGGAGCATAGATGACAATCTGGGACTTGCAATTCATGTCTAAAGTAGGGGGACAATACTGTAGGATTGCACCCTTAACCTGTGAGACCGGTACTAACACTGGGCAAGCATCATAACTGAATTTAATTGTAGGACACCCAGTTGGTGTCTGCTGAAGAATTGTTTGGGAAAATTCCCACACATTTTGGTCACTGTTGTGTTCTCTGTTGTGTTAAGTGTGAGAGTAGGAAAAACAGTTTGTCTTTTCCTATCAGAGATGTCTATTAGACACTCAAGTGTAAATGTTGATTAGGCAGTTAGATATACAAGTCCAGAGAAGTCCAAGCTAAAAACAGAAATTTGAAAGTCATCAACATGTGCATGATGCTAACAAGACAATAGAGAATGAGATCCCCAAGGGAGTTAGTGTAGTTAGAGGAAAGGTCTGAGGATGAGTCCTTGAGCAACAAACACTTAGAAACTGGGGAGAAGAGAGTTTTCTTTCCTTAGAGTAATAGTCTTTTGTGTATGCCAAGGACTATTACAAGCACTTTACATATTATAACTCACTTAGTGCTGAACCTGTATAGGTTTTAGGTTGACAAAACTGAGGCACAGAGAATTTAAGTAACTTGCTATGGGTAAGGAAAATTGTAAAAACAGAAGCAAACAATACTAAAGAGAAGACAACAGGACTCAGATTGAAATGGGGACCACGTAAAACTGATTGACACTGTATACAGGCAAGTGGGATGTGCTGATGGAGGGCTATGTATATTAAAATTTTTTCAGGAATAAAATAAAATTCCTGGCAACTATGCAAAGATGTTCTGCAAAAATAGGGAGAAATATAGTATAAATGGGCAAGTCAGAATCCATTCTGAAAGCTAACATAAATCCAAGAAATGGGGGAGGGGAGAATCCATACTTGTGTTTAGGAAAAAAATAAGGAAAACATAAATTCATTAAAAAATAAATAAATAATCACATGAGACATTAAAATGAGGTGCAAAGTGTTAATTACAGAGCTAAGGAAAAAAATTGAGGGCCAAAATAGCAATTATAGAGTTAATAAATTTGAAATAGCAAGAAACAAAACTAACATTCAAATACTAAGTCCATTGCACTCAGAAAAAGTGTGAGATAATCACAGAAATTGCATAGGGAAAAGACAATAAAGTCAAAGTGTAGAGGATGAAGATTAAGCTATGAGAAATAGATAATGACGCAGCATATAGGTCACCAAGAGACTACAACACGTGAAATAGAAAAAACATGTTTACTGACATAAAAGAAAAGAAATGAAGAACTGTGTTAGGAAATTGAAAGGGCTCCCTGGATTCTGGGGAAAAGTGATACTGAAGCTCTGAAACATCTTGATGCATTTACTACTTCAAAGAAAAAGAAAAAGGTCAGACACAATAGACAATATCAAACATATAAACACTCAGGGAACATAATACCCATGATCCCTTCTTGTAAATAAAAATGAAATACACTCAACCAAGAGATGAATCAAAGTAGAGTTCAGAAATAGACTAGCATTGGCATCAGAATTTCTCTTTTAGAGGGAACCTTCCTTAGAAAATATACTTTGACGAGCTTCTAGTATAGAGTTTCCTACCTTCTCAGTCTTTTCCATATCTGTATATTATCTCTATGTTATTTACTTAATATGCTTCTTTAAACTAAATCACTTTTTAATTTAGATTCATTTGTTTACAAAGGAATCTTACTATCATAAGCCTAAAAGAAAAATTGGCATCACTTACAATAAATAGAAGGCAGCCAAGCATAAAAATAAATTCAATGAAACCAAAACAATGTTATTAATATAACCAGAGACTGTTGCCAGCTTCCACGGAGCCAAAGCTGAAACCTGCTTTCTCTTGATAAAAAGGGAGATTGGTAAGTGTTAGATGTTATGTGCCTATTCCCACCAAACAGACTTTCTCTTTGACTTACTAACTACTAATAAATAGAGTGTATTGTGTGATTCAATTTAATTTATAGCTGTGTCCATGTATTACCTTAAATCTCTCACTTTGGGTGCCATGGTCTGAATTTTGTGTCCCTTTTTCCTGCTCCCAATTCATATGTTAAAATTCTAGCCCCCAATGTAATGGCATTAGGCGATAGGGTCTTTTGGTGGCAATTAGGACGTGAGGGAGTGCTCTCATGTGTGGGATCAGTGCCATTATAAAAGAAATTCTATAGAGCTCCCTTACCCATCTGCCATGTGAAAATACAGCAAGAAGACAGCCATCTATGACCCAAGAAGCAGGCCCTCACCAAACACGGAATCTGCAAGTGTTCTGATCCTGGACTTCCAGCCCTCAAAACTGTGAAACATAAGCTTCTGTTGTTTATTAGCTACCAAGTCCATGGTAGTTTATAGCAGCCCAAATGAACTATGATGAGGAAACACAGACAGAGGATGAGACCCTATAAACAAAAAATGAAAAGCCACCCTGCATGAGATAATAAGAGAACCGGTTTGGCTCCTCTTAAGGAAAAGATGAGAAGCTATAAAGGGAAAATAAGGAGAATGGGTGTATCAGTTTCTTAGGGCTGCTGTACTAAATTAGCACAAACTTAGTGACTTTAAACAACAGATATATATTCTCTCACAGTTATAGAGGCCAGAAATCCAAAATCAGGGTGTCAGCAGGGCTGTGCTCCCTCCAAAGGCTGTGGGAGAATCTTCTCTTGCCTCTTGCTGCTTCTGGTGACTCCAGGCATTCCTTGACTTGAAGCTGCATCACTCTGGTATGCAGGTATTCACATGGCTTTCTCCTGCCTCTCCCTCTGTGCCTCTTTTGTGCCTCTTATGAAAACACTTCTCATTGAATTAGGGCCCACTCTTAATCAAGAATGACTTTATCTCGAGACCCTTAACTTAATTACATTTGCAAGG